>BPUM01000036.1:0-1200000 GCA_020521455.1 Prunus kanzakura | reverse complement strand
GAAGAAGAAATACTTTTTTAAGGCTTCAAACCAATAAGGCTTCAAATCTATCTTCCTTCTCAAATGCAAGTTTTCTGTAAAATAAAATGAAACTAATGAAATAAACAGCTGCTTGCACATGAGATATGCACTAGACTAGCCAGAGGAATCAACAAATTGCTCATCATCCGACTAAAAGTAAAAAATCCATGTGGTCCTTTCAAATCTTATAAATTCTTATGATATAAATCTTTTAAAATCCAAACGTAAAAAATCCTGATTATAAAAAATCTTTTAAGTCATTACATTCCTAAATAGTCTTTTAAAATCCACTGGACTTATTTACCCATAAATAGCCTTTTAAAATCTCAATTGAATACATCCCCCTTAGTTATATACCCACTTCTACTATGCATATTATCCATATATCCTAATTTATCTAATTTAGATTAAAAAACCTAAAATCAAGCAAACGTCATTTATCTAACTATATTTTATATATGAAATTACTGTTTTATTCTTTTGTATGAATTTGAGACAAAAAGCCCAAATTTGCCAGCTGGATTAAATTTAGACAAAAAAGCCCAAAACGATTTTAATTGCCTCACATGCATTTTGGTTTTCTGATTCTCCCTTTCTATCGTTGAAAACTTGAACGAAGCTCAGTTCATTTCCACGAGCTCCGATCTCTGCCTTTCTTCTCAAAACTCCAATCGTCAGTATTTTTGCTTCCATTTCGTTGGGAAATCGTTTTTCTCCTCGGTATTTTTTTAGATTTTTCGAATTTTGTCAAATTGAGATGACCTTCGCACGAAGCCAAGATTCTGATTCATGAGCTCTACGCTTTGTTCTTCGTCTCAGAGCTTCGATTTTCAAGATTTCTAGTTCGATTTCTTGTTCTGAAGTCGTTTTTATCCTCTTAGTCTTCTGATCTTTCGAATCGAAGTAAGTGATATTTTTTTTATTGTTCATTTTTTAGCAGTTGAATCAGACCTAGTTTTTATTCTTTGTTTGAGATACACAAAAACAATTTGTTTGTCATTTTGTGCAAGTTTAGAGTTTCAATTTGCTTTCAATTTAGGATTCTGATTTTGAATTGCCAATAGTTAATTTTTTATCTTTATGGATTTAAATTTTTTAAATATTTTTATCTTATTTATTTTTTTCCGAATTGATTTAAATCTGATTTAAAGATATAAATAACGTTCTGATCAGGTTTTGGTTTTGATTTGTGCAGGTTGGAGTTTCGATCTCTGTCCTAGATTTGCAATTGTGTGATTGGTGAGAATTTTGCTTGAAGACGTTTATTCTCGTTGGATTTTCAGTTGAGCTGAGGTATACATGGTAAGCTTCGGTGATCAGTTTATCTTTTGTTGCTATTTAGTGTTATTAATCTCGTTTTTTATATCCGAATTTGGTTCTGTGCTGTGTTGTTTTCATGGTACTGTTTGTTGCTATGATATTTGCCATGGTTTTGGGAGTGGCTTTTGGTGTCTGTGGTCTAGTTTTTGTTGTGGCTTTTGGTGTTGGGGGTTTGGTTGTGAAATCGTCATCTTCTTCTGTTGTTGCTGTTGGTGGTGGGCTTTGTACTTGTGATTCTTGTTCCTTTGATCGTTGTGCTCTTGTTTTGTATCGGAGCCTCACGATTTCTTTTCCTGACATCTAGTAAAACAAAGCAGGAATCAGTGGTGATTACTGTAGTTTTGTTGCTAGGTAATAGAACTACAACATAGCTAGATAAATGTGCATTTGGATGAATGAACATCTAGTTAAACAAAGCAGGAATCAGTGGTCATTACTGTAGTTTTGTTGCTATATAATAGAACTACAACATAGCTAGATAAATGTGCATTTTGATGTATGAACACTAGTAAATGAAAGCAGGAATCAGTGGTCATTACTGCAGTTTTGTTGCTAGGTAATAGAACTACAACATAGCTAAATAAATGTGCATTTGGATGAATGAACATCTAGTTAAACAAAGCAGGAATCAGTGGTCATTACTGTACTTTTGTTGCTAGGTAATAGAACTACAACATAGTTAGCTACAACATGTAGTGGTTTTAGTTATAGAAAATTCAGCTCTACTTTGCCGAGTACTTGTGTAGAGCTTAGTTGAAGATAATTTAATTCTGCATCTTTGAAGATACTGCATATGCATTTGGAACTGGAGCTTCAATATTGCCCTCTTTGATTGCTCACATTTTGTAGAAAAAAAAAGAGGAAAGAATTTAATAGAAATTAGAACATACTTTTTTGGTTGTGTTGGTTTAAAAAAGCTAAAAGTCTTAGTTCAATGAAGTATCCTTCCAGCATTTGCTTTAGTTAGTTTTGTGTTGAAAGCTAATTGTTATGCCTTGGATTGAAACAAAGTAGTAGCGTATGAACAATGCCCTTTATTTTCAGCTGGGACTAAGCTGTGCCGGAATGAGTTGAGTTGTACAGCTCTTCTGAGGTGAAAGCTCAATATGGGAATTTTTGATGGATTGCCTGTGTCTCCAGACAAGGAAGTAAGTTCAGTTTATTCATCTTGTTGTACTTGTTAATGACTATTTTTGTGGTTGTGTGCACCGGATATGGAGCTCATATTCCCATTTTTCACGTTTGTATTACCTGTTGGAATTGAAATATTGTATTCTCCTCCCATAACAAAGAAGATGATACACAACATGCATGTAAGCTTTTAGGAAAAACCTTATGAGAATTCACATAGTGATATTTCTACTGATCAGAAAAAGAAGAAAAAAAAGAGCTGGAGGTTTCTATATATTCATGTCTGGCGCTCTGCATAATGTCAATTTATTGAAATTATACCAATAACCTTGTGAGGTAAGAGCATACGAAGAATTTACAGTAATACATTTCTGCATCTAGAGCTAGAAGCATGGACCAACATATGTAATACAATAATTTAATACAGTGATTATACTTTAGCATGTATGCCATGTTGTGCATACCGCTTCTTGATGTTACTTTCTCATTTTTCCTTCTGTTATGTTATGGTAATTTCAGCATTTGAGGGAAGAGATTGCAAAAGTAGATGAGAGCTGGGCTGCTGCTCGTTTTGATTCATTACCTCATGTTGTCCATATTTTGACGTCCAAAGATCGTGAAAGTGAAGTCCAGTTTTTGAAGGAGCAAAGTGATGTTGTTGAGGAGGTTGTGGATGAAGTTGTGCATAACTATCACAGTGGCTTCAACAAAGCAATTCAAAATTATTCTCAGGTTTCTTATAGTTTTCTTGATCAAAATATATAATGCATTTGTCCATTTTTTCTGTAGTCTTTCTTTAATTTCTTATTTTTTCAGCATCCATGGTGATAAAAATCTGAATCTTTTAGGTGCTTAATACATTCTTATGTTTTCATACCAAAAAAAAAAAAAAAAGGTTAAGAATGTTTTTATTTAAAAAAATTCCTGGATCTGCGTTTTAGTTTTTTCTTTTGGAGGAAGTGGGGTTTGTCGGAAACAAGAGTTAACTGCATACTCTTACCTCACTCTTTTCAATTCCTTCCAGATCTTGCGGTTGTTCAGCGAATCTACTGAAAGTATTGGTGTCTTGAAGGTTGATTTGGCCGAAGCAAAGAAGCGTCTTAGTGCACGCAGTAAACAACTGCATCAGTTATGGTACCGGTCGGTTACATTGCGTCACATAATCTCCCTCTTAGATCAAATTGAGGGCATAGCTAAGGTTTGTCTTATCTTTTCCTGGCTTTAGACCATATCAGGATCAATGGTATTGGGATAGTTTCAGTCAGTCATAGTAAACCCTTGACCATGATCTTAGCTTTTTGGAGTGTGTGCCAACAGCACTCTGTTTAATCCATTGTACTTGAGTTGTAATCGTATTAGTTTCTCATACTAAATAAATCCATGAGCATGCATACATGTATGGATGTATAATTTTTAATTTGATACATGTTAATGTATTTGTATCCTGACCTTTAAAACCCATGAATTAGAAGTACAATTGCAGATTTAACACACACACACTTATACACCTTACTACTCATGACTTAGCACTATAGTTGCAGATTTAACACACATGGTTTGATACATCTTCATTGTCTGGTATTCAGACCTAGTCACAAAAAGGAAAAAAATTCCAACTGAATGATCTTCATGCCATTAATTGTAAATTCTGAAGATCTATCATCTATTTCAAATTGTGGCTCAGGTTCCCGCTCGGATAGAGAAGCTGATTGATGAAAAGCAGTATTATGCTGCAGTTCAATTTCATGTTCAATCAATGTTGATGCTTGAAAGGGAGGGGCTTCAAACGGTAGGTTTTTTTTAAGAAGCATCAAATTGTAAGTTCAATAGGTTTGTCAACTCTTTTTTATTTATTTTTAAGGTGGTAATTTAAATTGATAGCTTCTCTTCAGTTGCAAACCTGGTGGCATTATTCTGATGATAATAGATATTGCATTGTTGTCTGCCTGAGGCTCCATTCTCTTTCTAAAATTTGCCTAAGGACATCAGGATAGGGCCTTAATAGATTCATGCTTTCTCATTTTTTTTCCTTGATGCAATTTAGCACTGAGAGGAAATATTTCAAAGATACCATTTTAGTTGTGTATATGAGTCGGTAATTATAATTGATTGGCCCAGGTTGGTGCCCTTCAAGATGTTCGCTCTGAGTTGACAAAGTTGCGAGGAGTTCTGTTTTATAAAGTGCTAGAGGATTTGCATGCTCATCTTTACAACAAGGGTGGATATAGGTATTTACTTATCTCTGGAGTTCCTTTCTTGTGGGTTATTTTCTTACGCCTTAGCATCACTTTAGAAATAGTAGTTTTAAGGAAAAAAGAAGAAACATATTTTACATTTTTACGTTATAATCTTCAGTTGATTTGCATACTAATAGGGTGGTTCGGAGGTTTTGTGCTGTTTGGCATTGGGGCAATTTTCTAAAATCTATTGGTTTCTATATTTATAGAGATTCATGTTGGCTGTACATTTTCTGTTTGTTGCTGCTGCTGCTGTTGCATGCTACTCTTGAAGTTTTTCGGGTTTAGCATAAACCTAATTTTGGTTAACCAATCGAGAAAAGGAAAAAGAAAAAAGAAAAGAAACTAATTAAAAAGGAAAATGAAAAAAGAAAAGAATATAATTAAGTTCTTTTGCCTTTTCGTTGTTTACTTATTCAATGGAAATGAACAAGAAAAGGTGGAGAAATAACTAGTTTTCCTCTCAAACTCTCTCTCGTCTGAATTGGTGAGATTTGAGAAGAGTTGGTCTATAGGAACATTGGTTGCCAGAATTGTATTTTCTCTTTCTATTCTCCGCATAACCAAAAAAAGGAATAATATTAAAACCTTATGTGCCATTTATTTTCTCAAGTGAAAAGTGAACCAAACCTAGAGTTACTATCTTACTGTCTAGTTGACTCAGAATTTTATACAAACCTATGCCATTTTGAGACAGAACTCCGACTCTGGGAGCACTTTTTCCTTCTTCTTGAGGAAATTGGTGATTGATTAATTTGCTAGATTCGTAAATCTTTTTTTTTCCTGTCCTATACCATCAAAAGCTATTTCTCAGATATATTGTCCTTGTGCTGATTATTTTATGCAGCTCAGCTGCTTTGAGCTTGCATGAAATGGATGATGAGGTACCAACCACCACAGCTGTTGTATTTTCAATGAGTAATTCACAATCCCTGTCTCGAAGAACCAGGTTAAAAGGTGACAATCAATTTGGTATTCATGGAGATGGATCATATAGGACAGGTTCCATTGATGGAGGGTAAGATTAGAAAATTATCTGTACCAGCTTGAAGCTGCTACTATCTCTATTGTTGCATGCTGGGTTTTCATTCAACCAAAAATTTTATTTACATTATCTTCGTTTGAAAATTATATTACCTGGTAATTTGTGGATTTCTTTTTGTTCATACTCTCCTCTAGAATCAACGTATGTTCCCATGTCTCAAATTCTTACTTGACATTTTTTCTTTAGCTGGCTAATTTTATGTAGTTAATTTTCTCAAGATCCTCCTGGAAGCATGTATATTTGAGTAGGATAATAATTTCTGTCTTCAGATATGGGGAAGATCCCCCACAAGGTTAAATTGTTGGAGAACTTTTTATTGGCTGCTTAATACCTGTTTAAACTAGTGCTTGGAAAGAAGTTAAAAAATGGTTACTATGGTTTCTCAATCCTAATAAGCGGCCAGTTCTTTTTGTGTCTAGACTTTTCATGATATCCTTTGCAACATTCTTTTCCATCTGTTTGATTGAAAATTTAAATCTACTATGGATGAATTCTGTTTATAATTAGAAGATTGAATTTGAAATATTATTATATTGTGCTTTTCATTTTGTAAATTTATATTAAATTCTGAACGTTTTGTTCAGTTCGTCTTTTGATGGCCCTGATGAGGAGGGCACTCTGGAACTGCATGACGAAGCTACCTCAGATGGGCATCGGGTCAATGGCGATGTCAAAATTGTGCCTCGTGAAATGCCAACATGGCTTCAGTACTCCACCCCGGATGAATTTCTTGTATGAAGACTGATTAACCACATCTCATTTTAGCTTTTGAGTGAATTTCTCATTCTTCGTGCTGAAAGTTCTGGGTTTTTATTTGGGTGTAGGAAGCAATAAAGAAAAGTGATGCTCCACTTCATGTCAAGTATCTGCAGACCATGGTTGAGTGCCTTTGCATGCTTAGAAAAGTTGCGGCTGCTGGCGCTATAATATGGTTTGTTCTCTTGTTGATATTCCTTTTCCTTGTTTGGTTTGTTGTCTGCTGTATTTCAAGATGATTTATCAACAACTTCGATTTTGTTTTCTTCCCCATAACAGCCAAAGATTGCGACCTACAATTCATGAGATTATCACATCCAAGATTAAAACTCATGCAGAGCTTGTTAATTCTTTGAGATCTGGCATTGGGCAGGCTGCCCGACCTGCAAGTGCTGGTCTACATTTTATGAAGGGACAGTTACAAAGTTATCAGTTGCCAAAGCAGAAGCGTCAGAATGGGATATCATTGTCTGGAACTCTTTTGGCGGTAAGCCCTGTCTCACCTGTGATGGCTCCTGCAGGGAAAGCACAGGTCGCGGCTAAAGAACTTCTTGATTCGATTTTAGATGCTGTTGTTCGGATATTTGGTGAGTTACTTTCTGATTATTATTGTGTTCTTATTGTTTCTAGTTTTTAGGTTTTTATTTATGTACATAATATACTTTTAACGTTGAAACTAAATTCCCTAGCATAATTCTTCAGAGAACCATGTTGTTGTTGGGGAGCTTTTGGAATCAAAGTCTTCTGTTCAAATGGACATGAACACACCAAAATCAATGCCAACAGATGTAAATTGGAATCCCGATTTGGAAGCATCTCAAGTTACTGGAGGCTACAGCATTGGTTTTTCCTTGACAGTATTACAGGTAATCTGTTTCAAGTTTTCGATGATTAATTCCAGATGATATATCCCGTAATCTGTTTAGGGGCATGCATGTTGGTTAAAAACTCTTTCATATCCTTTTCTTTTCATGTGTTAAAGAGTGAATGTCAACAACTTATTTGTGAAATCATGCGGGCAACTCCTGAAGCTGCATCTGCCGATGCTGCTGTACAAACTGCTAGACTTGCAAACAAGGTCCCTTCCAAAGACAAGAGGCAAGTAAATTTGTTTTATTTTCATCTAACCATATAATATTCCTTGTTGATTCTGCTTTTACAATGTTTAGGTGTTGTTGAGTTTCTTTTCTGTTAAGGTTATGTGTAGAACAGTGAAAGTGATAACATGGTGGGGAATGTGTTCATTATAACCAACTGACCATGACACATTAGTTAGGTGGTGTTTCTCTGATAGCTCTTATGTATGGATTTCTGTAAGTGGTTGAGGAATAATTCAATAGGCATAATATGTCATTGGCGACATTAGCTCCCTTTTCTTACTCTTTTGGACATCTCCTTTTGCATGGAGTTACTATCTATGGACTTATACCATTTTTTTCATGATGATGGGTAACAGGAATGGTGCAGAAGAGGGTCTTACCTTTGCTTTTCGCTTCACGGATGCTACTATTTCTATTCCCAACCAAGGTATGCTGGATTTTGCTCCTGCAGTTCCTTTTCCTTTATACACCCACACATGGGCATCACTTAAATATTCTGTATCTATCCCGGCTAGAATGTCAGCCTTATCTAATGGATAACGTCAAATTATGGCATTCTTGAATTAGATTGATGGTGTGGTTTCAACAGACTTTATTAGGTTTTATACAGAAATTTAAAGGCGGTTCTGTGTAAGTGATGGTTTAATAAATAATTAAATATGAGTGATATGAATGTTGCAAAGTTACTTGGACTCTTCACTTCATCTTGTTGCTTTATACTGCTGTCAATAAAACATGACACAGGTAAGTGGTAAGGGGCACTAGGAATTGCAGATGCATTGAAGAACTTCGGAGAAAGACAAACCCTGATATACTTGGGCATCAACCCTTGTCTGACTCCCATACCCAAGTTCATGTAACATATGTGATTGCACGAACTCCTTAGGAAATGAGCTCTATTTGCTTAGTTATTTGATGACCTACGTGTTATGTATATGAGAAGCATAAAATTCACATCAGAAATCTGATGACAGAGGTTTTTTACTTCTAAGGTCCTAATAAAGTCGTTCGTTTTTCATGATAGACACAATAGATTGATATGGTACTTGCTGATTATTGAGCTTGTCTGATGTGTGTTAAAGGTTACTCAATATATTTTATCATTTATCTTGCTGCTGTTTCCTATATTGCTGGACATTAGCATGATCATGGAGTATGCAATGGTTAATTTTGCAAACAATAAATCAGTGCTTATCACCCCAAGGATTGTGTAGAGTGACCTTATTGCTTAGATCGCTTTCACCTTTTTCTTATATGTTTGAAATGATTTGTTGTCTGTAACTGAAGATACGGTAGATAATGAAGAAGGATGCTCCTGCCCATCCTTCTACAAACATGAGTCAGTTTGTTATGCGGTGGGTTTTTCGAAATCATTTGCTTTGTGGTGTTTGATGCCACAACCAATCCTCAAGTTGGAGTTTCTGTTTAAGACTTTCTTAGGGGTGCTTTTCTAGTTTTAAGACTTTCTCAATAGGCTGCTGCTTTCATAAAAAATATTCTTCTGGACTATAGTATTTATTTATTTATTCCTTCAGTTTTCAACATGTTGTGTGTCTGACATTTCTTTTAGTTATTAACATGTTATCGTGGCCTGCATCTTCCATTCTCCAGGGGTTGATCTCATTCGTCAAGGCTGGAGTAGGAAGGGTTCAAATGTATCACAAGAAGGTTATGGGTCTGCAGCTATCTTGCCTGAGCAAGGCATATATCTAGCAGCATCTATATACCGGCCTGTTATTCAGGTTTTGATGGCGTTCTTAATAATGTCTTTAAACATGAGATGTGTGATTTGTGCACAGTGGGTTCTTCTTTTGGCCTTTTCTGACTTTCTGTGTTCTTCAGTTTACAGATAAGGTCGCATCAATGCTTCCCAAAAAGTATTCCCAGCTAGCGTAAAGCATCAAAACCTTTTTTCTTTTTTTTGAGTGCTTATGCATATGGCATTGATGCTAGTGGTTCTTAGTGACTTTCACACGATTTTCATTTTCTTGCTTAATCAAATATTCATCGGCATGTGAAGTGAAATATGTAGGTAGAAGAAAATCCTGTTGAGGAAGGTAAAAGTCGCATGTGTCCAGTAATTGTCCTGTAGGTGGTTCAGTTCTTCCATCCAACTATATATCGAAGCCTATAATTCCTCATATTCATATTTGTATCGACTGTTTCTCAGTTGCCTATCATATATCAGTATTGATTCGCGAGTTTGGGTAGACAGCCAGGAGTCTGAAAGCCATTAGTTTTTGTTAAACACACAACGCAATATGTGATGAAACCCTTTTCATACATAGTCACAATGATAAAGGTTTAACTATTTTAGGGGCAATGTTCCAGGAATATGGGTTTGAAGTTTCGTATCTCTCAACCATAATTTGTAGTCTTACTAATCTCCATGCATAAGCACATGCTGCGTACTTTAAATATTGGAATCCTCCAAAATTTGGATTCTTGCTGTTTGAAGTTGGTTATGCTTAGGGTGTTAGAGAAGAACTATTGATTAAGTGATCTCTTTGTTTTGTTTATTGATCCACATATGAATTTGGTTCATCTTCTTCATTATCTACCATTCTCCTGTTATTATAGGTGTTGCAATTCCTCCTTTTTTTATATTATCCATTTGCTTTACTGGAAAAAATTGTAATGCCAACTTCTGAATCTGCAGTAATGATGGATTGCTGGCTTTTGTGGAGAACTTTGTGAAAGACCATTTCTTACCAACGATGTTTGTAGACTACAGAAAAGGCGTGCAGCAAGCTATATCAAGCAAGTTCCATAACTAGTTACTCTACAATGACTCCTTTTGTTTCTTTTAACTTGCATTGCGTGAAACTATGTTTGCCAAATGATTTCACTCATATGTAGATACTTAAATGTTTAATAATACTTAGGTGTAAGCTATCTCTCTTAAAGGTGTCTTACCCAAGTAAGAGATTAAAGACTCATGCCCTTTTGTATAATTCCTAATTGTTTACAGACACCATTTCTGTAAACAATAAGAGAGAATTCTATTATTACTGCCTTGCACATTCAGAACATTGAACAAAAGTTTTCACGTCCATAATATAACAGTTGCAAGAAAGCAAGTGGAGGAACAGGAATACATAGTTTCTTAATTGTCTATACATGTTTATTCAGTTTATTAAAAGAGAATTCTTATTTACTCACTTTTCAAAATAATTCCTGCTACTCAAGTGATTTTGAAAGTTGCACTCTGGATTATGTCATAAAATTATGTAAACATGAATATGTTTGTGTGACTCATATTGTCACCAGTTCTAATTATTATATTTTTTAAACACCTGATATGGCCATCAGGCTTTTGGGATCTTCATTTGCAATAAAAGATCTGATTTCGGGAAGCATTCTCATTCTTATAGGTCCAGCTGCATTCCGGCCCAGAGCACATGCTGCTGCTTCTTATACTCCATCAATTGAGAAGGGTCGACCTGTCTTACAGGGACTGCTGGCAATAGATTATTTAGCAAAAGAGGTAAGTTTTAGCTTTTTTTTTCAGAGAATTCTTATACTTTATAGTATTGCAGTAGTCTCTCTACTAGAACATTTTTTTTAACATCATGCTCAAGTTATTTCACATTTATGGATGAATAATCTCCTTTGAAATAATTTACTCTAGGTGCTTGGTTGGGCACAAGCTATGCCTAAATTTGCTGGTGACCTTGTGAAGTATGTGCAAACTTTCCTTGAGCGAACCTATGAAAGATGCAGGACCTCATACATGGAGGCAAGGATGTTTCCCTTTTCACTTTCCTATTGACTTGCACAACAATATTATTTTTGGATATGTTATTCTCTGCTTCTTTTCCATTGATTATTTTGTGTTTACTTGTTTTTCTTTATGTTAATGTTCTTCTGGATTGGTTGTTTCAGCTGTTGTAGACAAGTGTTATCCCTTTCTTTTCCAAGGGAGGAGATGTGGAGTTTAACGGACAAACACTAAATTGACATTGTTTTATAAAAAATTTAGTTGCTGTACAGTTCTGGAATGATGCCAATCCTAATATAACTTAAATGAATGATGCCAACTGTACACAAATATAAATGTCAACAATTTTAGACTGATTTTCACATTTGTCATTTATAAGTTCTTGATTTCTGTACCCTGATAAATTTTACTTAAGATGGTTCATAGCCAGTGGGTGGCGCATGCCATGACAAGTGATCGCCTTTATTGTTTCATTCAATTTTTGGTATTCTTCAGGCAGTTCTGGAGAAGCAGAGCTATATGCTCATTGGCAGACATGATATTGAGCAATTGATGCGTCTTGATCCAGCAAGTTCATGTTTACCAAATGCATTTGGTCAGTCAAATATTGAAAACCACGCTTCGGATTCTGAAAATCTTGAGGTTGAATTAGAACTAAGTGATTTGTTATTGAATTTGCGGCCTATTAAGCAGGTATTTCAATTGCTGTTTGATATTACAAGTTATTCTTTCCACTTGAATGTTCAACATGTCATTTTTATCTTGTTTCTTGTTTTTATTTGTTCAGTAAAAGATTTTAGATTAACTTCTCTTCAGATCATGTAGTATTGAAGCCTTGCTAATGAAGTAATTAATTTATTCATTGAATGTTAAGATTATGGATTGACTTTCTTTTCAACTCTGCCTCTCACAGGATAATCTAATTCGTGATGATAACAAACTGATATTGCTGGCTTCCCTTAGTGATTCATTGGAGTATGTCGCGGAGTCTATTGAAAGGCAAGCTCTCATCTGGCCGCAGTCTAGAATTTATTTTGGAATTTTCTTTTATTAGTTTCAGTGGGTGTGCAAATGATCACATAGTGGAAAAACAGAAAACTTGTTAGTTTAACCAAGAAGCAGAAAGATGCTATTCTTAGTCCCTATGCTCTTCTCCATGTGGAAATGAGTTGTGTTATATAATGTGTTATCATGAGAACAATCATGAATCTACTTGTGTGAACGTTATGCTAATGAAATTTTTTGACGCTAACTTTCCTCCCCTAGAAAATGGAAACGCATATCCAAGAACTTATGTTACCTTTATGGATGTGAAGAATCTGTTTTTAGAAGTTTGGTGTTTCACACACTCATGAGGGAAGTTTTAATTCTTTTCAGAACTTGAGCTAAAAGAAGAATCTATAACCCCCTCATTTGCTGATTGATCCCATTCGTTTTCAATTTGCACAAGTCTCAACCTCAAACATAGGATCATTTTGATATTTTTATTCAGTTTGGCATCCTACATTTGTTTCATATTTCATTGAAGAGTAGGCTTTTAAATATTTTCAGTAGCAATTTATTTATGATAGCTTAAGTGGAGCACAATTTTGTGCATTACATAGGCTTGGGCAGACAACCTTCAAAGCTCCAAATCAAGTAGAAGAGAGTGGAAAGAATCATCATCAACGAACAACTAGTGCTGCATCTAGGGATCTAGCATCATTTGCAGATGAGTATAGAAAATTGGCAATTGACTGCCTCAAGGTTTTACGTGTTGAGATGCAATTGGAGACAATTTTCCATATGCAGGTATGTGAGATGTTTACAAATACAGTCTAGTTTGAGAGCGATGCATGTTAGAATTGTCCTGCAATAAGAATAGCATCGTAGGATTGAAAATTGTGGTTTAAACAGGAAATGACAAATAGGGAATACATGGAAGATCAGGACGCGGAAGAACCAGATGACTACATTATTTCACTTACTGCACAGGTTAGCTCATCTCCAGCTTTAGCAGATTGGAAACACTATACACTACTGCTTTTGTAATTTTCTCTCTTGATTTGGAGGGATATGCTAAACACAGAAATGACTGTACCCTACTGCATTTCAAAGGAATGCATTTTAATAAAGGAATTAATTCCTTAACAATCACTTTTTCTGAGCGCCACATTTTCTTGGAAATGGACCTTACATTTTATTTGTGTTTCTCTACCCATAGATAACACGCAGAGATGAGGAAATGGCACCTTTTGTTGCGGGAGTGAAGCGGAATTACATATTTGGTGGAATTTGTAGCATTGCAGCAAATGCATCCATCAAGGTTTGTACCTTCTATAGAATCTATTGTTAGATCATTCATGAAATTCCATCTGCTGGTGTTGCATATTGTAGTTTCAGAGATATATGCTATATTCTACATATACATGTACATTTCTTCTATTCCTTTCGGATTGAATTTTTTTTTCCTTCTGTTGATTGCCGAATGCTGATGGAGATAATGCAATCTTAACAGGCTTTGGCTGATATGAAATCCATCAACCTTTTTGGGGTTCAGCAGATATGTCGGAATTCAATTGCACTGGAACAGGTAAGTCATTTTCTAATCCATATCTGATATGGTTTAATGCATTTACTAATTGCTAGACGTATTTGATAAATCTCACTCTCTGTTTATCTGCAACGAGTAGCTCTTGCCATGAAAGGTTTCCCTTTAAATAGAATATCATTAAGTGGAATGGAACATGACTCTATAGGGCATATAAGCTTGTGATGAATCATCGTTTGAGTGATTGGAATCGATAAGTCTTTTCCAAAAGATTGATCAATTGGGAAGTTGCATTGTCTTTCATGTATAAAGGGGATAGAGAGATAAGTGTCATGGTATTCTGTTTAACTTCATGCTAAGAATTGCATTTGCTTATCATATGTTGAAAATGCCCGGGACAAATGCACTTCCCCATATACAAAACCACCTCATTAATAAATGCCCAAGGAACATGGTGAATTCCTTTACCTCCTGTTGGTCTTGCTGGAGTTTGGTATCATTCTCTAGAGGGTTGACTTTGAGTAAGAGCTAGTCGTCATATAATTTTTAACCTAGTTGGTTTTCACTTCAATCCATAAACCCTTTTAGTAACTTTACCACCTTTTTGTTATTATTGGCATTGCAGGCCCTGGCTGCTATCCCATCAATTAACAGTGAAGGTGTACAACAGAGACTAGATCATGTCCGGACTTACTATGAACTACTAAACATGCCATTTGAGGCAAGTCCTCGGTATCAAATTTTTTTATTTTACTCTGCAAGTTTTGTATTTTCCAGTAATCAATATTTTCTACCTATTTGTAGGCCTTGCTAGCCTTCATCACGGAGCATGAGCACTTGTTTACAACCTCAGAGTTAGTCAATACATCTCTCTTAACTATTTATTATGGTCAGACAAACAAGTGTAGCTGCCGAATAACAAGTTACATTTCTCTGACAGGTACGCAAATCTTCTAAAGGTCCAGGTGCCAGGAAGGGATATTCCTGCCGACGCTCAAGATCGTGTATCAGAGATTTTATCCCGTTAGCGTTCTTTTGGATTTCTTTTTTGTTTGTCAAGATTGGTGGGTTCTTTGTACTGGAAAAGGTGCTAGCATGCATGTAAAGTGTTGGTCATTATTTCTCAAATTGGCGGGTGCAGCAAAAGCAGGTACAAAATCAAATTTTGTGATAGTTGCCACCCAACATGGGAGACCATGTTGTGGCAATTTTATTTTTTGTTGTTGCTGAACTGTAGAATGACAAGATTAATGTCGTTCTTTCTGTTTTTATTATTTGTTGTGTAGTGTCAATTTTTTTGTATTTATTTTTGCAATCTGTAAGAACTTAATGCTTATTATAAAAGCCAATGTAAATTTCATGGTAGTTAATAATAGTAAATCATTTGTATCTCGATGTGTCAGTTTATCCTAGTACTAGGACTGGGTTACACCTCAACCCGGTTGATCAAATTTCACTTTGAATATCTGCTGTTTGAAGTGTTTTTAGCTTTTCCAGAAGCACTCCGAACAATCCCCAAATATGGTTCTGCCGTGTGACTGATTTACTGACATCATGATTTTACTCTTGTGTAATTGTATTACTTAGGGATAGAATAAGATTGGACATTGTTTTTCTTTAATCAAAATAACTATGTAAAAATGGTCTAAGTTCGAAGCCCGAGGTTCAAGATCCGACTCAGGGTTTAAGCCTAAGGCCTAGGCCAAGATCTTGGGGTAATTTGGGTTTTCAGTCCGGTCAAACCTACCTTCAACTGCTGTTTCTGGCCCCAAAACAAGATTTTGATTTTGTCAAATAGAGTATCACAACACAAGTACTGTTTCTTCGTAAATCTTTCCCATTTTATTTTTTCGATATGCCCCTTACTTTGGGCCTTATAAATGATGTGCAAAATAACTGGGCTGGTAATAGCATTTCCACATAAAAATCATTGTAGATCTCCCAATCCATGCATCCAAGGGCCAGAGCCTTCATTCTTTCAAGTCCAGACTTCCAATTTCAGTTGATAAAAAAACACATATGGCTACAAAACAATATGCTACAAAGGTTGTGATTCTATACACGTTACTATTCAGCATGCATCTCATTGTGAAATTTTGAATTCACTCTCAACGCCTTCTTTGCTAAGTTGCGGATATCTTCCCTACTGGATTCGACTGATATTCGTACAATCTCGTTCAGCCCTCCACTGGATATGAAATCTCTTGCATTGTCCTCTGCATGAATAATAGATAATAGAATTACTGCCTTGGTAGTTTATGATCTGAAAGGTAAATAGGTTCAGTCATCATCCTAAGCATCAAAATTTCTATACCTAGAAAGTGCAGCATCTGACTAAATTGTATACGAATTTGTAACACCCGTCACGGTTTTTCTGCTGCTTGTGTTTACTAGTTGAATTATTCTTTAAAACTTTCAAAAACTTGAGGAATGTAATCACTATTGGTTGTCTGATTGATTTGAAATATGTAAAATTCCCAGTAAAAAATGCTCAAGTCCAGCCAGTGGGATTATTACCATTTTGTGCTAAATGGCAGAGAGCAAGTTCCATATGGCGTTGTGTTGAAGTTGAGGTACTCTTGCAGTTGCCAATCAACCAGGTAAGGGCACCATCTTCCATCAAAAGTGAACGACCTTTTCTGTGTCCTGCATATGTTAAACTCCATACTCAATAAAACGCATCGTTTAAATGTACGCAACTACAAAAAGGGCAACTTCTACCAACCTTGAAGAATTCCACGGGATTCACATTTTGCAAAGTTAGCCAGCCCTCTAGCAACCTGAGCAACAACATCGCTACTCCCGGACCTCGCCATTCCCAAGAGTGCCTTAATGCCTCCATCTTCTTTCAGCATCATGTGTAATCTTTCTGTAATTAAAAAAAACCACGCATGCCTCAATCTATTTAAAAGGACACTTGAGTGATAACATAATAAGATACACTTGGAGTTTAAACCACGTTTTGAGTATGTATATCTTATACAGCCAAGTACTCAACCATGCTTGGATGACCCTAAAGAAGTTTTTTCAAGTTCTCAACCACGTATGGCATAAACGATATGATGATGCTAATTAGTGATTCGGTTCAAGGAAAGATCATTCAGTACTTCAAAGTTAAACCATGTGCCCATATGCAATGTACAAAAGTTCTTGACAAAGTACTCTAAACTCATCTTATGCTTACCATTTCCGCATAAATTAGCGAGTGCTCCAGCAACCATTCTAAGAGTTTGTGAATCATTTGTCTTGCATGCTGTATCTGCTAGTAGTTGAGCTCCACCTCTGCTCATAATTAAGCCTTGATTTACCTCTGAGAAGAGTTAAAAGAGAAACAAAAGACAAAATAAGAAGAGACAAGGATATAAATTAAGGAAAACGATCAAGATTCAACACTCTAACATCAATTTCTTTCCCCACCACCCAAAAGCCCCAACTTTTTACTGCCCAGAGTCTTGCCTTCCCTAGAATTAAGGAGTCATTTTCTGCCGACCTTACTACAAGACCAAGAGATAGCAGGCAATACATAAAGTTTTATATTTGTCAACAAATGTGCAGTTAAATGTTCATATAATCAGCATCTCCAATGGTATCTGCTTGGTTTGTATTTCCACAAGCATGCTACAGTGCGTGAAAAAAGGAATCAGATTTACCATTCATTGCCAAATTGGCAATGGCCCCAGAAGCCACTCTAAGGATAGTTGTATTTTGTGAGGATCGCAACAGCATAAGCAAAGCATCTAAACCGCCTTCCTCCACAATCTTAGCCTGATTGGTATCTGAAAATAAAGGAAAACCTTATTGGTACACATAACTAAATCCTCAAGTTAACTGTTGGCCCTGTGACAGGAGCAGTGACAGATCATGAAAGAGACCTTTCAAATCAAATGCATAAAAATATGCCATAGAAGATCACTATTATACTTTATGAGAAAATCAAAGTGGCATGTATCAATTTTAAAGGAACACAATTTTTTTTCCCATTAGACTGATTTTCTGATGCCAACCTAATAACACATGGCATTTGATTGTGGGGATTAAGATTTTCTCTATTTAACAGTGGGATTAAAGATAATTGGCAAATAAGGGTAAAAAGTTGTTGAATAATGCCCGCATCAAATATTACTAGCAATATTATGTAGTTATTAATACATGATCAATCTACTGGAAGTTATTTTGACTGCTTTTAATTTTTGTTACTGAAAACATCCAAAAATAACTTTGTTGTTGATTAGGCAAAACAAATAAACAGCTACTTTCTATCACGAAATGTGTGTGCTGCTTTCTATTAAGAAGTGTGTGTTTGCGTGTGTCTAGAAACACAAGTAGCATGTACGTCCTGACACATACCCAAGAGCTAACAAAATTTGATATTAAGATTTATATAATATATATTTTTTCTTGACAAATGACAAGGAGTGTTAGTACTTCAACCAATCTTTTAACATGAACACTCCTTTTTTTTAATATCTTTTTTGGCCTGAATATGAATATTCTTTTACTTGGCCCAAATTTACATATTTTATTTTTATTCAACTTGGATCTAAGAAAAATCTGGATCATACTTCGAGTTAACCTGTCCCATATTTTAGCCAAAGTCCAGGATAAGAACTTCAGTGAAACAGATGCATGTCTTTCTTTAACAGAAACACTAACAGATGCATATTACACAAAGGGGTAGAATAATGCTACACAATTAAATGACCAAATGGGCTAATTTTTCTGGTTTTCGGCATATTACACAACTACAGTACATCCTATGTTTTTGCATGAAGAGAAAACCAGAAAAATGTTCTCCAAAGAGTTCCTGAGAAATTTCATATAGTAAAATCAAGTTAAGACAAGGAAATTTGCAAAAACTATAAACTTAAGGACAACAGCAATTCATAAAAGAACGATCATCTTAGAAGTTACAATTTTTGGGTAAAGAAGATGGAGGGAAAGGGGGAAAAGGTCAGATGCAGAATGCCCATGAAGCACATTGCAACAATAATACCGTCAACACCTTTGAAAGGGGATGAAAAGCATGCATTTATCCGCTAATATAGAATAAAAAATAAAGGAAAATGCGTACCTTCAGCTGCAAGATTGGCTACCACCTTCACAGCGTGGGTTTGGACATCTGAATCTTCGGATGTCAACAATTGCAAGATCTTTTGAAGCCCCACTGAATTAATTTAGTAAATTAACTTGTCAACAGAAATATTTCAATGAGTGGAATTGGAAAAGGCAAAAATAGTTCTCCAAACTTTATGTGGCTTTATTATATAATAAATCTTACTCTCTTCACATAATTTTGCAATTGTGGCCCTCTGACCAGAAAGTGTATCCCTTGATGGATTTGAATTGTGTAATCCCATTGGGTTCCCAAAAGCAGAAGATCCTTTATGTATATTTTCCTTCATATATGATTTCTTGTCCTGGAGAACTTCAAATATAAGAACTTATATTTTAATGATGAACGTCATATTTTTGAAAATGCATTAACAACTTGCCTCAAAATCATCTTCTCTCTCTGGTACAGCCTTCTTTAATTTGACCAGCTCATTCTCTACAGACTTCCTCTGCTTCTCTTCAATTAAAAGTCTTTGCTTCACATCTTGAAGTTCTTCACTGAGTCTTACCTTAATAGTCCCAATTACAGAAAAGATCATGAATAATTTAGTATCTCAACCTTAACTGAAAACTAAACTCATTTAAACTGTAGGTGCAATTGCATGACCACATCGAAATCAGTATTAGTCTACATGTTGAGGGTGAAAAATACTGAGCCACACTTTTCCTTTTTTATATGTTAACCGTACCTTCTCTTCCGATAGATCAGTACACTCTAATTTCAAGGACTGAACTTCATTTGCAGCTTGTTCATGTAGCTGATTCATTTCTTGTAACTTCACTTTAAGTTCACCAATCTCCTTCTTACCCTGGATTTTAAATCACAGAGCAACATATTTTAATAACGGTGTGTGTGTAAAGGAGTCTTGAATTTTGGAGAATCATCAAAGCAGGGGGAATAAAGGCAGATAGCGGCTGCATAAAAACTTTTCCCAACTCAATAAAAAGTACAATTTTAATTATTTAGGGATAAATTTTCTTTTTGCCTGTATACATGTTAAAAATAATAGTATCGGATAAATGCAACCAGAATCACACTGGACTCTTCCAAATACATGGCACATCACAAAGGGCTCATCTAGTAAGTTTTAGGGATAAGTTTAACCTGCATTGAGTTTTGATGATCATGTTGCTTCTTCGCCAAATCCAATTGTTCTTCCAGATCTTCAAAACGGGCGTGATCATCCTCCAATTGTTCCATTAACTCAGATATTTTTTTCTCATACATCTGAGTAGTTTCGGCAAGTGCTAATTGATATGTAGAATTTTGCATCTCATGTTGCTACAAAAACAGTGATTATGGTTTGTGGTCAGATATAATGCTTCCATCATGCACAAAAAAGGAAAAAGAAAAAAAAGACCATAATTCAAATTTTGAAGTTTGAAGTTTTCAAATAAAATACAAACATAACGTGAATGAGTAATGCATAAGAAATCATACTTTGAAATTTCCATTTCCAAAATAAATAAATAAATAGAATAGCATGCCAAGGATATTACAGAAAACTGTTAAAAGTTAAAAAGGGAAAAAAATGATATGTTCTATGAAAAATGCATAAATAACTTACTTGAATAGTCTTCTGACCCTCAGTCAGAAGAGTTTTCATCACATCCAACTGTTCCTCTGCGTTTTCACCACGATCATGCTCTTCTTCTAGCTGCTTAATCAACTTTGCTATTTTCTCCTCATACATCTGAGTGGTATCAGCTAACACTTTCTGATACATAGAACTTTCAAGCTGGTGTTGCTACTAACAGTAAGAACAACACTATAAGTATTGTGTTCTGCTCATAAAGGTCAAAATATTTGATTATGAGAACAGTACAAACTCTACATATGTGTCTGCTGCTGCGTAAATGATTTGTCTATGTGATACTTTTTGTTTTGTTTACCATTATTCCAAAAAGCAAAGTTGGGATGTGGGCCATCAATAATGAGAAAAGAGACTAGCCACTAGAATGGTAGAACTAACATTGACAATCATGACCGCAATCTCACCTCAGTAAGATTGACAAGGAAATAACTAGATGAATAGCCATCAAAATGAAATGAAGATGCAAGCCAACATTCTCGCACTGTATCTTGGAAAAGGAAATACCTTGCCATGTTCTAAACTTGCTTCAAGCCGTGCAACCTTATCATGCATCAGATCACCGTGTTCCTTCCGACGGTTCAGTTCATCTAAAAGATCCTTCAAATCCAACTCCAAACGAGTATTGTCCGTCTCCAAAAACTGCAAGCATGCAACAGATATTATAGAAGGAAAAGACAGACCAAAAGACTCAAATATGCGTTACATCCAACCCTCATCATAGTAAGGCCAGCATTCTTCAACCAAATTACAAATATGGTTTCTAGGAGAGACAACTACCTCAGACCTTGAGATTAGATTTTGTTTGGCCTCAGAAAAAGAGTCTTGACACTCTCTCAGCTGCCTTTCCAATTCAAATTTGTTACTGTCCAACAACTTCTGTTGCCTTTCCATTTGTGCAGTGAGATGGTCTACTTGGTTCTCAAGCTTCCGACATAGACTTTCATAATCAAATTCCTCTTTAAGTTTTACCATGTTTACTATTTTCATTGCCTGCAAAAGAAGCAACACCACGTCTTGTATGAAATATAAGTTTCTTGCCAATAAAATAAATGAGCTAAACTAATAACATGACATGACATCAGCAGTTCAAAGTATTAAAATTATGAAACCAAAAACAGATACTAGAATTTACATTGGAACTGAATTCAGTCATACATAAGGGTTAACATAAACTTCAATGCCTTCTTCCTTGTTTGTCTCTTCTATTCTCTTCCTTGTAAATACATCACATACTGTGACACAAAACTAAACCTGGACAAACTGATAGTTGGTGTTCAATAACCAAGGCAAGACCAGATAATTGAGCTGATTACATCGTCAACTAGCCTGACTTTTGAACTAGGTAGACCCCTTAGACCATTTTTCTCAACAAAAAAAGAAAAAGAAAAAAAAGGCCCAGAATTCTTTGACTGGGTAAATGATACAACTAGAGGCAGGGATATAAATTTTTGTCACAAAACCAGCAGACTCATTTCTTAACAATTTCAACTCAAATTAGGCCACCTGGTTCCATTCCGCATCAATACTAATTTATTGAAAAGAAATGCTACCTGACAAAGTCTAAGAAGAAAATAATGCATTTTACATGCTAGTTTTCATTATAATATATAAACTTCCAAATCCTCACAATAAAATGTATTGAACAAATTGAAACTGAAGTACCAAGGCATTAAAAGAGAGATGAAACACTCTTCCAAATCCTCACCCGTTGTCCAAACATTATTGTGCTAGTGGTCTCTGCATAGTGCCTTGCTGATGGCCCAATTGTTATGATAAGTGAAGTCCTCGCAGAGCCTATTTAGTAGAAAGAATATGCATTTCCTTAAAGGAAAATCATAAAACATAAAAATAAAAAGTGCAATTATAAACATAATATCAAATTTGAAGAATAACATATATATAAACATACTATCAAATTACTGTTTGTCTCACTGGTCTCACCAAATGACCAAATGATATTCTCAAGCAATTAATTAAGCCCAAATACATAGCAAAGAACACTATCGATGTAAGAAAAATGATGCAAAACAAAAATTATATACATATAAAAGATATAGAGCAGAATGTTAGATATCTGGGACAACCTCCAAATGAATCACGAAGCAACCTCGTAAGCTTAGAATCTCTCGTAGGGATATGTGGACTGTTTTCCGCCAATGCATTTATACATTTTCCAAGGGAACTGAGTGAAAGATTTATAAATTTAGCCTCCTCGAGCAAGTGGCCCTCACTGCCTGCAACATGAGAAAAATAATATCAGGAATAACAATGCCATCAAACCAAGATGCCACCCCAGAATTCTACAACTGAAAACTGCAGATTATTTCAAGGAAGAATATATGCTATCTGGCTTAAGTTAACATTAGATCATACTTCCAATACAAGATATGTAGAACCCAAATCAGCAACACTTATGGAAAGACCTCAAGTGAAATTAATAATGCTAAATGTTGAGTCCTAAAAGTGATTGTCATAAATAATTTAAAAAATGCCAATAATCTTTTAATAAAGGAAAAACAAGTGGGGGGAAATGAGAGCTTAAAGTACTACTTCAGGTGTACAGTATCGACGACAAACCAGATTTATCTATTCTTTCAGATCCAGCAAGATCGACAATCAGCAACTTGCTTCTTCGAACTATAGGTACACTATTTCTACCAGGTAAATCAGCCCTAGAGGCTTTTTCTTGAGAAATCATCTCATCTACAGCATTCTCTTGCACAGCTCTGCGAATAAAAACCTGTAAACACAAAAGATTCAAATAATGAATAAGTCCAGATCACTGTTATTCAAAGAAACAATGTCTACAAGTTTGAAAGCAAGCATTAATTAACAACCCAAAATTATAAAACAGACCCACCATGAGAATCGCATGGCTACGTGAAGATTCCGTATTCAGCTTCGTGTTAGCTGCATGACGGTTTGCCTCACCAATTTGCAGAAGTTGTAAAAAGTGATCAAGATCTTTAACTCTTACAACTGAAGCACCAGGAAGTGACACTTCACCAGTCTTGGGGTCCTCACTAATAGGAATATTAGTCTTTTCTGGTGCAAGCAAATCTTGAATAGATTCCATGTACAACTGGAGCAACAAACACAGTTCTTAATAAATGAGCAATCACCCAACATGTAGTAGTAACATGACTATCTACTTCAACATATAAGGGATCAAACGACAAGTAATCTTTAGAATTTTGTAACAAGCACCAACTGAGAAAATATAAGTTTATGTTCAAAATAGTTATTGAAAGATATGGCAGGCATTTAAACTGCAAACAATATATAAAGACAAGGGTTTGACTGAAAACAACTATATTTTCAGCCATTCTTCTTCTACTGGATAAGAAGGATAGAGTTCTTCAAGAGATGGTGGAAGTTCACACCTTCCTGATAGTAATACCTCATCGTAGTCTCATACTATAAGTTGACAAGTTGATGCGATGGGCCTTAAACTGCACACATTGTTAACTAGACCCGTGTTCAAATCCATGAAATTATAGCTTACACCTCCAGGTTCACCAGTACTTTCCTAAGTTGTTATTAAGACTTGCAAAGTTCTACTGAATTCCAAAACTTTTTTTGTTTTTAGCAGTGTAGCGTTCAACTCAAGAAATGAAAAGTTTCAATTAAGATTTTACATGGAGCAGTGAACAAAACCATGCTAATGGTGGAAATCTAGCACTTCAACAATAAAGTTAGCCCTGACCTTTGACACAAAACCCTGACCATAGTGGATTATCCAACTCTCTAAGAAGTTCATATGAAAGAACAACAAACACAAAACACATAAGGAAATGTTGATGTACCATAGATTGCTACCTGCAAGTAGGAAACTTCCACGGTATCATTAGCTGGAGCTGTATTCAAAATTATGTCCTCCAAAGCTCTAACCATAATACCACGCTCAGATGGGTCATCTTTACCCAGACTGCCAACTGTGTAAGTTTTCCCAGTACCGGTTTGGCCATAGGCCATAACTGTCCCATTATATCCATTCAATACACTCTGCAAAAGAATAACAAAATTGAATGTACATTATTAACATGGCATCCAAAATTTTTAAAGATAAATTTCTTCGCCGATAATTACAGAAGTAAACATTGGCTTGAAATTGACCAATCAAATAAAGATATCCAGACAGGTGCAATAGAACAACACATTGAGCATTTCAACACCTTACATGAATATACATACTGGGCCACTCACCTCAACTACAGGTTTTGCCACTACTTGATAAACACGATTTTGGGAGGCTGTTTCAGTAAAAACTTCATCAAATCTATAAGACTCAGAACTCCAATTGTTCTTTCTCAACTTTAGCCGCTTCAGCTACATTATACATAGAGAGAAAATCGATACTTTTAATTTATTAGATTATTAAATAAATATGCTTTAAGAATCAATCATCATAATTCTGGGAAAATGTCACACTTCAAATCACCTCTGGCTGCAACTCAACACTGTCTGCGTAATCAGAATCCGAACTGCGGTCCTCGAGATTTCTCGGTCGAAGCCTAACAGCAACCCTCACTCTTCCAGGCTCTGTTGGAAATTATAAGCCAAAGTCCCAAAATAAAAACAAACAAAATACTTCTTTTAAAAATTTAGATTTTGTTCATTGCTCTAAGACTCTAAGACTCACATCAGCAAAATCAAAGTTGAAATGTGCTTGATATTAATTTCGATTAACAAGAACATAAATTCCAAAATTCAAAACTAAATGAGAGAGAGAGAGAGAGAGAGAGAGAGAGAGAGAGACCTTGCTGATAGTCGGGGTTAGAATGAGGAGTTCGAGAGTTGGGAGTAACGGAGCGCCGTGAGCTTGAAGACGGCTTAGAGCGATGGCTATGGGCTTGTGACGACGTCGTTTGTCTACTGGAGTGAGTAGGAGGGACTTGCTGTCTCTCAGACCTCCCACTAACACCGTTACTGCCATTATTATGCACCGCTGCCACTGCTGTTGCCGAAGACAATGATCGTACAGAAGACGAAGACGAAGAAGATGACGAAAAGGAAGCAGCCATTGATTTTTTAAATCAATTCTGAGTCAGTAAATCCAGATGCAGAGAATTGCAGAGGAAGAAGATTCTCGAGCTTTATTATGACTCACGAGAAAGAGAGAGAGTGGCCGGCACGACAGAAGAGAGAGAAAGAAAGAAAGAATAACAAATGAATGAGAGAGAGGGATTACGATTTGCGAAGCGCAAATTAGAGATGAAAGAAACTGGTTCCCGCGTTGTGGGTTACGGTTGAGGAGACATGAGACGGCCGTTATTATTATTATTATTTATATATTTATTTTGTTCATTATTATTGTTATTTATAATTTTATTTGCTGTTTTTTTGCTTGAATGCCGTAAAGTAATAAAGTTTTGCTTCTCTTTTTTGAAACTCAGAGACCCACTTTTTCACCTTCCATTTCATCCGCACGTGGGCCATGTCTATTATTACTGCCTTTTTCCCTGACATTCTATTTTCTTTTTCTCTTTGGCTTTGCTTGTCAATGTTGTCATTATATGAAAATATTTGTGGACCCAGTAAAGTTCTACATTGCTGGGCCCAGCTTAGGAATCCCCATAGCTTATCCCCCTTCAATCTATAAATTAATCTAATTTAGAGCAATTGAGATTCGAATTTAGGTGCAATGAGACGAGTTATTTATTCTAACCAACTGACCTAATTTACGTCTGTGAATGGATGGTGGGTGAATGAGTGCAAATGGATGGTGGGTGAATCTATGTCTGCTTGTAGGTCCCTCTCATAGATGGAACACCCTTCTTTGCAAGCAATTGCAAAAAAATCACCCATTTATAAAAGCGACGGGGCACATGTAGTGTTTAGGACATTGTAATAAGATAGACAATGATATTAACTGGTGATGGTTAATTCATTCACAACGAGAAGAAAAAACATGATCGTTTGTTATCGTTCAATTGGTTTCTTTTTTAATATTTTTTCAACTTTGTGGGTCAAATTTGTATAAGAAAGTGTTGTGTTTCTAGCTTTGTGTCTGTCATTTTGTACGTAGAAAGACACAACGTGAATGAAGTTTGCCGTCCCAAACAGAAGATTTGGTGTGAAACTTTCTTGTCCAAGTCAAAAGCTGACCACTTCAATCATCCAATCCAACACAATTTTATAAAAAAGATCTTATATTGGTTTGGTAATATACATTAAACTTACATTACATATATTAATTAAACCTAATTATCCAATAATAAAAAGATTAGAAAAGATTAATGCACATCTACCAGATGGCAGATGGCTGAGTAACTTGGGTTGTTTTGAAGTGAAATGAGTTTGACGTGTCGGAGTGAGGAAGATGAAGAAATGTTGGCATTTGATGTCATTTCATGTGAGCTATTTGTTTGGTTGTGTTGATTTGGCCGGCAATGTACCACAAATCCAAGCTGGAATGAGACAATGATAGCATGTAGTATTTTTTTTTAATAAAGTTTTTTAGCCTCTTATGGGTTGGACAGAATGGGAACAGATTAGAGAGAGATACTTTGACTGTGACAAATTTTCATTTATTGATTTGAAAACTAGAAATGGCTAAAGCTGCAGCAGCTTGGTTTCATGCTAAAGGTGGAGCACCTGTCCAGACCAAATCTATGTTTGGTGATTTAAAAAATATGAAAAGAATCACAGGAATTGATTCGAATGTCATTAATGGTGCAGATGAAAAAACCAATCTATCAATAGCAACAACCAGAAACTACAAAAATCTAGAAGATGTGACATATTTTCTTTGATTTACAATTAATCTAAGTGAAGTCCATCGCAATTTCTACTTTTGTGGCAAACAGCATATGATTATGAACAGAAAAACAACCATTTTGGTTAGAGGTTCTAGTTAATCATGTGTGGCACCCTGGATTATGACTATGCAGCCCAGCAATTCGTACACTTCCGAGGTTTATACATTAGCTCTAACACCTGCAATGAGCATGGCTTGTATCTCGTTATCGGCTGAGGCATAAACTTCAACCAATCAACAAGATGATTCCAAGCATATCCAAATACTGCCTCAAAAGGGGGTCGGGGCAATTCAATAGCTTCGGCTTGATACATTGGTGAAGTCCCTGACAGTGCCTTGAAGATGCACTAACTTACAGGAAAACCAGCCTATGAACCTTCCTAACTCTTCCAACCCAAGGCGGAAAGATCGCATTGTTTTAAAGCCATGTGCTTTCCAAGCCTGAAAATTTGAAGTCAATTAGCAAGCAACTCAAAGGGTCTAGGACTAAATTATGATGGATAGTGGCTATTGCATATGCATGTTCCTTGTACAAGTTAAACAGAGCATCAGATAACTTTTAGTTATGATACCAACTACAAGAATGAAATAAATGCTAAATACTTTTGACATGAATAACTGCCAATACATAACAGGGCGATCTCATGAACAATTACCCAAGATCTGATGGAAGCCTGAAACCACCTATGCGTACGCGCTTTAATGAATGTATCTGGAACAAGAAGACAGAGAAGTAGCCAGCATAGGCAGAACATAAATTTCAAAAACAAGAAATAATACAGGTAAGAACTAGTGGGGAATTTAAGATTGGTGAGTCCATGTCATCAAAGGTCAAATTTATTACCATATTTTCAGTTTCTAGGGTAATGACCACACAGATCTTTAAAATCATACCTCAAGTTCACAACACTTATGTGGAACATAGAAACAACTGTAACTCTCTAACAACTTCAAAAAAAGCATAATGACGAATCAAAAAATTTAAAAAGAAAACAAAATTAGGAATATTTTTAATGAAAGTAAAGTATTTACTGTCTTAAAGCAGCAAGAAGAAAACTTTTCTTCAATATAGTTACAAATTCATAATTTAGAGGATCACTAAGTCCACCTCATATTTCTTCATAAATGTGATCAATTGAGGACAAAAAGACAAACAAAATCAGAATTATTTATGGAATGAAGAAAATGCTCCGCCCAATAAACAAATCTAACCTCGAGTCCAGCATTTTTCACTAGTTCTCGTACTTCGTGGTTCCTCCCTTCATGAACCTACATGAATCCAGGTGGATCAAATGAAATCCATGTGATCGGTATTGCACAAGTTGAAATTGCATGCTTTAGCCACAACTTTATAGTTTATCAGGTTAACATTCTGTGTGCATCTCCTTAGTCAGAAGGCAATGTAGCTTCCCCAAAACACGATAACATGAAACAGCATATCATTCTGGAGATCTTCCAAAGTTAAATACCCAGTGTTATCTTATCAACCCGAAGAATGATAATGTTCATATCCAATACAGTTTCCACTCATGCCATTGAAATTATAAGATTATCAAATCTTGAAACATTGATTGTGCATCAGAAGATACAGTCCATGACCAAAAGAAATGAAAAACAAAGGGATTAAAGTTATCTTATACTAGCATTTTTGGGCTAACAAAACAATGATACGTCAACATATAATCTGTCACTTTTTTCATATAAAAAAAGGAAAAGAAAGCAAAAGAGAGGCATGAACAGATAATTAGTACCACAATACGCAAACGGGGTCTTGACATATCTGGCTGTTGTGGTAGCAACTCCACAGAATCTGGGGTGCAATGGACGCCTTCAATGACTGTTCCCTCACTGATGGCTAACAGGTGCCGCTTACTGACTACACCTTCTATTGCTGCAATGTATCTACAATTACAATGTAAAGGTGTAGGTCATCAGCATTCATATTCCAATGGAAATTACTTGTACCACAAAATATCAACTAACGGAGAACAATGACCAGATGATGACATTATGAACTTGCAAATACATATGCCCAAATTTGTTTTTTGAACCAACTTGAAATCCATTTCTTAGAAATTTTTAATAATCTTACTTTTTCACATGATTTCAGGCATAAATTTTTTGTTTTGAATGTTCTTTCTCTATTGATGGTTAAACATGATAGTCCTAAAATAGTAGAAGAGAACAGAATGATGTGTACTCTTACTCCTTTGACAAGTTTGATGAAGGATGTGATATTTTTTGAGCAAAATCTCCTGAGAACATATAACAATGGATTAGGATATTAGCTGAATCAGTTCTATTTTAAATTTTTGTACAAAGACAGATGCATATATGTTTTGAATATACTACCATCATTAGTCACAATGATCAACCCCGTTGTAGCAACATCAAGACGGCCAACAGTAAATAGTCGCGGTCTGGGTATTCCGGAATTTCTCTTATCCTGAAAATGCAAAATACAAGTTGATCAATTGACGAATTGAATGCATGAATATGCTACCAGGATACATTACTAAATGCTAAAATAATCCTTTAATCCATACTTGCCCACATAGGCAGTAGGCATCAAATTGAAGAAGTGTTAGACGAAAAATGCAAAATGCATGGTAAGCCATAACATACCCAAGTCTTCAAATAATCTTCAAATAGACTCAACACAGATTTATTCTCCCCAGATGCGCAAATGTACCTATCATCATAATATAAATGCATTAATTTCAAATTGAAAAAGTTGCAAAAAAGAATAACCATAGAGGCCAAAACAAGAGCAGCAAGAAGCCAGTAGCAGTGGCATACCCTTTAGGCTTGTTAAGGGCAAGATAAACCTTTGGAGGCAGTCTCTTTGGAAGCCGATTTCCATTGACGTATATGATATCCCTTCCAGGATCAACTCGAGTCTACACATAAACAAAAGAAATACTAGTATAGTACAACTGTAACACTAAAGTATAAATGTGAATCCGTGATGCTAAAAATATATACAATATCAAATACAACCCAACACATGCAATAGGGGAAGGAATGATTATGGAAATATACAGAGAAAAAAAGAAGAAGAAGACGCTAACCTGAGGAGTATTGCATACAGAGCCATTCACAGTGACCTTCCCATCAAAAATAAGTTGCTCGCTGCTCCTCCTTGACGCCACTAAAACCAAAGGAAAACCATTAACACTGAAAAACAGTGAAATTGGAGAAATGGGTTCAATTTTGAATTTGAAAAATGCCATTCTTCAATCAATGGCCCAAATTACATACATACATAGAGAGGAGGAGTTGATATAATTACCTCCGGCAGCAGCGAGAACCTTGCTGAGCCGCTGCGAAGCGTCTCTGAAATTTTCGTTGTAGAACCTACGAGCGGCTTTTGAATACTTGGGCTCAGCTGTGGGCAAGCGCTTCTCAGCGCCCTCCTTCTTCTTCGTCTTGCTCTTGGTCTCAATGGCGTGGAGGAAACGCGCAGGAGGGTGCGACTGGAGCTTGAGGTTGCCATCCTCGCCGCGGACGATCCACGGGATGATAAGCTGGCCGGCGAGAGCCTCCGGGTCGGGCTCTGCGGAGTCGGGTTTGAGTTTGGGCTTGGGCTTAGGTGGCGCGAAGGTGATGTTGAACTCTAGAGAGGAAGAAGAAGAAGAAGAAGTAGTAGAGAGGGAACAGGTGATGCGAGGGAGTGTACGGATGGGTATGAGAGAGAGTGAGGGTTTGGAGAAGAGTGAAGAAGAGAGTGAAGAAGAGAGCGAAGCTAGTGCAGCAGCTGCCACTGAAGCCATTTTTGGTCGCCGGGTCTTTTGGTTTTTGGTTGAGGTTTTTGCAGTGGATATATATTATTTTATTTTATTTTATTATTAATTGGATGGGCTTTTTTGTTTAATGATTGGGCTTTTTTTGGACCTTATGGTTTACGATCCAAGAGGTAGATATATTTTTATTTTTTTAATAAAAAAAATATTTATTTATATCTCAAAACTCTAAGAAAAATAACTTTGAAATATTTGAGTATTAGACCCAGCGAATAACCCGTGAGTCTGATAGTAGAATATAATGTTACGTTAAAACTCGTGAAGAGAAACATGCGAGAGTTGGTCCTTGTCAAAAGCTTTAGCCACTTTGTTATGACTTATGTATGCTTCTGGGTAATAATAATATGCAAGCAAACTGAGGGTGATAAAAATTTATTATAAATGATCATGTTTTTTTTCCGAAGATTACAATTTTAATTTGGAAACCCGAAAATACACCGATTAGAATCAATTGAAAAAATTTACCAGCAACTCTGGACGAGTGGGCTGAAAATCTTGTAACAAATTATTTTGGCAGATGTCTGTGTAAGACGATCCCAAGAGAGCAACAGTTAATTTTCATAAACGTGTATACTATCACCATATGCTGTGTATGGCAGGCATACTCCTTTGCACCAGAATAAGGCTGGAAAACTTGCCGCCAGTTAGTGTATCCGCGAAAAATGAATGCGCAAACCTGAAGCACAGACAAGTGGCCGATATTCGTTAACTACTGATTAATTCCATAAACTAATTTGTTGATCAGGATTAGAGAGACATCAAGTGATAAACAGGAGATCAATGGACTTACTAAACATGTTTCCCATCATGGAACTGAGCATTTCTTGAAGATTTGAAGGTTTCCAAAAATTCTTTGGCCTTTTGTAACTCGTACTTCTGCCTCGAATCATCCCAGCTGTGTTCAGAAGCTAATATTTCAATTACACGAGGCAATGCCCTGCTTGCTGCATCAGTATCAAGGAAAGCAAGCCGAGATCTCCGAGCAATGAAATCAATGGCAGATTCACAGTACTCATTTCGAGCACAGTAAGCAACCTCAGCCTCTAGAATAGGGTATCCATGGGCAAGCCTCTTCCCCAGATTTTCATTCTAAATTTTGAAAAGAATAAGTTAAAAGTAAGCATTAACCTCAAAAGCAAGTGAATAATCCAAAGAAATGTCACTAAAGTCACAATCTTGCATGCTGAATTAACTGAATTACAATTCCAAATTTCCCAGGGATTACAAGTTTATGCACTAACATACTCCAGAGTGGTAAAAATTATGGAGCAAACATCAGTGTACCATTCTCCAACAAACTTACTTCTAAAGATGTTTAATAATCAGTGACTAACTTTATATTTGAAAAATTCAATTAAAAAGAAACCTAATCCCTTTCAAACGCTCATGATACAGATGGGCCCCCACCACCCATCAATGCATGGTGTTCTTGGACTCATCATTACTCTAGATGGTGAATATGTTATTGATTGTGAACCAATATTGGGTTATTTACACCAAGGGATAGAAAAATTGCGCAAAAGCCAAACAATTATACAATATTTGCCCAAACGCTCTTCTTACATATGAGAATAGACACCAGCAACAACAATAGCATATTATGATAGGTCATAACTACAAAGTGAAATTGGAGCGAGAAAAACCAACCTGAGCAATGGCGGCAACTCGTTCAGCCCAAGTACCATATGCATGGGACAGATGCTTTGCTGCAGCAGTGTCCATCACTCCAGGAACAACTTTACCATGACTCTTCTTCATGCGTGTATATTGTTGAGCAATAACTGTAAAAGATGCAGGGTCCCATCCATCTCCACCGACAATCTGCAGCTTCGAGGTCAAACATCCATTTTGTGGGGTGAGCCTTCCAGACTTTATTGCTGCATTAACCGCATCTTCTGCCATGCTGAAAAATTTCTAGTCAGCAAAATACTTGTGTGGAGTCAGACAGACAGAGAGGAAGGCAGGCATACAAAGGGAGTGACAAAGATGTTAAGGGTAAAGGTCTTAGTTTATAATGTCAATATACCTAAACATTTAAGCCTACTATTAAGTACGCCATCTGCAAAACAATCTAGAAGGGACATTCGAAAAGAAGCCTATCCAACTACATAAGTATACTGTTGCCTAGTCTCAAATTGGAAACCCCTGTGGATGTGTAGCTTCAGTTGCCAGCGAAGGACAACCTCTAACTATAAACTAAATCATCTCAGCACAACTAAATAAACATTACCCACGGTAAGTGGTCCACTTGCCACCTGTGATTGTTACCAAACCAGGATAATCTTCACATACAACATGATCTCTGGAGATGCTTTCGGTGTTTTTTGCAGATGGATCTGTTGCCAAAGGGCGAATACCACTCCACGCAGAGAGAACGTCTGTGCGTCGTACCTATATTTTTCCAGAATACTTCAGTCTCAACAAGAAAACTAAACCAAAAAAGAAAGAGAAAGACACCAAGAATGCTTAGATATAAAGCACTAAATGCTAAATGCTTAGATACAAAGTATCAACTGGACAAAGAATTCCTTAAGGAAAAAGTGTTATACTGAGGAGTGAATCAATAGCCTGTTATTCGTTTCAGGATCTCTTAAGCTGTCAAGGAAAATAATGCTCCTTAACCTGAGATAGTAAATTCAACAACAGATGACAGATGCATGTTTCCTTACACTGCCTCCCATAACAAACATATAAGAAACATGAATCATGCATTACTTGCTATAAGTGCTTGTGTCAGCCAATCATACAAAGGGCCAAAATGACAGCATGTGACAAGCCCTGAATGCTGATACACGTGCACTACTTTTCCAATCTGAATAGGGATGATTCAAAGAATTGGCTTGATCATACTGTGAAATTTACACACAAAATACTGACTAGCTGACCAAATAGACAGAAAAGCAATCATTGAGAAAACAGATATTTAATTTTGTCTAACATCTATTTGACGTGTGATAAACATGGTGCTGGGCAATTGAAACGTGGATAAGCAATGCAGGCAAAGATGCCACCCACACAAACACAGAGAATCACAGACCTTGACATTCAGGTAATCACAGATGGCATCCAGTATGAATTGAATCTCATCCTCATGTGGTTCAGGAAGCAGAGTAATAGGGGTGTTGGAATCTGTGGTGCCAGCAATTGTTCGTCCCAACCACGGTAGCATGAAAACAACACGTCCATCCTTAGTTTTAGGAACAATCAAACCCATACCTTCAGGAGAATAATAATCAGGAAGTACGATATGTACACCACTGCTTGGACATATCATAGGCTTTACATCTTTGTCTGCCAGCTTCCTTACAGAATCACAAAATGGCCCAGCAGCATTCACAACAACTTTTGCATATGTATCAAACTCTTTTCCTGGGAACTTAAGAAAATACAGTAAGAATCACAATGCCCAAAAGGAAATCTTCAAATCATCATTCACATAATCACACCAACATTATATATGTCACTAGAAGAAGAAGAAGAAGTGTGTTCTAATTCTACCTGATAAATTGTCTCGGATTCTTGCACCAATTGTCCGATTGCTAGCCTCATCCTTCAAAAACGAAACCACTTCTGCATGGTTAAGCACTGCAGCACCAGCTACTGCAGCAGAGCACGCCAATCCAACATTAAGACGTGCGTCATTCATCTGCCCATCATAATACACCACGGTGCCCTTCAAGCTTTTATTGTTACCCTTCCTTGCAAGAGTGGGGAAGAGCTCAACAGATTCTTGTGCCGAATAATATCTAGACACATGTAACAGGCGTAGTCCTGCGACCAAATCGTACATTTTCAAGCCCATCCAGTAGTATACTACCTCAAACCAGTCAAAACATGGTGTCATGCATGGCAAAGCATGACAGAGGTGTGGTGCATTCTCAATAACCTGTTTACGCTCCTCAAGCGCATGGAATACCAGCTTCAGCTGCCCGTAGTCAAGATTAAAAACAGCTTTCTCCAAGTAACGAACACCTAACAGAATAATTTTGCATAAGCCACCAAGATAGAAGTCAATTAAAAAAAACAATTAGCCGTAAAATGCTAATAATTATTAACTCCAAATGAAAAGGTTGAATATTATATCAGCCACCATATCTTACAGCCCACTTTAATTAGTATTTATCATAGCAACAGATAAATATAGGTTTAGTATGACAACAAAAAAGAGGTACAAAAATGGATCGCCTTAGGCCAATCATAATCATACAGTCTACATCGAAAAAATACAACAAATCTCCCCTTAAAATTAAAATGAAAATCGACAACCATATACTGTAGCAATCTATAGAGCTAACAAAATTGCAACGGTTCTCATTGACGCACACAAATGCATTAACAAGACGACGAAACCAAGAAACGTCAACAGCAACCGGAAATGACAAAATTGAAACTAGACAAACCGCTTAATGTAACGTATACGCATACAACTAAAAGTCTACAAGAACATGTATCATAATTGTATATACGCATACCTCCGTGAATTAGCTTCGTGGACCGCGACGACGTGCCAGATGAGAAGTCCTCGCGCTCGACGAGACCAACGCGGAGGCCTCGGGTGACAGCGTCAAAAGCGACTCCACTGCCGGTGGCGCCACCGCCGACCACGAGAATGTCGAGCGGGTTCTCGGCGGTGGCAGCGATCAGAGCAGACTCCTGGGCAGCCCTGGACGGAACGACGGCGTTGCGGTCGCTGATCCTCTGGCGAACAGCTGCGATGGATGCAGGTCCACTGCCGCGATCGCTGTCGGAGTACGACGGTTGGATGAGGAACGCGCCGCTAGCTGCGGTTGCGACAGCGGCGGCGGCTCCGAGCCGGCGCAGGCGTATGGCGGTGGCCATTAATTCGGGAGTTTAGTGAGAGAGAGAGAGCGCGAAGGAGAAAGAGAGAGAGAGAGAGAGGTAGCGTTGGGAATCGGTCGCGGGGGATTTGGATTTTTGGATGAGTTGGTTTTAGAGTGAGATGCTTTAGTGTCGTAAACTCTCGTGCTTGTTGGTTGAAAATGTGACACCCTTGTCTTTTTCTTAATTTATCATCTATTACCCGCGTTTTAATGAATTTTTTATTTACCTTTTCAACTCTTTTTTTCCGAAATGACCATTTCAACTTTAAATAAATACAATTCTAGCAACCAAAAAAAACTTCAAATTAAATTATTTGAAGTAATTATTGAGGTCATCGGCTATAAAGCCTCCATCACCACGTCAGCGCCAATTGCCAACGTTGATAATGGCATGGGACACTACCTACTTATTAGTTGTTGGCGGTTACGTGAGAAAATGTTAAAATTCATAGGAGTATTTTAAAATTTATATATTAATCAAATTTTTAAATATGAACTATAGGTTTTTTTTGGGTATGAAATATAAACGATAGTCTAAACTATAAGGAGAGTGGGTTTCTCACTCACAACACGAAGCATCTACAGGAGAGTCTCTAAATTTTAGCCAAATTCTAGCTAAACTAGCTAGAAAGCTATTATAGCAAACCACTTAAAAGGTGTTTCCTCCCGCAATGTTCTCTATTTTGACTAATCTGAAATATTTTATTATTATTTTCTCTTTTTCTTGCAAATAAAATATATATAAATAATAAATAAATAAAAAGTAGAAACCCAACCCCACCAACCTCCCAAATGTCTCTATATCTCTCCCCCTTTTTCTCTTTTTCCTAGCCAAATTCTCTCTTCTCCTTGCTAGATGTAGAGAGTCAAAAGTTGGTTCTCCAAAATAGAAAGCCAAGCAGGGAGTCTGCTGGAAGGATGATTTTCCTTCTTTTTAGTTAAAGTAATTAGAGATGAGAGGATAGAGAGTCTGCTGGAGATGCTAGGTGCCATTAGGATTCGAGACCACTAGTCTGCAAGTCAAAGTTCTTTTTCATTAGGCTAGACACCGTTGGTATATTAATCAAATTTTAAGTTACATATAAAATGATTATTTACCATTTTTTTACATTTTATAAATGGATAGGAAATGACTAATTAGGAGGTTTGTAATAAAAGGAAAACTAATAAGAAATTTGGTCATTATATTTTTCTCTCTCAGTCTCTTGCATGTATATTCGGTGTGCTTGTATGGGAAAGCATTAATCTTCAAAAGCCTTAGTAAATTGAACCTTTTGAATTAACAATAAATAAATATTTATCTGTTCACATACATTTTAAACTGTTTATTTTTGGGCTTGATATTTCTCGGGTAATTATAAAATTAAAAAGAAAATAAGAAAATAACGTTGGCTCTAAAGCCCAATCCAATTGAATCATCCTTCCCCTTTACGACCCAGCCAAATATTAAAAGTTAAATTCAGTTGCGAGATTCGGCCCAAATTACAAAAAAAAGCCCATCAATTGTTACTTTCTGACCCCAGCCCACGATAAAGCAATGCAACTGACGGCGTCGTCGTCTTCATCTCAGAGCAGGCGACAGAGAGAGAGCTCTGCAACTGAGAAATAGAGGCTCAACTTCCATGGCTCAGATTCCCAACTTAGACAATGCTCCTCTCAATCTCAATTCTCTCAGGTACGAACTGACCACAAACTTACAGACTATATTTTCCAATTTATGTTATATTTTCTTATAATATATATATTTTTTGTGTGTGAATATGATCGTACAACAGGGAACAGTCTCAGAAGGAACTCGTAAACATCCTCAAGAATGTGAGTTCGAGCTCGTTCTTTCAATCCAGTTTCCGTTAAAATTCAAATTCAGGTCTTTGAATTTGATCTTATGATTGTTATGGAATTTGCAGATTCGAGGGAAGAAGTGTTTGGTCATCGATCCGAAGCTCAGCGGCTCTCTCTCATCGATCATCCAGACTGCAATTCTCAAAGTACTTCTATTAGGCTCTTTGTTTCCATAGAAATTTAGTTTTTTGCTCCTTGTGCTGGATAATGAAACGATATAGTGCTCTTATGTAATTGACAAGTTTGTGGTGTAATTTTTCATGTTTCTTAAGGTAGAATTTGATAAATAAATTGCATATGAAATTTGACTTTTTCTTTTTTGGGTAAAGGAATTATTATGTTCAGCTGAAATGAGCTGAGTATAATGAAGGATACTCTTTTGTGAGAATTTAGATTGTAATTGTTTTTACTGACACATGCAAACAGGAGCATGGGATTGAATTGCGACATCTTTCGGTTGACCCAATTCAAACCGACTGTTCCAAGCTGGTTTACCTTGTCCGCTCAGAGCTTAGTTTGATGAGATTCATTAGTTCGCATGTTCATAATGATACGTCAAAAGGACTACAGAGAGAATACTACGTTTATTTTGTCCCTCGCCGGTCGGTTGCTTGTGAGAAGGTGAGCATGCCTTCACTATTACAAATGTACTTTCTAGATATAAGTTATCGTTTCCGATGGATGCTAGGTGCATGCATTTGAATATTGATTGATGATAAATGTCATTTGGTTTTTTCAGATCCTTGAGGAGGAAAAAGTACATAACTTGTTGACTATAGGGGAGTACCCGCTATACTTTGTTCCCTTGGACGAGGATGTTTTGTCATTTGAACTTGATCTTGCTTACAAAGTAGGAAACTTTTTTATTTTGAATTTGTGGATTTATTTTAGTATTTCTGTTTAATCTCCAGATGTTCGCAAGTTGTTTGACATTATTTGATTTGTATTTATTAATTATTTTTTTGGTGGATGCATGGTAGGAATGCCTAGTTGATGGTGATACAAGCTCACTTTGGCATATTGCAAAAGCCATTCACAAGCTTGAGGTTACAGAAAATACATACAAAATTCTGTTCAGTTATCTTATGTTTAGTTTTCTCTGTTAGAGATATTTATGTACGTTATTTGAATCATGTAAATATGAATCCTTACAGCATGCACACATATACACAAATTATGTAAGAATGGTACACTAAAGTTGTCTTTGGAGTTAAAGATTACTATGGTTGTACCCTTAAGTTATGCTTTTAGTTACTCTAGTTCTCGTTCTTTGCTTGTTGGTGAAAATTATGTCTTGTTTATTGTTTGCAGTTTTCTTTTGGGGTGATACCAAATGTGAGGGCAAAAGGCAAATCATCAGTTCGTGTTGCTGACATTCTAAACCGCATGCAAGCAGAGGAACCAGTTAACTCGCCAGATGTAATCATGCATGACTTTAAGCTCCTTTTATGATGAACTAATTTTAAAAGAAAAAACTGCATATGAGACATGCATTATATATTATGTGATTTACACCTCGTATCCTCTATCTTTTTTTTTTTAAACACACCTCGTATCCTCTAATTACTGGAAAAGAGTAAAAGTATGTTTCATAAGCCTTCCACTGATCTCTTGCTTGTAACTTCAGATGGTTGTGCCAGAGATAAATACTCTCATCCTTTTAGATAGGGAGGTAATTCTCTCTCTCTCTCTCTCTCTCTCTCTCGCGTCACCAAATGATTACATTTTATATGTGTCAATCATAAATAACTTAGTATGATACTTCCATATGTCACACAGCATGGTTTATCTTGTAGTAACTTTAAATTCATGAAGCATGGCATTTATTTAATACTCTCTCTCTCTCTCTCTCTCTCTCTCTCATATCACCAAATGATTACATTTTCTATGTGTCGATCGTAAATAACTTAGTACGAGACTTCAGTATGTCACACAGCATGGTTTATCTTGTACTAAGTAACTTTAAATTCATGAAGCATGTCATTTATTTAATTTATACGTGATTTAAAGTTTTTATTTGGGAAAGAAATATAAAATTGCACATACAAAATTATAAATTCTTTTTGGTTGTTGCATACCAATCCCTTATTCCGAAAGTTAAAAACTCACATTCTGTTACTGCATTTTGATGCACTTGTACCAGGAACATGAACTATGGTTTTTGCTTAAAATTGACTGTTCCTTGGATGTAGGTGGACATGGTAACTCCCATGTGTTCTCAATTGACATATGAAGGGCTTCTTGATGAGGTAAGTCGTCGTAAAAACTGAAGGAATAATTTATTCATGGCATGACACAACAAAAAGCTCCGTGAGAGTAGGTAGCTAGGTGTAGCAAGTAGATGAATAATTTATTCATCTGGATTGTTGCATACCAGTTCAATTGGCATAGTAAAAAAGAAAAAAGTAAAAGGTTTTTTTTTCCCAAGAACTTTAATTATTGGGGGGTTTTTGATTTTTTTTCTTTAATAAATCATTATGTTGTTTCTATTCTGGTTAACTAATACCCTAGATTTATAAGGCATGAGACATTTTTTTTCTTCTGAATGGAACAATTCATGTTTTTGGTAATCTGAATTAGTTGTAAGCTATCCCTAATAGTTTCAGTACAGTTTCTGCATATCAATAATGGTGCTGTCGAGCTTGATGCATCTGTCATGGGAGTCCAACAAGAGGGCAAGAAGATAAAAGTTCCACTTAATTCTAGGTGATTCACTTTTTGCTTGATAGCATTGTTATGTAATGCAAGGGCATCCTGTCACACATATGCCATAGTATTGATACCTTCTCTTTTTCCATCCTTGCTTTTCATGAATTGGAGGCATTTATAAATATATTATCTATACCCTTGAATATTAATCCAGGACAGATCATATTACTGAAAAGGAATTAATATATCCTGGTATGATAAGTAGTTGATAGTGTTCTTGCAGTTGTTAATTTGCTATATTTGAATTTCTGCTTTTAGTTTATGTATTTGTTGGACTGCTTGTTCACATCTAAAGTATGATAATTTCCTATAATAAAATATTTGCCTGTTTATTAACCAAAAAATGGTATGATGGCCATTCACTTCCAATACAGTATCTGTTGATTGGGCCTTGAGTTAGATAGGGAATATGTTTATTTTGGTACATAAATAACTCTTGTTGATCCCAAATGCTCAGACCATGTTAGTCTTTTCTTTGTGTAATTAAATTCCTTCGGGATTTTCTCTCACTATACGTGTATTGTAATAATTACAGCGATAAGCTGTTTAAAGAGATACGGGATCTCAACTTTGAAGTTGTTGGCCAGGTTTATCTGTATTCACCAGTTTAGATTGTTCTGTTCATTTCTATTTCCAAACCTGTCTCTTCTAATTTAAAAATGAAATCATATCCTCCCTGGGAGTTCCATTTCTTATTGCTACCTGCAGTATGATTGCAGATTCTACGTCAAAAAGCAACATCGATGAAGCAGGACTACACCGAGGTGACTACCAATGTAAGTGAATTTTATAAGAGCTGGATACTTGCTCTTCTGGACTCATGAGATGATCATTGTCGACTCGATTTTCTGTTCATGAACCTGATGTTATTACCAGAATCCATTTGTCTAATGAAGTGCTATATGATATTGCATATAGAACCAGACAGTTTCTGAATTGAAAGACTTTGTCAAAAAGCTGAATTCATTGCCAGAAATGACGGTGAGTATTTCTTTAATTCATTTTTGGAATTCGTCTGGGGTGTTTCATTTTCTGATTTGCTGCAATGATTGCTTTAGAGGCACATAAATCTTGCTCAGCATCTGTCAACGTTCACATCAAAGCCATCATTTCTTGGACAACTTGACATGGAACACACAATTATTGAGGCTCAAAGTTATGACATGTAAGCTGAATTTGGTACTAGTAACTGACATGTTTGGGAATTTTATGCTTCTCATTTTCATGAATTTTCTTTTTGTATGTGAAATACTTAGAGACAAAAAGCCATGTAATTATGACTACTTTGCTAATACCATGTTAGGTTTCATTGCAACAGCTAACTAACAAGTTTCTTGTCCATTTTCTCCAAAAACACCTTCTCTTCTTATGATTGGTTAAACATATGAATGCGGGTATCGCCTTGACGAGTTAAAATGTAATATCTATTTTGTAGTCCTAGTATATATCCATATGAATGAAAAATGGCAATATATATTATTTTTTGTTTGAGATCATAATATAACTTTAAAGTTCCCAAACCTCTATGATGTGCATAATAGCACACATAAATATGTGATTTACTTCCAAATGATTTTTATGGTTTGTATACCAAGACAATATGTCGTTTGCCTTATTCTTTTGAATTATCTATGTGGTTCTATTGGAACCTAGAATATATCTCTCTATTTTGTCTTTTCATATATTTCCACTTATCATATGTTTATGGATTGACAAAGTCACCTAAATTTTGTTTTGCAAGCATGAAACTGATATAGTTGATGAATGCAGATGCTTTGAGTACATCGAAGAAATGATCCATAAGCAGGAGCCTCTTGTAAATGTCCTACGGCTTCTCATCTTATTTTCTATTACAAATTCTGGGTTGCCTAAAAAGAATTTTGACTATTTGAGGCAAGTACTTCACTCATTCTATATTTCACGTTGATCCTTTTGGTTTTTATTTATATTAAATGGTTTTTGTATTCTTTGTTTAGGAGAGAACTACTCCATAGTTATGGATTTGAACACATGGTTACGTTGAATAGTTTAGAGAAAGCTGGATTGGTTAAAAAACAGGTTCATTTTTATTTTACCCTCATACAACCATCCACTAATTTCCTTGCATGATACAGTAACTGGTGAATGGACTTTTATACAGAAAAGAACAAAGGATTCACTGTACATCATCTGAACCTTGCAGGAGTCGAAAAGCAACTGGCTGACAGTTAAACGTGCCCTGCAACTTGTTGTTGAGGATACTGACACTGCCAAGTATTGTTCGCCTTCATTGTTTACTTTCTTTTTAGTAGTGTTCTCTTTTTGCTTGGTACTAACTTTGGAGTCAATTTTCTTATGTCACAGTCCCAATGATATCGCCTATGTATTTTCTGGATATGCACCTCTTAGTATCCGCCTTGTCCAACATGCTGTTCGATCTGGATGGTGAGCCTAATTCCTTGACAGATAAATTTGTAGCAAGTTTGTTTTGTTTTCTCTGTGTGCTTGTTTTTTATTTTTTTCAGTGGATCCCATCAATTCCTTTTCACCACAAGTATATATTCTGCAAGTCTCAATGCCTTTTATTATAATCTAGCTCCTGGAAAACCACTGGAAATGATAAAGATATAATATCTCTGTTAAGCTTCGTAATTAGGGCCCAAACAGTTTAGTATATTCAAGACCTAAGCAAGTTTAATTTCAGTTGTGGAGACTAAATGTATGTACTGAAGCCTGAAATGCACTTATGTAAAGTGGATGCTTGGTCCCCACATTTTGTTATGTTAAAGGTCTATATTAATTCAATCAACTTGGTCAAACATTTCTTATCAATAGACTTCAAGAGTTTCCATGGTGTGGTACTCCAGGAAGTTGGTATTACAGGATGGTTTATTGGTGTCAGAGTATGGATCACAGTTGCTCCCTTCCCCCTGTACACGATTTACCTTCTTCCCATAGAACTATATTATACCAATCTATTTTATTAGATACAGGTTGCTTTTCTTCATGTTATATCCAGGTCTCTTAATAGTAACTACTTTATTTTGGTACATTTCTTATTGAAAATTTTCGGTTTCAGAACTTCCTTTTCAAATAAGGCTTGCACCAAAAAATAGTCTTTTCTAGTATTGAGGTTAAAGTTTTGTAGCTTCTTATGATCCACTGAAGGCTCATTATTCCTTTTCCTTTCTCCTATTCGTATTGCATTAGTTTTGGTGGAACTTCGTTATTGTAAATGTGATATCTGTGCTCTAAAACATGAATTTTTTTAACCCCCAGGCGTCCTATTGAAGAAATTCTGAAGCTGTTACCTGGACCACATTCAGAAATAAAGAGAGTGAGCACATTTCTCTTGAGTTATTTCTTATTTTTCTTCTTTTCTTTTGAAAGCTTTGCGTACTATTACTTTTATCTCTGCCTGTGTATGTGAAGTGCATGCTAAGCTTTATTTCTGTTGTAACAATTTACAGGGCCGATTCTCAAGCAGTCCATCATTGGACACTTTGCAGGGCCCTTCAGCCAATGTAGACAAGTATGTGCCAACTGGTTCAAGTTTATAAGATTCTGTTCTCAGTACTGCATTTGTTGATACCCAGTGACATTCTTTCGCTGGGTTGTTCAGATACATGGTCATTAACATTTGTAGATTGATGAAAAGCAATTTACAGTAAAATTTTGATTGGTTATTTGCTAATGAAGCGTATATACTTCATTGTGACATTCCTTAATACATCTCAGGGTAGTTGATGGAAGGCGCTCCCTAGTACTTGTCGTCTTCATAGGAGGTGTAACTTTTGCAGAGATTTCTGCTCTACGATTTCTCAGTGCTCAGGTATGTTAATTGTTTTGCACGTATAAGATGTCATAGATTTCATCTATACTACTATTTTATTTTGCTCTTGTGTCAGGGATGGATGGTTATCCAGATATTTCTATTTTTATCTCTTCTGTTGTCTGCATATTATCCTAATTCCTAATATCCATGGTAATTTGGTTATTGCAGGAAGGGATGGCATATGATCTGATAATTGGGACTACGAAAATTGCCAGTGGCCGTACCTTCACTGAAACATTTGTGGGGAAGTAAGCTGGATTGACTTGTAAAATTTTGGTTGTTTTATTTGTGGGGAAGTAGTGTCGGCAAGAGCTAGCTAATTGATAGTGTGAATTTTTTATCCCATATTATGTTGCTACGAAAACAAAAACAGCAGTATGGTGTGTATTCATTTTGATTATATATTAAAACACTGTATTCTAATTCTGTTTAATTACTTGAAACACCAGTAAATAATTAGTCGTGGCGTTAAAAATTGAAAGAGAACTCAATGTTACTAGAGTTTAGTAGAAGTTCAAATTTTTCTCTATACATTTAAAGATGATAATAATAAGATCACAACCTTCCTCTTGCGACTAGTGGAAAACTGAAGCCTTTTGTGCTTAATTATCAAGATTAACCTTTGAGTACCTTTGTTCTTCTACTTCAACCAAATATCCGTACTTCTTTAGAGAAATCATGTTGTTGGTACAACTATAGACCGTGCTAATTCCATCTTTGAATAGTACACTCTTCATGGAATTATGTGTTAGATCCACAAAGAATATAATTGTCCTATAGGGATCTTTATTCTCGTGGTGGAAAAATATGCCGTGCTTCCATTCGCCGAACTTGGAAAGCCCACACGTAGACATATGACTCTCAAGAGGAAGATAATGTTGTTGCATATCTATTTTGTAATTCAGCACCCACCCTTGCTTCTTATTTTCATAATTTTTCAATACCAATACCCATATCTCTATAAAAAATCATGATAAAGAGATTACAAACAACTTAGAATTCTTAGCAATTGGCATCGCAAGAAGTACATGCGGGCTCAGTCTGTGTTCTCAAGTAAACCACATCTCTCCCACTTGCTTCTGCAGTTTTAATCAGATTCTCATAACTCTCTCCAGACATGGGGCTCTCAATATCTTGCTCTGCTTCAACCAAATCTCCATACTTCTTTAGAGAAATCATGTTGTCTGTACAACTATGGACTGTAGAACCTTTGAGCCGTACAGTACTCACAATAACACGTGTTACATCCAAAAACAATACAAAATTACCCTGGTTGAAAAATATGCCATGCTCCCATTCTCCACATATAGAAAAAAGACTGCGACATCTCACAAGAGCACCCTTCAAATAACAAAGAGACATCCATTTCATATCTATTTTGTAATTTAGTACCCACTCTTTGTTATCATAATTTTTCAATTCCCATATCTTCATATCTTCTTATGAAGAAGCATCCACATGGGTCAAAGAACCCCTGAAATTAAGCAGGTTAACAAAATCAAACATATCATGCATTTTCTGTGAGGTGGCGGGATGAGGTGTCCAATAGAACTCCTCTTTCTTGAAGTCGAAGGAAAGTATACGTATAGACGACGAGTCGTGGTCATCTCCATGAACCAACCAATGCATGTCTCCATGTGCATATGCCGACTTTTGGGTTAGATGGCAAGGAGGAATTGTGGGTAACTCCCGCCATGAGCTTGTCCCCAATATAAAAACTTCGGCTGCCATTTGGGTTTTGATGTCCTTTTCGTGGCAAGAAACACAAACAATCTTGTAGGTGTTGGTTATATTATCAAATCCCATGCCGTACGTATCACTGTTGCATAGACTATTTATTGGTTTGGAGCATTAGAACTTCTCCCTTGAAAGGATTCACCAACAAGCATGACTTTCCTTTCTTTGTATGAAGACCAGTAAAGCCAAACAAGTTGTAGAAAACAAAATTAGGCTTATACCAACGCAAACTGGACACGAATTCAGAAACAATTGCATACTTGCTCTTTGTCAATAAGTTGTTGCCATCATAATTCAATGGGTGCATCTTTTCTCCAAAGGTAGAGTGAAAAAGAAGAACAAGTCGAGGCACTTGTTGAACATCATCAATTAATTGACGTTGCATGTGTAGTGTGGCAAAAGAGAGGTTGTCAACCGTCTTTAACATGGCCTTAGATACACACCTGATGAAACACATAATTTATCGAAAGTCTCGAAAAGATGTCGATAAGAATTTCCGTGGGTAGGGCATCCATGAGCTTCCTAGTCAACTCTGGCTTGGGTAATGTATGTTGATGTATTCTTGTTTAGATTTTGAAGATTTCGTCTGCAAAATCCTTATAAAAATAAATTTGCTATGTCTTTCAACTGCTCATCCGGGCCTGCTATTTATATACAAATAGGACTGGTCAAATAGATATCTCCCAAGATTTTAATTCAAACCCTAATGCATGTTGAAAATCCAATTCAATTAGGAAATAAATTGAGATTTTCTATTTAAACCCCACACTTCTCTTAGTTCACCCCATGTTCTAAGTTCACCCCAACGTTTAATTTAAAATTTCACAATTTCTAAGAAAACCCCACTATCTTCCCAAACTACCCTTAAATACACCCTAAGCTGAAAAAATAAGAAATAAAAGAGATTTTCTATTTAAACCCCACAAGCTACCTTTGGAGGAGGAAGTACGTTCTAGGCATGAGAAATAGTAAGTTATTAAATTAATTTTTTGATGATATTTCAGTCTTATTCATTGTCTGCTTTCTCGGGATCACCACCTCATTATCAAGAGGACATTTTTGATGATATTTCTACCTCCGAATGCCATCTAGAATTGGTACTTACTTTGGGTTGATTCATTGTTTCACTTCCTCTAACGCAATTGTAACATCGAAACAAAATCATAATCACATAGCTCCGTCATAGAATAAGAAAACCAAATACATAAACTGCAAATATAAAAATCCATGAATTAAACACACACACACACACAAAACAAATTATACATAACTCCGTATAATACTAAAGATCTGCCTACCTAGTGAACTCCATGATTGTAGCCATCCTGCAGGCTAGACTTTTATGCTTTTTAAATAATATATTATCACCACTCATCCCTACTAACAATAACTAATATGAGTTTGTATATAATCCGGCAATAGGATGTAGAAGAGTTTGTATTTTTCTAAAATTTAATTTGAAGAGTGGTGGGGTGTGTGGGGTGTGTGTATAGATGTATTAGGGTTAAGCATTAAGTTGGATGAACTTTTTTGTCTTTTTACACAATAATAAAACTTACAGTTTAATGATTTAAGTATTGGGGTAAACAAAGAGAAATTCGGGGTTTAAATAGAAAACTTCAATAAATTTATGCATATTTATAATTATCCTAATTAGGTTTTATCCCCCCAACTTGTAAAATCTTGCTTGTTTTATTTTATTCTCAAGTAAACACAATATCTTCTCTTTCTCTTCCATATCCTAATTTTGATACGTGTTTCAATGTTTAATTGCACTAGGTTTTATATTTCCAGGTATCCTAATTGCACTAGGTTTTACGGTTCTCCAACTTTACCTTGACATGCCGTACTTAGCCTTTTGAAGTTACTGTAGTATATATTTGTCAAAATATGGTCCAAATTACATAGGTACACTATGCATTATCATTTCTCAACTTTCCCTTAGACTTACTGTACACTTAATATGGCCTTTTGAAGTAACTATAGTATATATGGTCCTAATTATACTTAATATAGCCTTTTCGATAGTGAGTATAACTCATCCACTTGTTATCATATAAGTGAATATTTATTAATAACGGGGAACCCCCAATTTCTCAAAAATAAGAAGACAATTAAGTATTCCCATATTTATTTATTATTATTTGTATTTGAAGTTCGAACGGATTAATCTGGGAAAAGGTGTGTAATACTTTTCGAAATAAAACAAATATGCTACACGATCTACACTATGAGAATGTCAAAGTTATGTTAATATTTCCAAGTGTACTTGCAAAGAGAGCTTACTCTATATATATAATTTCTTTTATTTTATTTTTTTCAGAAAAGGGAGCGATACTTATGATTATAATCTTGCACGGCTAAAGGGAAATTGTTGTGATATTTTAAAGTTTTTTTCACTTATTTTTAACGTATTACTAGGGAGTGATTTACTTGCTAGTTTTTTTTAACATATTGTTGAATAAAAAAACTCTGTTTTAATTACGGATACATTCTTAAGGATTTCCTACAGATTCCATCTATAACATATTAAACTTATTTGGTTCGAAAGAAAAAATCCAAATCTAGCTAGGTATGGAAATCCTATGGATTATTTGAAAAGTATTGCATTTGAAGCAACACAATCCTAAAGCCGTCTAGATAACATAAGAGGAATCCTCGTGTTAGTTTTTAGTGTTACTCGGCATTTCTGCAGAACTTGTTCACTGTGACTGTCATCAAGGATACTACTTGATAGTTCGACTGATTAAGTCACTGTAGTGTGTGTATATATATATAATCATGACAAAGAGATTACAAACAACTTAGAATTCTTAGCAATTGGCATCTCAAGAAATACAAGCGGGCTCCGTCTGTGTTCTCAAGTAAACCACATCTCTCCCACTTGCTTCTGCAGTTTTAGTCAGATTCTCATAACTTTCTTCAGATATGGGGATCTTAATATCTTGCTCTGCTTCAACCAAATCTCCATACTTCTTTAGAGAAATCATGTTGTCTGTACAACTATGGACTGTAGAACCTGTAGAAACAGATTCAGAACCTTTGAGCCGTACACTACTCACGATAACACGTGTTACATCCAAAAACAATACAAAGTTATTCTGGTTGAAAAATATGCCATGGTCCCATTCTCCACATATAGAAAAAAGACTGCGACACATCACAAGAGTACCCTTCAAGTAACGAAGAGACGGATGTTGTTGCATATCTATTTTGTAATTTAGTACCCACTCTTTGTTATCATAATTTTTCAATTTCCATATCTTCATATCTTCTGATGAAGAAGCATCCACAAGGGTCAAAGAACCCCTGAAATTAAGCAGGTTAACAAAATCAAACATATCATGCATTTTCTGTGAGGTGGCGGGATGAGGTGTCCAATAGAACTCCTCTTTCTTGAAGTCGAAGGAAAGTATACGTACAGACGACGAGTCGTGGTCATCTCCACGAACCAACCAATGCATGTCTCCATGTGCACATGCCGACTTTCGGGTTAGATGGCAAGGAGGAACTGAGGGTAACTCCCGCCATGAGCTTGTCCCCAATATAAAAACTTCGGCCGCCACTTGGATTTTGATGTCCTTTTCATGGCAAGAAACACGAACAATCTTGTAGGTGTTGGTTATATTATCAAATCCCATGCCGTACTTATCACTGTTGCATAGACTGTTGACTGGAACTTGTAGGTCACTCGTTGTTGGGAGCATTAGAACTTCTCCCTTAAAAGGATTCACCAACAAGCATGACCTTCCTTTCTTCGTATGAAGACCAGTAAAGCCAAACAAGTTGTAGAAAACAAAATTAGGCTTATACCAACGCAGATTAGACACTAATTTAGAAACAATTGCATGCTTGCTCTTTGTCAAGTCAATGCCATCGTATTTCAATGGGTACATCTTATGTACATCAAAGGTAGGTTCAACAAGACGAATAAGTCGAGGTACTTGATGAACATCAGGTAAACGACGCATGTGCAATGTGGCAAAAGAAAGGTCGTCAACCGTCTTTAACAAGACTTTAGATACACATCTGATGCAACATGCCGAATTTACAGACAGTCTCGAAAGAATGTCGATAAGAATTTCCGTAGGTAAGACATTCATCATCTTCGACAAAGTATATAAAATATGGGAGTTTGGGGACTGGTTCCTATTTATATAGAAATATAAGTAAACTCAACGTCCTAAACCCAATGCGTGTTGGAAATCCAATTCAATTAGGCATTAAAGACATATTTCTAATTATCCTAATTAGACTAGATTTCCTGTAGATTTCTTAAACTATTCCTAGCGGAAAAGCTTATTTTGTTGGAAAGGAGAAAAAATAAGAAAACAGAAATATCCAAATCTAGCCGGCTAAAAGTTTTGGTGATCAAACCAGCCGAATAAACTTACAGCGTCGGCAAGAGCGAACTAATTTATGTGCAGAATTTTCCATCTCTCATGTCTTGTTCGTACACTTCATGATTATTAAAAAAATTCTAATTTTATAGTTACTTGAAACACTAGTAGCTAATTGGCCGTGGTGTCAAGTTGAGAAGAAATTGCATCAATATACAAAGGAACAACACAAAAATAAAAAGCAAAAATCATAATAATAAAATTACAAACTTCCCATTTGCTTAGATTTTTTAGAGTCACTTAAATTTCTCCCAGATTTAGTCAAATTTTCATAGCTTTCTCGAGATCTGGGGCATTGTGCTTAAACCAAATCTCCATAATTGTTTAGAGAAATCATGTTGTTGGGACATCTATAGACTATCGTAGAATATATTGGACCTTTAAGTAGTACCCACTTCATGGAAACACAGTTAATGTGAAACTTCTCTTAGTTCAAAAATGTCATGCTCCCATTTGCCTCACTTAAAAATATGTCAGCTTCTAAAGAGGGAGATGATGTTGTTGTTGCATATCTATTTTGTAATTTAGCACCCACCTCATATCTCCATATAATACACCAACTAACCTGAATCTAGTGATGTTTGTCTCAACTTGACTCAAGACTCACATTGTTGTGGGTGCATTGATCCCTTGTATAAATACATTGTAAATATCCTATCGTTTGTTGAAAAAGTACACATTTCTATTTGTGTAAAATTTTGCTTGCTTAATTCAAACCTGTTTTTGTTGTCTCAAATATCGATTTAGAGGGAGTAAATAAGTCTGTCTTTGAATTTTTTGAAGTTTGGATATATATACGAGTATGCATATACGGCAGGAATCCATACTAATACTCTCAACTTGTTCGTTCTTTATTTTTTTAAATACATCATTTGACTCACCCAAAAAAAGAAGATTGGATGATGTTTTTTGATAGATGAATAATGTTTGAAAAGCATGAAATATGCAGGTTCACAAACCTACCATGTTTTACCCCAAAAAGGAAAAAAAAACACATACCTTTGTTTTAACAAATAAAACGAAACGAAAACCATAGCTTCCTTTTCCCATTGCAAGGCAGAAGACCAATTTTACTGTTCTGGAAAAGCTGTTCGAGAATCAAGATTCCTTCTTGCTTCCTTTCTCATAATTTCTATCTAATGGAAACTCTTCAATAATATACAACCCTGAAGACTTGATATGCAGTCCTATACCCGCCCACATACTCTACTTATCCCTTTGTTTTGTACATCAACACGAATTAAGTCACCATAATATAATGTATTGTACACGTACCATACAAGTAACACAATGATTTATCTGCAGAACATCTGTAAACTACACTTTTTCATCCTAATAATAGTACTAGGAAATGCATTAGAACCACGACCCTACGATTTTTAAAGATCAATAGAATCTTCGACTCGTTGAAGTTGCTCTAAAACGTTTCCAGCTTTCCTCTTGGCCCTTTCAGTGCCATTTTCTGACAGTTCCTTCAAGGCCTCTTCTGCACCAAGTTCCCTTGCTAGTTTTAACTGCTGTATATCACCTGTGCATAATGACCATAATACAGCAGCAGCATTCTCCCGGTTGCGTGGGAAACCAGTTCTTATAACTTCCACCAAAACAGAGATTGGCTCAGCCTGAGCAATTGCCATCTTCCCTTCTTGATGGCTAGCCAGAATTGCCAGTATTGCTAGCGCTTCATCCACCATCCCACTTCCTGCATCCTTCAGCAATCTCATTAATGGGGCCACAATACCTGCCCTTATAGCTCTGGCCTTGTTTCCCTGATAGATTGAGAGATTAAAAATAGCTGTAGCAGCATCCTTTTTTCCTCTTGGAGTCCCCTCACAAAGCAGTTTTATAAGGGATGGGATGGCCCCAGCAGCTCCAATTGCCACCTTGTTTTCATCTACAACAGACAAACTGAAAAGGGTTGCAGCTGCATTTTCTCTAGCCTCCATGCTGCCATTTTTCAGAACATCTACTATATCAGGTATCGCTCCTGCATTTACAATTGCTCCCTTGTTACTCTCATTTATTGAAAGGTTGAGAAGTGCGGTAACAGCATGCTCTTGTGTCCGAGGATCCGAGGAGGATAAAAGCTCAACAAGGAGTGGAATGGCCCCTGCCTCAGCAATACACACTCTATTATCTGCATTCCTCTTTGCCAGCAAGCGGAGCTCACCAGCAGCTGCTCTTTGTTCTTCTGAATTCCCTTTTGCTAGTTTTTCTAATAAGGAAGCAATAGAAGCTCGATCACAGTCTGAAACACTGCATCCTGTTTTTTTGTTTTTACCGTTCCCTTGCTTTTTGGGCAGCTCAACGCCATTGCTCTCACACCACAAAGCAATTAGACTCTTCAAAACGTAGTTAGGTGTTATGGCTGTGTGCAACAATGTCTGCTGTGTTTTGGGACAGGTTTTGTGTCCCGCATCCAACCATTTCTGAATACAGGATCTTTCGTATGTCTGCAAAGATCAATAAGAGCATCAACTACTATGAACACAATAGACAAAGATGTACTTTGTGAAAGATCTTCTGGGTTGTACCTGGCCAGTAGAGACAATCACAGGATCTTTCATCAGTTCTAGTGATATTGGACATCGGAAATCATCTGGGATAACAGGAGATCTGTGCTTGATCATACTCTTGTCACGTTCAGAGTTGTCAACTTCTGCGTTTTCTGTCAGCACTAAGTCCTTTAGCTTCTTAAGCAGAGCTTGCATCTTTTCAAAGTGGTCCCCTACATCTCCGCCACTTGTGATAACCAATTCATGGAAAGCAAGTGACTCTTTCTTTAGATCGTTGATGGTTCTGAGGTGCAGCATTTCTGAAAGTCTTTTTATTATTACAGGGTCAGGCTCATTGTCTCCCACCGCTATGGATAAGTCCATCTCTAGTTGTGAGTCAAGGGTGTCTTTTGTTTCTTTTGCTCTTTTAAATTGAGTATGCACTAGTTCAATCTGAAAGAAATTACAAAAGGGTAACCTCTTGTTAAATACTTTGAAAATTCATAATCCACTATTTGGCTCTACTTATTTCGTTTTACGATTTGTTCATAAAGAGAAAGCTTTCTCTCACATTGCAGAAAAGAAAAGCATAAAAAATAGAAAAGCAAAGAGATAAAAGATCAGTGGTGAGTCATTTCTGATAATAACCTTCTTTAAATGTAAACGTAGATTGTAAAAGTACCTGTTCACAAACCTCCTCTGACATATCAAATTTATCATAAGGAATTTTACTCAATGCTGCTTCAATTTTTACCGTCATTTGGTGAAACTTATCAATAATCTTGTCCCTTTGCAAAGCCTGTTACATAAAGAAAACACTGTCTACGTTTAAATAAACCAATAGTTTGCAAGGCAAGAAGAAGGCCAAGGCACGGAGACATACAACAAATGCAACCAGTATACATCTTGGTAAAGAAAACATTTATTGATGTTCATATTCGTTTCTTATCAACAATAGCACTATTCAAGAAAATAACATGTTCATATCTAATGCTACTACATCACAGTTCACATATGCAAGTAACTGATAAAATCAAGCTTGGAGGATATGTCAAAGACAGATAAGAGAAGACTATATAAAATCCAGCTTTCTAAGTTGATATTACTTTCTACATTTTCAATAAGAATTAGAAGAAATGAAAGCACGAACACACAAGCATTGGAGTCTTGTACAATACTACAAATATTGTACTATTGTTTACGGAAAACAAAAAGTACAATAATTGATCATTACATTCAGTATTCACTCACGATATGTAGTACATTACTTGATCATTATAAACAGAGAAGAGTAAGAGACCCCAATAGTTCAGAAAGTAAACTATTGTTTACATTTTCATTTCTTTTCTGAATATAGACAGAAAATAAACCCTGAGAAAGAAAAGAGAGACAGAAATCACAACTCAAAAAACCAAGCATTTTCAATTTAGCATTCTGCTCTTTCCTTTAATGAAAAATCATTTTAGCATTCTGCTCCTTCCTTTTAATGAAAAATCATGCTTGAAGACTGATAACCAAAAAACAAGACATAAATTGCGCAATACATTAGGAGTGACAACTTTCTTAATCCTTATCAAACTAAGACTATGTAGTATATTCCAACACTAACATGGTTTCCTCATTTACACTCCTCTTAGGCTAAATAATGTGTTTCCAGAAACTAGGAACTTCGAAGTTCCTTAGAATTGCAAGCTAGATCAAATGCTTCAAAAACCAAACTTTATATTGTTTTCCTTCCCTTTCCTTCATTTTCTTGGCAACCAAACAGAAAACAGAAAACAGAAAACACAAACCAAACAGAACGGTACCTGATAAAGCTTGCTCCCTTGGTTGACGGACTTGATAAGCCCCTTAGCCGAATTCAAAGCCTCTCCCAGCGATTCTAAAGCTATAACCTCTTCTACACCAAGCGCTTTATCACTGTCCCTCAACTCCTCAAACAGAGGACTCAAAAGCTTGACTCTTCGTACGAAGTTTCCGTACATCTTCCTGAACGCGTTCCGGCACTCGGGCAACTCGGAAATCGCCTTCACCGACTCGGCGAGTCGACTCAGTACTGAGTTTCTCGGATCTTCTCCTGTTGGACCCATGTGCGATTGAGAGGCAAATTGGACTAGCAGAACTTGAAAGTGGAAGTCTTGAGGGAGATGAAGACTACCCAGATAGAGAAATTCAAGGATTAGGATTGGGATGGCGACGTCAAGGAAGAATGGGGCAAAATTGGAACGTGAAAATAGAAGCCATGGATGGTGGTGCTGCTGCTGGAAGAAGAAGCTTTTATTCTCTATATATATGGTAATGAGAAACGTTGGAGTTTGGTGTGTCTGGGTCCGACTCTGAATGGAAGGAGAGAATTGTTTGAGTTTTTAAACACACAAATACATAAAATTATAATGTTAATAATAATTTATTTATTTTATTAATTAAAAGTAAATGAGATTGAATTCTATTGCTTAATATCCTGGTTTAGAGTTGACTGTTGAGGGAGCTCAAGGAGGTCAGATGAGATCACTTGTGACCAAATTTATAGTTGCCTTGTGACAGAATTGCCCTTTAGACCAATTAGGGATTTTCTCATTGTAAAAGAACTAATCAAACTTGATATTAAGTTTTAAGATGAATTAGTGGTTGAACATTGAGAAAAATAACTTTGAGTGGGAAGCTAATCCTTGGATTAATCCATTGAATCCTTAATTAGCACCAAATAAAAATAAAACAAAATAGTCAAGATAGGTAATAGAAAAGGGGTATTTTTGACCTTTTCACGCAAACCAACTCTGTCGACCAGCCAAGTCCTCCCTTCTGGAGTGTTTAGCTTCCTTCCCGCGCATAAATACCAATAGAACGGCCAAGATTTATCTATAAATTAACCAGACGGCTGGGCTGCACTCGGCTTCAACACAAGCCAAAATCTCAAATTGCTCCACCGTTTTCATTTCTTATAAACTAATTGTCCTACCTACCACTACGGTTATTCTTTGATTAATCTACTTTTTTAAAATACAAAGTTCAATTTAAAGTTTACCAGGTTCTTGAAAACATTGCATTAGTACAGATTATATTATGGGTTAAATAATGTGATCCATGGCATAAAGATCGGGTTAATTTCTTTTCTATGAACGAAAGATGAGTTTAAAAGGATACGCAATTGTTTTAGAAATTGAATGCATGTGATCAGTTCTAATGTTGTGAGCTTTGCATATTAATTATAATTTTGGTATATCATAATTTAAAGTAAAATTATAAACATGTTAATAATATCTTTTAAAATAGTGATAGAGAACTTATCTTCACACATAATCACAAATTAATTCTCGATTTAGCTCTACTTCAAAAATAAAAACAAAAGGGAAGAGTAACAACCTATACTTTTGCTAACATGAAAATACTTGTATTTAAGTCACTGCCAAAATGAATTAATAAAGTTTTAGAAAAACCAAGTCAATTATTTGTTGTGATTTTTATTGAGAATGCATGACTTAAATGAAATGGTAAAAAAAAGTTTCCACGGGAGCCTAGTAGGCTTGAGCCAAATTAACAACCGGCTAGCCAAGCTAAGCCAGCAAAGACAAAGAAGCCACCAAAGGCTCAGTCAACTACGCGTGGCAAAGAACAGGTTCTCGCCGGCGCCTAATAACCAAACGCAACGTGTCGCGATCTCACTGACGTGGAACAGCCAGCCAATCAGCGGCCATGAAGTTAGTTAGGTAGGCCCCACGGCACTCGTTTTCTACATTCTTTCTTTTTTAAAAATAAAGAAATGGGAAAAACTAAACAGTTTATTTTATTAATTCATGTGTTTTTGTTGATGGACAATGGACGGTGGCCGGTGGAGGGTGGAGCTTCGCATCACTTGGATATCCGCGGGTCCCTCTCATGGTTCCAATTCGATCTGGACCGTCCAACTGCCTTTTCCAATTTGCTTCCCTTTGAGGTTGAAATGATATATTTCTTTCCTTTCTTCCATGTAATAGAGTAACTGAACCAACTAACTATTCACCTTGCCCTTGTTACCAATTCAATTGGACAAAATTAAAATATGCTTGAATACGAAAAATCACTAATGAACTGTGGAAAAAAAAAAGGATGAAAACATGCATTCGAATGATTTTTTTTGGCAATTTCTTGTCTTTCGAATAATCAAGAGAGACCGGATATAATTAAGATCGCATATATGTTGAGCAAAACTATTTTAATCAATATATTTGCAAGATAACTCTCTTGATATATACAATCAATAAAACCAGGTCTGGGAGATAATTATTTTGATTTCCATAAAAATTGTCGTCTCAATCCTAGGAAATTTAAACCATAGGATAGAAGTGCTTGAGGTTAAGAGCATTTTGCACCTACTTGTCATGGCAAAAGATAAGGGGAGGTAAAAGCTGTTATTATTCACATGAATAGTACCTGTTCTAGCAATTTTTTTGTTAGTTTTGCACCCATTGCCATGGCAACTCAAGGACAACCACTATTCACATGAGATATTAGAAGAAGAATTGTATAGAGTTTTGGTGTGAAAAATGAAGAATATGGCTTAGTATTTATTTTTTTTTAAATCTGAAATTTGGGGTTTTTTTTTCTTCCTTTTTTTCAATTTTTTTGTTATTTAAATTATCTGCTGACGTCACAATGATGTCAATATTAGGTCAACTTGCCGAGGCAGCAGCCCAAGCAAGTCTTGCCTTTGGACTTGCCCAGGTTGGTGGAACCCATCTCTTGCCCCGAAAAGGATGGGGACCAGAGCAAGAATGGGGACCTAGGGGGCCTCTTGCCCGGGCTGGGACCTATGCTCTAATGAAGCTTTAAATTCGAGACAGGTTTAGTTATGGAATTGGTCAACTAGTTAAGATGACATTCAGGAATAATAATAATCGAAGATGACATTCAAAATTTTGTAACTAGACAAAAAAAATTGCCAAATACAAACTAACATTTAACCCTGGGAAGAAAAATCGTTTTTGACCTGAAACAATTCGCAAATCTCCTCAAGTGTCTTCACTTTAATCAAATCGGCAACCCTTTGAAACAGTTGATCTTGCAAGTCCTTGATGCAGAGAAAGCTTGCAGTGCATAAGAGATCAATGACGAAGTCAGCTTGGTCGAGCTCTTCCTCCCACTCTTTGATGAGGCCCTGATCAGAAGAAGCATGGTATTTGCACCACTCTATCACCATGGCTAGGGTTTTGGACCTCACGTCCGGCATTGGTATCACATGGTTGACACCGATGACGTCGACGAGGTTTTTGATGGGCTCGGACAGTGCTACAATTGCTTCCTCTACTTCGAATATTTCATTGTTTGCGCTCCTCAACCTCACAACCCTACTCTTTGATGCCGACGACGACATGGTGTTCATCAACTTTTGAAGCAAGTGCGTATAGTTAGGTTATGGAAAGTTCTAAGAGAAAGAGACGGAACTGAATAAGTTTGGGTGATCACTTGCCTAACTCTAATCGAACAAAAAAGTACTATATTTTGAAAATAACAAGGTTCCTAATTCGACAAGGATTGTGTTTCTTGAAAACCAAAATTTTTGAAATTCCATAGGATTTGAAATATTAGTACGTAATTGTCTTCTAATTTTTTTGAAAATTCTTAGTCTTAAAATGTACCGAAGTCAAGGAAAAAATTGGGGAACGATAAAACCTAGTGTAATTAGGATAATTAGAAATATTTATTTAGTTCCTAATTAGGAGGTTGATGTATCCTAGTGTAATTAGGATGTACGTTTGCATGAACATAGCATTCAACCCAACTGCAATATAAATAAGTGTGTATACGTGTTAGATGTTGTATTTATACTGCTAAAATACTCTATTTATAGAGTACAGCCGCGCGGCTAAACTCTTTATACAGAAAGGTATAGCCTTGCGGCTGCACTCTTAAAATATCCTTTTTAAAATTTTCTTCTTTCTTAATTAAATAATTATTTGTCATTATTTAAATACTTTCATTTGTAATTATCTTTTAATTATTATTTCTTTAGAAAATAATCAGTATTAAGTATTTTAATAAAAATCATAGAAATTTGATTTTGGCACCCAAATATTTTAGTATTCCAAAAATTGGATTTTAGCCTTGTAAATTAAATAAAGTATCTACTCCTTAGTAGGCTTATAGTTAGGTTTCGAGGCTTGAGAAAGGTTTTGGAACAAGTTTGGAAGCTAGGATTTTTGGTTCAAGACTTGGATTTACCCAAATTAATTTTGAATTATAAAAGAAGTCCACAAAATAATTTTAATTAATTAATTACTATTTATTAAGTAATTTATGGAATGAGAAAAATATTTAAATATTCATTAAAGAAATGATAATTAAAACATAATTCCTAATTAAAGTAATGAAAAAAATACTAAGATATTACTTAATTACATCTATTAAACTAAAGAAGTTGGCCAAAAATTAAAAGTAAAAAACAATTTTATATGTTTAAAATTAAAATAAATAAATAAATAAGCGAAAAAACCTCTCGACAAACATTCGTCAGCACAGGTCTATCCAGGTGAAATTTGCTAGATTAGACCTATCCCAACGAATGTAATTGTGCCGACGAAATATCGTTGGGGCAGGTCTAAGCTGGCAAATTTCGCCTGGATAGATTTGTGGCAACGCAATTTCGTCGGAACAGGTTTAAAAAAACAGAAATATGAGTTTAGTATCTTTAGGGCCAATAAATTTTTATTTTAAATTTTCATTTAAGTAATTAAATAATATCTTAGCCTAATTTAATTACTTTCATCTATAATTATGTTTTAATTATTATTATTTTAGTGAATAATTAAATAATTTAATTAACTTCATAAATTATATTACTTAATAAATGGTAATTAAGTAATTCAATTAGTAGTTATGTTTTAATTATTATTTACTTAGTGGATAACTAGTATTTAAATATTTGATTAAATAAAAAAGTGACTCCTTCAAATTTAGGAGGAGTTCATACTAAAAAACAAATGGGATTTTGAAACTCGTCAGATTCCTTTAACGTTTTTCTCTTTAAAGTATAGCCGTGCGGTTGTACGTTTAAAATATTCTATTTCAAGAGCACAGCCGGGCGGCTATACCGTTAAAATTCTATTTATACAGTATAGCCGGGCGGCGATACTGCTAAAATACTCTATTTATAGTGTACGGCCGAGCGGCGATACGCTTTAAACAGAAAAGTATAGCCCGGCGGCTATACTCTTAAAATTTTCTTTTTTATTAATTAAATAATTTCTTACCCTTATTTAAATACTTTCATTAGTAATCATCTTTTAATTATTATTTCTTTAGAAAATAATTAGTATTATGTATTTTAATAAAAATCCTAGAAATTTGGTTTTGGCACCCAAATATTTTAGTATTCCAAAAATTGGATTTTAGCCTCGTAATTTAAATAAAGTATCTACTCTTTAGTAGGCTTATGGTTAGGTTTCCAGGTTGGGAAAGGTTTTGGAAGAAGTTCGGAAGCTAGGATTTTGGTTCGAGACTTAAATTTACCCAAACTAATTTTGTATTAAAAAAAGAAGTCCACAAAATAATTTAAAATAATTAATTAATATTTATTAAGTAATTTATGAAATGGGCAAAATATTTTAATATTCACTAAAGAAATAATTATTAAAACCTAATTACTAATTAAAGTAATTAAAAAAGACTAAGATATTACTTAATTGCATATATTAAACTAAAGAAGTTGGCCAAAAAATAAAAGTAAAAAACTAATTTTATATGTTTAAAATTAAAATAAATAAATAAGTAAATAAGTAAGCGAAAAAGCCTCTCTGGACGAAAGTAATTGAGCAAACGAAATATCGTTAGAGTTAGTCTAAGCCGGCAAATTTCGCCGGTATAGATCTATGCCGACAAAATTTTGTCGAGAGAGGTTTTTAAAAAAATAATAATAATAAGTTTAGTATCTTTAGTTCCAATAAATTTTTATTTTAAAATTTCTTTTTAATAATTAAATAATATCTTAGTCTTATTTAATTACTTTCATTTGTAATTATGTTTTAATTATGATTTCTTTAGTGAATAATTAAATATTTTAATTTACTTCATAAATTATATTACTTAATAAATGGTTATTATTTTTAAATTTTTTTATTATTTAATCAAATATTTAAATACTGATTATTCGCTAAGTAAGTAGTATAGCCGTGCGGACTTGGTAAAAGGCAAATGGAAAGAGAATATATATATGTATATATAGAAAATAGAAGAAATCGTGAGGTTTGAAGATAAGGTATTTACAGAGGTTTAGAGAAGGACAGAAAGGAAGAAGAAGAAAAAAAACAAACACTGCTATACAAACGTTAAGTTGGAGTTTGTCAGGTTAGGGTTTTTTTTTCTTTCTAATTAGCTTTTATTTTAAGGATAATGCATCCAATTTAAATCCCTTCGATTAAATTTTAATGACATAGCATGTAAATGACAAAAGTCTAGCAAATCATGACAGAAAAAATCAGAGCAGAGAATCCGAATCCTTAAACAAAGTAGTTATCAGTAAGAATTTCCAGATACGGTTTTGATATAATAGTGTGGAACTTTTCAATGTATCATCTGTAACACGAAGAGGTCAGTAAAGCATCTTTCCAATAATATAAGCAAATCCGTTAAACTTGTTGATGCCTAGCGTGATATCTACTATCAATGAGTTGAGTCGACTCCTCTTTGTAATACAGAGGAGCAAGACAGGCTTCTTGTTTAATTTCTAGTTGGTTGCCTGGGAGGCTTCTGTCTACTCCCTTTTTGTATTTGTTCGTTCCTGGACACCTCCTTTTGGTGCTTCTAATATAATTCCACTTCGACCAAAAGAGAGAGAGAGAGAGAGAGAAGAGCTTCTTTCAGGTGTGAGCTTTAACCCTTTGACAAAACATGTCTAATACTGTATAACCCTTTGATCAGCAGCTATGCTACAGTGGGTTCGCATCCATTTATAGGTTATTCCTTGGTGCCAATAATGATCATGAATTTCGAGCTGAAATTATCGGTTGAAACCCATAGCCCATTGAAAAGCAAAAGTTACAGACTATTTCACAATATACACAAATTGAGAATTGAAAAAATGTAACTAGGTCTCCAGAACATGAACAAGTTCTTTAATTAATTGGCTTTCATGGATTCTGCGTTGACGAAACGGCTGGACGGGGTAGTCGCTTGGCAATTTCCTGCCAAAACAAGACAGTGTCAGCATTTCAACTAGTAGATGAGCTTTGGACTTATGGAAGATTTAAGATGTTCTAAGCCTTGATGGCATCGTGTCACAAGAAGCGTGCGTGCTAGTCCGCAATATCCTCTTAAGGGTTTAAAATTTTATTTAACATTTCTGGTTTACAAGGGTAGTAATGTGAAGCATATACCAAGTTCGCCTGGTAATTTCATAACATTTGAATGGCCAACAACAGAAATATCCTATTATCAAAACATAAATGTAACTAGGCTTACCTCAAACAGCTGATTAATATTATCTGCTGTCTTTGCAGAGGTCTCAATAAAGAACATTCCATTCTTTTCTGCATATTCAATGCCATCCTTCACCAATAAAAGAAATATTTACTTAGTCATACAAATGTCTATATTGCAAATACATGGAAAGAAGATGCATTAGATTGAGGGGTAATGAACTCACTTGAACAGGAACTTCACGTTTCTCATGAAGATCAGCTTTGTTACCGACCAAGGCCAAGACAATATCAGGGCTCCCATGTTTCTGTAGCTCCTGTAGAGACCTAATATTTATCAATTGTTCTTAAAAACTTAAAAATAATATAGGTGTAGTTTAAACAAAAGATCACTTTGGTAAAATTCACGTATCAAGGCAGATTATCAAGGAAAAGTTGTACATTCTATAAAAATAAAGCTTCCCCAATGCACATTGACATGCAAACATCCAACTATTAGCTGCTAGTGCTATACAGTCAACTGTTCTTCCTCCAGAGTGTAGAAATTCTAATGCGTTGAGTAGTTTTTTCCGCATATCAAGAGGATCATTAAGCATCAACAAAAATCTTCCTTAGAGCTTCTTAGTCAGCCAACAGAAAACTTGTCCTAAGGGCTTAAGTCTTACAGAGAAAAGTTACATAAAACAAAACAAAACCATGACTTTTGCTACTGTGATAATAAGTTACAGAACAACAATCTCAAAAAATTTGACATTCCATGTAAAAATCTTTCATAACGATTACATATTTATCTAGAATTTAGATTTTGGCCGTAGACTATATAACTAACACTTCAACCATGAGGTAAAAAATCTTAGATACTGATTTTGTAACCTCATACATTACTCAATAGTTATTTGACCTCCATCAACCCTGTTACATGCTAAAATGTGGAGACAAGAACCTACGGATAAAAGAAAAAGAATTTACACCTAAAATTTTAAAATAAAATATATTTTTAAAAGTCACGGTTAATGTTTTGTGACCTTCAGAAAAAATACCTTAACCCAATACTGCGCTTTGTTGAAAGAATCCGGACTTGTTATATCATATACAATCACTGCAACTGCAGCACCGCGATAGTAAAGGGGGGCCAATGCAGCATACCTAAATAGGAGATATCAATAATCAATATTCTCCTGCAAAAGGATTAGATTGCAAGAGAAACTATCCAGGGAAAAGTAAAGGAGAGGGCGAAGGTGGATGCCTTGTAAACAAAAACATAGGATGAAATTCACCATAAACCATCATACATAAGTCTTAAACTAGTGTTCACATATCTGTACATGTTCGGCAAAAATACCTCTCTTGGCCAGCAGTGTCCCATATTTCAAATTTAACTGTTGTAGAATCTTGCAAAGCTATCGTCTGTGACAAGAATGAAGCTCCTACTGTCACCTGAAATTTTATATTAAAAAAATCACATTTGAGAAAATGATCATCATAATAACTTCTACGTAGCTTAAGAGAAAGGTTAGATACTGAAACCCAAATACATGGACATATACCGAACATTCTCTCAAAATTAAAAATCATGAGACCTACTCGTGGTTAACATATGATATAACAGTAACATGTTTCTTACCTTGGATGTGGGGTCAAACTGACCACGAACAAAACGCAGAACAATACAGCTTTTACCAACACCAGAATCACCCAACAAAACTAGCTGAAGAGTGACAAGAACGAGATGTTAGTTGCAATCAGTCAAACGTTTTATGCAGATCATAATGAGCATCTTAAATACAATATTTCTTTTGAGTCCTTTTCTCTTTAAACAAAAATAAGAAGAATCCTCTTAAACTGTAAAGCAGAAGTTTGAAGCTTTTTTCAATCACAACACTAAATGCATCTTATTATATTTTAACTGCAGTCCTTTGCTTGACTAAACTCCATAGAATTTATAAGTCTGCCAATATGTTAATGCATTTCTATAAATGTCTAGACCATATTTCTCAATTGCAAGTTGTTGGGGATGCATTTCTCTTATGTTTTAGGTATATACAGAAAATCAGTGGTGTATCAAAACACACTACTCATATCTGTTAACTTACAAAGCTCAAGTTAGCATTTTTCCACACCAACAATAACTTTCAGATAATCAGAAATTAGTAATGAACCAAGCATCATACCCTTTCAACTTGGAATAAGTGACAGTAACAGCATTAACTGCATCAATTTAGCCTATAACATACCTTCACGCGTAGATTTTTGGCATCAGAAGCGCCACCGTTTTCGGAATTTGGCCCGACCAACCGCCCAGAAGAACTCCTATCTGAGCAAATAATCCCCATTCAATCAAAATTCAAAACGAGAAAAAAAAAATTAGAAATTCCTCAAAAGGGTAATCACAGTTCAAAGCAATATTGAAAACCCAAAACCTAAATAAACAAACAATCCATTCTCACTAGTCAATTCAATCTCTTTCAGCTTAAAAATCAAGGAAACAGACCAAAATAACAGCACCCACATGAAAATTTCGATTGAAACAGTAAACCCTAGAATTTAAAGCTCGAACGGATCCAATTTGCACACGGATTTACCTGGAAGGGAGGCAGAGCAACCCATGGTGAGCAGCGACCCTCTGGTATTCTTGTTGAATATGCAGCTGTAAATGATTGGTGCACGTGTGGAGGTGTATGTATATATGGGTCGGGGATATATGTGGGGGAGAAGGGAGCAGAGGGAAGGTGAGTGAATTTGCAAAGATGGTTGAGTTTATTGGAGGTAAAAGTCTAAGGTCGTTAATGGCTGGTACAAACTGCAACTTTGTCAAGAAGGAGTATTTTTATACGTATAAGCTACAAAGCGTACTAGGTTTTTAAATATTCCAAATTTCCTGCTCGCATACGTTATAAAAATATTTATATATTTAATTGTATGCCAAATATATTCAACTAAAGTAGTGCTATCTTCTTTCACCCAAAAAAAATGTTGTGCTATATTCTTACCTACATGGTGTGTTTCTATGTTTAAATAGTGTTTGGATTTTTTTATAAATACATGTCTAGGATTTGGTTTATTTATAAATATCTATTTAAAATACTTTATGTTAAGGAGGTAAAGTTGCTAGATCTAAATGGAGCTTTCATAATGGGTGGTGTGAGATCATGCGGGTGGGATGCTGGAGGTGAAGTGGCCTTCTTTTGCAAAGTGGATGTTGAGCAGTAAGGCCCTTTCACTTTTGGTGCCACTAGTTCCATGTTTATGCAGAATCAGCTGTTCTCATGATCTCTCTATACAGCACTAATGTTGTAAAGAGTCTTCTTGATCCTCTATCTGTCAACTCTAAGTGAGCTGGACTTAAATTTGTAATAGTCCAGATTTATTGTATGCAAGAACCTCTATTTGAGGTGTGTTCTTCTTGTACATCTCTTGTATTTACCTCTTTATTAATGAAATTACTCTCATTCTATAAAAAAAAAAAACCCTAATAATAATAACTCTAGGCCGGCCCTTTGGGCTCATATTGAAATGTGGTAATAGAAACTTCATCGGCCAAGAGTTTATGTTGACTGTCCAATTCTAAAGCATAAGTTAGAGATCCCCACATATCCTTCATTGGCCCAATTAGCATACGGTTTAGGGTTTCTAAAAAGTCTAAAATATTAGGAATTTGATTTGATGAAGTCCAAATTCATCATGGTTGGTTTCACACCAGATATGCATGTACCAAGGGGGAAGCATATGGAGTGCAAAGGAATGAAGGATATATCTCATCAGCATTAGGCTAAGCTATAGCAGCTCAGAAATGTGAGGTTGGCAATAAGCAAATACATATACATGCTTTGGTGATATTTGGAGGTCTTGATTAGACTAAGCAACTTCCTAGGGGACAATCCCACCTGAAGTGGAATAATTGGGGTCCCTTTTTTGGGCAACATCATTGATTTTTCAGCTAGTAAGACATTTTGCTTTTATAGTCTCTCCTTCCTAGTTTAACATTACAATCTTTAAACTGTTGTTGGTGGAACCCAACAACTCCTCAACAATAATGGAGTTATTAGCATTTCCACATCTAGTTAGTACATATCTTCATTTTTATTTTTTTTTTTCAGTTTCAATATTTAGTTTTTGCATTTAGTACAAGAGATATTGCAGGAGATGGAAATTTAACGCAAGGCCTCGCGATGCAAAGAAATTGAACACTAACGCTTAATCCCGTGAGCTACAAATATGACGTATTAATTTAATTTTCGATTGTTGGAAATTGAAAAGGAATAAGAAAGACAATAAGTTTTCAACCACACAGGTGATGACAAGATCACCCACCCCACCTCACACGCACATATATACACATACTTTCAAGCTCTCATTTTGCCTAACTCAATTGGGAGATTGTATATGGACATTATCTCAGCCATTTCACGTTAGATACCACATAATGCCTGGTAGGATGATTGTCTTTTCATATGGGCAAACATCTATCATATCCAAGCCATTATCTTATTCCTTTATCATGTCTTCTAATTTAACTTAATTAGCGTTATTCACGTTCCTTGTTAACCTCCTCCTCCGGTCCAGGTGTCAGATTGATAGCAAATTTGTGGGACTGCTTCCAAAATGATTAGAAAAACAATATATATATATATATATATATATATATATAAATTATCGACGAAAAATAAGAAATTTAAATTTCAAACATCTCGTAACATAAAGGTAACTATTAATGAACTAAGAGTTAGCTGATTCGAAAAATAGCGCATCTTGATTGATAGCACAATGGTGCAGGATTTTAAGATGAGAAGATATAGAAACAACAAGAAGTCCTACAAAAACTAAAGTGGTAAGAATTTGTCTGGCGAATTGGCTTTGTGATAACTAAATGATGGGTGAAATGAAAATAATGAGACTATATATGGGGACATGTAAGTGAATTTTGATATTCCGCAAGGAGATGTAACGTGTCATTGGGGATATATGGAGTTGCTGAATAGACTAACCCACTTTAAGGGGCACAGCGTTATTGAAGACCGAAAGCAAATGGGTCCTTTCCTTTTTATACTTGTTTGCAGGCTGCATTCATATTTCGTAGTCTTTGCTAGCAAATGTGACCGACACCTAACCCTCCAATTGCACATAACTAGTAGAAGGAGGAAAAGGCGATCAATGAATCATACACATGGCTTATGGAGTCATTTAGATCAGGAAAAGTATTTCCCTAGGCCCCGTTTCGGTATTATTCTCTTTTTATTTCTCTCAATACTTAACCTATCACGTAATGAGAGAAATAAAAAGAGAAGAGCCATGAAGTTATTATGCAGTTTTGCATTCATTAACAATTGTGTATTAGCATCACGCGCCCACAAGCGACTGATCAATGCGGAGCACCGCCTAGCTAGGGTAAGGACTTCTTCCCAGTCCAAATTAATAAACTTACCAAATTGCATTAATGTTTGCCAACTTAAGTGTTCAAAGCTTTCTGATGCATGGAAAATGGGATTGGACATAAAATTCACCATAGCATATGCAATTGCCAATTGGTGGAGTGATTGTCACATGCATTAACAAGTAAGGCAATGCTGCATGTGTGAAGCCAATTAAACACTCTTTTCCCCATTGGGATCAATGACCATTATGATTCCACTGACTGATGCCTGCCCCAGATGTGACACCCTGCCTTCATCAGGCCCTTCATTTCACCTGCACGTGTCACGCATTAAAACTGGTCCCACATCAATGGAACCAATTGCATGCCCCATGATTTAATTCTTTGGATGATGCCTAGCAATTACCCTAGATCCAATCCAAGTTTTGATGAAGAAGAATATGATCGTGGTTACAGGCATGCGCGCCCATAGCCACATGAAACAGAGAAAGAGCAAAGTAGGAAAGGAATCAATGGAAGCATCCCTTTGAAAGTAAATCGATGTTGGAAAGAGGGAATTCGAACCTAGACATCGTTTCCGCTACAAACTTCTTTGTATATGTGAATTAACAAACACCATAAAGCAATATTACAATCACAATTCAAAGTTTCTTTTCACTACTATTTCTAACATCACTCGAGAGTACTTGATTCCCAACTTATAAGATGATCAGGTCAAAGAATTTACTTAACCAACAAACAAACAAAGTTTTGCTCTCTTTGATCTTATTGGCAATAAAAGTTATAGGGGCCAGTCCCTGGGAGTGAAAAAGTAAATAAAAAAAAGTGAAAAAGTGAAAAGGGGCCGCACGAGGGGAAGGTGGATAGAACCGTACGATGTCCCGTTGTCTGACTTACGTTTCCCATATTCCCCGATTCCCATCCTTTATTCTTTGGCGATATTTCCAAGTCTTTAGCTTGAGATTCCAGTGATTTTATTCCATTATTCAGCAGTTAACTTTTTAATACGCATTTGGCCACAATAACTGAGAAAAGCAAACTTTAAAAAAATTAAAACTTTTGTCAAATTAAAATTGTTGATAAGTGACATATTACACATATGCGGACTCACACGTAAAAAAAAAAAATTACAATCAATTATGTACATGTAGATAATGATTACAGTTGTTAATGATATAACATTCATGGGGGCTTCTCCAATGCGAACTCTAAGATGTGGATTGGTTGTGAACTTTTGTTTTTAACCGTTGGATGAAGAGCGAAAAGAAAGAAAATAAAGCAACACAAGCCATCCAACGGTTAAAAACAAAAGTTCGCAACCAATCCGCATCTTAGAGTTCGCATTGGAGAAGGCCCCTAACATTCATTATGAATTGTACATTTTTGTGATTCATATATCATTATCCATACACAACTTGTCACATCATTTTAGATATCAAATCCGTACTTTTAAATCTCAGTAGATATAGAGGATTATTAACCATTAAAGATCAGATTAAGCCAAGATTAGTAATAAGACTCTTAGAATTTGTAATCTAGTTTACTTTTTTCGGTTGGGATATAGATTTAGGTGATAATTACACGTCTCCTTCAAATAGAAGAGTTCTCTTCATACACATTGACCATCTTTAGAGGGAAACGGCATTTGGTAAGGGATGCATGAGTTTCATCATAACCCACTGAAAAAAAAAAAGAAAAAAAAAGAAAAAAACTAATATTATGTCATTATAGAAAAAGGAAAAATCAGCAAACATGATGGGAGCTTAATTAGAAGGGAGATATCCCATTAATTTAGGAAAATATCTACCTCCTGAGTCATGGGCCTCAGCCTCTTGGCCAAAAGAAAAAATATTCTAAGAAATCCCTATGATCTAGAGCACAAGAGAAATCCAAAACCAACCTGAATTTAGAGGTTTAATTCATTAACCACCCAATGATCCTCAAACAAAAACCCCCAATTGAACTTTGAATCAATTCCCACTAATTAACTCCAAGCTTCTTAAACCAAATCGAGAGAGAGAGAGAGAGAGAGAGAGAGAGAGAGAGAGAGAGAGGAAACCAACACATAGAACTTGGTGAAGCCAAAATTTTCAGCTATTAAACAAAATTGTAAACATATAAAATTTGCCAATTTTTTCAGCACGGTCTTCTTCTTCTTCTTCTTCTTCTTCTCATGAGGTGTATGCTATAATACATATACATATGCACACTCATATATATATATATATATATATATATATATATATATATATATATATATATATATATTTATATATGATATAATGGATACAAAAAAAAAAGAGAACAACAAAATTATAAGTCACCCCGCTCATGCCAACAAAGGAGCATAGTGACACATCGCCTGAGAATATAGAACCTTGCCCTTTGCTCCTTCACCAGTATACTGCATCTGCGCCCAAATGACCTACATGGCTCTCTCACATGCCTGCAACAGAAGTTTCTGCTGCTGACGTGTCCCTGCCCTTGGCTTTGCTTCATATCTTCTTCTTCTTCTTCTTCTTCTTCTTCTTCTTCTTGAGCTTTGAATGGCTGTGTGTATTTATATGGAGCTTGAATTATAGTGAGAGAGAGAGAGAGAGAGAGAGAGAGAGAGAGAGAGAGAGAGAGAGAGTCTTTGATTTGTTTAGTGGAGGAGACTGAGGAGGGAGGGAGTGCCTTTTTATAAGTTTGATTTGGTTAAGTCCTTGAGGAGAGATATGACTTAAAGATTAGGTGGCCCTTTGTTGAAAAGACAAGGTTGTCCATGGTGTATTTATCTGCTTGGGGAGATTTGATAAGATTCCAACAAGGGTCATTTGGAGAGATAGCCTATGCTGTCATCCATTTGGAGAGATAGCCTATACTTCCATTTTAAATTAGGATATTATTATCTATTTGTTTATTTGTTAGTTCTATTATTTTGGTTGTTATTAAGATAGCAGTTAGAGAATATAACGAGGTTGTCATTATTGAATTATTATTAGTTTGAATATTGTTTTAGTTTTTTTATTTTTATTAATCTGGTTTTGGTGACCAGATGGGCTATCTTCCAATGGGAGCCATTGTGAGTAGATTCACAAGTCGACAATCGACTGATTTTGGAATCGAAAGCTTCTTTTAGCGCCAGAATTTTTAATTTCATTGCACCAAAGCACTTGTTCTATGACAAAAGTTTGACTCTCGCTTAATTTTTTTTATTATTTAAAAGGTAATCTAATTAGTTCTTGGATAAAAATCTAATTTCATGCTCACATGTTGCTAAACTAATTTCAATCCAATATTAAGCCACTTAAGCTAGACTCTATGAACACTTAATTAGATTACATTCTAGTTTGATTTATTAAACGAATTATTCCAGTTGTTACATGCCCAAGTAAATAAATGAAGAAATTGTGACTAATAGGATGTCAGTTGGATTGTTTCTAGTCTTTGGTGTGCTCCCAAGTGGTCATGGGTTCAAACCCCGTGTATGTGAATTCCCCTCTTCCTAATGTTGACAAAAAATAAAAAATTGAAGAAATTGTGATCACGAACGCAATCAAAGTTTTTATATTTTATATTTTTGAAGATTGGGCAAATTGGACACATGACAAGATATGATTGGTGGTAAAGACAAAGTTGATCCTGATCACCCGTGATGACCCAAACATTTTTCAACTAAAATGTCAATTTTGTAAGACTCCATTCATATAATAATTGATATTAATGTTATAAAACTATTTAATTTTAAAATGTTTTAATGAACTTTTTATGCATCAGTTGAAGAGATCGAATTCTTAATCAGTACCTGGTCTAGAACCTCCTCCCCGCTTGAGCTATTTAAGCAATACACAAGAAGTTAAAAACTCACCAACTTCATGTCAAAAAATTGCATCTTCTTCCTTTCCAATTCCATCCCTTTCTGCTAACATTACACTCTTTGAGCTCTCAAATTTCCCCTGCCATTGCTACGAAACAAACAGTGTCAAATTTTGTATTTATGGAAGTTTCGTCCTTTGGTCAAGGTTGGTTTAACAATGCAATATGAGAGGGAGCTAATTTAAGAGAGACTATATCATTTAGAAAAACGAGTCACTATGGTTTCTATAATCAACTACACACTTCTATCCAGGGAATAAATGCTTTTTTTTTTTTTAGTTTAGAAGGAAGATTTCGTTAAAAAAAAAAAAGGTTTAGAAGGAAGATATTGAATTTCTTATGATATTACGAGGCTTCTTTTTTCGTTGGTCACGATATAATAAGTTTTTTATGTCTCGTTTGGCACTTATGATTGGACTGGATTGGATAAGTCACTAAATATAAGGTATGTTGAAGGAGAAAATGAAGGTAGAGGTGAATGATTTTCCATTATGGGGATTAGGATGGATAATTTATAAGGTGTTGCCATCCTACTATTTTTTGGGGATTAGATGTGATCACTTTTCTTCATGAGTAATCCATCTTTAACCTTCAACTTGGTTTCTTCTTTAAACATGCTTTAAATATATGGAGTTATCCTCTCCAATCCAATTCTAGACACCAATCGAGCACATAGAGGCCAAAAAAGAAGAGCAAATTCAAACCATGGCCTTACTCACGGGGTAAAAAGTATTGAATTTGTTTCACTAATCTTCATTTTTTTAACATATAAAAAAACACCGTTATCCAATCTACTACGAAAAGTTTGCAACTTAATTCGGTACTATATAAAATCTGGAATTTGATTTTAGTAAATCTAGTATAATATACTTGAGCAAAATGCAGGTAGAAGTCACCGACCAATGCATTGTAAAAAGCAATGACTATAATAATATTCCATTGAAGTGGCAGATTTTAGGCCAAGGTGAGCTGATGGCTGAATATATTGAGTATTGTGTTCATATCTCAGTAGAAATTCTGTCCTCCCTCTTGGAGATATTGGATGCTTATCTGCTTTAAGTTGGGACTTTCAAAACCCAAATATTCCTTATTACATCATCACCATCCATGTGAGTCTGCTTACCGATACACGCAGTGATCTGATCACATGAAAAAAAGGAAGAAGAAAAAAAAAAGCCACATTGATTTGGTAACGATGGTATCCAAATGTGATGTTCATGTGTCTATTTCAAGTGTGAAGATTCGGCAGATAAGGGGCTGTTGTGAGAACCTCAACCACATTAAGCTTCATTCCAATTTTGCTTTTCCTACCTTTTTGTGCCAATGCTTGTTCCATTCTAATCTTACTCCCATCCAACTACGCCTCTAGTGGGAATATGATACTTATTGTCGAGCCCTCTATCTAATCTAAGCACAAAATTGGAGGATCTTACTGTATGATCACCTCTGAGCGTGTCCGCGGAGATGACTTAATTCTTTGTTTCGCAACCTTTGGGTATTAAGTGATGTGACAAATGACATGATCTTACATGTGTAACATATTTGCCAAACTAGTCGGGATCTAAAATTTTGATATTTGATTTGAATGCACATGGTATTACTTATCCAAGTAGTGATTGTTGGCGAGTCCTTACTTAGTTAAGATTTTGGTTCCTTACTATGTTAGGATTTTAGTTACTTACCTATTTGTCTAGTCCAATTATAATTAAGATTTATTTCCTATTGTAATTTAGATTTACTTTCTATTGTAATTTAGATATATTTCCTATTTTATTTAGGGTTAACACATCTTTGTACTTGTATAAATACCTCCATATTGGAGAAGAATAAAAATATGAGCGTATCTCTGAGCATAACCAAATATTTACCCTACTTTGTTTGACATGGTATAAGAGCCTAGGTTTTCTTCTGACCTGTGTATGCGTTTTGCTTGCAATTTAAGTGCTTTCCTCCCTTCCTCTTCAAGGGGGGGAAGGAGAGTGAAAAAGATATGTTTATTGACGTATCCCCATTAGCTTGACGTATTCCCATGAAGATGTTGCTTATTTCTTGACTCCAACGACCTCTTCTCTTCAGGGGGAGAGGAGGAGTGAAGAGAAGTTGTGTCTGCGTGAATTAGCTAAAGTTGATATGGAAGAACTGTTGTTGCCGTTGATGTTGTTGTTGTTATGGTCATTGTCGATGATGTGCTATGGTCAGTGCCGATGATGTTACTGTGTTTTGATCTGTCTCTACCCTAACCCTAGAGACTACCTATTTCCGTTGCACTATACATCTAGCTTATAAAAGTCATTAATGAAGAGCTTAGGTTATTAATCATTCGTTTAGTTATTTAACCACCTAATTACTAGATCCCCAAAAAAAAACATGTTACCAACTAGTTTCTAATCTAGTATTGTTTCTCTTTTCAATGTTGGAAAAGGGTCACAAGTTCAAATCTCACTCCCATGTTGATAAAAAAATAAAAGATCATGTTACTATCATGGTATTAATAAAACCTGCGGCAAATACAAATCAATTCAACCTGCTGACAAATACAAATTAACAAAGGGATAAAAGAAAATGACAGAATTTGAAGGGAAACAGAGTTTCTATATAATTAATTTATTAATTGTCTTATTCTATATATTAATGAACATTATGTCATCATATCTATACCCTATAAATTATGGAAATTTACATCTCCATTCTCATCATAACAACACAACTTTTGATACACAATCACACAGCTTTTCTCTTTCTTCATGGCCTATTCATGCGCTTGCTTGAAGAACACAGTTCTGAGCCGAATGTCTGGCCGTTCACATAGTGGCTAGGGGCAGAGGAGCGACGAAAACCTTTCGGCAAGCAACTCTCCACAATGTGACTTCCAAAACCATTTGCAGCACCACCATGGCCCTTTTTATAAGCTCTAACAGGCACATAATTTGAAGGGTTTGAATTTGACTGAATTGGCTCCAATGGCCTTATGGCAGCCACAACAAGCCCTTCAAAGTTGCTTTGGATTAAGCTGGGAGGAGGAGCCAAGAGAACCAACAAGAGGAAGAACATTGAGATCAAAATCTTGGAGGACATTGTGATCAAAATAACACGGTTCGAATTTTGATTTGGAGAAGAAGATGTGGTGAAAATTGAAGGGTGAGAGGAAGGCCTTAAATAGGGTCATGAGAAAAATATAGATGGATGCAGCTAGATATGCCCAGCTCATAGCTAGCAAAGCTTGCATGCTGGTCTTCGTACTTGCTGTGCAATTATGTCTTCACTTTTTTGACCATTCAGATGGGGCTGCCCGTGTCCTTAATTACTATTGTCCTGAGCTTCTTCTTGTCGAAGTCAAGTTCTTTGATTTTCCACAGAATACATAGTTATAATTATGTTTATACACAGATGAAAAGAAAATTAGGGCAACTAAACCCTAGCCAAGTCAATCCTATCAACTTCAAAGGCAACACATGGGGCCATCCGATTGGGCCAGGTGGAAGTAGTAGCTTACCTGTTTGGCCTACTGTATCAGGTTTATCCTTCCAACACAATCTGTCACACCTGACTAAGCTCATCTTTTGCCACGTTTGATCAATTATCCAAAACTTTATATCTGCAAGTATACTTTGGCATGCACATTGTGCAAAATCTCAACAACTACTTGCAGATCTGTAGGCAAAGATATAAGATTTAATGAAGCAACAAGTGTCCTGCTTTATAGTTTCTTGCGCCTTCTTGGTTTAAATCTCTGGTTGATAACATTAAGCTAGCTGTGGGAGCAAAACACCCACCTATTTCCATCTTTATCAATTTCCACTTTAACTACTCAAACATTTACCTCCCTCAATATTTCCCAAATTTTCTCATTGTGTTAAAATCAAACTAATTTGATTTATTTAGTAATAGGTCGTGTGATTTATGAGTAGGAATTTTTTTTTTTAGTACAAGCGATCGGAGGAGGGGGGTTTACACAAATATTCATTGGGTGCGTGGGGGTTTCAAACCTCTGCCCAAATGGGCACTGGTAGACCAAGGAATTTTTTAACGGAGGTACAATTTTGAAAGGCTAAAACCTCACACTGAAAAAAAAAATCATGGTTTAAATAAGAAAGAAAACCTTCCAACAAAAAAACTAAAAGAAAGAAAAGCATTAAAGCCCACAAAATGAGGCCCTATGTTGTTGAAAGCCCATGGATTGCTGTCTTTCGGGTCTTCCAAATATACCCAAGCCAAGCAGCATCTTCCTCAAACACCCGACGACCTGTTGGACTCGAGAGCTTCAAGTGGAATTTCAGAGGCTGATGCCTTACTCCTCCTCCCCTCCTTAACATCTCTTTGGCTAAGGCATTCTGTTGAATACTTGGAGTGCACCACCACCAGTTTGAGCAAAGGGGCAATTTAAAGCACCCACATTGATTTTTCCAATGAGAAGAGGTGCAGCTGCACCTTCTTGCGCCTTAACAGGTCTGCCAGTACACATGGATGGAGGGGAAATGGTTCAACCAATTGAGTTATACTCCACTGAATTTATAAGTACGATTTGTATTACCACTTCTTGTTCTCAAGAAATTACTACCTTAATTTAGCAAGGCAGGTCATGCATTCTTAGACCAAATAAGTTTGGGTTGAACCTCCTTGACCCAAAAAAAAAGTATGGGTTGAACCGCGTGGGTGCAGATTTGACATTTGACAAGCTTTCATCATGTTAATCGGCTCTTGGGCTCAATTCATTGTTGGTCACTTCTTGGGGTCGACAACTTCTAAATTTGATAGATTTTAGGGCAATTCCCAACACAACCCATGTGAGATTAAAAAAGGTTCCATCCATATTGTAGGCCCAACTTTGTTAAAGGAACCCATATTATATATGGGCTTAGACATGTTCATACAGTGAAAAAGACTTTTCAAATGTTGTATCAAAATTTATATTTTAATACAAGCGGTAATCTAAACTATAAGGGAAAAGGGATTTCTCACACACACAATACCAAGGTGCTGTGGAGGTTCGAACTTGAAACCATTGATATGCAAGTCAAGGTCCTCCAAAATTATAATAAGTAACTACAAAAAGGTTTTCATTAAAGAATTGTATAAAGTGGTGGTAATAACCGACGAAATTATTTACCGAAACTTATATTAACATTCACCCCATCGTGGTTAAATTAAAAAAATAAAATAAATGATGGTATGATTATGCTCTTAGCACAATAACCAAGATATAAATGAGAATGTCATTATGAATTTGGCACTGGCTGTGCACTAGTGCACAAACTAATTATGCAAGTACATCGTCCTTTTGCTTCACATATCTATGTGTTGGTACACTGCCTACAAGACCAAATTAATTAAAATAATTATTTTACCTAGTACATGTTTTTTTCTTTCCTTCCTCGTTCCTGGAATTAGTAAAATATGGTCCTGCTTTCAAAATGACCGCCCAAGCTCTGCCATTGGTTTCAAAATGAATCTCATTCAACTGACAAAAGCTGCTCTTTTAAACTTGTTTTAAATTAACCGTCCAAGCAAGGCCTTGAAGGATTTTTATTCATATTTGTCAGCAGGGAGGCTAAAGGTACGATTTATTTATTAATTATTGATGTGTAGGCCAATACTTAGGTTAGGTCCTAATACAACTGTACCTAGTAGATCTCACGATATTGTTATTAGAGTCAGACACACATATTTATAAAGGTACACGCAATAAAAGTACGGAGTAGATCTAACGATATTGTTATTAGTTGCCGACTTACACATTTATAAGTTAGTCGTGTTTATAAAAACAATAGCTTCATGTGATACTTGAATATCTGTGATTTCTGCTTAACTTCCTTAATTACTTGACATTAACTGATACGTACCTCTAACGATGTAAAATGAGGATTTATTAAGGTTAATGTGAAAAATTCATGAGTGAATGCTAAGGTGGTGGACTTGAAGTAGCTGATCACTTCTCCCCAAGCATTTACTATTAAAAAAAAGTCACCAACACTTGGGAGATTGCAAGCTGAGAATTCCACCTGGTGTTTGCCCAGCTGTGTGATCATTTTTCTTTTATTTTCACTTTGTCTTGCAGCGCAGGCCAGTGTGAACACTTATTCTTTTAAGAAGATGGTGAAAACTTGAGTGGACTTCAAATCCAATTTGTTAGTTTAGTTTTCCCGAGAGAAAATAACCAGATGAAAAGTTAGGTCAAATGGGAAAATAACAAATGTAATGCGCTGCGTTTCATCCCTTTTTATTGGAAACTAAATTCCAAGTCAATTCTTTTCTTTCTTCTGTTTGGTAATTATCACATCAATTTTTACAGTCAATTATTGTTAACAAAAATATATAAATAATTATCATTTGTCAGGGGTTTTCTGTTTTCCAAGTTTGAATAATAATAATGAACACATGAAGTCCCCTCTCTATCTCAATGTGTTGGCAACCTAGAATCCAGCAAGGCACTCACACACGTGATGATTAACACATACTTCTTAGAGCTAATCAAATGTAATCTCGAAAAAGATTCATGAGATAATAAAATAATGCAAACCAGCTGCTAGCCCACTGTTTTGGAGCAAAACCACTCTAGTGTTAAAGAATATACCACTCCAACAAAGCTCGGATTATCATATTAAGTCCCTAATCTCCAAACAGCTTAAACCAATTAAACTAGCAAAAGATACTTAACTCTCGTGATTACTTCAAGATAATCAACTATGCCCCGATTAATTAAGTTGCTATGTTTCACAGCCCAAGGGATTGTTCTTCAGCATCCTATTAATCAATATTCATATTGAGGTCGTTTAATAAAGTAACGCATCAAACGATTTTGCGTCAGATTACCACCGACTAAAGCTCGATGATTACGGGAATAAATCATAACCATTCACATGAGCCATGTGTGTTGATGATTGAAGTGGATTACTATTAGATTAGGTCGCCGCGGCCTGGATCATAATAATATTAAGATACTCATTTCTCATAATTACCATTCAACGATCATGCGAATAAATTATAACCATTCACATAAACTCTACTCATTAATGTTTGACTTAGGTCGTGAGCAGATTAGGTTGCCGCCCGGATTTTAGGTAATGTAAAGAGGTAAAAGGGTTGGACAAGTATTCATTTTGCTATATCCTTGTTTGCTTAAATGGTATAGTTAGTCATTGCCAAAAATCAAGAAATCTAAAGACATGTATTAATTCTTGGTGCTCACTTAATAAGTACCATCCCTATTAAAACCAATAAAAATTCAAACGAAGGTAAGATTAGCCAAACGCAAAAGGAGGCATAATCTAGTAAATCCTTCAATGTAGTTGAAGCACTTCATTCACTGATGGAGGGCAGGGCGTGACATTAGGATCTAAACTGGTACTAGGTTGTTGGCCACGAGTGGGGCATGTCGTATCTTCCTCGCCAATTTTTTAGTAGTTAATAATGGTGCGGAAGTTTGTTGGCCACCTAAGGAGTGGTTTGATTATTTAGCCACTTAAATCGCAGATTCTTAGTGTTTATATACAAATAATTGTTTTGATTTTAAAAACCGCAGATTCTTAGTGGAGTATGGTCCACCATGAATTGGCCCCACATTCAGCTTTGTGTAAGTATCGTACGATCAGCTTGAAGAGTCCAAACAAGAAAAGATTAGTGCAAAATATAATATGCAGGCTTGTAGGTTGAATGAGATGCTACTATCGAACAAACCTCAATGCCCAACTAATCTTTAATCTTTAGTGTGTAGTGGTTAGTAATTGTCTTTATTTAGTTGGATGTTTCAATTTCGGCTTACATAAATACGAGGATGATATATATTTGTGATAAATTCAATACTTAATTGTGGCTAGTTCCATTGTGGTGACGTCATTGATTGTAAAAATATCTTATAAATATCTTATCGTTTATATAGATAAAAGATATGCAATCACGTCTATCTTTTCACATATAAACTGGCAACTTTTACGTTTACAATAAGGTGTAACTGGTGACGGTTATATCTAAACAGGGTACAACTGGTGCGAGTTGCATCTACACATTATTTGCGAATTAAACCATGATCCCAAACAATAATTCTATTTGAGTTAGAATCAAAGGACAAACACTTTTACAAATATTTTTACAATGTTTCCTAGCTTTTAGATCTCATGCAATCCAAAGGGTTTTTGACAAGGTGACATGGGAGTTTTTTAATCCGTGAATGATATGGAGGTGATGTGACATCATAACTAGAGGAACAAAAAAGAGCTCTTGGATTAGAATGAAATTAAGTTACCTGAAAAAATGAAAAGTTGATTTGGTAAATAATAAGCACATAGACATTGATAAGTGCTTGTGCAAATGGTGGAGTTAAGTTTGACCTTAATTTAAATAAAATAAAAAATCTAAGTGCCGTAAAGTAATTTTATTTTCGTACGCAGTGCACCAGCTAGCAGCGCTTTGCAAGTGGTGTACGATATCGATCGAGTACTATCTATCCATCTCTCAGGTTTCATTCTCGTTTGTATTATTTTCTATTTGTTCAACAAAAGCATTTACGTCATAATACATTAATTCATTGTCGTGTTATGCGTATTTTATGGTTTCTGTAAAAGTGAAAATTAAAGTTTTAGTTACAAGTTCATCATAATATGGAGAGAGATAAGATGATGATATTGATGGGTGAATGGCTTGTGCTTATCTATAATCTCTATTTCCTAAATTCCAATCTTATCATTATACATGTCATATAATTATACCGTCTTGTTTTTTTCCTCTCAAAAGAATTGTATAATTATATGACAGGTATATAGGAAAAATTCTTAGGTGTGACGATCACATTGCCGCATAAATGTTACTAGTTAGTACTGAAGAATTAAGTTTTACAAAGCAGGTGGAATTGAAAATCAAGGATGGCCGGCCGGTGTTGATTGGTTGAGGCTGTGCACCATTAGTCTTGTGGAGTAATTAAAGCAATGAAATTAAGAAATTAGGGAGAATTACAGCCCTTTAGAAAAATAGAGAAAGAGAAGGAGAAAACAAAATAAAATAATGTCTTTTTTGTTGTTGTCAAAAAACGAAAAAAAAGGGTCTAACCAGCCATTAATGAAGCATATGGCCAACAATATACTGGAAACGCTCTCCACAACCATCGGGTCCATCATAAGCACTGTATATGATACATAAAAAAGATGCTATGATCTTTAGCTTCGCAGACCACCCACAAAAAAAAAGGAAGAGAATTGCCCGACACTCTCCACTAAACCAGTCTCAATAATTGTCATTGTACCAAAAAAAAAAATTGTCATATGGCTCCCTATAGGCAACGAGGCACTTGATACTCTAGATCTTTTTTGTACAAGCGATATTTGGGGATATCTGGGGAGGGGAAAATCGAACCTAGGATTTCAAGTGCATAGGTAAATGCTCTTAACCATTTGAGCTACAAGCTCCTTGCTTGATACCCGGGATCTTTGATTATGGAATTATCATTTTCTCAAATAGGAAAATATTTTCATGGGCTCAGCTTTGATCAATATGGGAAACCTTCTGATTTCTTCTATATCTAGTTTGATCAATAATTGTTGAACATTTAAGGCTCGTTTGATAACCAATTTATTTTTAGTTTTTAGTTTTTTTTTGTGTATAGAGGAAAAATGAGAGTTAGAATGAGAGTGAGGATGAGATTGAGAGAGAGGATGATAGGGGAGGATGATAGGGGAGGAGTAACAAAAGTGAAAACAAATTCAAATTGACAACTAAAAGAGTTTCCCTCTCAATCTCATCTCCACTCTCATCCTCACTTCCATTCTCCCTCTTTTTTTCTTATACTCTAGCACAAAGAAATGAAAATTAAAAACTAAAATTGAAATGGTTATCAAACAAGCCCTAAATTACTAAACATATTGCTCCATTAGGTCAACACCTTTATATCAAGTCTTCTTCCAAGTATCTCTGATTAGTGTAGCGAAATCAGCCATGCACCCACTCTTTGAAAATGGAAACGTTTCTGCGCGCTAGCTTTGAATTGAACCTCAAGTGTACATATCTGGTCATGAGCTTTTGTTTCAGAAGTCAGAAGTTTGAATAATTGAGCAAACTTTTAGTCTTGATAGGAGTCTTCCAAACTTTTAATTGAAAATGTGTCTGTACTAAAAGTAGATATTCAAGTTCGTAAACTTAATTAGAAGGAGATGGGAAACGCGGTAATTTGAATAATTGAGCAAGCCTCTGCCTTTTCTCATTGAAGAAGCTACATCCTAAGTGTTGACTCACGTTTTAATCTTGTGTGACATGATTTATATGTGTTTGAGTCATAATGAAATATCAGTAGACAAAAAGCTAGTTGATAGTATAACATTACCATTTAAACTCATGTTATAATATTGTATGACATGATATACGTTTGAATCATAATGAAATATCAGTAGACAAAGAGCTACCTTTTAAACTAACGTTATAATCTTGTATGACATGATATGCGTTTGAGTCGTAAGGAAATATCAGTAGACAAAGAGCTAGTTGATAGTATAACATTACCTTTTAAACTAGTCTCATCTCAACCCATGCCGGCTCAATTAATATTACATGCCCTCAGTTAGAAGCTTATTTGCCCCCACCTTGAATTTTTCATCCACTTGATTTGTTTCCCTTAATTGGATTCATCTCGGCTCTATCTAGGGTGTTGAGATGGAGAGATGAAGATATCTTGACTCCTTCAACTTTGTTTACTACATATAATGTGTCTAGCTGGGGTGTTGACAATCTAATTTAATCCGCTCAAACTAATCAATCCAATTTAATTCAATTCAATTTATTTCAACAAATTGTATTCGACTTCTTAATTCAAACCCTTTGTGATTACTGTGTATTCATCTTTATATTAACTCCTTACGGGTATTTACTCTTGTGCTTAATTATTGAATGCAATTATCGCTAATTTTCAAAACCAAAAAAAAAAAACAAAAAAAACCATATGCCTGGTCAGTTAGCCAACTTTCCTATGAAAACCCAATCCAACTCCATTTGAGGTTTCTTACTTTTTGTTATACCCTAGGTTTACAAGCCTTTGAAACTATATGTAATCTAAATCATTAAACAAAATTATGTTTGATATTCTACAGCAATTTACTCTTCAATATTAATGTCACATATAATTATGTATATTAAAATTTGTTACTGGATTTAATTCGATGACAACAAATTTCTTTGTTTCAGTATTTGTGTCTTCGTTAGATAAACTGAATCATCCATTCGAAATTGCAAATCTTCGAACCAATCAACATTTGAGTTGGTCTGGATTTTGTCAAATCCACCAAATTTGAACCCAGTAACACTTTCCCTGATCCTATGACGTGGCGTATCACTGACCAATCAGAAACCTGGACAGCTTTTTACCCCTTGTGCAAATGCAAGAGCAAAACCCCTATATATACACACAACCATGGGCACACAAGTTCCATGCATCTAGCAGTCACGGAAATACTCCACAGCAAGACGTCAGTGTGTATATATAAGTACCCCTAACAACAAACCCTTCCTCACCTACTCTTCTCTTCTCTCTCTCTCTCTCTCTCTCTCTCTCTCTCCTTTTTAGTTTTATGAATAGATCTTGAGCTCTCATCTCTTCCTCTCTCTATACACAATTTGTATCTGATTGTTTCATTCCTGCAACTCTTGCCTATTCTTCTTCAATTTTTTCAATGCTTAATGATTCGTATCTCATCCACCGGATTTCGAATCGGGAGTGCTACAGTTTTTATTGGTTTTTTAAGCTGATGATATATTATTAAGTATTTAACCCACATGTAATCTGGTCAGTCTTTTTATTTTTCTCAGCCTGCAGTACTATCAGCCTACTGACCCACAAGTACTCACACCCAGTGTCCATGAATATTATTACAGAAGGCAAAAGTAGTTGGCCTGTGTGTTGTTAGCTTTGTGCTGCTTTCTTTTTCATGGCATAATTAAAACTCCAATTTTTTTCAAAAGGATGTATTTTTTTTTTATAAAAAATTTCTCAGTCTTTGGTAAACGTATATTCTATTAGGGTTCCCTCAGGTCATTGGATTCGTAGCTGCCCTTTTATACAAGTCTTAGGACTATTTGTTAGATGCCAGTTGCCACCTCAGCCAGATACTAACATACACAAGAAACCTCAGTATATTAATAGTTCCTTTTTCTTTTTCAAAGATCTTAATTTTCTTTCTTTCTTTGGTTCTCTTTCTTCTCGATCGCCCACAGATGAGACTGTACAGAGTACAACAAATTGATTCAGTCATTGTTTGCGGGTGCAGCATCACCAAGATTCACAACTGATCAAGGGCACAGTGACATCATGATGTTTCGATTTTATTATGACTATGTGTCTCCTAAGTTTGAGAATCTTGATGATGCTGCATCAGCAATAGACGACTATACCCCGGAAAAGCTGCGAATAAACGATTTTTCGGCATCTCCAGATCAACAAGGTGAACTCTTTCCCATCATCATGAGCCACTATGCTGTGATTATTGATATTCATCATCCTTGTTTATTATGCATAATTTGGTGGTTAATTTTTTCTTTATTTGAACAATTGAGGGTTTTTCTTCTTGGGACCAAAGAACTGGTCTTGAAAAAAGAAGAAAAGGTTACCAAAAGGGGCAGAAGAAAGGAGAGTGGGACTGCACTCTTATATGTTATGCTTACCTTTGGATTTTATTATGTTTAGGGTTTTTGAATGTAGGGATCTAATGGGTAAGTGAAGTTTAGGGTTTTGTTTGTCATGGAAAGAAGAATTTCTGGGTGATTGAACTGCACTTGCTATTTCAGGGATAATTTCTTGGTGTGAGTTTCTGGATCTATAAAATTTGGAGTTTCTTTACTACTTGAAATTGAACCAGAATATATGTGGTTGGTTCTATGAGTTTTGCTTCAATTATTCTGGTTTTTCTTTACTCTAAACATCTATTTCTGGGCTTGATATATAGTTCAATCGAATTTTAGGCTAAACGCGATTAGTGTTGCAGAAGTGTACTATATATCAACTACATCCAAATAGAAGAAGGAAAAAGAAGAGAAAAGGCATGTGTACTCCTTCATCTTTTCCTCCAATGTATAAGGAATCGGTTGTTTTGACTTCCATTCTCTCTAGAAATATAGTGGTTATGTTGGATTGATCATGGACATGAGTTATTAATACCTTAATTTCGAATTGTTTTTAGGCCTATTTCACTTCTGCGATCACCTTCTTCATTCTTAATCCCACACTGAATCAGTCACCGAAATTCTTCTGAGACCTAGTTGATCAGTTAATACATTATAATTAACATCAAATTATGATGAGAATTAAGGACTTGCTACATGTCCTTATGCAGTGGAAAGTAAATTAACTTGTGAATATGTGAGATATATAATTAAGTTTAAGGATAGACAGCAGTTCATAATTCCTTTACATGTTAAAGCCGGTCGATGCCATGCATGCGCATATATATTTCTGTATTAATAATATCTAACCTTCATTGCAGTGAGGTGCGTGCTTAATTAAGCTTCTATCAACCTGATTAGTTTGGAGGGTTTTTGGTTAACTTCCATTAACAAGCTGTATTAGTTTGGAGGGAGCCATTTTCTTAAGTATCTAATTAGTAAAAAACCATGACTAAAAACCTCGCTTTGATACCATGCTTGGGAAACTTTCGATGTATTGTATGATTATGCCAAAGTCTCAAACCTAATGAGATAAGGATTTTCAATTACAGAGAATATTCTAGAATATCTACAACTCAAGTTAACAGTTTGAAGACATATGTTGATTTTTCTTCTGCAGTGAGGTGAATATTAGACCTAAGAGAGCACCCAAGCATGGCTAAAGTTACTGTAGAAATTGAACTGGGGAATATTGTAGCAAATTTATGAAGAAGAATCTTAAGCCTTGTCATGTGGGGGCATTGGTGACAAGACCTGTTATGTCAAGTGAAAAGAAGGGAGAAGAATAATTCATACATCTGAAGGTCCACAAGTTTGTAGAGTGAGAGAGAGAGAGAAGAAAATAATAGTAATGAGTATGATGAGGTCAGAGCTAGCAGATCAACCCAACTGCAAAAACTGCTGGGATGCGTATGCAAATAATGCATGTAAAAAAATTAAAAGTCTCTGGTTTCTTGATTGATAACTATTCTTGTACAATAATATGTGGCTAGAAACTTGTCGTACAATTCATCTCACTTTTTATACAGTTACTAGTTGAATGTTCCAATCAATCTTGGCATTGTACAGTTCTTGATTTGGTTTCAGAGACCTTTTTGATTCTTATTGTATGGTTCATATATTGTGGTTCACATAAATTACATATACATATGATGCCGAAAAAGCATAATTAATTTGCTTTTATGGTATATTTAGATTTACAGTTTGACAACATCATATATCGATATACTAAATCTTATCATCCACAAAAAGCAGAATTAATTTGTTTTCGTATATCATGCCATTATAACGACGACCTACCTTGTAAGCTAAAGTTTAGGAAAGCACAATCATTAAAGCTATCCTGAGCACCAAAGCTAACTTAAGGAATCTTATGTATATCTAAATCCAAGAGGTGAATCCAACGTTTAAGTTATTGTGACAAGATTGCAAGTAAGTTGTCTTTAACTTTCTTTTAGTTAATTAGTAACGGCCATATGCTTGCATGTGTGCCCTAGCCAATTCATTATACAAGTCAAATATTTTCAACCACCATTCTTTTTTATCAATAATGGAAATCCTTACAATTGATCATGACATTTTCATGTCTCTTAAACTATTTTTTTGTTGTTGTGGTTTTCCGATTGATTATTATCAATGTATAACTCATCTCATACGCGATCTTTACCATTTGAGCCAAGGTCTTGGTAAAATTATTGAAGAAAAAGTTCCTTTTTTTAAAGGGTACTCGATCGGTAACAAATCAAGTGGAGAAGAGGTGGGCCTATAACTCAGAGAATTAGAGTACGTGGCTACGAACCATGGTGTAGGACTATAAAACGGTTACGAAGTAATATTAATAAAACGAGTGTTATTACATTGGTGGACTATAACATCACGTAGATGGTCATACCAAAAATTTATAGCTATTGTGATGAGTGGTTGATTCTTGCCATAGCCGTTCTGACAATTAACCAAAAAATTATAGCTATAGCTAAGTTCACTGAGGAAAGGAAGTACTGCCTATATAATGGTCAGACGACGGACAAAGTAGCAAATTAATTTGAACCTACCGTAAATGAACAAAGCAGATCATATAATAGTACTGGACTATACAAATAGCAGTACATATATTTAGACATTGGTATCAACAAACCGCAGGTGAACAGAAAACATTTGAATTCTGTGGTACAATACTACTGTTGTTTCAAAAAGTTCTGGCTCTTTGTGGACCAAATGCTAGCTAGCTCTAGCTATATGATTTCTCTACTTTTTGGAGGGAAACGGTTTAAGAATTGTGCATGAAGCTGCGTCCACCAATAATGATGTGAGAGAGTACTGTGGACCTGTATAAAGGTTATTTCAATTGTTATTTGAATTCATAGCAAAACCATTTTCATCCATTATATTGTATAGAAAGTAAGCCATCAAGATACTGTCTTAGTCCTTCCAAAGCTTTTCTTAATTTGTCTAATTTTATTATGATATACGTACAAATGCTTATATTGTCCCATATAATAGTAAACTATGCATTTCAACAAGAATCAAGTCAATTAATAATTTAGATTCACAGTCCGGCAATATAAGCACGAGTGTCTTATGTTGTCAAACAGTGTGAAATATAACATAACGTCAATGGTGCACATATTTATACCATTTCGGTGGTTCTAAGTCTTGTCCCATGCGTTGTATTGATCAATAGTTGTCACCCTAACATTGTACAGTAGCACTGAAGAGGCTAGCTGGGTTTTGGGGTCCGCATATACAAATTAAAGATTCAGATGGATCATATATCAATGGTCCCCATATATACATATATGTATACATGTTGTGTTTTAGAGGGCATAGTACAATATATTGATGCTCGAGGCCGACAATGGTGTGGTGTATTCCCACTTCTCACAATTCCAACCTAATCGTAGACGTGGCATTTTTAATGATATTCAAGTTTGTGTGATCAGATAAACCCGTTGCCGTTGGCACTTGTACTGTTTTTCTTGCAGACCACAAGTGTAGTTTGTGGGTAATGACAATTGCCAGAGAGAAAAGTTATACAACCATATTTGCGTGGCTCTTCAAGCCCCTTGCTATATATGTTTGCTTTTGAGTTTTGGCCGGTATGAAGCTAGCTCAAGATCGAGGCCAAGTGATTGTGCCTTAGTTCGATGTATGCTACTTTTCCACTATGGAACAGCTGGTTACATATATTTATGGCATTTGCACGATAATAATATCTAGACGTAGGCATTGAAAAAAAATCATATATATATATATACACACAAAGAAAGCTTTCATTGAAGGATCTCTCAAATAAGCTTATTTAAGGGACACCCTTGTAGAGCCTACTCCGTATTGTATTTTATTAATCCAAACCGTTTATTTTTCATTTAAAGATCATCTCTACAAAAAATCACTTGAATCCGATATCATTTGACCATTCAATTGGATTATTGAAATTTTTAGTACTTTCTTAAAGCACCGTATTCATTGATTTTTTAGAGCACAATTGGATGTCAAAACGGTTTCGATTTGTCTGGTTTTTTTTGCAATGATGATCTATGAATGTAGACTTAAAAAATAGATAGTTTGGATCGTTGAAAAAAAAAATCGTAGGGGACCCTTAAAGGTGTCCCTCAAATAAAATTATTTAAGAAATCCCTCAATAGAAGGGAACTATATATATATATATATATATATATATATATATATATATATATATATATATATATATATATTTTGGTTGATGATGTGTGATAGGATAATACTTCATTACATATATGGTCTTAATTTGTAGGTTAGTTAATTATAATTTAACAAAACTTGAATCTGATTTGCCTAAACTCAGTTGGGATGAGACCAGATATTTCACAAGACCCCCCGAGCCCCAATTGTCCTAGGCTGACCTTCCCAAGTTCCAACCCTATTCAACTAGTCAATTAAGCTAGCCCAAGTTCCAAGCCCTCTGAAAATCAGGAAAAGAAGAGGAAATTAAGGGCATAAACAATAGGGTTAATTATAGCCAACTGCATGGTGTCTAACGATTAGTAATTAACTTACTAGTTTGATGGTTTTTTTTAAAATATAAGCAATAATGTAAATTACAAAGGCAATGGGGGTTTCTCACATAGACACTATCAAGGTATCATGAAGGTTTCTCACTACCTTGTTGGCATTAGTTTGATGCTTTAATAGAATATAAAAGTCTAATGAAACTCAAATATAATCCTAATCTCTATACCCTCTTACCTCTTACATCGAGCTTAGACCCATAAAATTCATTTTAAATCACTTACAATCCTTCCCTTTATTTTTCTATTTAAGAGCATCTCCAACCGATATGTCAAAAGTGCCACATAGACATTTAACAGCTAGAAATAACATCTCACACCACTCCAACTGATGTGTTAAAGCTGATGTGGAATGAAGGCTAAAGATTGAGATGTTATTTTTGACATCCCAAAGGCAAGATGTCAAATGAATATTTTATTATTTTTTCTTTTCTATTCTTTTTAATTAAAAATAAATCAACACTAAAATGTAATAAAATAATAATTTAATTTGACATATCAGGTGGAGTGTAAAGCTGTGTCAGATGTCAAATTGCCACATCAAATTTAAATTTTATGTTTGGTATTTGACATCTCCCTTGGAGATGCTCTAAAATACCCAATTTTTTCAAATAATACCCAATGACTGGGATCCAACTAAGCAAGTTACCTAATATAACTTAAAATCTGATTTATTGTAATTTTTGGATTCCAAAACTACCCATATTTATAAGTTAATGTGTTTTTTTGGGGGGGGGGGGGGGGGGGGGGGGGGGGGGGGGGGGGGGAGGGGTGGTGGTGTAACTAATGACACATGTTGAATTTGAAAAGATCTCCGAACCGTTGTAATGGATGTAGGAATTAATTTAGAAACTTATTTGAAATTAAATATTAAATTCAACATTAATGTATTAAATATTAAATGAACCTAACCTATTAATTGTTTTATGAAAAATAATTTGATCATCTTTTTATTGTTCGTTTAATGAAAACAATTTTTTTTAAATGAACCTATTTTTTTTCTCCAAATAATGTACCTATTTTTTTTCTCTCTAATAATATACCAAGTAAAACAATTTACGTAGTATAATGAACCTATTTTCAATTACACAACGTACCTATTTTCTATAATTTACCTAGTATAATGAACCTATTTTCAATTGAAAAAATGTGCTTGAATTTCAATTATACAACGTACCTATTTTCTATAAATTATTGTGCACCTATTTTTAATTTATGAAAAATGTAAGGAATTTCAATTACAAAGTGACTGACCTAGTTTTTTTTAAAAAAAATTTGGTAAATAATATACCTATATTTTTATACGTATATATTTATATTTTTCATATGTGCATTATTGGATATGTAATTTACAATTTTTTTGTTGTTGCAATTTTAGGGGCCGATATGTTAGTGGGAATGACAACCAAAATAAATGGGGTGATTGATATGCTATTAATAGGGAGTTTTAATTATAATTATGGCAGTTAGTGAAATGTTTGGAATAAATTATAAATAAAATACAAAGTTTGACGGCAACGATGTAAAAACATAGGAATATTATGACATCTTATACTTGTTGGTCATTTAAGTTTGAAATTGGGTTTTACACATAAATTTATAGAATGATGGGTATATATCTAGGAAATAGAAATTGTAGGGACCTATATTAGTACATTACATAGGCACCACAAATGACATATCGCAAGAGGACTAGCAATTTGCTGACGTACAATAGTTAACAGCTAGGGTTCGATATTCCTAGACAATAATGTTTAAGTGCATATAAGATTTTCTCAACCCGGTAAGATTTCTTTAGCCAATAATGCAAGAACCTTTTGTCTGCGCTTTTATGTTGTGAGTGAAGATTATTACATGTACTAGTACTAGCCTGACTAGCTTCAGCCCCAGTTAAGGATCGAGATCAAAGTCGATCAGGACACCAGAAATGGTAGGCCTTGATTGAAACATCAGTGACAGAGGGTGGGAGCTTTGGGGACCGCTCTACTTCTCCAAAATCTTGCAGGCTAGCTAGGGTTTCCTTTCCACTACTGACTTACCTAACCTGAGTAAATTTCTTTCTCCACCCCCCACCCCACAAAAAACAAACTATCCTAGGTCGGCCACTGCACAACAAGATGAAAAAAACTAATGCATGCATTTAATTAAGGATAGGATTCATAGGAAACTCTGAAACTAAATAATTGAGAACATAACTTCATGGATTTTAAGGCACCACAGACAAAACAAATTGATATTATTATCTGTCAAAACAAAAAGATAAAGTGATATTACAGATGAGTGAGAAATGAGAATGGTCTTTGATGTTGCTTTCTTGAGTAGGCTGTAATGAGGAGTTTAAAATGAGGAGGCTATTTGAGGAGGTCAATCTCACCATTAACAAATGTAAAGAAATCATGCGACTTAAACATTTCAAATGTTTTGATGGTGGGATTGACCTCCTCAAATAGCCTCCTCATTTTAAACTCTTCATTGTAGCCTCTCTCGTTGCTTTCCACGAGTCGTTCTATAGTGAGGGTGCCATATATGGACCATAGATGTAGACCTTCATATTAGCCATATGATTCATATGAATAGTAATTTCACTTAAGTTTAATGAAATGATTATGTGGCTAATATGAAGGTCCACATAAGGAGTTCATATATGACATCCTCACTATAGAATTTCGCTGCTTTCCACTCCATTTGTCCATTGTTCTCATGGGCTATGTTAAGGTATGTCCAAAGACAAAGTTACTTTTTGTTGGGCCAAAAGGTAAAGCTTCTTCAATTGTTGTTACTGAAGAAGATGGGTTCATAGATGTCTAAAGATATCCATTTGTTACTTGGGTTTGAGACTGATTTAGGCCCAAATTCTGACCTTTTTTTTTTGTCTTTGCCGGCCCAAATTCTACAAAACTTATATTTTTATAGCACTTTATATATTTACTTCAAATAAATAAGTCCTTATTTATTTTTACTTGTGTATTTTTGCCTTTATGAGACCATAATCAACAAAAAAAATTATGAAAGCAGGGTGGTTCATCAAAAAAATTATGAAAGCAGGGTGTGATTAAATTATGAGATTTTCTATTTAAACCCCATACTTCTCTTAGTTCACCCCAACTTTTAATTTAAATTTTCACAATTTCTAAGAAAACCTCACTATCTTCCTAAACTACCCTTAAATACACCCCAAGCTGAAAAAATAAGAAATAAAAGATATTTTCTATTTAAACCCCACAAGTATCCTTTAGATGAGGAAGTACGTTCTAGGTATGAGAAATAGTAAGTAATTAAATTAATTTTTTGATGATATTTCAGAGTCTCATTCATTGTCTGTTTTCCCAAGATCACCACCTCATTATCAAGAGGACATTAATTCTTCACCGTCGCCATAACTTAAAGGAGGAAATTTTACAGTTATCTATAGAGTCCTATTCAATGGCATCATCTGATAGTAATACCAACTGCAATGAAGGTGATTATAGTGAATCTAAGCAGTCAACTCCTGAAGTTCATCACTTACTGAATGAGAACTGGTTGAATAAGATTCTGAAGAACACCCATATTCAGATCGTTTCAAGTATTATAGCATAAAACATGAGGTTCCTCATGTAAGAGCAAATGACAAACATTCAGTTGGAAACTGTGTAGACCAAACATCCAGTATGGTGTAGTTATAATGAAGGTATGAGTCTAAATAGTTTAGTCTGGTCTTTAGTTTTTACTTTTTAATAGTCAATGATAGCAATCATGTCATGACTTGAAATACGTAGAAAGGGAATACATAATAAGCATTTTGAAAGACACACATGGGATTGTGTGGGGTGTGTGTATAGATGTACTAGGGTTAAGTATTAAGTTGGATGACCTTTTTTGTCTTTTTACACAATAATAAAACTTACAGCTTAATGATTTAAATATTGGGGTGAACAAAGAGAAATTTGGGGTTTAATTAGAAAATCTCTTAAATTATTGGTTACTCATACACAATAGAAGAGAAACCAAAAAGAAAAAAAACAGCGCTGACCTTTTTCTTGGATTTAGAATTCCCGGGAAATAGACTTCCCAGAAAAAAATTTGGGAAACTTCCTGTTCTTCCATTCATCAGAACCCACGATGAAGTGCGAAAGATTCCTTTCAATTCCAATCTTCATGGTGTTTCTGTTAATGGGTGTTGTGTGTTACGTCACGCTTTTCATCTTCATCGAAGATTGGGTTGGGTTGAAGAGCTCTGCTGGTTCTTTGAACGCTCTGATTTTCATTTCCTTGGCCTCTCTCTGCCTCTTCTCTTTCTTTTCTAGTGTTCTCATTGACCCAGGATATGTTCCAGCTTCCTATGTCCCTGATATTGAAGACAGTGAGGCATCTGATCAAGAACTCAAGAAAAATGTAAGCTTTTACAGGCATATATTTGGGCGTGGTCTGTTTGGTTGATGAGAAAATTGAGCTAAACGAAAGAAAAAAAGATTGAATTTTTAATTCTAATGCTTTCTGTTTGGCTGGTGATTAGAATATAAGTTTTGACTGGCACATTAATGGGTTGATGAGAATGTTATCTAATTTTCAATTCTAATGCTTTCTATTAATAGTTATTGTCACCCCGTTGTATCTTAGATCTGTTTCTTGTGTGATTTATGGAATTTACACCAAAAGGCACCCCATTGTGTCTTAGATCTGTTTCTTGTGTGATTTATGGAATTTACACCAAAAGGTTTAAGATAGTGAGGATTTATGAGTTATGTATTTGTTACTGGCTGATATGGCTTAAACAAATTAATTAACATACATGCTCAGTGCGTGAGAAAATATGAGAACTGGACCACTGAGTAAATTACATTGCTTGTTGACTGTGTTACCTATTTCATTAAAGGTGGATATTTGTTAGTGTAGCAGAGAGTGATAAAAAAATGTTAACAATTAGGTTACCGCTGAGATGAAAGTTTATACAATTACAACCTTAGGAGCATGGACATGGGACATAGGTGACATAAGATACAAGCGAAGGAAAATCTTGACAGCGGCTAATGGGGGTTTCATTTTTGGTAATGGCTAGGGATTATGCAATGCATACCGCATAATTATGATTTGAAGCTCTCAAGGGGGAAAAGAGAGGGGAGGAGGGGGGGAAGAGAGAGAAGGGTGAATGTTGTTTTGATGCTATGATTGGAATCGCTGATAACTGTCAGGATTTCGCTTGAGGTTTTACATGCTGCTTGTTTAAGGTTTTAAGTCATAAAGATGAATCAACATGATCAGGAACTCCCATTTCATACTCCTCAAAGACCATAATTGCATGAAAAAAACTTCTAGAATTATGGATTAAAATGTTGCATTTACAGCTAATTAACACTGGAATGATTTGTCTACCTCATAGTATAAATCTTACGGTCTGTTTAAAAGCATATCACACTTGTTCATTATATCAAGTACTTTATGCGTTAGGATGCCTTGTTGTGTATGTAGACACGCATTTGTAATACTGATTTCTTCTCCTTGTGGCTAATTTTGAAACTTTGGATTCTTGATTTCTGACAGGGCATATCATCCAGGCGCTGTGACAAGTGTTCTACATACAAACCTCCCAGGGCTCATCATTGCCGGGTCTGCAGAAGGTGTGTTTTAAGGATGGTAGGTTGCATTACATTCTTATTACCATATCATCTTATTCATGATTTTTCTGTACATGGATTAGAGTTTTTATTGCTTTCGCGCCAAAATTGGATGCAGGATCATCACTGTCTATGGATCAATAACTGTGTTGGTTATTGGAACTACAAGGCCTTTTTTATGCTTGTCTTGTATGCAACACTAGGATGCTTGTATTCTACAGTAAGTTTATCCTGTTCTTCCTTTTACATGCTTTGACAATAAGCATCCTCATATTCTGACAGAAGCTTTTGACATGTTTAGGTTATGATTATATATTGTGCATCTCATAAGGACTTGGAATACAGTGGAAGTGGTGGCCTCAAGGTTTTTTATGTGAGTTAGCGCTCTTTTTTTTCTCGCTTTTGTGCTGAGGATGTGAGTACATAATCATCTATTCTGTTTTTCTTGTTTTGGAGTAATTTCCTAAGTACTCAAGTTAGATCAGGCATCTAGTGAAGCCTCTTCTATTTTGATGGACGCTTAAATGAGTTAGAGGCAGAAATAATCCTGTCTACTACAATGGATGTCTTATAGCTCATATTGTAATGGTGTCAAGCATTGGTGGAGTGCGCAAAAATATGGAGAACTGGTTGCTAATAGTCACATAAATGGGTTCTTCTGCATGTTCCTCTTTTTCAGCTGTTGAATACGGGTTTCATATATATGTACTCATAACTCTCTATTTGGTTCTTGGCTCTCTTTGCAAATTAAACCACTTAAAACCCTTTGTTGCCTCACCAATCATCTTAATGGTTTTTCAGGTTATGTCTGGACTAATGATGGCTTCCTTGAGCGTAATGCTTGGAACTCTTTTGGGCTGGCATGTCTACCTCATCATCCATAATATGACGACTATAGAGGTAAACTGTGACATTTCGTAACTGAAAGCGGAACTTTTTATTTTTATTTTTTGGGAATCATTAATACAGAGCTTGACATGGATCTTTTACCAGTATTATGAAGGAATTCGGGCATCATGGTTGGCTAGGAAATCTGGGCAGAGCTACAGACATCCATACAATCTTAGTTTCTACAAAAACATTATTTCGGTCTCTCTCTCTCTCTCTCTCTCTCTCTCTCTCTCTCTCTCTCTCTGTGCGTATCTTGTATGTTCATATATAAGTTATGTCTGATATATGTTGAAAAGGTTAACATTGCAAGTCATCTGCCTTTTTGATCAGGTCTTGGGTCCAAACATGCTGAAATGGTTATGGCCCACAGCAGTAAGCCATCTAAAAGATGGACTTATCTTCCCTACTCCACGCGATAATTCATGAGTCTTCTGCCTCTGCTCAAATTCAGATTTGGTGGCCCAAGTCCTTGTTCATCAGCACACAAAGAATGTGAAGCATGTTCACTATAGTCATCTCCTAATCTGAAAAGAAGCTAGCTAAAAAGCAACAGAGGTGAAGAAGCTACATATCTTGTTCATAAACGCAGGGCAGGTTATCAGCTTCATTAGGAGCCTAAGAAAGTGCCAAGACATACACAATAGGATATGTTGAAAGCGAGTAGAACAAGCTTCCTTTTTCACATGCTAGAGATCAACAAGAGTCTTTTTTTGGCAACAGTAGTTTGGATATATGAAGTGTACATTAGATATTTTATACGATAAACGTTCGAGATATTTTACGCCGGAGGACACTGCAACCCACTTGATTAAACCCAGCCCCAAACTGAGAGATATTGGAATAGAAACAGTGTTTGTAACTTCATGTTAGAATAGCATTTTTGTTTACACTCTTGATAAAGAGCTTAAATTGTGCCATTTTCACTTAAATGACCAGTAAAATGTTCATTTATACTATTTCTCTCCACAAGAAAAAAACTATATTTGGGACGCCTGCTGGTTTCGTTTTAATTATATTATCAAGAAATAAGAATTGCTTAATGCTACGGTTGGTTGCACAGGTCATTCCTGGCCATTGATGTGTTGATGCATGTGGCGCGCACAATGCATCAATGATCAGATTTCTTCCACACGTTCCTGCCTAGCTAAATCCTTGCTTTAAAACTTCGACTCAACTCAATTGTAAATGATAATATTTAAAAGTGATTAAGGCAAAGAATAGAACAGGAAAATAAAACCTAAAAGATTTGATGTAACATTAATGATCATATATGTAGGGAGAGAGGCTATTGAGAAAATTGCAGGCACTAGGAATCATGAACGCGAAGAAAAGAGAAATAGAATAATTGAGGTGTTAGCAACATGTTGAAGTGACTACGATGGAAACAAAATGGATAATTCCAAATTTGCAGGAAGATGAGAGCACACAATGATGCAGATGCAGAACATGTGGATGGCCCCTCATCCATTGAAACCAATTCTTCTTTTCTGATTAAGCACAACCTGATAAAACCCATCATCATCACTTCCAATATATCATTATCCATATATATTTATATATATATATATATATATATATATATAAATAATTGCTGGTGCTTTCACTTTCTGGTGTCTGTTATTATGATTTTGATTTGGTAGCAAATCTCTGGTGTTTATACTTTAGAGAACCAACACTGGTTTTTTTTTCTTCTCTTTACTAATTTTTCATTAAACAAATACTTGTGATTTACACGTGGACTGCCTGCTTTGGTGGAGAAAAAGATATGTTGTTGCAAATCAAATCCTGGATAAGTGTGTTCCACCTTTTTCTCACTTAAAATGCTCTTTACGAAGAATTTAACGTTAAAAAAAGAAAGTTGAAGTTGAATGTGCAGCACATCCTCAAAGCTGGGATGGTGCAGAATGACGTTTCTGGTGATCTTCTTAACAATAATATTAAAACTTTGTTAGGCTTCTTGGCATTAGCATACATCATGGATCAAAGCCAATTGGTGAAGATTCTAGTGACTTTTTGCGTCCCAATAAGCTAGGAGCAAATTGCCACATTGTGTGGCATATGGATTTAGGACAGCATTTCTTATTTCCTGAGTCTTTGGGGATTGATTCATATGAGTAAAGGAGTCAAGGCAGCATGTGCCAGGAAGATCAGTGGTGGGCTGGAAAGAAGAAATGAGTCATTTGTGCACATCCCAAAGCCCATATACAGTAATTTTTGTCTAACACTTTAAATTTTATTTTTAAATCACAGTTTGACGAGTGTATAATTATTATTATTAATTTTTTGGTATTTTTAGTGAGTTATTTATATATATGCGTTTAACTGTGATTTGTAAGTAAGATTGTGTTGAGGCCCAAAAAATTCACGGCTTGGCCCAAATGAATTCCCGGCCCAGCGCAATATCTTATTGAGAAAAAACCCAACTTGGAGCACACAAAAGTCCGCATGCACGAGTCACACTCCACGTGCCATGCCAAATAAATAATCTGTCATGCTATGAATCAAGATTAAGATTATAAAGTGCATTAGCTCTGCAAATCCATGCTAATTATCTCATCAAGCATAATAATAAAAGCATGCCAAGTGATATGCCATGCCAAGCAGGAAATCATTATTGCACACCCAACCACACTACAAGCCAAAGTGGGCCCAAGCCACTCGAATGCCCGGGGCTTGCTCTAGTGGGTTGTGGTATGGATGGTAACGAGTTGTCATGGGACCCATCGATGAGTTAAGAAATGGAAGTCTCGGGTCGCTTGGGGACCTCGGGATTCAAGCCCATTTTCTTAGGCCCAAATATGGGTAAGCACAAGAGAGAAGATAGCCCATAGCTTCAACTAAAGAAGCCCAACCAAAATAGCCCATAGCTCCAATTAGAATAAGCCAACTAAAAAGCCCAACATTTGACAAAGCCATCTCATCAATTGGATAGATCATGTGGTTGTCTTAAAAGACCCATATAATTAGAACAAAAAGCAGCACAAGCCTTGACACTCAGCTGGGAGACAAAACCACGAAGGGGCTTGGGAAATCTACCCGTGAAGGGCTGCTGGGAGGCTAAGGAACAAGTTCCAAGTGCAATAATTCAAGAGACCAATGGATTTTGGCACGCAAGGAAGGATGCCATCCCTTGAACCAGCAGGTGCACCCATTTTCTTTCCTTCATCAGATTTGGCCATGGAAAGAGGAAGAAAGAGGAGAAAGAAGATGGATGAAAATGGAAGCTCTCCTCTGAGGCAGCCGTGGGAAGAAGCATTGAGCTGCCAAAAATCTCTGATTTTGTGGGATTAGGCAGAGCTGACTTTGCCACCATGAGGTAAGTCAAGAAGGAGGAGAAGAAAGGGAGAGGAAAGCTTAGCTAGATTGGGAAGAAACCATTAGGGTTTCTTGGAGAAGAACCATTCCTAGCAGTTATAAATAGGACCCCTTATACTCAACACAACACAACCCACAACCTTCAGAGAGCAAGCTTTCTCTCTCACTTGCAAAGCCAGCAATTTTCGTACTATCCTTGCTAATTTCCCCTTATTTCCCTTATCTTGGCAGATTGACAGAAGCTTTGACAGAGTCACTGTCAAGCTGCTAGGAACTGCGAAAATCACCCAAAGCTCTCCACCAAACCTCCTTAGAACCTCTGTCCTCCATAGGAACCCACAACTCTCTCTCTCTCTCTCTCTCTCTCTCTCTCCTAAAGTGCTAAACCCATGATAATTTTTGCTCCCATGCCACATGTCTCTCATGCCAAGCCCAAAAGTTTATCTGTAAGCATGAAGAAATTATCTGTAAGTTGTTGTTTTGGTTGGTGAAGGAAACCAAAATCCTTCCTAAGGCCTTGCTGCCCTTTCGAAGCATTTTGAGGCTTAATTTTCGAACTCAGACAAAGGGGACAATTTCATCAGCCCAGCCCACTTGCTGCCGGAAGAAAATGGCCCCTACAGATTGCTAGAGCCAAACAATATTCATGGATGTTGTATTATTTAAGAATAATAATGTATCACTTGTTTGCACAATTTTGGGTGAGAAAATAATCCGAACTTCTCAATCTTATAAACTCAACAAAATTTAGAAGGAACCAAAATATTCATAAGCACAATGTTAGAATATATTCTAAATTCGATTCTCCCTCCTCCGAAGATAAAAAAAAATACATATACATATAGAGAAAATTATAAAATCCCTACCAGTCCATATTAATTACAACACTGACTCATTGGGTTGTTGGAAACATGGTACGGTATATTCTTGGCATATACAAATCAGCAAGACCAAGATTTCTGCTGCATGAACTTTCCTATCCTGTTTTTAGATTGCATCCAAATTAAATTCAAAAACTTGGATGGGAATTGGGAACATTGCAGGATCCAACCAGCAAGGTTTTTCTTGGATTTGCTCCCAAAAACAGGTTTTTCTTGATTATTTTGGCTGGCCTTGGATCAATAAACCAGTCAGATCTCTTCACAGCAAACCCAAATTCCAGAATTGGTAATTAAGAGAAATAGACAAAACCTAGAGACCATATTCTATGGTTTAAAAAACTTGAATATAAAAAATGGTTGTTGGGATGGGACAGTGTAAATCTAAATAATGCATGGTGTTCGATAGGTTTATGTTGTTCAAACAAAATAGCTGCATATGCAATTTGGAGTTTTATATTATATATATAATATATATATATGATGGAGCCTGTCAATATCGTGCATGCTGACGTGGTTTGATAACCATGCTACCCATCTGCCAGTTGCATTATATTGAGAGGAAGCAGCCAGAGGGAGATCGATACATGCTGCGAGATATTTGAATTTAAAACTTCTTTCAATAAAATAAATTGAGTGTCGTTAGACTAAATGATTATGCGTCGAGTGAGGTGTTTTATTCCTTCATCTTTAAGGTGAAAAATATATATATATATATATATATAGAGATATTATGCTAACTTGAATGGACTCGATATATATCTAACTCATGATCAGAAGGAATTCGAGCTAATCTCCAGCTTACTCAATCCAAACCAAAATCGAAGTTGAGTCTCAGAAAACATCTATATTATTATCATAATCTTATTTACTTGATCACAGATAGGGAAAAACACATAAAGAAATATGCATGATTGGCACCCAACACGACTAACATGTTACATGTGGCCTTTTTTTGGGCTAAAGATAATTTATTTTAGCATTAAGAAATATGATATATTAATTCACACATGAAAATCGAAAGACACAAGCACATTTCTAGCAAGAAAATGATAAACTTTGTATTGGCTAACAACCAATTTCAGATATTTCTATATGGTTCTAGATTTGGTTTTTTTTAAGGACAGTCATATTAAGAGAGACGATAATATACTAAATTCACGCACATTACACGGATGCTAGGACTCGAACTCCAAACCACTGTATTAGTGAGTCATTCGCCTAAATTTGGTCATTAATATATTAGCAATGCTCAACAAACAATGAGAATTCATCATCAATTGATTTATTTGAATTATTACTATTCATTAGTGACATTAAACAAATTAGAAAATATGGTGAAAAAAATAAAAAACCAACCCTCTAAAATCGCTCTCAATGGACAGCGATGCACCCAACAGGCTTGGTCAACTTTCTTATAATATTAATTATATCTGGAAATTTAATTTTCGTAATATAATGAAAAATTCCAATAATGCATGATTGAGATATTTCATGATTTAGTCATGTTAATATTTATCATGGACAGACAGATCTTATCCATACCATGTTAATACGATATGATATGTACCAAGATGCCTCTTCATTCTTTCTCGTCATGTCCTTTTTTTTTTTCAAAGACGAAAACTAAAATTACAAAGAGGATCCTCTGTGGATCCCTATAGACGTATATCAAACTTAATTTTACAAACGACATTAAAAGGAAAACTAGTAAACCAAATATGCACCCGAGCATACTTATGTACAACATTTGCCAAAGCATCACCATTGCTCATTTTACTTTTCATGAAAATTTTCCTTTTTATTCTTTCATTTTCTATGATCAATCGAGATTTTTTGTTTTTGGATAAAAATAAATTTATGTTGTAATTAGGTTGAGGGGGACTCATGGCACATAATTGTGGGTAACGTAACTGTCATGAATAGGCTGCCTATGCATCTAGACAACCAAGTTGTAATGTATCCATAAAATTGCAACATGGATTTTTGTCATCATCTTAAAGGTAGATCTTGTCTGGTCTATTCTATTTGTTACACCAAGGAAATTGTTCATGCCACCTCAAAACCTAATTATTTAATTTGGTGTCAAATCACATCTAGAAGCAAACCTAGATCCGTGTGGATGACTTATATACTTAACCTTAAACCTAATCCATACAGTCTTTGCTCACATCTTTGTACCAACGTAATGTATCATTTTATTCGACATTGTCAATAAATATAAAGAAATTTTTTATTAAGCAAAATTAAATTTTTTTTTTGATGCTATTACAGAAAAAAAAAAAAAAAAAAAAAAGACTTGATGCCTTTCTATTAAACAAAATAAATAAATGAGGCCACAACATGTAAACAATAATATGATGAACTTGGACTGCCACTTTGATCTGGTACATTACAAAATCCTCAATCTCATTCTTGTTACTTAAATAAAAGGGAGATTCACTAATATACCCAATATAGGAGCCCAAATTATAAAAATACCCTATATGAAATGGGTTTTAGAAATACACCCAAAGCCCATTTATAACATAACAAAAAGGCTTTTAACTTCTTTTAAATTACAAAACTGTCATTGATTTCTCAAAACAAACTCAACCCCAAAACATATAAACAAGCCCAAAATACTTAATAGGACATTAAAGTAATTTAATAATCAAAATTAAATTCAATATGGCCAATTGTCATTTTTTGGGTTAGTTTATAGAAATTAAATGGTGTAGGGTTTATTTGTAGTTTTAGTGCTAAGAATGGGTATTTGACTAAATATCTCTAAATAAAAACTATTTAGGAACATCATTTCTTTTAAGAAAACACATAGAACATATTTTCTAATTTTCCTTTTTTTTTTAACATTAAAAAAAAAAAAAAAAAAAACTGGGCAGACAGATTTTGAATTTATCAGTCCTCTCCCCCCTCTTCAGCCTACTTGGTTGGGAAGTTTATTTTCCCAATGAGGTTCTGGGTTTAAATGTGGCATATAGCCATATGTAAACATGTAATTAAGTTAGGAAGAAAACAAAGACTATTCAAAATCTGGGGATATTTCGTAAGAAGCATTTTTGTAAACTTAAAATTCCATATGCTCCTACATATTCAATTAGAAGTAAATGCCTTATGAGAAATGGTTTAAATGCCAACAAGATCTAGCCCAATGAAAAATGGCATGGACTTGCAGATTAGTGATCTTATATTCAAACCCCCATGATACCGTGGTAGTGTGTGTGTAAAAATCCTCATCTCCGGTAATTTAGACTATTGCTTGTATTAAAGAAAAAGTTTAAAAATCTTCATCAAATGCAACAACCAACCATACCAACATGTAGATCGGAGTGAGTAAAAAAAAGTTTGATACCTAGGTCTACCCCAAAAAGTGGCCGGAAATGGTGAAAAACAGCCCATCCCAATGTCCCATCAAGGACGAATCTAGGCACCAGTGCTAAATTTGGAGATGAAAAAAATTAATGTTAATTTTATAAGTCAAACCCAAGTTAATTAAAAATAGTCCACTCCTCTTTGTTGAAATTAGCCTATCACAACTATAAGATTTCATCTCTAGAGGCACCCACACACATCAAACATTATGTTTTTCTATTACCCATCCATGTAAGCTATAACTTTATATTTGAACTTGAGAGCTTAGAAGTAGGTCTCCTCCTCTTTAAAATTGTATCAACCTATATCCAATGGGTTCTTTAATATTAGTAAGTTCCTCTCTTACTTTTTGTTTAATTTCCAATTTCAATTGTTATTGTTAGCTTTTTATGATTTAGAGTTTGGGTGTTAAATTTTGGAGATTTTTTTCTTATGCAATTTGCTAGGATTTTATTGATTACTTGTCATTTTTTTGATTTAATCTATTCATTATTTGATCTTTGCTTTTATATAGCCTAGTTGTCTCTTGGTTTTTTTGAATGCTTATAGCTTTTGATTGCGCAATTGTAGATTTATATGACTGTACTCCCTACATCCATGTGTACGCCTATAGCATTTACAAATTGTTAATTGAAGAATAGTTGCTACCACTCATTTTCTTTGCATATAAAAAAAACCTATTGCCAATTAACCATGTAAATCTGTTTTTAAAAAGACAAAAAAAATGGTAATATCCCATTTAAAAATATTAGTACACCCCTATAAAATTTCCTGGATCCACCCTTGTGTCCCATAATGTTTTTCCTGGTCCCCCCCCCCAAAAAAAAAACAGCCTTCTTAGAAAAGAGTGCAATTATAACTCAAATGTACACTTTCACTTATTTATTTTAAATCTTAAAAAGAAAATATATTCTGTCATTTGAAAACGCTTTTACAGTGCCAAGCAATCCCAAATGCACTCCAACAACACCAGCGCAGGAGTAGATTACCAGCTTCCCTTTGGCCACTTATTAACCGACTTATAATTACCTTAAATCCCTCAAATAATTAGCTAAAAACCACTCAAATAATTAGCTAAAATCACCCAAATAATTTTTTTTAAGAAGAAAAGAAACCCAGACCCACTTGAATTCAAAAAGGCAATCAATTATAGGAGCTGACACGAACCAGGGAGTTCTACAAACCAAAATAAATGTAAAAAAAAAAAAGAAGAAGAGCAAAACACTTGCAAGTTCACGTTCACAGAACCACAACCATACCATACTGACTGAGAGAGACAGACATCTCTCTCTCTCTCTCTCTCTCTCTCTCTCTCTCTCTCTCTCTCTCCATATATATATTAGTTGTGCAGACGGTAAACGTACAGCAATATCTTCTCTCACTCTGTTTTCCTTTGCCTCTGTTTCTCGTTGTTTCTGGTGCTTTTCTGAAAAAGCCGGAGTCTTTTTCAAATTTTCTGCCTACCACTCTCAGGTTTCAACAGATTCTTGAATTCCAGAAAAATCAAATCTCCTTTTCGATTCGCGGGAAACAAAAGCAAGGAAAATCCAAAGAACAAAAAAGGTTTACTTTTCCTTACTTCTTTAGTTTTTTTTTCGTTGCTCTGAAGCTCCTGTAATAGCATGACACTTCTCGCCTTTAGAGATATCCTCTGAATTGTACCAGAAGACTTTATACATACTCTGTCGCATCCCTTGTTTGGTTTCCGAGAAAACCGAGGAAAAACAAAAGAAAATTTCCGATCACATATCCTGATATCCGCTTTGCTAGTTCTTTGTTTTTCTTAAATTTTTATTACAGAATCCGGGGTTAGCTGAATTGTGTTTATTGTTTTTCTTAGGATAATGCATGAATCAGTGGTTTCAGACCTTAAGTCAGCTTTGTCTTTTCCTTTATTTTCTCGGAAACCAAACAGAGTGTAGCATGTAACATGCAGGGTCCTTTTGAAAACTTCAAACTTCAGCCAGCTAGAATTTCTGCTAAATCCATGTACCATTATGTTTCTACCAATCTGAGTGTATTCTTTTACTAAACGATTTTTATTTTTCTCTCTGTGGTGTGCAATTTTCATGTTTTTTTTTTTTTTGCTCTTCCTTGTTATGATTTACATTTTTGCTAGCTGTTACTGTCATGTCATATAAGCTTATTTAGCTGGCAATATATTTTTTTTATTTTTTGGCTACATTCAGACGTTCTGTTAATTCCAAACGAAGAAACCATTATTATCTCTACCTTCTTAGTATCAAACAAAAAAGAAAAATGTGTCCCAAGCCTAACTTTGTTCTCATCCGATTCATATTTTTTCACTGTTTTCCCAAGTGGGCCAATTGCAATTTGCAAACCCTTTAGACTGATCAAGATTTTCATTGGTTTCTTGGTGTTTTGGGAGTTTCTGCAGAAGGTAATTGGCAGAGGAAGATTTGAAGAAGAAGATGAATAACTCAGTCTCGGATCGCAGTTTTTACATTGAGAGTGAAGATGAAGAAGATGAGGAAAAGGAATTCAGCAAAAGCATAGAAGATGGAGGAAACGACTCTGATTCTTCTGAATCTTTTACTGAAAATCAGCAGCAGAATATTCCCAGTTCTTACAACACCCAATGGCCTCAAAGTTACAGGTTCTCTCTTTCTCTCTCTCTCTCTCTCTGTGTCTCTCCCCCCTTCTCCTCCTCTCTTCCCCTGTCTCTTCTTTTCCTCTGTCTTTCTCTGTTAGGCTGCTTGAAATTCTCAGCTGGTTGTATAATTTTCCATGATTCTTTCTTGTCCAGTTAGCATTTTTACCGCAGAAATATGTAGTAAAGGAAAATTTACTACTTTGATATGTAAAATTTTGTGGGAGAGTAGTGACAACATGGTTTCTGCTGGAGAAAATGAATGGTAAAATTTGTTGGATTTGGTGAAAAAAATCTTACTTACTGAGAATAGAACTCAAAACGTGTTACTATTGCAGTGGTGATTTACAGTCAACTAAAATAATCTCGTAGAAATTCTATACAAAGTAAAAGAAATCAGTTCCAGTATTGAAGTAAAGTCGGCCAAAATTTCAGTTGGGTCAACGTCAATATTTGGCTGCTTTTAACATTTTGGATTGTTTAGGCCAAAAGAATAAAACTTTAATTTGGGATTATTAGGTGGTCATGTAGGATGAAAAAGTAGTTTTGCTTTGTTGCTCTTTGAATCCTTCTTTTTAACTTGCTGGCAAAAGGGAGTGATTGATATGGCTAATGGCTCTATCAAAGGTCTCCACAGAAGTATAGGGTGGCTTTAGGCTTGTACTTTTGCTGCAATGACTTGCTCTTTGATCTTTTTAGTTGTCTTTTTCGGCTCTGTCAAATGTTTCTAGAGAAGTTTACAATTGATCAGTCAAATGAATGAAATGACTGACTGATTTGTTCTGTTATTCTGGTGATGTATTTTTTTTTCAATTTTAGTTCCAAATTAGTACTTACTGTTTGTCATTTACTGTTTCAGGCAATCCATTGATCTGTATAGTAGTGTACCATCCCCTAGTATTGGGTTTCTGGGCACTCCTACATTGTCAAGATTAGGAAGTTCATTTCTTTCCTCATCACTGACAAGAAGGCACACTCCCGAAACATTACCTTTCTTGACGAAACCCTCGGTACCGATAGTTGCGGATGAGCAGCAACAACAGCAACAGAGACGTAGTTCTCATTCTCTCCTTCCTCCTATTCATTCAAGGAGGTCTTCTATTAGAAAAGATGATAAACCATCCAGGGTTTCTCATGAACATCATCCTATTTCTCGCCACAGCTCATTCACACAAGCTGTGATTAATGGTAAGTATGGGCAAAGCACATGCTATTTAATTTATTCCTGTCATTTATGTTTTGTACACACATATTTGTTCATGCATATCCATTCACCCTCATCTGCAGATTATGCCTGAAAGAACTGTGCTCTGTAGCACTGTTTAAGTCTAGAAATTATTTCTCTGTCATCAATTAAATCTCTGTAACAATACATCAAATTCAAGTAATTTCTGGTGTGTTATGTCTATGAAATGAACATCCATAGTCATGATTAGCTGAGTTAACCACATTTGGATTCTGATCTGCCTAGTAATTTCATACATATTATGATGAATAGTTATTGTGCCCTAGGATGTCCAATACATAATGTGATGATACTTTTTATGTGTTCTAAATGCTAATCCAATGAAATTATTCCAAGCAAAGGAAACCCAAATCCTGCACCTACAGACAGTTAGAGCTTCATCATGTGTCAGCAAAAAAGTTGCAGGGACCACATAGTCCAATATGATGGTTCTATCCTTTCAATTAAAATCAGTTTGTTGCCCTTCACATGTCTCAAGATAAAGTAGAAGCTGTCTGTTCAAAACATTCTCCACTTACCCACCAAAATTCTCTTTCTACACTGCAATTTTGAGCTTGTTCTGATGCTAACATGCATATACATGACATGTTTGCAGATGCATCTTAATTTAGTATTTCAAAATCTGACCATGTTTTAGTTATTTCTTCATATCTTTGAATATTATAGAATTTGTCTGTAGATCACCACATCGCTTTGTCCTTACCCTATTGTTGTCTTCATTTATGAGCTTTCAAACAAGCAAGACTGTTTATTTCACATGAGTTGATGAGGTGGCTTACCCCCGATTGCACATGCTGCACATGAAAAGATCTACTAAATAAGAACTGAAACTGTATTGGTACCAATTAACTTGTTTGGCCTGGTTTGTGTAGCTTTCAATGCAGATTTACAATTTGGATCTTTTTTTTTAACTTTGACTATGAACATATCATATTGTTTGTAACATAATTCCGAGCTTGATCAGTGTCCACTCACCATTTCCTGTGATTCAGGAATCAATGTTCTTTGTGGGGTTGGAATCCTTTCCACACCATATGCAATCAAAGAAGGAGGATGGGTTGGGCTCTCGATTTTGCTTATATTTGCAGTGCTTTCCTTCTACACTGGATTGCTCCTGCGTCGCTGCTTGGATAGTCAACCTGGCCTTGAAACTTACCCGGACATTGGCCAAGCTGCATTTGGTACGGGAGGACGAATCGCCATCTCGGTAAGCTTACCACATTTATATATTATTTAAAATTCTCCTTAGGTAGTTTGTATACAGAGTCATACTATTTGTACCACATTTAGATGTACCACATCTTTAATAGAGATGAGATTCACATGTATAAATGAATCCCATCTTCATTTGTCATGTTTGAGATGTGGTTGTATAAAATTTCATCAATGTTGCTATTTCTGTCGTTTTAACAACAAATAAAGTTAAAACGCCTATTAGAGAGATGAGTTGAATGGCTGCTATTTCTGTCGTTGTAGTGATTTGTTTTTTTGTGGGTGCAGATAGTACTGTACGTGGAATTATATGTAAGTACCAGCTGGCTTCACTGAGTGAGTATTTTACTTTATTTGTGCTTCACCTATATCTATGGTTTGAAATGGAACACATGGATGGGTGGGATGAAAAAAACAAAGGAAGTCGGGCTCCAGTAGGCCCACCCTTATATTCTTGGGTCCCACATCTGGATCTGATTGATTGAGTTGAGCCTATAACATGGGTCCTCATTTTTGGATCTTATTGGTCACTTGTTCTTGACTAGCCCATATCAGTGAAGTGACCATGTGGTTCTTGTCTTGGTGCTCATTTACCACAATTTCCCATTTGAATACAACAAGCTGTACCTGGTTGGCTGATTGTTCAGTTCTCATTTGATCTAAAAATCCCAGTTTCCTTGAAAATTATTTTTCTTCCCATTCCCATGTTCCTGAAAAGAAAATGCTTGATGGGTTCTTTTGGGATTTTCTTTAAACTTTTTTCTGCTTCTCTTTAGAATGATGAGCATTTTTCAATGCATGAGATGATTGGAGTTCCTTAAATCATGCCAACACTAATCATTTTCAGCATGAATGACTGTTAGGACATCACATGAGACACACTGATGTATTTTTCTGATCTCTTGAGTGCAGCATCTAATTTAAATTGCACTCAAGGTTGCCTTGAAATCCATATCCTAAGGAGGTTCTTCACTTTTTAGGGAACTTTAGACTTTGCCAATTAGAAATTGGTATGCAGATAATGACCAAACTGGCTATTGCTGGACAAAATTATGGATTTTCTTTTGTTAGTAGAACCAAGCTTAAATGGTTGTTTAGCCAATGACGCACTTATCCAAATGAAGGGATTGTTTTGTATCATATATCCATCATCAACATTGTCATGCTGCTCTGAGGCAATGCATCAGTAATACTCATCATTTAAATGCTTGTACTTGTAAGGATTGATCATGCACTTCTGTTAGAGCCACTAATATCACCGCCTTTGCCAGAACTTATGCAGCATGGAATTGCATGATCTCAAATTAGGAGACCTGACAGGAAGAACATCCCATAATTTTTGTTGCAATTGCCATACACCTGCAACAGCGTTTCGTTTTATAGTTCGAAAAACTTATAGCTTAGATCATGTTGATCTTTAACCTTACTTGACATTTTGAGTATTTTGCTTAATAATTTTAAAGCACATAAATCACCTATTTTAAGTTTTCCTCTATTTACAGGCTTGCTGCATAGAATATATAATTTTGGAGAGTGATAACTTGTCTTCACTATTTCCAAATGCGCACCTAAGTTTGGGCGGATACATGCTAGATTCTCACATTTTATTTGCGATTTTGACCACCCTTGCTGTTCTTCCTACTGTATGGCTTCGAGACCTCAGTGTTCTTAGCTACATCTCAGGTGAGTTTGGCAATTTGAATATAATCTATGTGTTCTATACATCTAAACATTCTGTGAAATGAATTTGCTTTGTCAAGCAATATTTTGATTATGAATAGGAATATCACATTTAGATAGTGAATTTGCTTTACCAGTCTTTTTCCTCTCTTGAACCTTCTGTATTCTCTTGGACTGAAGTAAGACTGTTAACCAAATGCGTGCTGTTCTCTTGACAAATTTTTACATTTTACTTGTTCTACTTCCAGCTGGTGGAGTTATTGCATCGATCGTGGTGGTCCTTTGCTTGTTTTGGGTTGGTCTAGTTGATGGAGTTGGCTTTGAGAACAAAGGAACACCACTGAACCTTTCAACTCTTCCTGTTGCAATGGGTCTCTATGGCTACTGCTACTCAGGACATGCTGTTTTCCCAAACATTTATACTTCATTGGCAAAACCAAACCAATACCCTGCAATCCTCTTGACATGGTAAACTAAAGATGCTCAACTATATTTCTATTTAATTTAATAATTTATTTCATCAGAATCTAGCCTTAGTTTTTTCACACTCGTACTGCTGTCTACCTTTTTGTCTGAAATTTCAAAATTCCCTTTACGTCATACAAGAACTGCAATTATTTGTGAGCGAATGCAACTTGTTATACTTCATTTATTTATTTAATTGTTTTTTCCGTGTAGCTTTGTGATTTGCACTATTTTGTATGGTGGAGTTGCTGTCATGGGGTACACAATGTTTGGGGAATCAACAGCGTCACAGTTCACTCTCAACATGCCTCACGATTTGGTTGCCTCCAAGATTGCTCTGTGGACTACGGTATGCTCATGAATTTTTTTTATTATGGATGTTCTATTGATGTTTTTGACTTTATTATTTGCACAATTATCAAGCGGGGAATCATGCTATTTTCCTGATGTGTTTTGCAAAACTATCAACCAGAAAATCAACTCTTTATCCCCCCCGCCTTCAGAAAACCACGCAATTATCAAGCTGGTCCAGGCAGTTGTTGAAAGATATAGATTTGTTGTTTCCCTTGTCCATTGGAGGTAAAGAAAACTGGGATTTGATTTCAGGTTTTAGGCTGTCGAGAGATTTTACCATTTGGCTAGTTGGCTAGTTCATTGATGTATCCTGTAGGGATGGTTTATCCAACTTTTTAGCACCATTTGATTTAGGCTTAAATCAATAGATTATAGAAGGAACAAAAAACCTAGGGATGGCCTTAGGCTGCCTATAGTTCCCTTCAGCACGTCCTTTTTATGCCTATTGTTTTACCTTAGGCACCTCAAACATTAACTTTATGTTCTACCTCAAACATTAACTTTATGTTCTTTCTCCATGTTGTGAACCTTTCCTTCTATACTTAGAATTAAAACTGGTGGCTAATACTATTATCGGGGATTTGTTCTTTTGCAGGTAGTCAACCCATTTACCAAATATCCTTTCTTGCAAATTATGCAGATAATGAATGCCATCTGATACACCAGCACACACGCATCACACAAACACACACACCCGTGCACAATTCATGCAGCCTAGAAGGTATTTTGTGCCTTGGACAAACATCAGAAAGAAACAGTAACTCAACTCTCTAAAGCATAATGAACTTGAAGAATCATTTTTGTTTCTTTTGTGCCTATGTTGCTCAACGTCAACGCACACACACACGCACAAGATTAAAATCGGAAAAGACTAGATATGTTTCTCCTTAATTAGAACCACGTATGCATTAACTATATCTCCCGTCGCAATGAGTCTGGAGGAGCTGGTTCCGTCAAACAAGTCCCATATATACTCAATCTTAATTAGAACGGCACTGGTTGTCTCTACCCTGGTAGTCGGTCTCTGCATCCCCTTCTTTGGTAAGTCTCCCTTGAACTTTCTTTATTTATCATTTCCGTTTTGTTGCCATGGAAACTGTCTTCCTATACCTTTTGTCTCTTGGTAACCACATGTGCCACAGAGAAAAAGAGAGCATACATTAGATAGACAGGAACAGCAGCACCACACTTGGCATGCTACATTCACCATTACCATACTGTTACAACTTCAATTTTAACTTATCGCAGGTCTGGTGATGTCGTTCATCGGATCTTTATTCACAATGCTTGTAGTAAGTTTTCCTTTGTATTTGATTACAAGAAATATATTTTCAAATTTCAAATATCATTCTATGAGTTAAGTTATACTTCTATATTAACAAAATATAATATTTGCAGACCTTGATACTTCCTTGTGCTTGTTATCTGAGTATCCTGAGAGGGCGAGTAACTCGGCTTCAGGTATGTCTGTTTCATACGCTTGTTAACATATTGGTTTAGAAAAATAGGCGAACAAGAAACACAATCACATTGTTACATAGAAAAATGCTTTCATATAATTTCAATGTTGATCAAAGAATGTGAATTCCAAACCAACTCGTTAACATTTTAATCTGCTGTTTTTTTTTTCTGTGATTGCCAGGCAACACTTTGTATTATAATCATTATAGTGGGTGTTGTATCGTCTTCCTTTGGAACGTATTCGGCAGTTTCGAACATTATTCAGAGCTTGATTCACTGAAGTTTTTGGGACATTTTCTTGGAACAGTGAGAGAGAACATGATTATTAATGTATTGTGGATCCTTAGAGAGTATATATAATCTCTTGGTGTTCATTTCCAATTTTGAGCCATCTTTGAATTTGTTGTATCCTGCAATAAATCCTGTCTTGTTTCCATTATTATTTGCAGTAATATTACATTTTTTTTTATATAAAAAAGAAAATTACTAACTAGATGCTTCCATATTTCTATTAGTAAGACTCTGCATCGGTCTTGTCAAGTAAGAGGAGGCTCTCTTTATAAAAATCACCATCGCTAGCTTGATATCCAGAAATCCCAAGTTTTTTCAATTGTTTGCTCACAAGGTCCAGTGATACTAGTTCCTTCCTTGATTTGTCACTGCCACTAGTGACGAGCAACAGAACTTCCCCACTCTTCCTAAAACATATGGGCCCCGTGGGTAAAAATCTTTCTGGACCTTGTGGACCGAGAGTGATCAATCTGGTCCATGACTCCTTTCTGCCATACTCTTTCATCACCCATATGTCAAGAAAACAATCTTCATCACACCTGCGCCGGGTATTCACAGCGAACAAAGCAACAGATTTTCTGTCCCCTGAAATAGACAAACGCAATCCCAACCCGAAATTCCGTTGGATAACCTTGGGCATAAATATCTTACTGAACACCTCCTTGCCCAGGTCAAATGCCAATATAAAAGAGCAAAGATCACCACTATTTGTCCTACAGTCTACTGGCCAATGAAGAACCCCATTAAGGAAAACATTGGATGTAGCTCTTGCAGTCACTAGACATGTAGGAGAAACACGACCAAGACTGCTCCATGTGCCGGTGGCTAGGGAATAAACCTCAGCTAGAGTTGGTGTCCCAGGTTGTTCCAGTAATGAGACAACTCGCACAACCTTATAGTCATTGGTCCTAGCATCAAAACCGAATCCAATCGAAGCATCGTATTCGCGGTGCGTTTTCAATCTAACACTAGGCTTGGGAAGGGTCACTAACTTTCTAATGGCTGGGTTCCATATGAAGAAGTTGTAATGATAATCGAACATATCATCCGCTAGGCAGACTAGCCCGTCACAAGTGCCGACCACACGAATACAAAAGTTCTGTTTTTTTCTCTGGACAGAAACTGGAAATTCTATCTTGGAGTTGTATTGATCGAAAGCCTGGTTATCATAATACACAGAGTGAACCTCTTCTATTATCTTGGAGACGACCCTTTGGCCGAAGAAGGTGAGCTTCTCCATAGCAGAAATTTTGTGGAGTAGGAGGAGGTGACTGTCACAGTCATTCAGATGGGCGCGAATAAAGCTCTGGTTTATGATCATGGACCTCCATGTCTTGCACACAGATATGCATTTGATCAGAGATTTGACGGGCAGCCTAATGAGGATATCTTGTATGATTTCCTCAGGAAAATTCAATTCCTGCATCCCTTGTGTGATATCATGTATGGCATTGGTAGTATCCATGTCTTGCACACTCAAATAGTTGTAACAAAATTTCTGGTGCTGCGTTTGAGAAGATGACGGAAGAAGAAGAAAAGAGTAGAACCTTTCTAGCTTGTAGGATATTACTTGTGAAACAGAATATATGAGAGAAATTTAGAATTTTCTGATATGGAGTATTTATAAAGATGTACAAAGTGGTAAACCTAAAGGGTTTTTAGAAATCCGAATTACAATAGGATTATACAGAGGGTAAGTAATTACACAGAACCAAAAAAAGGGAAACAAAAAATATATTTAGATGTACAAAGTGGTAAACCTAAAAAAAGGTTAGAAATTCCTTCCCATACATGATAATGTGGGTCGGCTTACATTTTGCCTCACCGTTCAATAAGTTAGTACCATCCTCCATTTGACTGGTGTGTTGTTCTGTTAGCTTTAAATTGGGTTTGGATGCTTTTGGTTACACACTTTTTATACATAACATATGCAATTGTTGCTCATGATCCAAAAAGGCTAAATATTCTATTATTTTGTTAATTTTCTTATTTTAATTCATTTTGGATTCCTAATAAGGTTTATGGGGTATTTAAATCAACTTTAAACCCGTGGCTAGGGTTATGTTATGTTATTTTTGATTATCAATAAATTTGAGGTTTGCTCATTCTTCCTGGTGGATTCCACAGTTGTGTGTTTTAGGCTATAATTTTAGTCATTCGATTGTCACACAGCGTCAAAATGCTTTCATATAATTTCGATGTTGATCAAATAATGTGAATTCCAAACCAACTTGTTAACATTTTAACATGCTGTATTTTTTTTTCTGCGATTGCCAGGCAACACTTTGTATTATAATCGTTATAGTAGGTGTTGTATCGTCTTCCTTAGGAACGTATTTGGCGGTTTTGAACATTGCTTAGAGCTTGATTCACTCAAGTTTTTGTGACATTTTCTTGGAACAGTGAGAGAGAACATAATTATTAATGTATTGTGGATCCTTAGAGAGTATATATAATCTCTTGTGTTCTTTTCCAATTTTGAGCCATCTTTGAATTTGTTGTATCCTGCAATAAATCCTGTCTTGTTTCCATTATTATTTGCAGTAATATTACATTTTTTTGATATTAATAAAAAAAAATACTAACTAGATGCTTCCATATTTCTATTAGTAAGACTCTGCATCGGTCTTGTCAAGTAAGATGAGGCTCTCTTTATAAAAACCAACGTCGCAGCATCGATATCCATCAATCCCCAGATTTTTAACCTGTTTGCTCGCAAGGTTTAGTGATACTAGTTCATTCCTTGATTTGTCGTCAGTGTGAGTGAGAAGCAACACAAGTTCCCCACTCTTCCTAAAACATAAGGGATCACTGGGTAAAAGTCTTTCTGGACCTTGTCGACCGAGAGTCATCAATTTCGTCCATGACTCCGTTCTGCCATACTCTTTCATCACCCATATATCAAGAATACAATCACCATTCCTGTTATCCACCTTGAACAAAGCAATAGATTTTCTGTCCCCTGAAATAGACAAACGCGATGACACCCCGCAATTTCATTCGATACCCTCGGGCATAAATATCTCATGGAACACCTCCTTGCCCAGGTCAAATGCCAATATAGAATCATAAGGATGATGATAATCATTTGTCTTATAGAAGATTACAGACCAATGAAGAACCCCATTAACAAAAACATTGTTTGCAGCTTTTTCAAGCATTAGACATGTTCTAGGAGAAACAACACCAAGACTGCTCCATGTGCCCGTGGCTAGGGAATAAACCTCGGCTAGAGTTTGTAACCCGCGTATGAACGATAAAGTGACAACTCGTACAACCTTATAGTCATTGGTCGTCGCATCAAAACCAAATCCAATCGAAGCCCTGTACTCGCCATGCGTATTTAATTTAACACCAGGCTCGGGAAGGGTCACGAACTTTCTAATGGATGGGTTCCATATGAACAAGTTGTAATTGTAACCGAAAATATCATCCGCATCATCCACTAGGCAGACTAGCCCGTCACAAATGCCGGCCACACGATTACATGAGTCGCACGTTTTTTCCCGGACAGCAACTGGAAATTCTATCTTGGAGTTGTACTCGTCAAAAGCCTGGTTATCATAATGCACAGTAACAACCTCTATTACCTCGTACTCTACCTTGGACAAGGCCGTGTTGCCGAAGAAGATGGTCTCCTCCATAGAAGAAACAGAATATCTGTGGACTAGGAGGAGGTGACTGTTGTCAGTGTCATTCTGTGGACTGAGATGGGCGCGAATAAAGGTCTGGTTTATGATCATGGACCTCCATCCATGTCTTGCACACTGAGTTGCATTTGATCAGAGATTTAACGGGTAGCCTAATGAGGATCTCTTGTATGATTTCCTCAGGAAAAGGGTGTGCCGTCGTCGCTTCAAAATTCAATTCGTGCATCCCTTGTGTGATATCTTGTATGGTATCCATAGTAATGGAGCTGGCGAAGCTTCGTGTTCGTTGTGCTGAAGACGACTAAAAAGAAGAAAAGAGTAGAACAAAGTATATGAGATAATTCTCTGATACATTGATAGGTATTTTATAAAGATGTATAAAGTGGTAAACATAAGAGGGTTATAAATCCGAATTACAATAGGATTATACAAAGAGTAAGTAATTACACAGAACAAAAAAAAAAAGGATGTACAAAGTGGTAAACCTAAAAGGGTTAGAAATTCCAATTACAGTAGCATTATACAAAGGGTAAGTAATTAATAAATAAATAAACAAATAAAAGGAAGAAAAAAAATATTCTCACCAATTTACATTATAGAAAGAGTAAGTAATTCTTTTTGCCGGCCACATATACTACAGGAAGGATCATCCGTTAGCATTCTTTTTGCTCGATGCTCATTGGAAAGAATTTTACCTTTAGTCACAACAAGCCAGGCAAAGAACTGCATTTTGGTTACACACTTTTTAAACATAACGTATGCAATTGTTGCTCATCCAAGAAGGCTAAATATATATATATTTTTTACTGACACTTTCGATAAAAGAAAAGGCAGTAGTATTCATTGTTGGTATTTCTAAATAGAGGAGGAGGGTTAGCATTGGTTGCGTGATGAAATATGGGCTGATTGTGTCAGCCGTTGATGTTTGTTGGTTTTGTATGGGTCCTACATTCATCAATGGCTTAGATTTTGTCACACGCACAGAGTACAAAAAATCATATTAACTTATTATTTGGCAAGAGACTTGTAGTTAGGAGCAGTACTTATGCACCTGAAGTCTTAAGTTCAAATTTCCCTCCTCAATATTGCTTGTATATAAAATTTTAAAAAAAGCAAGCTGCGCGGCTTTACTATTTATAAAAATAAAAAAAGATGCGCCTAGCGATATGGCGCCACGTGTCAAAAAACGTATAGACGCACAGCTATACTATTTATAAAATAACTATTATAAAAAAAAGTGTCTCAGTAAAGCCGTGCGGTTGTACTCATTTTTCAAAATCCCGAGTATAGCCACCCGGCTATACTATTTATTTAAAAAAACACCACCTAGTCGCCACGGTCAAACAAAGTATCGCTGCACGGCTATACTATTTATACAAAAACTCAAAAGAGCGACCCCAGTAAAACCGAGCAGCAATACGCATTTAAAAATAAATAAATTTCCCAAGTATAGCCGCGCGGCTATACTGTTTGTAAAACAAAAACTAAAAAAAAAACAGGACCCCCCTAGCGCCCGCCTAGAGATTCGGCGCCACATGTCCAAAACAGTACAGCCGCGCGGCTATACTCATTTTAGGAAAAAAAAAAGTCGCGAGTATAGCCGCGCGGCTACACTATTTATAAAACACAAAAAACCTCCTAGCCACGTGTCAAAAACAGTATAGCCACGCGGCTAGACTATTTAAAAAAAACTAAAATTGAAAATATTAATAATAATAAAAACCAATCATTTGGGCCTTGGGCAAACGAAAAAAAGAGAGCTATCTTTATCTGGGCTGATTGTGTGTGTTTGGGCCTCCATCAGACACCAAAAACAAAAAGAGAACCAAAAAAAAATGGCGGCTGTTACATTGATTCTCAACGAACTTCAGTCCGACGTCACTTCAGCAAATCTGACCGTACCCGCTGGATCGAACAGTCTGGGTGACTTTTATAACGTTGGTTTGGTCAGGCCATGTGGGTCCCGCTACCCTCCAGCCACTAATCCCGTCAGGCGCCACTATTTGCCGTGCCGCCAAACACTCCCTTCCGCCGTCACCTCAAATCCTCCGTCAACGGTCCTAAATAGTCCCAAGTCGACAGTTGCTCTCTCTTTCTCTGTTCGACATGTCCGTGGTACCTACCCACCCTGCTCTCAGGCACCTGGGAACCAGGGCCTCAAGTGACCCGTCACGTGACCCTCCAACTTCACCCAAACTGAAAATTTCAATCTTGAGCTTCAGGCTCAGAGGGCCAACTCGCTACCCGCCTTCTTCAAATCCTTTGGTCTTTTCCCGTAAATTTGATGAAATTCGACGTCCAATTAGGGCCGTAAATGCTCTGAGCCAAGAAGGGTCGTTGCAAGAGCTCGATGATACGCCGATCTCGGTGGAGCTCGTGCCGATTTCAGGCGAGACCCAGTTCGACCTGGTCATGGCCCAAGCGCAGCAGCTGGAGGAATCGGTCGTTGTCGTTTGGTACGTTTCTGGGTTGTGATGGGATTTTGATTTGGCGAGGTTTTTGGGTTTTTGTTTGGTGGGTTCTTTTCATTTGGTTTTGTTTGGTTGCTGAGAAATGTAGGGAGAGAAAAAGGTGGAGGCTTTGACTTGCGTTTCCATGCTTAAGTGAAAGGAAATGAATAAAACTTTATTGGGAACTTGTGGTTGGGTTGTGATTAAATCTTGCAAGCAGCACTTCACTTCTTCCATTGTTAAAAGATTCTTTATAGTTCAGAAATTTTCTGATTTGGCATTAAGAAATTGGTAGATTTTCCTTCTTTGAAATGAAACTTCAATTGAAATGTCTCTGTAGGATGGCAAGCTGGTGCAGAAAATGTATATATTTGAAACCAAAATTGGAGAAGCTGGCAGCTGAGTACTATCCAAGGTTAGTTGGGCACTAGTTCACCCTCTATCCAGTAGTATAAATTATAAATCATTTTCACATTGAAACTTCAGAACATTGATATGTCCCTCTATTTAAGTTCTATTTTACTGAGTTCCATCTATGCGCGCATTAATGAAAAGGTTTTGAATCAACTTAAATCTGCGTTCTTTTAGTTTGCCAATTGTCAAACTCTATTAAAATTCTGATGAGCCATTCATGGAGATATTAGAATAAAGCTTCAAACTCTACTAAAATGCTTGCCCTTCTGATATCCCTGCCCTTGTAGAAGCATCATTCCTGGTGCTCAACTTATGATAATATAACAGTGAGATTTCCATATGCAGTCTGCAAAAGTGGCATTAAAATTATAATAGAAAAATAAATGTGTAAAAAAGGCAGAACAAATTGAAACACATTAAATCTCTCATTTGTATATATAGATAAGTATTTTAAAGCAAAGTGAAACTTGTCATGCATTCATGTAAAGAATTACATACATGTGTACATATGCATTCTATGTGCTTAGATAATTCAATAGTATGTTATTGTTCTTGCTGGATTGTAACTCTGCAGTGGAGAATAAATCTAAATCTTAATTAATTTCATGTAGATTACGGTTCTATTCTGTTGATGTCAATTCAGTTCCACACAAGCTTGTTGCTCGTGCTGAGGTCACTGTAAGTTTTTCATCTCACTTGGAAGAATATGTCAGTATGGCTTGTATTTGAATGGAAGTAGGGTCATGTAAGTTTGGGCTGAACGTCAATTGTAAAGTGTATAGCTTCCTGGTAATGAGTAAAGCCAAATATTCAAAATCTTCTGTGGGATATGGACATGGATTTTTCTTCATTAGCTATGGGAATCTTAGTAACTGATCAGTGAAGTGATATGTAGTCTTCATAAGTTTGTGGTTTTGACTTTTGAGTTAGTTTGGTAGTTGTGGACATCGTTTGAAGTTAATGTTGTTTGCACTGCACGTGCAAGTGAGAGGGAGGGAGGGAGCTGGTGGGGTGACTTGCAAAGCTATATGAGTTTTAAACTTTGTTAGCTCCACCAATGCTATCTAGGTCATCTTTATATGATTAAGTCTTGACTATAATCCCATGTATCTTGTGCTCTGCATTTTAAAGCCATCCTTTTTTTTTTCCGTGCATCACATGATGGGCTTCCAAATTCTGTATTTCTGTGATCATACAACCATGGGAATTCTTAAACTTGTCAATTGTATTATTTTTGCCTTGCTTCAGCCATATATGTGAGAAGATGTTCACTGACAGTTGTGTTTCTTTGTGCTATTTACACGGTGGGCTTTCATATCTGTGCAGAAGATGCCAACTATACAGGTAAATCCTCTTTGAGGAACTTGGGATGTTTTTCCTCCCCCTTTCTATTTTCTTCTCTGTAGTAATCAGGATGATTATGTTACAGCTGTGGAAAGACGGCAAGAAACAAGCTGAGGTGATCGGTGGTCACAAAGCATATTTAGTCGTTAATGAAGTTCGTGAGATGATTGAAAATGAGGATGACACGTGAGGTTTGGTAACATGGAAAATCTTATCATTCACAGATTCATTAAAACGAAAAATCAAAGTTGTAAATTTTTTTTTTTTCATAAATATATAAATATACCAGATTTAGGATAGAGAATAAATTGAAAACTGGTTCTATTGTTTTCAGTAAGAGGTATCCCTGGCTTAGCCAAATACAAATCCCCTATTAGCTGCATAACCATGACTTTTCCCCTCCTTGTGTGTGTTGGAACCCAGCTTTTGCTTGGATATTCTCCTTTTGCATCAGCACTACGAAACACAATCCTCATGTTATATTTGATCTGGAGGAAATTTGTCACCTTCTTTCAGGATCACGTTGTAAATCAACCAGCAAGAAAATCGCAGGGGACTGCTATTTTGACAGAAGATGATCTGCAGACTTGCTAGATTCTTACTTGAAAAACTAGTACCACACTTTTTCCTACTTTAAGAGTATAGAACATAAAACATAAGTTGAGAGCAGAAACTCATATATTTTTTCTTGGCCAGCCATATGCAGAAAAAACAAGCAATAACAAAGAATACATCTACTCATTTGTAGAGTAGATTCCACTAGAATAATTGCATTGAATTTTTCTGTCCTCAAAATTACATTGGTCATTTACAGAGCCGAACACTCTAAACTCCCAATAGAAAATCTTCAGAACTATTGCCTCCACTAAATTCAACCTCCAAATTTTTTCAACAATTGTGATGCAGAACTTATGAGGCTGATGACCAAGATAGGTGATTATCTAGTGTTGTAAGTCATGACCAAGGACAAGCTTGAGCCGACGGTCTTTTCCTATGATTTTCTGAATGAATAGCTTGAGCCAATGGTTACCTCTTGGTATTTTAATCAGGATGAATAGTTTTCATCAGGGCCCCAATCCATACACGAACTGTGATGTGGGTGCATTTGGCCATGGTGGGTTTTGTGATGTGATGCCGATGATGCCGGTTTCAGGGCAATGTAGAGTGCGGTAGTAGATCAGTACATCCCAATTCCCATACGTGTGCAGCAAATGCAACGCAAATTTGTGGGAGTCCATAGTTTCAAATAGGTAGCAAAACTAATGATATGAAGACATTAAAAAACAGTAACAACCGCAGAGCCGCAGTTAAAGCATTAGAGAAGCTGATGTTGCTGCAGACAGGGCGGCAGCAGCACGCAACTACGAGAAGTCACAAACTCACAACACAAGAAGAACTTCAAACTGAAGCAAACTTTCTTCTACATTTTCGTTTGTCTGGTTAATTGTGCAGCGCAGCATCTAAATGGTTCAAACTCTGGACAGTTGAGCAGAGCTGAAAAAGTCTCCATAATTAGCTCCAACTTTTTGGCTTTGTTTGGTTCACCATCATGTGAGCTTGGGTGGGCTGGGACCCATAGAGGATGCCAAATTTCTTATCTTATTTAATGCTAAAACCCTAATGCAGTGTTTGATAATCTATTTTAAACTAATCTAAACTACAGGAGGGGGATTCGAACTTGGGTGTAGAATAGGGAGCATATTCGCTCTATTCAACTTGGCTAAGTCCATATCTAATGAAGAAAAACTTTGACCATTTAGCTTATCACCAAAACAAAAACCTTATATTGGCCTGACCATTTAATAAATTTCGGGCTCACAACACTTCAATTGTTGCACCCTGTTTAGCAGGCTAGGAAAATTTTTAAAAAAATTCAAGGTCCTCAAGGAAACGCAATTTTGTACACATTTGGTGTTAGGCAATAACGCAAGAGGCTTGTAGTTCAAGTGGTTAACAATATTTACCTATGCATTCAATGTCATAAGTTCGATTCCCCCCTCTTCAATATCTTTTGTATAAAAATAAAAATAAAAAATCTCTCAAAAACTGTAGACTTGTCAATAGATACATAAAACATCTAATTTTCCACTTTAATAACAAGCAAACTTTTGTGGAATGCATTAACAATAATCAATGTTTTTTTTGTGAGAGTGCAAATAACATTACGATTGCAAAAGAGTGTGAGCCATCGCCTAAATAGCATTAGAACATTTACTTGTATTTAAAAATAATAAATAAATAAACCTAAAGTGACATTGCCTAGAAAAGAAAAATATAAAGGTGGGACAAAATAAATCACAAAGAAACCAAATAAGGAATGGCTGTACGAATGAACACACTACTAAAAGTGAAGCCAATAAATAGATTTGTCACAACGCCCATGCACGTACCCCCTCCCCTGCACCGCCCATCACCGTCCATTCCTTAAATTCGACGGTCCACGTTTCCTCTCTTCCCGCCTCGTCCCCACCAAAACTCTCTCTCCCTCTCTCTCTCTCTCTAAAAATTAAAAAGCGGCCGTTTCGAAGGATATCAGGCCCACACGATCTCATCTCCAACCTTGGCTTCGCTCTCTCTCTCTCTCTCTCTCTCTCTCTTTTTTCCTTCTTTCTCTCTCTCTGTAAAGTTTCTCTCTAACCCTTGGAATTGTTCCAAAATTCGTTTACCTAGATTTTCGATCACACAAAAACCTTTGGCATCTCATACATTCATACATATAAAAGGTATATAACTTTTGTCTATACATATAAGAATTGGAGCTCCTTTGCGATCAATTTCGCGACGTAAGTCCCTCCCTCCTCCTCTGCGACGAAGTTTGATCCCTGCCATGTTTCAGTAGCGATTTCAATACAATTCATGAAAATTACAATGAGAAACGAATTTTCGACAATTCATGTTGTTATTTGTTATTGATCATATGCATGGGTTTGCTGATTTTGATATGTTTCATTATTTGACGCAGTTAGCCGAGGATCTGTTCGGGCTTTGTTCGTATTGATCGATGTGAGGATTTCTCCTCACGCTAAGCGGTATGTAATTATTGGTTTCAATTTTTTAGTTTTGGAATGCTCAATTTTTGCTTTGGGAAACAAAAAATGGCTGGGAGGGGATGTCGTAATGGGATTGAAATTATACAATTATGTTTTTTTGTTGCATTTTGGTCCTTCTAATTCAAAAGTTAGCCGTTTATGTACCCATCTTAACGATTTTTTTGATTATTGAAGCTGAAAGTAGCTGAATTTTTTAGAATTCAAATTGCTTATATGTTTTTGAGAGTTTAAATTTAGATTCTTTTGGTGGTTTACTGTGTTTATATACTGTTAATTTGTGTTTTTGTTTTTGATGATTTAGAGGTTTGGAGATGGCTACTGGGAGTAACATAGATATGCTATCAACCCAAGATAATAATCTGCAAAGACCCAATGGGAATTTAGAAGATGCTTTACAGAGTGAGCTTGAACTGATTTTAAGAGAGCAGCGAAATCAGCATGCCATTCATCGGGAAAGGGATCTGAATATATATAGGAGTGGCAGTGCCCCGCCAACTGTTGAGGGATCGCTAACTGCTGTGGGTAGTCTCTTTGGGAACTCTGATTTTAGGGATGTCACTAGTAGGATTAGTAATAACAATGGGGTTTTTTCTGAGGATGAGATTCGATCGCATCCTGCTTATCTTTCGTACTACTATTCGCATGATAATATTAACCCAAGATTGCCTCCACCATTGTTGTCAAGAGAGGATTGGCGTGTTGCTCAAAGGTTTCAGGTCGGTGGGTCTTCTTTTGAGGGCATTGGGGACTGGCGGAAGAAGAAATTAGTAGATGACGGTGATAGTTTGTCGCTGTTTTCAACGCAGCTGGGGCTTTCTGTACAAAAGGCAGAGAATGATTTGATGGAGTTGAGGAATGGCAATGGAAGCAATCTCCCTAAACAGACTTCATCTGAGTGGCTTGATAGAGGCTCAGATGGTTTAATTGGTTTGTCGACAAGTGGGCTTGGTGCAAGGAGGAAGAGTTTTGCTGACATTTTACAGGTAATCAGCAGTGTAGTCAAGACTTCACTCAGTAGCATTTATGTAGTTCTTGGATAGACTTCGATTGTATGGTTTTCTTTCTGGATTTTGTAAGGATGCCCTTTAACAGCTAATATTGGTATTTATTTATTTCTCACAATTTGTATACTTGGGCTTCTTCATGTTGTTGATCACTGCCCCCCTTTGATTAGTATTGCTCTTGTGGGGAGGACTAGATGTCAGTTTGAAGCTTGCATACAGTTTATGCATACTTTCATTTTAGATTTGATATTTATTGCATACTACACGTGATCACACATTTCCATAAGTCCTGGGACACCCGTATGGGGATAAAGAGCAAGGATGTAGCCAAGAGCATGATCCTACTCTTTAGAATCACTGTTGCAACTATCTGAACTGACTTCTGTTGGAAGTGCTAGCTTTTATATTGTGTGCACATGACATAACAAATGCATCACGTTGTGCAAAGTTCTCATTTCTTTTTGCTTTTTCCTCTTCCTTTCTAGATATCAAGAAAGTGCAGATGTTTATTAGTTCTTCCTGGTTCTTATGCAGAAATTTTCATCGTCTGGATTCTTTAAATTAATATGCTTGTATTTTCTCTTTGCCAAATAAATTCAAACGATGTGGTTTGGCTTTCCATGCACGACTACTGTGATGAAGTGCTTCGTTGTTTTGTTCTTGTTTCATATATTAGTGCCCTGTTTCATTGATAACTGGCATGTGCTGCAGGAAGGACTTGATCCACCTGCTTCCTTGTCAAGGCCATCAAGTCGTATTGCTTTTAGTGATATCATGGATTCCACAGGCATGGCTGATGCCCGGCCAGTGGGGTTATGTAATGGAGTGGAGTCTGCAGAGGGCTTGCATAATGGAGCAGCTTCACGTGGCCTGGTGGGAGTTCAGAGCCATGGTACAGCGGCTTCTCATTCCTTTGCATCTGCTGTGGGTCCTTCTCTGTCAAGAAGCAGAACCCCTGAACAACAACTATTTGGGAGGTCTCCCAGTGCTGGTCTTCCTCCTGTGGGGAGTAGAGTATTTCCTGTTGAGAAGAAGAATGTTGCAGGTCCAGATATGCCAAAGGATAATTCTTCTGGCATGAATGATCTGGATATTGCAGCCAAATTATCTGGCTTAATCCTGTCAAAAGGTAGATCTGTAGATGAAGATAGCCGTATTCAGTCTCAGCTTCATTTGGATCTTGATAAACAGCATGATTTTCTGTTCAACATGCCAAATGGTCATAATCAGAGGCTGCAGCAGCAACTGATAGAGAAGTCAAATGCTGAAAGTTTTTCTCTTGCTTCGAATTATCCTCATTTAGCAAAACAAAATGGGATCATGACAAACTGTAATACATCTGATGGGCAAGCTAATTTTGGCAGAAGAACTTCTTCTGCCAGTCTTTACTCAAGAGGGAGTTCTTCAGGCTTTGGAACTTTGGAAGGATCTAATGTTCATTACCAAGATGCAAATACTCCAGGCATGGAGTTTCATGGCCATTCTGGGGCCTATCCTGTGAATCCAAAGTTGAATATGACAATTAATAATCATCTTGATGCAGGTAATTATGTTTCTCAAATTTCTTCGGCAATTTTTTTTTATATAAAAAAAGAACACTCAGTATTTTGTTTGAATAAGTTAGTTAGCATTGACAGTTCTCTCTCCCCACTATCCCCTCATTTTTTTGGAGTGCAGCAGCATTGACTGGTTGTGGTGATGGGCATAGTCCGCACAGACTGGGAAACAAAGTAGGGTCTGGTCTTCATTCTTCAGTTATGGACCGATCTTATATTCAGTTTTTGCAAAGAGCTGACTATGCAACACGTAATGTTACTAGTCCAAGTGGTTATCCTCCCAGTAAAAATCACTTTGGCACTTTGCATGGAGACTTAGAGGGGCTTCAGAAAGCATATCTTGAGGCATTGCTTGCTCAACGGAAGCAACAGTACGAGTTGTCACTTTCAGGTAAATCTGGTGGATTTAACCATGGGTATTATGGGAATCCATCATATGGGCTCGGCATGACATATCCAGGAAATCCAATGGCAAATTCTGTTCATCCTTCTGTTGGATCTGGCAGTCCAATGTTTCAGAATGAGAAGATTGAACGCTTTAATTCAATGTTGAGAAGTCCAATGGGAGGGTCAGTTAGCAACAGGCAATCCGAGATTGGAAATGACCTAGAAGGACGACATGCATCATCATTATTGGATGAGTACAAGAACAATAAGAATAAGTCTTTTGAACTTGCAGACATTGTTGATCATGTAGTTGAGTTCAGGTACTTATAATACTTTCTTTTGTGCATATTCTTCTTAGATTGTTTTGGCTGCAATTCTGACTGCTCCATCTTCTCCTCAAAATACAGTACTGATCAGTATGGAAGTCGCTTTATTCAGCAGAAACTTGAAACTGCCACTATGGAAGAAACGATGAAGATATTTCCGGAGATTATTCCTCATGCTCGTACCTTGATGACTGATGTATTCGGAAATTATGTCATACAGAAGGTATAAGCTTTGTATTCCAATACTAAAAAATGCAATCCTTACAGTTCAAAACTATTAATTTAATTGTGTGAATTTGCAGTTTTTTGAGCATGGTACAGAAAGCCAAAGAAATGAATTAAGCAGCCAACTTACTGGCCATGTTTTGCCTCTCAGTCTTCAAATGTATGGTTGCAGGGTGATTCAGAAGGTGATTTTCCAATCCTCAAATTTTGATCTTCTTCCTATTTCTATCCTTTTAGTAATGTCTTTCTAGATGTTTCCTCAAAATTTGCATTAGCATTGATGTGAAATCAGTTTGTCCAGTTTTTGCTTTGTGGAACTCTTTCTAGCATAGCATTTGTTGTTATTCTTGCCGCTTAAGCTCTTCGTTTTGCAAATGATGTGCTATAATGTATTTGACTATTTTGTTTCATGAGATGTTTATCTCGTTGGACAAGAGAAAGATAAAGTTGGAAAGATGAGAAAAAGTTTTGGAAAAATTCAAGAAAGATGCCCTCCCACATGTTAAGCATGCTTGTGTCTTGTATGACCCTCATTTTGACTGATGACTATGTGCTGTTATGCTCTCTCCTATGATATGGAAAAGACACTTTGATGGATGGAAGAAAACAAAGAGCCAATCATATTGTTTAAGAATTGTTTAAGCTTGGTATGAGATGAAGCATACTGGGAAAATAAGTTGTAATGCTCTAAATTTTACCATAGGCCTTGGAAGTGGTTGACGTTGATCAGCGGACTCAAATGGTGGCAGAGCTTGATGGTTCAGTCATGAAATGTGTCCGTGATCAGAATGGGAATCATGTCATTCAGAAGTGTATAGAATGTGTCCCTCAAGACCAAATTCAGTTTATCATTACATCCTTCTATGGGCAAGTTGTCACACTTTCCACCCATCCTTATGGTTGCCGTGTCATACAGGTTAGTTGTTGGCATGTTCTTTCCTTTTGTAGGGAATTGTTATGTTTACTAGTGCAAATCTCTTTTGATGCCTACAGAGGGTTCTGGAACATTGCGATGATTCAAATACACAACAAATTATCATGGATGAAATCATGGAATCTGTATGCATTTTGGCACAAGATCAGTATGGAAATTATGTCATTCAGGTATTTTTATACTCTTTAGAAACTGTTATGTATATGTTTGAGCTACAAGGATTATCTTTAGTTATTTTTTCCATAAATAGCTGCAGATTGTTTTTCAGTATTTTGTTAAATGAGTTAAATCCCAGAAAATGTGCATCGTTTCAGATGGAAATGCTTAATTGGTTAGAAAATATTATGCTCATGCTGACCAGATTTGATCTTGTTTGGGATTATTATTATTATGAGCATTTGTACAGAACTGGACGCTGAGGTACCTGATATATATATATATATTTCTATGCCTTAAATATTATTATTTATGATATGTCTCTCACATCATCTTGTTTGGGATTATTCTGCGCATTGGCACAAAACTGGATGCCAAGGTACTTGATATTTTATAAGACTACATGCTTGAAAGCCGATGCTATTTATGATGTGTTCTCCCTTTGTGAACAATTTTAGTGTTATGTCTCTTTGAAAGCCTACGCGATTTGTGATATGTAACATCAGCTATGTGTACCTGATGTGAATGCTCATGTACTCATCATCAGCTGTGCGTATCTGATATAACTATTCTTGTTTGGTAGCACGTCCTTGAACATGGTAAACCACATGAACGGTCAGAAATTATCCACAAGCTTGCAGGACAAATTGTAAAGATGAGTCAGCAGAAGTTTGCTTCTAATGTTGTGGAGAAATGCTTAACATTTGGGAGTCCTGAGGAGCGTCAGTTTTTGGTGAATGAGATGCTGGGTTCCACTGATGAAAATGAGCCCTTACAGGTCTGTTCCATTCCTAGTTTTCTTAAACCTTTACGGTTTTTCTACAGAACATAATATAGGTTCTGAATCTAGTCTATATTAGTGGTGGCAATTTTTTGCGCAAAATGGTAACACAACTCAAAAACGATTGGTTACAACTGTGCTTGCATGTTTGTGTAAAAATTGTGTCAACCTGTTCAACGCGATTAATAAACAAATCAATATATATCACGTTGACCTGCCTAACCTAAGTCCTGCAACCCAAGCCTTATGTTTCACACTCTTAGAATGTGTGTGTGCGCGCGTGTGTGTGTGTGTATGTCATGAATTAATTAGTGCCTGTTGTGTAACCAAATTTCAAAAATGCAAATACGCAGGCCATGATGAAAGATCCATATGGAAACTACGTTGTGCAAAAGGTTCTTGAGATTTGTGATGATCAGAGTCTTGAGTTGATTCTTTCTCGCATTAAGGTTCATTTGACTGCCCTGAAGAAGTATACCTATGGCAAACATATCGTTTCTCGTGTTGAGAAACTCATCACAACTGGAGGTGAGGCTTTTCCTACAGAAATTATGGACGTTATCTTTTTACATATACACAAAGTACAATGACCGCTAACAGATCTTTGATCTATCAAATGCAGAAAGGCGCATAGGGATGTCAGCCTCGCATTCTTCTTGAGGCATCCAATTCGGAGCAAGCACGGCATTTTTCCTGTTGCCACCACCAATAAGTATGCACCTTTTGTACAGCTAACATGGACAGTGACCTTAGCAAGTTCATTTGATCGTATAATATACAGAGAGACTATAGTTGTAAATAAGCATGAAATCCAGAGGCCCCTGCGATATGGAATTTTTGTCTATCCGCCTCCTCATATATATTTTTGGCTCGCTCACCAATTCTAATCTGATCATGAAGACTCCACATGGAGGAGGAGGGTAATTCTAGCCTGTGGAGAAGTACGTGTAAAAGGTTCATTGTCTATATTACAGTATTAAGTGTAAATGGTTAACTGCATTTTGAAAGAGAGGGTAAATAGGGAGTGTTTATGTATGGTGGGGTCTTCGACTTTGAGAACTACATGGTGTAAATATACTGCAACTTTCTCCAGGAGGAATCAAAATAACATTTAATTCACATCTTTTTCATTCTTGTGTTAAAAAAAATCTTATTCACAGCCAAATGGCAAATTAGACACAAAGGGTTGTCACCTTGTCACTTTCCCAAGGGCTTTAAAAGCGTTTTGAAAAAGCATAGAAAAGGGCTATACAAAGCGAATAAATCATTCGAGCCTGGAACAACAAAAGCACCTCCTGGTTTCAGTTCTATTATCGGCATCATGCCATGCCAAGCTTGTTCTCCACTTTTTCATTTCCGGGAAGTGATTGCACTGCGTAAGTCTTTGTCGATTTAAGCCTTCTCATTTGTTGTTTTGAACTCTTCAGGCAAAAGATATTTTACTGAATGTTCTTTGTAACTAAGCCTGTTCTTAGTAACCCCATCAGAAGACTCTCTTCAGCTCTCCTAATTTTAGTTTTAGAAGCAACTTCTTACCAGTCTTCCATTGGGCTATGTACTAAAAATCATCTACTAAGTACACTCTGCCACCTCCTTTCCATCTTCATTCTCAGAACCTGAATCCCAACGATCAGCGAACCGGCTATTCACTCTCCTAGTTTTCAAGATCGTCGCCGATTCCCTCATCAAATTAATGTACTTATTCCTTACCCTCAAAAGTGGATGCCTCTCAATAGCAGATTCATCACAGTAAGCCTCTTTAAGGATGGCCGTACAAGTCTTGTTCCTCAAAGACAAATAAAACATACTGGGATGCCTCTCAAATGCTTTGTGCACCTTCTGTGGCAGCCCCATGTGCTTCTTAAGACACAGAAGCTTCTTCCTCTCCGCCGAATGCTCAACAAAGAGACTAAGCAACTCATGAAGAAGCCCCACAACTCGTTTTTCGGATATGTCACTATCCGGATCCAAATGCGAAAAATCCTCATAAGGTGAAACATAGGGAAGCTTCTGAAACTCCTTTAACCAGTCCACAATCTTCCTCCTCAACCTCAAACCCTTAGATGGGAAAAGAGGAAACTCAATTGCCTCCATTGGGTCTCCAACATACACCCCTTTTTTCATTGCATTCCTTTGCACCGTAGACAAGACCTTTTTACCACTCTCCACAGCCAATCCCTTTAACCCATCTTCCATCTCCACAAACCTAAAAGACTCATCCAGATTCTTATCCGGGTGCTGCAAGAAATCATCAGGCAAACCCAAATACCACTGCATTCCTTGTATTATTTTCAAAGGCAAAACCTTTTCTTTACTCATCAGGATAAACTTTTTCAACCTATCCCTCAAGTCCTCCCTGCAATCCTCATTAACCCTTTTCTCCTCCCTATCAATCTCATCAGCTTCTGGGGTCAACCTAAACCAGGGAAGATTGTATTGTGGACCAGTAAACTCTTCAAAGATTGATGGGTAGAGCCTCAAGAACCTTGCAACCTTCATGGGGACCTCCAATTGTATGCCCCTTTTGGACACATCAGAGATTGGGATGCAACCATTGGGGTCCTGGGAAATGCAGTTCTTGAGAGATATGATGGGTTTAAGCACTATGGACTTGTGAATTTGCTCGATTGAATCATAGTACGAGTCTTTCTTCCATTTCATGTAGACATCGACATAGTTGAATTTCTGGGTGTATGTGTGAGGAGGGTTATGGGGATAGCGCAGGAAGGAAAAGATTGTTTGTTCAGAGGGGAAGATGAGGTTTTTTAGGGTTTTGCAGGTGGGTTTGTTGAATAACATGTATAGGGTTTTAGTAGGTACCTTCTACCCTGTATGGGTTTTAGGAAAATCTACAAATTTGTAGAGTTTTTGAAGGGTTAGGGAGGGATTGCGTTTTACCTGATGAGAATAAAAATTGCAGCAATGGCACGAACAATACCGTGTCTTAATGAAAGACCCTTTTTTAACAAAAAAAATTAAAATAGGGTTAATTAGTGATTTGCCCCTAAATTTGTACCTAACTTTTGATTTACCCCTTATCTTTTTTTTTTTTTATAGAAAATTAAAGATATGAACTTTTTATTTTCGCCAATTTCCCCCCTGCTATCTAAATCCTCGACATTTCATCTAATTTTCTATTAAATCATTAAAAAAAAATTAGAAAAAAAGAAGAAAAAGATAACACAAAATACAAACCTTATCTCCCCTATTTTTTTGCTTCCCTCTCCCCTCTGGTCCCTCCTCCTTTGCCCGATGCTTCTCCCGAGGCCAACCAACCCCACCCCTGATGCACCTCCTCCCGCCTCCTCTCTCTCTCTCTCTCTCTCTCTCTCTCTCTCTCTCTCTCGCGTTACCCCATTCCCTTAGGCTTAGGGTTTTGATCTTCTTTTTTGCTTTTCTTCCTTTGGTTCTCTACAAAGTGTGTCTCCCTCTCTCTCTTCTCTCTTCCCCCTTCTCTCTCTTCACAGACATCAGCACCGCCTACCCTTCACCCGCCCCCTCCTCCTTCTGTCTCCCTCTTTCTTCGACATCCACAACCTCACCTCCCAGAAAACCCAAATAGCTACCCAAAAAAAATGATTCAAGTTCAAAACCCTAAATAGCCACCCCAAACATTTCAAGATCTTTATTATTAACCTCACCTTACTCCCCAGGAAACCCAAACAACCACCAAAAAGAAAAAATTCAAGATATAAATCCTAAACATGCACCCAAAAAATCTCAAGTTATTCAATATTAAATTTTGTTTTCCCCTCTGCAACCTTGGCAGGGGGAGAGAGAGACGTGAAAAGAGAGAGTGGGACGGAGAAGAAGGAGGGGGTGGGCACATGGGAGATAAAACACATAGGGTTGAGGATGGTAATGTCGGTGGCTGTCAAACAGAGGGTGAATAAAAAAATTATTTGATAAATGAATAAAGAAGGGCCCAACCGGGTTCGAATTGGCGACCTCATGATCAGCAATCAAACATGCATTTCAAGTGCTCTTCCACTGAGCTATGGACCTGTGGATGAGTAATAGTTTTATATTAAAATTACATATCTCATTACACCAACTCTTCATCTCATACATACACATTTTATAATTCTTCCTCAAATTTCAAAAGGGAAAAAGATAAGCACTATCACTGGTTTTTCTTTCTTTTCTTCCATTTCACAAAAACAAACCAAAAAACCTTGAACTTGAGAAGAGAGACAAAGACTATTTTTCATGAAACATATTGCATGTACGTACAAGTTCAGGGGGCAAATCACCAGTTAATCCATTAAAATAAAATAAATAAATTATTGGATAATTGAATAAAGAAGGGCCCAACCGGGTTCGAACCGGTGACATCAAGATCTGCAATCAAACATGCATTTCAAGTGCTCTTACACTGAGCTATGTACCCACGGATAAGTAATAATTTTATATTAAAATTACTTATCTCATTACTCCAACTCTTCATCTCATACATACGCATTTTATAATTCTTCTTCAAAATTCAAAACTGAAAAAGATCAGCACCATCAGGGGGAAAATCACCAGTTAACCCAATAAAATAAAATAACAAAATTATTGGATAATTGAATAAAGAAGGGCCCAACCGGGTTCGAACCGGTGACCTCATGATCTGCAATCAAACATGCATTTCAAGTGTTCTTCCACTGAGCTACGAACCCGTGGATGAGTAATTGTTTTATATTAAAATTACTTATCTCGTTAGACCAACTCTTCAGCTCATACATATGCATTTTATAATTCTTCTTCAAATTTCAAAACTAAGAAAGATCAACACCATCTATGGTTTTTCTTTCTTTTCTTCCATTTCACAAAAACAAACCAAAAAAACTTGTACTTGAAAAGAGAGACAAAGACTATGTTTCATGAAACATATTGCTTGTTGGTACAAGTTCATAGGGCAAATCACCAGTTAACTCATTAAAATAAAATTAAAAAATTATTGGATAATTGAATAAAGAAGGGCCCAACCGGGTTCGAACCGGTGACCTCAAGATCCGCAATCAAACATGTATTTCAAGTGCTCTTCCACTGAGCTATGGACCCGTGGATGAGTAATAGTTTTATATTAAAATTACTTATCTCATTACACCAACTCTTCATCTCATACATACGCATTTTATAATTTTTCTTCAAATTTCAAAACTGAAAAAGATCAGCACCATCTCTGGGTTTTCTTTCTTTTCTTCCATTTCACAAAAACAAACCAGAAAAACTTTAACTTGAAAAGAGAGACAAAGACAATTTTTCATGAAACATATTGCATGTAGGTACAAGTTCAGCGGGCAAATCACCAGTTAACCCATTAAAATAAAATAAAAAAATTATTAGATAATTGAATAAAGAAGGGCCCAACCAGGTTCGAACCAGTGACCTCAAGATCCGCAATCAAACATGCATTTCAAGTGCTCTTCCACTGAGCTATGGACCCGTGGATGAGTAATAGTTTTATATTAAAATTACTTATCTCATTACACCAACTCTTCATCTCATACATACGCATTTGATAATTCTTCTTCAAATTTCAAAAGTGAAAAGGATCAGCACCATCCCTATTTTTTCTTTCTTTTCTTCCATTTCACAAAAACAAACCAGAAAAACTTGAACTTGAAAGAGAGACAAAGACAATTTTTCATGAAACATATTGCATGTACATACAAGTTCGAGGGGCAAATCACCAGTTAACCCATTAAAATAAAATAAAAAAATTATTGGATAATTGAATAAAGAAGGGCCCAACCGGGTTCGAACCGGTGACCTCAAGATCCGCAATCAAACATGCATTTCAAGTGCTCTTCCACTGAGCTATGGACCCGTGGATGAATAATAGTTTTATATTAAAATTACTTATAACTCTTCGTCTCATACATACGCATTTTATAATTCTTCTTCAAATTTCAAAACTGAAAAAGATCATCACCATCCCTGTTTTTTCTTTCTTTTCTTCCATTTCACAAAAACAAACCAAAAAAACTTGAATTTGAATAGAGAGACAAAGACTATTTTTCATGAAACATATTGCACGTACGTACAAGTTCAGGGGGCAAATCATCAGTTAACGCATTAAAATAAAATCAAAAAATTATTGAATAATTGAATAAAGATGGGCCCAACCGGGTTCGAACCGGTGACCTCAAGATCCGCAATCAAACATGCATTTCAAGTGCTCTTCCACTGAGCTATGGACCCGTGGATGAGTAATAGTTTTATATTAAAATTACTTATAACTCTTCGTCTCATACATACGCATTTTATAATTCTTCTTCAAATATCAAAATTGAAAAAGATCAGCACCTTCCCTGTTTTTTCTTTCTTTTCTTCCATTTCACAAAAACAAACCAAAAAAACTTGAACTTGAACAGAGAGACAAATACTATTTTTCATGAAACATATTGCAAGTACGTACAAGTTCAGGGGGAAAATCACCAGTTAACCCATTAAAATAAAATAAAAAAATTATTGGATAATTGAATAAAGAAGGGCCCAACCGGGTTCGAACCGGTGACCTCAAGATCCGCAATCAAACATGCATTTCAAGTGCTCTTCCACTGAGCTATGGACCCGTGGATGAGTAATAGTTTTATATTAAAATTACTTATCTCATTACACCAACTCTTCATCTCATACATACGCATTTGATAATTCTTCTTCAAATTTCAAAAGTGAAAAGGATCAGCACCATCCCTATTTTTTCTTTCTTTTCTTCCATTTCACAAAAACAAACCAGAAAAACTTGAACTTGAAAGAGAGACAAAGACAATTTTTCATGAAACATATTGCATGTACATACAAGTTCGAGGGGCAAATCACCAGTTAACCCATTAAAATAAAATAAAAAAATTATTGGATAATTGAATAAAGAAGGGCCCAACCGGGTTCGAACCGGTGACCTCAAGATCCGCAATCAAACATGCATTTCAAGTGCTCTTCCACTGAGCTATGGACCCGTGGATGAATAATAGTTTTATATTAAAATTACTTATAACTCTTCGTCTCATACATACGCATTTTATAATTCTTCTTCAAATTTCAAAACTGAAAAAGATCATCACCATCCCTGTTTTTTCTTTCTTTTCTTCCATTTCACAAAAACAAACCAAAAAAACTTGAATTTGAATAGAGAGACAAAGACTATTTTTCATGAAACATATTGCACGTACGTACAAGTTCAGGGGGCAAATCATCAGTTAACGCATTAAAATAAAATCAAAAAATTATTGAATAATTGAATAAAGATGGGCCCAACCGGGTTCGAACCGGTGACCTCAAGATCCGCAATCAAACATGCATTTCAAGTGCTCTTCCACTGAGCTATGGACCCGTGGATGAGTAATAGTTTTATATTAAAATTACTTATAACTCTTCGTCTCATACATACGCATTTTATAATTCTTCTTCAAATATCAAAATTGAAAAAGATCAGCACCTTCCCTGTTTTTTCTTTCTTTTCTTCCATTTCACAAAAACAAACCAAAAAAACTTGAACTTGAACAGAGAGACAAATACTATTTTTCATGAAACATATTGCAAGTACGTACAAGTTCAGGGGGAAAATCACCAGTTAACCCATTAAAATAAAATAAAAAAATTATTGGATAATTGAATAAAGAAGGGCCCAACCGGGTTCGAACCGGTGACCTCAAGATCCGCAATCAAACATGCATTTCAAGTGCTCTTCCACTGAGCTATGGACCCGTGGATGAGTAATAGTTTTATATTAAAATTACTTATCTCATTACACCAACTCTTCATCTCATACATACGCATTTGATAATTCTTCTTCAAATTTCAAAAGTGAAAAGGATCAGCACCATCCCTATTTTTTCTTTCTTTTCTTCCATTTCACAAAAACAAACCAGAAAAACTTGAACTTGAAAGAGAGACAAAGACAATTTTTCATGAAACATATTGCATGTACATACAAGTTCGAGGGGCAAATCACCAGTTAACCCATTAAAATAAAATAAAAAAATTATTGGATAATTGAATAAAGAAGGGCCCAACCGGGTTCGAACCGGTGACCTCAAGATCCGCAATCAAACATGCATTTCAAGTGCTCTTCCACTGAGCTATGGACCCGTGGATGAATAATAGTTTTATATTAAAATTACTTATAACTCTTCGTCTCATACATACGCATTTTATAATTCTTCTTCAAATTTCAAAACTGAAAAAGATCATCACCATCCCTGTTTTTTCTTTCTTTTCTTCCATTTCACAAAAACAAACCAAAAAAACTTGAATTTGAATAGAGAGACAAAGACTATTTTTCATGAAACATATTGCACGTACGTACAAGTTCAGGGGGCAAATCATCAGTTAACGCATTAAAATAAAATCAAAAAATTATTGAATAATTGAATAAAGATGGGCCCAACCGGGTTCGAACCGGTGACCTCAAGATCCGCAATCAAACATGCATTTCAAGTGCTCTTCCACTGAGCTATGGACCCGTGGATGAGTAATAGTTTTATATTAAAATTACTTATAACTCTTCGTCTCATACATACGCATTTTATAATTCTTCTTCAAATATCAAAATTGAAAAAGATCAGCACCTTCCCTGTTTTTTCTTTCTTTTCTTCCATTTCACAAAAACAAACCAAAAAAACTTGAACTTGAACAGAGAGACAAATACTATTTTTCATGAAACATATTGCAAGTACGTACAAGTTCAGGGGGAAAATCACCAGTTAACCCATTAAAATAAAATAAAAAAATTATTGGATAATTGAATAAAGAAGGGCCCAACCGGGTTCGAACCGGTGACCTCAAGATCCGCAATCAAACATGCATTTCAAGTGCTCTTCCACTGAGCTATGGACCCGTGGATGAGTAATAGTTTTATATTAAAATTACTTATCTCATTACACCAACTCTTCATCTCATACATACGCATTTGATAATTCTTCTTCAAATTTCAAAAGTGAAAAGGATCAGCACCATCCCTATTTTTTCTTTCTTTTCTTCCATTTCACAAAAACAAACCAGAAAAACTTGAACTTGAAAGAGAGACAAAGACAATTTTTCATGAAACATATTGCATGTACATACAAGTTCGAGGGGCAAATCACCAGTTAACCCATTAAAATAAAATAAAAAAATTATTGGATAATTGAATAAAGAAGGGCCCAACCGGGTTCGAACCGGTGACCTCAAGATCCGCAATCAAACATGCATTTCAAGTGCTCTTCCACTGAGCTATGGACCCGTGGATGAATAATAGTTTTATATTAAAATTACTTATAACTCTTCGTCTCATACATACGCATTTTATAATTCTTCTTCAAATTTCAAAACTGAAAAAGATCATCACCATCCCTGTTTTTTCTTTCTTTTCTTCCATTTCACAAAAACAAACCAAAAAAACTTGAATTTGAATAGAGAGACAAAGACTATTTTTCATGAAACATATTGCACGTACGTACAAGTTCAGGGGGCAAATCATCAGTTAACGCATTAAAATAAAATCAAAAAATTATTGAATAATTGAATAAAGATGGGCCCAACCGGGTTCGAACCGGTGACCTCAAGATCCGCAATCAAACATGCATTTCAAGTGCTCTTCCACTGAGCTATGGACCCGTGGATGAGTAATAGTTTTATATTAAAATTACTTATAACTCTTCGTCTCATACATACGCATTTTATAATTCTTCTTCAAATATCAAAATTGAAAAAGATCAGCACCTTCCCTGTTTTTTCTTTCTTTTCTTCCATTTCACAAAAACAAACCAAAAAAACTTGAACTTGAACAGAGAGACAAATACTATTTTTCATGAAACATATTGCAAGTACGTACAAGTTCAGGGGGAAAATCACCAGTTAACCCATTAAAATAAAATAAAAAAATTATTGGATAATTGAATAAAGAAGGGCCCAACCGGGTTCGAACCGGTGACCTCAAGATCCGCAATCAAACATGCATTTCAAGTGCTCTTCCACTGAGCTATGGACCCGTGGATGAGTAATTGTTTTATATTAAAATTACTTATCTCATTACACCAACTCTTCATCTTATACATACGCATTTTATAATTCTTCTTCAAATTTCAAAATTGAAAAAGATCAGCACTATCACTGGTTTTTCTTTCTTTTCTTCCATTTCACAAAAACAAACCTGTAAAACTTGAACTTGAAAAGAGAGACAAAGACTATTTTTCATGAAACATATTGCATGTACGTACAAGTTCAAGGGACAAATCATCAGTTAATGCATTAAAATAAAATAAAAAAATTATTGAATAATTGAATAAAGAAGGGCCCAACCAGGTTCGAACCGGTGACCTCAAGATCCACAATCAAACATGCATTTTCAAGTGCTCTTCCACTGAGCTATGGACCCGTGGATGAGTAATAGTTTTATTTTAAAATTACTTATCTCATTACACCAACTCTTCATCTCATATATATGCATTTTATAATTCTTCTTCAAATTTCAAAAGTGAAAAAGATCAACGCCATCCTTGTTTTTTCTTTCTTTTCTTCCATTTCACAAAAACAAACCAAAAAAACTTGCGTGCAATATGTTTCATGAAACAAAGTCTCTGTCTCTCTCTTGTCGTGATGGTCTGATGGTCCATCTCTTTGCTCTTGTGAAGAGAAATATGGACAATATTCCTTTGAACATATTGCACCCGAGTTCTTATGGCATGGAGGAAGAATTTCTTCCTTACTTCTTCCATGTTATGATCTTTTGGAATTAAAAGCGGGGGCTGGTATTCAAATAGAATCACCAACTTTAGCAAAGAACCCTTCCAGTTATAAGGCTTCAGCATTTAGCATTCCTCAACAAATCAGATACTATTTAAAAATTAACAAATACACAGAAGACATTTCTCGACACAATTCGAAGGTGGACACAGATGAATGTACAGAAAGCTTATAAGAACTAGAAATTAGAAACGCTGAAATTATTAGGTAATTATTTTTGTACAGAAAGGAATGGCAAATCCTCAAGCATTATCGAAGGTATGTAAATATATATATATATATATATATATATATAATCTAAATCAAAGAATGTGTAATATGTACGAAGGAGCTAAGGCAGAAAAGCATCAGGCTTCAGTGCAAATGCTGCAACGGGGACAAGCAAAGGAACCATAAAAAGCCATGTTGTGTCCAGCACAATGCAACAGCCCTTGCTCCTAAGAGCCAAAGATAGAACACGTCGAAACTGAAACTTCCTCAACAGAAAAGTGAGACTCGTCGCAAATGTCGATTCCTGGCTTCAAAAATTCCACCATTTCTTCTTTTTCTTTAAGCTTGGTGGAGGAAGTTCTGAAGATGAAAACGAAATAATTGTTAATGCCAGTTATATCATTTCATTTGTCCTCTTGCTTTCCCAGTAGATATATGTAAAAAGAGAAAGCTTCTTTTCATTTACCTCCTTCAGGATAAATTGAATTGTAGTGCACCTCAGCCCAAAAGCTCAAGCAAATAACTGCACAAGTGAAACTATAAGTAAAACATGACCGAATACTGTGAAAATTTGGGAGCGGGGGGAAAAATGATGGAAGTACTGTTACCTCTGTTGGACTTTTGAACATGCGGAAGGATCTCAATGTAACATGTATCCCTGAAGGAAGTTATTACAAATACCTTGACACCGTACTGCAGTACAATAATAGACTTTTCAGTGACAAATTGAAATGAGTAAGTTTCTATATGAACTAACGACACCCCTGTGAAAGCAATAGACTACTTGGCCCAACTTTTCATGAACAAGTGAGAAAAATGAAAGGGGAAAAAAGAAGAAGTAATATATCATGCAACATAAACAAACAAACATATTGCCTAGTGTATGACCTACAGACACAAGATATGCAAATTTAACTGGGTCCCATAAAATCATTACCATCTTGTTGCACTTTTACGTAGAATACTAAGAACTGGAACTTGCGTAACATCTCATCATACAGGAAGAAATAAGCAGCAAAATTGAGAATGGAAATTCCCTCTAGAATAAACTTAGAAGAGCCCACCTCCCCAATCAGGAAAGTTACTCATGTAAAAAGTTCAATCCATGCACCAATTTAGCAACTAGACAACAGATATGCTTTTAATAAAAAAAACCTAGCAAAAAAATACTGCCTCGTACCGAATCTGCCGCAGCCTGCAATGTGACATGATCACCCCATTCACCACTCCTAGTTCAACCGCATCAAGAAGAACAAGTAAATAAGCAAGAAATAGACGTAAGATAGGAAAACATGAATAAATTAGGAGATTAGCACAATACTTGCTCATCTTCTTTAGATAATCAGTATAAGCCATAGGAACATAAGCCTCATACATTTCCGGGTGACTACTGAGCTGAGAGATCAAAAGATGAGTACAAACAATAAGCATATTGGATATCATCTGCAACAGCATCACAAAAATAATTTAAATTCAACTCCTAAAGATTCACTTACTGAAATGCCAACCAACCTGTTGATTAACTTGTTCTCTTACAACACCATGGTACTCAGGAGAACGATATAGTTGATCTGATAAAGCACGAAACTGGGGAAATAAGATGCTAGTGAGACACTATCAAGTTAACTGAGTAAAGGACTGTAAGTCAAAACACACATAACATATAGTGAGATATGTTTCCACTCTAAATCACATGTAGAATACATAAATTCGAGCGGTGCAGTTACAATTTAGAAAGCAACACTCAGCAAGGCTAGACGGGACAATTCACAAATCATAGGTAATGCATCATTCTAAATCTCATCAGATTATTCATAGTGAATAAACCTTTTGATGTAGTCCAATAAAATTTTGCTCATTAAAGAAAAAGAAACTGATAGAACAATGCTATTTGTGTCACAACAATGAGGAAAAACATGTAGTTATGCAATAACTTTGAGAGTTTCATGTACAAAAATTTAAAAGTAAAGTTCAAAATAAGACCAACCTGACAGTTACCATCTCCCTGGACCTTACACTCCACCAAATCATACAACTGCAGTCTATTAAAGAAAAAAGAAAATATCAGACATCCGAAGTGAAACATTTCTGAAACTTTCCCTGTAGTTAAAATCAAACTAACAGGAAACAAAACACACTGAACATCCAATTTGAGAACGAAAGAAAATGACAATAAAAATGTAATTGAAAGCAATGCCGCAACTGCTGGTGTGGCATACAAACACACTGAAGTTATGTGCTTGGCATGATGTCAATACAGCAGAAGAAGGAAACCATGCACTACTGTCCAAACATTCCTGAACTACAAATTATTGTCTCCCCTAAATCTATGTATATGCTTCTCTACTCCGTCCCTCCAAGAATCACGTATCACAACTGCTATTTGGTGTTCTAATTTTAACAACTGCTAATTTCAGTGTTTTAATTTTTAAAGCTTATTTCAAGTTACCTCTAATTGCGTGCCAAACACAATAATCTAATCGCCAGTATAGGCCTTCCAAAGTTATGACGAGCACATTTTAATAGTGTTTTTAAAGGGTTGAGATGGTAGAAATCAATTTAGAAAAATCACCAGAAATGTACAACTTCATAGTTAGCAGTGAATCCATCAATATAGAGGATCTAGATCAATAACATGCTATAGCTCAACATACCTCAATTAAATCCATTTTGATAGCTTAAGAAAATAACAAGTAAATCTATTAAATAAAATAATAGACAAAATAAAATTTGACAATATATCCCTGGAGATGATTCATTACTTGTACATAACCCTCAGGGGCAATAACATAAATACCTTTCTAACAGCCTTTGATGATCTGATATCTCTTCATCAGCTGAGGGTATGTTCTCATTCGTTCTAGGAATATGCTGCAAAAAAAGAAATGATGACAGTGAGACTCCCAGTTTAATGCAATACAAAACACAATCAGCGTGGCTGGACCAAATAACCAAAAGCACTGAAAAAGGATATTCCAATAGATGGCCAGAAGATGATATACACAAGTAAAAGTAATCTTCTATGGTAAAATGCCAGTAGCACGACTCCATAAAGCTAGACTTACAGGAACAGAAACCAACTGGTTCAATCTTCTCCCCACTTCACCATCAAGAGCAGATTCATCTGTTATGTCCAATGAATGTAAGAAGTCTTCCCTATTGACAGAGCATTCTCCTTCACTATGATCGTTTGCTTCCTCGCTTCCATGTCTCCTAGGATCATCTGCCTCATTTTCTTTATCTCTATAATCATCAGTGTTTATCTTTATGTCAAAATCATTCACTGTATCCTGAACATTTTGAAGCCCTACAAATTTCCAGCATTTCATTACAATAAGGTGAACAAGTATACAACCTCAAATCATAGAACTAAATGAGAATGTCTGTTTACAGAATCCCATACCAGAACCACTGTGTCTGTTTGAAGGACCAAGCCAATCCTGTCCTAGAATTGACGCCTCCAAATTCCCATCTTCACAACCAGAGACTCCTGATGCTTCTGCAGAAGCAAGTCTCGATAACTCTTCTTGGTACGTCTGAGCTATAATCTCATCATTCTCCACAATGCAAGGCTCAATATAACCTTCTCTAACATACTCTACTTGACTAAAATCCTGGTCATAACGAGTAACAGTACTGTGCGAACTATCATTCGAAAGAGTACAAACATCATCCAAGAGATGGAGACCCCAGCGAACAACGTCAGGATCAAGCTTATACGATGTCATGAGCCTGTGTAACATTTAACAACACTCGAGCTTCTCCCGAAGCAACCTAGCAAGCCCAATATATTTCAATAACTAAAAGAAACGAGTAAAGGGTATAATCATATACATTGGAAACTAAATTTGCAATCATAACATCTAAAGTTCATAATCATATAATCAATTGCCATAAAATCTATCTCAAATTTCAATCACTAACCCCATTATCAATTCAAAAATCTGAACTTTAAATCAACCCAACAGGGGAAAGCAAAAAAGGAACAAATATACTGCACATAACGTTAAGAAAACTGTAATTTCACAACTCACAAAACCCTAAAGTCCAAACTTTTGAATCTTCTCAACTACTGAAATCAAATCCAGAAAAGTTTCAAACTTTGAATTTACAACATACCCATATACAGAAAACCAACATGAAAAACAATTAATTTAAACTATCAATGGTGATTTATACGAACCTTTAAATCAAAAGAATGGTCTTTGGGGACAAAACAATGTTGGAGACAAACTGAAAAGAGGTTGCGAAGGCAAGCGCCACCTTGCCAATAAGGAAAGGAATAACAGGGAGGAAGATAATAAGTTCGTTGAAATTAGAACCGCCGTTGGATTCAGCGTGCTTTCTTGACAATCGAAAATCCCGTTGGCCTTTATATAAGGCTCGCTTTTGTACATACGGAATCCAGGCCATGATGATTTGGCACGCGAGCCAACCGGGGTTTGCCGGTTTCCCGGTGATTGTGCCACGTTTCGTGTTGCTGAGGAACGATTTGGGAAAGAGATGGATGCGTCAGCTTCTTTGGTTCCATAAAAAGGGGGCTTCTCCAATGCGAACTCTAAGATGCGGATTGGTTGCGAACTTTTGTTTTTAACCGTTGGATGAAGAGCGAAAAGAAAGAAAATAAAGCTACACAAGCCATCCAACGGTTAAAAACAAAAGTTCGCAACCAATCCGCATCTTAGAATTCGCATTGGAGAAGGACCCCCATAAAAAAGAGTGAAAAAAATATAAATTGTAGCATGACTCCGATTGAAGTCTCAAATTCTAGAGAAAGAGTCGTGTTGGACAAATTATTGTTATTTTTGATTGTGATGAATTTACTTAAATTATCAGCACGTGTAAAATTATCAATATAACTTCTAATTAAATTTTGAAAGCCAAATTATTAATATAAGAGGCAATAAATTTCTCATTGTTGTAAGTGTGGCTCCTTCAATCAAATTATAAAATATTTGATATTGACGATGTGGGATATGTCAGTTGGCCAAGATATATGTATCCGCCTCCCACTTTTCATTCGTTATAGAATAGTTTAGAATATTATTTTGTCAAAAAAAAATAAAGTTGATGTTCTTCTTTTTTCTTTATATTTGTATTGGCCATTTTAAATTAGTCCAATTGTCTTTAAATCATACTACATTTGGCTTTTTTTTTTTTTGAAAACTCTCCAGTATACCCTTAAATTCAAAAGCTAGCAATATTTAATATTAAAAAATGTATATAAAAGAAAACATCTTATTTAAAGATAACAGTGTAATTATCGACCAAAAAAGAGAATAATGTAATTTTCTGTAGAAGACCCTTATGTTTAAATTTTTAATACCTCAAAATTGCCGTCATCTGATAAAAAATTCTCAAAACGCAATTGCTTCATTTGAAAGTGTTTCTGAAACAAGTTATGCTCATAAGTGCTTTTAGTATAAGGATGTTGAAATTTTTATTACAAATTTACGTTCTCTCTAAATAAACACTTGGAAGTTCTTCCTTACGAAGCACCTAAAAAGTGTTTTTTTTAACTCATAAATAAATTTTAACTTTTCATGTCCAACTCTAGGAGAACTGTTCTTGATCACCAATGGCTGATACTCGAGCTTCCTCTCACCCACTCCACTCCTCCTCTTGGCTCTTTCAAATAAGGTATGGGACTTATAAAACAATATCATAAATTAAAGGGGCCTTGTACAATTCCTATTAAGGAAATTGGGCAATTTTGAAAACTCGGTTGTTTTTTTATTTTATTTTTACAAAGCTATATTCTAAACTACTCTAGAGTTTTAAGAATATGACCGTGGCATAGCCCTCGAACGCCTTCGAATTATAGCAGTCAAGGAAGTTTGAGCAAGAATTGTATAGAGACAGTATAGTTCACCAACACCTGTAATTAACCTAATTTGGGAATTTTGATATAAAATGTTATCTATAGGCATCAGTCAGTGAGGATTTTACACTTCTATTTCCACAGTACACACAGCAGATTGCCATTACATGATCCTATAAAAAAGAAAAAGAAAAAAATGAAGCATCATTGTTAGATGAGCCATTGCATGATCAAACCAATTATGCCAATTCCCATTGTGCTCCCCAACATCTTTCAACATGTGTTCACAAGCTTTGGTCTCCATGTTTGCCAATTTAAGCAACCATTCTCTCCAATCAATGGATCCACAAACATCCTTCTTAAAACCTCTCTTTTGGACTCTCTGTAAAATTCATCTTTGGAGTCCACACCCTTCAGAGGGAGTTCGGGGCTTCCCATATCCGTTGTCTCCATAATTCGGTTCAACATTTCCACGACTTCGCTCATTTTCGGGCGTGATCTAGGCTGTCGCACCAAGCACCGGCTGGCCACAGCTGCTAGTTTTTGGGCAGCCTTGAGGGAATACTTCCCTTCAAGCCTTGGATCCAAAATCAACTGGAACTTCTTTGGATCTGAAGAGAGGTGTGGCCTCACCCATTCCAAGAGTTTTTGCTCATTCTTGGGTCGGTTTCTGTCCACAGGTCGTCTGCCTGTGATGAGTTCATAAAGGAAAACTCCATAGCTCCATACATCACTCTTAGATGTGAGATGTCCGGTTTGAATGTATTCAGGAGCTGCATACCCTACTGTTCCAACAACCTGTAGAAAGATGGTCAATTGGAAAGTAACTTGAAAAGTAAGAAAGAACCAGAGAGACCTTTAATGTATAAGTTCATGACAATGTCAAACTTTTGCAGGATATGTACAGTCTATTTGCAACTGTTACATAATTTGTGATTGCTGAATCAACTTTGCATGCATAATTGAGCCATCTGTTTCACCTTCTTGACATGCCTAATTAATATTTGAGAAAAGATTCTAAGGTATATATAAACATACCGCAGTAGAGACGTGGCTAAATCCATCTGAAGGCCCAAGTCTAGCCAATCCGAAGTCAGATAACTTGGCATTCCATTGTTCATCCAAAAGTATGTTTGAAGACTTGAAATCCCTAAAGATAATCTGCGCCATGGATAATAATTTGAAAAAGAACAAAATAAGAGAATCAGTGGAAGCAGAATGGAAACTCATCCAATGAAGAGTTATAGCCTGAAAAGATATACAGCTCCCTTGTGTCCCGATCACAGTTTAGAAGTCCTATCTTTCAACCAGAGAGACATTACAATATAGCATTATTCTATTATTCTCCTGTTAATTTTGTTGCAAAACTGAATCAAAAATTTAACATTCCTAGCCAAAACCTGTACTTAATTTTCACTTGAAAATCATATTGCATATAGCAAATAACAAACCAAATTGATCCCTACAAGGAAATTGTGGCTTTGCCATTAGATTTCTGTATGGAAATGAACTGGTGTTGACAAAAACTATACCACTTAATAAATACCAACCTACTAGAGAAAATGTATATGCTCTATGTGAGACACCCCAATCTTTAGTATAACTGCACCAAGGATTAGAAATTACCTGAAATTCCATCCCTTCATGGAGGTATGCTAAGCCACGAGCAGCATCCTGGGCGATTTTCATTCTTGTACCCCATGGAAGAGCTATCTGAAATCGGCTTGATAAGTGATCCTGCACACTCCTGTTGGGCATATATTCATATACAAGGAGCCGCTGGATCCCTCTTTCATCATCCTCGGCACAGTAGCCTAACAGTTTGACAAGATTTGCATGTTCAACAACCCCTAAAACATTCACTTCAGTCACCCACTCTTTGTGGCCCTGTTAGACAAGAGACAGTCAAAAAAATCAAACACCGAAAGAAATGCATTGCATAGTGCAAATTGGAACTGAAAAAAAAAAGAGGAAAAAGAAAATATGTGACAGCAATTCCTTTTTGTTATTTTTCAGAAAAATGATCCTACAGGCTGTTTACACTTCGCGTTATCTTGTTTGTAGATTTATAGGAAGTCATAAAAAGTTTTCTTCGGGTTGACTTACAATAAGTAGCAGAACTAGGGATTTACAACATGACAATTGACAACTAGGACATGATTACCATTATAGTGATGAATTTTTCCAAGCTTGAGTTTTGACAATTTTCAAGAACGCGTAAATTTCCTTACATAAATAATCCTTGCTAGTTTCTCCTTAACAACCATTAGTTTGCTATTTATCAGAACTTTCTTATTTTAAAGTCAACTAGTGCAGTAGTTCCTGTCACAAGTTAAAAAATGCATCATGTGCCAGTAATATTGTTACCAGATCAGAATTTTTTACTCTCACCGTTAAATTAGTGTATGTAGACTATGCTAGGTTTGGACCTGGTACAGAAGAAGAAGAAGACTTGCCTGAAATCCCCTTTTACTCAGTTGCTTAACAGCAACATCTATCTTTTTATGTGGATCTTCTGTGGTCCGGATGACACCCCTATACACACCACCAAACCCACCCTCTCCAAGCATGAGGGAGAGACTAAAATTCTTTGTTGCTGCTTTTAACTCTGAGCATGTGAATTCTCGGAGATTACTCTGTCGCTGCGACAATGCTGCAAATGACTTGGCAGAGGATGCTGTGCTAAATTCTGTGGCATTCTGAGAATTAGACTCGGAACCAGATTTTCTTGGGTCACGATCAAGTGTAAAGAAAGCAGAAGTGGAACGAGTAGAAGTAGACTTCGTAGTCTTTGCTTCATCATTCTTCTCTTTGTTGTAGAAATAAAAGCACTTCATTGCCTGCAGAAAGCTGATGGCCTCACTGCATTAGACAAACACAATTGTTGGCATATCTTAAGAATTTCACATATAAAAAAGAAGAAAACCCCCGGGTGTTTATGAAAATTCAAATGGACTATACCCAAAATTTGCTCTTCATACATTCAATTAGAAAACAGTCATATCTTAAACTTAAATTAAATGTTTCAATAATTTCACCATAAAGTTAGAAAAGGCTTTGAAAACTTTGACCTGCCAGTTACTCTCACAACTTTCTCTTTTTCTTATATATCCCCAATATTTCCCCATAAAATTTTATATATTTACAATACCTAATCAAACAGTCTAATTATGAAATTAATATCTAACACAGCCTAAATTTTCATCTCATATACCAGAAACTTCCTCAGACCTTATCTTTAAGCATTCCTGTTCTGACTCTGGTCAAATTTGCACAAATCCTTTATTTGAGACAAAACATTAAAGGCAAAAGAAGAAAAAAGTCACACCAAGATAAAAATTTAAGAATCAAATTCTTGGGAAACTATCATCAAGACCCAGAATCTCATTTCATTTCCGGTCAAATGAATTCTCATAAACAGTAAAATTCATTGGCATGCATAAGAAAAAAAAAAAGGTCAATTCACTTGCCAAAACAGAATTCAAGTACACAAAGAGAACTCACCTCTCACATATGTTGTTCAAGCCCTACAGATATCATTGCAGGAATAATTTGCCACCCTATGCAGTTAGTCTTGGTCCTTCTAAAGACAGACCTGGGATCCTGCAAAAAGGCTTAAGAGCATCCAAAGGAACAACGAGCACTCCATGATCTAAGGCAAGTCAATACAAGGCAGCTGGGGTCTAGCTCACCAACTAAGCACCCCAACGGAAAAAAATAAAACAAAAAACAAATAAAAATATTGAGAGAGCGGGAGAGAGAGAGAGAGCAAAAGACGGACAAATATTGGTAAAGGAAGAGAGCAAAAGATATACCCAAATATTTGAAAAAAAGAGATTGTATTGTATTTTTAGGGGAAGAAAGTTATGTATGAAAGCGAATACCGAGTGAGAAGATTGAGACATGGATGGATAGCTTTGTTTAAAAGAAAAGGTGTAAACTTTAAGATGGGTTTCTCAAAGAACGAGTCATCATGCTAGCAAAGCAGCAAAAGAAGAAGAACCAGTCATCATCTGCAGTGTATAATAATATGTGTTGTATATTTAAATGCTTGTTTTAACAAAGAGAGGTTGTTGCAAGTTGGAGACCACACACCCCAAAATTGCTTGATTCTGTGGGGTAGCTTAGCCCCTAAAACATCCCAAGGTTCAGAGGTAAGAATAAATCTACTTCTAGAAGCTGCATGAACATGCCCAAATGCTGCCAATTATTTAATTCCAGCCACATATATAATATATGGATTTATCATGCTTTCAATTTTCTTAACAGTAACAAATCATTTGACCCAAAAACAGAAAATAATGACAAATCAGAAAGTTGGAAGCATCTGTAATGCAAATCAAGATGTTTAAGCTGCTCATTTTGTATCTGAAAGCTGAAGCAGAACCCTTTTTTATTTTTTTGGGGTCTAAAAGCAGTACCAATATCTTGAAATGTGTAAACTTGGCTTATGTTTTGGTTGAAAATCATAGCAAATTAACAATAAGGCACATTCATCAAGCTTATGTTTCTGTCAATTATTTGAACAATAAATTACTTTCTATTTTTTGTCATGGGAGGGGGAGGGGGAGTATATATTGGATTGCCTCAAAATTGTCTTTTACGTGAATCGAACCCAGAGGAAGAAGGGAGAGTTTGGCCTAGTTTAAGGCTGTACTTCTGTGTCATTGGGTGGGCCGCTCTGATACACTAGAGGATCCTTTTGACAATTATATTTAAAATTTAGTTTCATTGCAATTTTCTATAACCTAATCCAGATGAATGAATATTCTACTTCATCTCTTTGCATCAAATATATAATCTGCACGTTCGTGCGCATGTTATTAATGTATAATTTGATTCCCAGCCAATACGACAAGGACAAATTGACTTATCAGTTATCACTAAAAATAAATATAAATAAAATTCAGTGATAGTTATGAATTAATTTTTTTTAGTACAAGAGATCGTCTAAACTACAGAGAAGATGAATTTCTTACACACACACAACTAAGATGCCACTAAAGTTTGAACCTGATACTTCGATTTTACCTCTTGTATGCAAGAATAGGCCCTTTTTTATTGGGCAATAGTGATGAACTATTTTTAATTTATACTTAAAATTTTCTATTAAAAAAAAACAATTATAATTATGGACTGGGCTTGGGTACCTATTTCTTGACTCTTGATCAAAAGCCTAAGATACAGGCCTAGAAAAGCAAGCTAGGCTCATCACAACTAACACCCATAGTTCACATTTCTTCTTAGAAAATATATTCTTAACAGGTAATAATTTTATTTTTATTGATTTCCTGTTCTAATAATTTTTTTTCTTCATAAATTAAATCAAAATGGCAAAAGAAACAACTGTGATTGGCTCTCTTTTTCTCGTATAATTCTATTATTTGTACCACAACACACATGTAAAAGTAGGTTCCATTTTTATAAAAGATGCATGAAACATGCAACATGGCCTTATAAAATTAGAGATTTTCTATTTAAACCCCACACTTCTCTTAGTTTACCCCATGTTCTAAGTTCACCCAATCTTTTAATTTAAATTTTCACAATTTCTAAGAAAACCTCACTATCTTCCCAAAGTACCCTTAAATACACCCCAAACTGAAAAAATAAGAAATAAAAGAGATTTTCTATTTAAACCCCACAATTTTCTTTGTTCCCAGCAAAAAAAAAACACAAATAAATGAAACCCCAAACCCGAAATTTAATACTTTCTAGAGAAAGAGAACAACTTTACCTCTCTCCAAGAACTGTAACTGGAATTCCAACACTTGGACACTGTTGAGTTGAGAACTTGAGAGAGAGAGAGAGAGAGAGAGAGAGAGAGAGAGAGAGAGAGAGAGAGAGAGAGTTTGTAAACAGAAAGTTGGAAGGAGCTTGTGGTTGGGGATAATAATCTGGTAATAGGATGTAGAAGAGTTTGTATTTTTCTAAAACTTAATATGAAGAGTGGTAGGGTGTGTGTATAGATGTACTAGGGTTAATTATTAAGTTAGATGACATTTTTTGTCTTTTTACACAATAATAAAACTTACAGCTTAATTATTTAAGTATTGGGGTGAACTAAGAGAAATGTGGGGTTTAAATAGAAAATCTCTAAAATTAACCTAAAAAAATCAATGCTTAGGGATTTTAATTAGGGGTTCTTAGATCTAGGTCCAAAATGATTAGTTGTCATTGGGTCTATTCCTCGTGTTTTTGGTTTTAGATGTAGGTCCTTTCACATTTATTACTTTTTTGTTGTGTCGATTTTATCCTTTAAGGTAAATAAGGAAAACACATTGAAAATCTAAATTTAATGCATTATTTCCTTGAAATTGAATTCCAAATTTTGAATTTTGAATTTTTTTTCCTTGATAATATTACTAATATATAGATAAAATACAATTTAATCAATAAAAAGTAAAGACTCACATATTATACCAATCGATCAGACAAGCACCCACATTAAATTATGTACCTGACATACAGGTAAATAATGTTAATACATACAGGTAAGTGTTTTTTTCTTGAGTTTTCTTAAGCAGTTTTTTCTGAAGGTTCATATTTATATACATACGTACATGTCTTCCATGGATTTTTATCTCAATTGAGTTTAAAGATCCATACCAAGATATTATATGAGTTCAATTAGCTGGGCTAGAGGGTATAACTACCTAGACTAGAGGTAATTTATGGATTTAATTACCTGGACTAGAGGTAATTTATGGGTTTAATTACTTGCATACTGCATACGAGGTGTATGCATAGCATAGGTACCTTACCTATTGTTAAGGTAAGAAGTTTTTATGAACTCTTATTACAAATTTTGATGTCGGTATACCTTAGGAAAATTTCATAATTCAATAAATAGATTTGCAATTAAATTCAAATCAAATATGATAATTAATATCCTACAAATCAATAACTTACCAGTTTTAGGAATTCATAATTTACCTTATTTATGTTTTAGGTGCAAAACTGGAACAAAAAATAAAAAATAAAAAAAAGTAAATATCAATAAATTGAAATAGACATGTAATCTTATGTGGCACAAAAGTCAAAGGACATAAATCAACAATAATTTCTGCGTGGATTGCACCCAAAGTCTCTCCTCATAATTGGACTTACGCCAAATTTTCTATTTTAATTAAGGAATTTAAGTTTTAATAAAAACTGAAAACTACATTATCATAAAATTCCGGGCTATGTGTATTAGCTGTAAACCCCATGTTTTGGGAACTCCATTAGTAATTCAGAAGTTCTAAATTAGATGAGCAAATCAAAAAAAGAAATTTTTTTTTTTGGTCTGAACCACGAGGTGGTCCTGGATGGGCCCCAATTATAGGTGGCACCTTTAAGCCTTAACCACAACCCAGACTAATCCCTGCTCACACCGAGTCAGCCCATAAGGGGTAAAGTGCTAGCCAAAGTGGTGACTCCATATGAGAGCAGAGATCAAACCCCTGACCTCTCTTAAGGAATGAGAGTGCCGAACCACTCACACCAACCACCTTGGTTAAAAAAATAAAAAATAAAAAAAAATTTTAAGTTATATAAAACTAATATTTAACAACTTAATGCAATTAATTATTTTAATTTTTTGTATAATGATTTTTATTAGTGAAACACGCTTTTGCCTCCCAAATGGCGCATAGATTTAACAAATCCCGCAAACCTTTGTCCTGCGGAATTGTTTCAGACAGAGACAATAAGACAAGGCATGTCTGAAAGCCGGCTCGAAGCAAACTAGTTCGAACGTGCTTTTGTTTACTTCATCTCAGGCCCCACTGCATCTTCTTCTTCCTTCTCTCACCCACGTTCTTTGCTTCTCTCAAGCTCCCTTCCATTTACTTCTGAACTCAACCCCAAAGCACATGGCCTCCGTTTCTCTCTTTCTCTCTATCACCCATTAACCAGAAACCCCCTTCAGTTTGTTTCCAAGCCCACATTCAGATCTCACTCCAAGTTCCATTTTTTGTTTTGGGTCAATGTTTTAAGCAGAGAAAAAGGGGCTAAACCCAGAATTCTTTTTTTTTTTCTTTCACTTTTTCCCACTAAATTTCCAAAACCCATTTGAAATTTGGTATTTTTTTTTCATAATGAGCTCCAAGAGCCTCAAAGGCACCAACTTTTGCACATTTGCTTCACTTGGCATCTTAGCTTTGAGCTTGGTGCATTGGGGGCAATTGGTTCAGTGCCAAGATGTTGGTGACAATGATCAAATTGACAACCCTGCTGTTCTTCCTTTAATCACACAGATTCTCTATGGCCGCATATCCAATGTCACAGCAGTTCTCAGTCGACAGATTAGCAATCGTTCCAGCTTCTGCGTAAAGGACCCGTAAGCTTTATTCACTTTACTCTCTCTGTTTTGTTGCTGAGAAAATGCATGAAAAAAAGAAGAAGAAGAGGGTGATTGGATTATAATAATGGGTTGTGAGAAGTCAACTCAACTTAACCAATGGAAGCATAATGTTTATTCTTTTACTCATTGCAATTGCTCAGTTAGACTATTCTTAGAGTTTGATATAAAATTTGTGTTTCAGGGAAGCTGATTGGAACCAGGCTTTTAATTTTTCATCCAATGTGGAATTCTTATCTTCTTGCATTCAAAATACTAAAGGTATAAGTACTTGTAATTAGAAAGAAGAGTGAATCTTACTATATCTGGTTCTTAAGTAATGTAGGAAATGGACAAATTCAAAATATTTTTGTTTGTGTCTTGGCAATCAAATGTAGATGTTTGTTCTGCTTCATTATATCTAGCCTAGAGTGGCTGAAAGATTTAACAGTGGCAGAAATGAATATTTAATTTATTTTGCCTGGATGTTTTGATGGTTCAACAGGAGACGTTACACAGCGCTTGTGTACAGCAGCGGAAATGAAGTTCTACTTCAACAATTTCTTTGAAAAATCCAAGAGTGCAAATTACTTAAAACCTAACAAGAACTGTAATTTAACCTCATGGGTTTCTGGATGTGAGCCAGGATGGGCTTGTAGTGTTGGCCCAAATCAGCAGATTGACCTAGAAAATTCACAGGACATCCCTGCCAGGACTCAGACCTGCCAGCCATGTTGTGAGGGATTCTTCTGTCCCCATGGCATCACATGCATGATACGTAAGTAATTTAAATCCTTTAGTGTTTTCTTTCTTACTGATCTTCTGGGAAAGGACAAAGTATGGTGTTGATGATGTATTGTGTTACTTTAAGGCCTTTTAATCAATATCTCCCAGTAATTAAGTGGTACTTTGTTTCTATGTAATGTATTTTCCTTGATTATAGGATGCTTCTGATTATTTCTTTGCTTTCTTCCAATTTCTTGAAGCTTGCCCATCGGGTTCTTATTGCCCCATGGCAACTCTGAACAAAACAACTGGTGTGTGTGAACCGTAAGTTCAGATTCTAGCTTTAATGATCACTTTATTTATGCTGTTCAACACAGCCTATAATGTGTCAAAACTATATTTTGATGTGGTTTTGCAGATACATTTACCAACTACCTCCAGGAAAACCAAACCATACTTGTGGAGGAGCAAATATATGGGCTGATGTTGGTAGTAGTAGTGAAGTATTTTGTTCGGCTGGATCATATTGTCCAACCACTGTGAAAAGAATTCCTTGTAGTAGTGGGTATTAAGTTCATCCCTACATCACTTATCAAACTTGTTCAATTTTCAGTTAATTGTGTGCTCATCATATTCTTGAATTATATACGACGCATGCAATTTGTCCTTACTTCCTTCATATTATATGTTCTTCCTATTAAATATTTGTTCATCCAATTGCAGACACTACTGCAGAATGGGTTCTACATCTGAGAAACGTAAGTTTTATTTCAATCTATTTCTCAAACGAAATTTTATTATGTTCCTAATTGCAGCATTTTTTTAGTGATCGCGCTCCTTTTCCTTCTAACCTGGAATTTGGACTGTAGTTTATCCAGTACTTTCTGCATAAAGCAGCTGACCATTCATTGTTTTATGTTACAGGCTGCTTCGCATTGACTTCCTGCAATCCAAGCACTGCAAATCAAAATATGCATGCATATGGAATAATGCTTATTGTAAGTTGGCCACTTTATCGAAACAAAAACTTGATCTCAACAGGGTTCACAGTCTTACATGATTGATCTTTCATGTAAAGCACACTCTGCTCATCCTAATGAAAGTGCCTATCTAATATATTTCCAAAACTCCAGTTTTTTGTCTTACTGACTTTCTATCTTATACGTATTTTAATTTTGTGAAACATACTTATGCTTTTCATTTCTTATGCAGGCAGCTCTGAGTACTCTGCTACTTATTATTTACAATTGTTCTGACCAAGTTCTCACCACCAGGGGGAGGAGACTGGCTAAATCCCGAGAAGCAGCAGCCAGAAGTGCAAGGGAAACAGCAAAAGCACAACAAAGATGGAAATCTGCAAAAGATGCTGCTAAGAAGCATGCAAGTGGATTGCAAGCTCATTTATCACGTACATTTTCTTGGAAAAAGGACACCCCAGATCCTGAGAAACTTAAGATTTTGAATCATTCTAAACCTGACATAGATGATGGACTTCCGATACCACCACATCCAAGTACATCTGGTGTCTCTCTGTCCTCACCTGTGCCATCAGAAGGAAAGAAAAAGGAACCTAGTGAGCTCATGCAGATTATGCGTAAAATTGAAGAGGATCCTGATTGTTATGAAGGTTTCAGTATTGGAGCTGAGGATACAAATGTAGGAAATGTGCCAAAAGGAAAACAGATCAATACTCATAGCCAAATTTTCAAGTATGCTTATGCTCAACTTGAGAAAGAGAAGGCTCAGCAGCAAGAGTACAAGGACCTTACCTTCTCAGGGGTGGTTAAAATGGCTACTAATCAAGAAATAAGGAAAAGGCCGCTGATTGAGATTTCTTTCAAAGACCTAACACTTACTTTGAAAGCGAAAAACAAGCATCTATTGAGGTGTGTAACTGGTAAAATTAGGCCTGGCCGCATTACTGCTGTCATGGGTCCATCAGGGGCTGGAAAAACAACTTTTCTTTCTGCCCTAGCCGGAAAAGCAATTGGATGCAATATGACTGGTTTAATTCTTATAAATGGAAAGAATATATCAATCCATTCATATAAGAAAATCATAGGTTTTGTGCCACAAGATGATATTGTGCATGGAAACTTGACTGTGGAAGAGAATTTATGGTTCAGTGCGAAGTGCAGGTATGCCACGTACAGCTCTTTACAGATTCCACTCCAACACAAAATATTATATTCACATGTTAGTCATCTTTGCTACAATTTTAGAAATTTATTGTGATAGTTTATTGTCAAAATGCTACTGAAATGTTTACAATGAAGTAATGATGCAAAATTCATGAACCCCACACAACCCTTGTAGCGTTGTATGAATTTTCTGCAAACATGTGTGTTTCCTGCATCATGTTCTGAATGCCAGTTTGTAATTCACAATAACAAATCTAATAGCCCATAAAAGAGCATGGTTTAAACTACTAATTTGAATAGTTAGTACTTTCAATGTTAAAAAAAGTTTCACATTTTTATTTATTCCTGGTTGAAACCTTTTCCTTTCTGATATAGCTAGAGGTATAGAAAGTGGAACCAAAAGAGGGTCATTGTTTGGAGATTGTATTTGTATGTCCAAAATTTTGTATGTCAATCTTACTGCATCGACTGCCGCTACTTTTTGATGGTGAACTTCGAATTTTTGAAGGTTATCTGCGGACTTACCAGAACCGGATAAAGTTTTAGTGGTTGAAAGAGTTATTGAGTCCTTGGGGCTTCAGCAAGTGCGTGGTTCTTTGGTTGGAACAGTAGAGAAGCGGGGAATTTCTGGAGGCCAGAGGAAACGTGTAAATGTTGGCTTAGAAATGGTAATGGAACCTTCACTTTTGATTCTGGATGAACCCACATCTGGTTTAGACAGTGCCTCTTCTCAGCTGCTTCTTAGAGCACTTAGACGGGAAGCTCTTGAAGGGGTAAACATCTGCATGGTGGTTCACCAGCCTAGGTAACATTTCGAAACAAGGTCTTTATGCGTTGAAAATTCACTGTCTTTCAATGTGCATTGCGTTCTTGTATTCTTTGATATTTTTTGCATGAATAATGTATAGGAACAAATGAAGGTCAGTGGAATGGGGCCTTTGGATCTTGCTAAAAACGCAAAATTTACCTGTTCAGCATTTTTATAAAAGTACTACCTATTATTGTGCAATATTTTCAGTTTGTTACTTTCTCAACGATGATATGCATGCGCATATGATATGAGTACAAAAAACCAAAAGCCAATTTAATAGTTTTAATGCTAGCTACTGGGATTTATTTTACAGCATGAATTGACATGCCCTGTAAAGTTGAGGCATGTATAAAATTACTCTTTCTACTTATTGTTGGATCCTTGAATGTTCCAAGAAGCTTTAATGCATACCCTTGGTTGAAGAGATATAGAACTCATCATATATGATCAAGTGTGTTCTTTCATAGGATAAGTACTCTCCGCAATTCATTAATGCAAAAAATTTCTGCTTCAGCTATGCGTTGTTCAAGATGTTTGATGATTTGGTACTCCTAGCAAAAGGTGGTCTTACTGTCTATCATGGATCAGCAAAGAAAGTAGAAGAATACTTTGCAGCCCTTGGGATTGAAGTCCCAGACCGTGTCAACCCTCCAGACCACTTCATTGACATTTTAGAGGGTATGGTAGCAACGGAAAGAAGCTCGGGAGTTAGTTATGAAGAGCTTCCCGTCAGATGGATGCTTCATAATGGGTACTCAGTACCCCCTGATATGAGACAGAGTGCCACTAGACTAGAATTGTTCTCAACGGATGAAAATTTAAATCATGAAACAAATCCTTCTGGTGCTGGGAGGGCGGAACAGTCTTTTGCTGGAGAGTTATGGCAAGATGTGAAAGGTACTGTGGAACTGCATCGTGATAAGATACGGCTCAATTTCCTGAAGTCCAAGGATTTATCAAACCGGAGAACTCCAGGTTTATTTCAACAATACAGATACTTCCTGGGCAGGTAAACAATCAAGATAGTACAGGTGCATTCAAATTTTACAATTTTTTTCTTCAGATAATTGGGTTTTTGAAATCTTCGTTTAATTTCTTTATTACAATTTTTCTTTTATTGCCAAGAGTTTGATATTCTCTATATTGATGTCATGTCAGAGTTGGTAAGCAGAGACTTCGGGAAGCTCGTATACAAGCAGTCGATTATTTGATTTTATTACTTGCTGGAGCCTGCTTAGGATCACTTGCTAACGTGAGCGATCAGACCTTTGGTGCAGTTGGTTACACTTATACTATCATTGCAGTTTGTAAGTACAATCAATCACTAGTTATTAAGTTTCGTTCTTTATCTACACATGAGAAGGTCAAAGTTATTGGTATTTTTCCTAAAGAGAAATTCATATTGTCTTACTGATTAATATAAAAAACTACATACTACTGCCTAAAAGATGCATACCTACATTATATTTTGATGTCGATTTTGGCTTTGATGGATCAATATAATAGTTAATGCCAACTCTACTTCCATTCCATTATGAATATGTGTAAAGTTTTTTCTTCCTTACCATGTGTCTTGTTGCAATTTCAGCTCTACTGTGTAAAATTGCGGCTTTGAGGTCATTTTCTCTGGACAGATTACACTATTGGAGAGAGAGTGCTTCTGGGATGAGCAGCTTGGCTTATTTTCTCTCTAAGGATACAATTGACCATTTTAATACACTGATCAAACCTGTAGTGTATCTGTCCATGTTCTACTTCTTTACCAACCCAAGATCTAGCTTTGCTGATAACTACATTGTTCTGCTCTGCCTTGTGTATTGTGTAACTGGTATAGCTTATGCTTTAGCAATCTTTTTTGAACAAGGTGCAGCCCAGCTGGTAAGTAATCGAAATGCTGAATTAAAAGATTGTCAACTGCTCATTTAGTTTTTCACATTCCATTGATATTTTACTGACAAACTGCTGTTCTTTGCAGTCATCAGTCCTTCTTCCGGTTGTGATGACTCTTATAGCAACACGGCCACAAGATAGTGAATTTCTAAAGATTTTAGCTAAATTTTGCTACCCTAGGTGGGCTTTAGAAGCATTTGTGATTGCAAATGCTGAAAGGTACTGCGCCAATTTCCCTCTCTCTGGAAAAAGTGATTACAATACAACCTACTGAAAGTGAAAACATTACCTTAATCTAGCAATCTGCTCATGAAAAAGTCTAACTTTGTAAATCCGAGAACTGAAATGGAAGTGTTGGTTCCTACTAAAACTATAATAACTGTAACAATAATATACTTGGAACTACTAGTAGATTGTTCTGAATTGTTATTTTGATATGGATTTTCTACTATTCCCTTTTTTTTATACAGGTATTCTGGAGTATGGCTGATAACGCGGTGTGGGTCACTTTTGAAAAGTGGCTATAATCTTCATGATTGGAATCTTTGCATAATCATCCTAACGTTCATCGGTATAGTTAGTCGAGCCGTAGCATTCTTTTGCATGGTGACCTTTCAGAAGAAGTGAGATATCAGAGATAAACAATCAGCACACCATTCTTTTGCAGCTCTCAAGACGTGCAAAGTGGAAGCGTTTGAAGTGCTTATATCAGCCTCAAAGTTCCCAAAGAAGTAACATATAGATTTATACATTGTTAGGTTGAATCATCTGGCCAAACATTGCCAAAGCAAATAGGTAAAATGACAGGCGGGATAATAGAGAAGCTTCTTTTTATTACATTTTTTCCCCTTTTCTTTATTATAGAAATTATGGTATAAAATGGCTAAATATACTGATATAAGAGTGGTTTGCTTGCTCTAAAAATATTATATGAACTCAAATTCACAATTGTAACATAAATGAAACCATAAATATGTAATTTACACAAGACCTTTATAAAGTGGATCAAAACATCACTTAAATATCACCCGTCTTACATTTTTCGATTCAAAAGTAACAATTGACTTTACATAATAAAGTTTTTCTACCATGTCTTTTGTCAATTTCCTAACTGATTCAACTTGGTTCATTGATTTAAGCTATAAGTTTAAAAAATAATTGGGTCTTTATTGTCAATTTCATTTTTTTTTTTGGTAACTACAAAATTAATTAAATGCTTTCGGTTTTAATTAAAAACATGTTTTTTTTTTTAGTTAAAAAAACTATCAGATTTGGCAATTTCTTTTACTCCAGAAAACTTTGGCATACCTCTATTCATAGACATAGATGTATGCATATAAGAGAGATTCATCTTATCTTAGTTTCTCATCATTTTCATTTCATTTTTGGTACACTCATCAGCCAGCCATTCATGAAGTCCTCTTGCCATTTCGTCTTTGTCATCATTTCTTTTTGTTCCCTGTCCATTAACCCACGTGCTAATAATGTTGGCTTCCATTCCATCATTTGATAAAAGTTCCTCTGCCTGTATTCAAAGAGTCATTGGAGAAAACCATGCAATCTATACAAAAAGCGACCTCTATCATATCACATATCAAATAAAGACAATATCAAAATTGAAATATAGTTTTAGAAAGTGCATAAGAGAGCATACATGGCCTTTAGCCAAGTTGGCTAGAGCGGATGTGCTCCCCACTCTGCACTAAAGTTCGAATCCCCCTCCTCGTAGTTTAGATTAGTTTAAACTAGAACAGATTGAAAATTTTCATTTTATCTAGTTAATTACTACAGTGATCAAATAGGAAAAATAGTATCTAGCAAAATTAACATGAGAATTGTGAAAGGAAAAATGCCCACACTAAGAAACACCATGTTTCAATCCTGAAATTGAGGTTCAGGATTATTTCTTTAAATTTCAATTTGTGTGTGTGTGTGTTTTTTTGTGTGTGGATTTTCATATGGATCCTTAAAATTGAGGAGGAGCTCATCCTTACGATCAATGTGGTTTTAACATGTGTCAAATTTATTTATTTTTCTTTTTTGTTGAAACTTTGTTAATGTTGATGGAATTTTGGTAAGTGTACTGTCAAAACCCATTTGTTTTAAGGAGTAACTCCTCCTTAATTTTAAGGAGCCAAGCCATGCTCTTTTCATATGGACTTAGGAGTGGGGCTAAGTTTTGGTTCAAATAGTGAGTTTGGTAATGAAAAATTCAAATGGTCAAACGGTCACAAGTACATTGGATTTCAAGAAATTGAACAAGTTGAGCTTCAATGAAGTTCACGAAATAATAAGATGGGTGGATTTGAGAGGGAGAAATATATTGAAGGGAAATTTTTGAAAAACTAGCCTAAATTGGCACCTCCTAAAAGAGTTTTAAACCTTCTTTTTCTTTCTCAAAATATAACCTTAATATAGTGCTCAAATTCCATCTCTTTGATAGAGCTCGAAACCGAATTTTGGTTGAAATTTTAAGGGTCTGAAATTTTGTGGCATAAGTAAGAAATTAAATGCTTTCCTGGCATTGGGTTCATTTGAAAGGATATATATGTTTCAGGTGTAAATAGGTACCAAAACTTTAAAAAATAAAAATGGTGCATTGTATATCATATTATGATCCATAAATGTCATCCAAAGATAAATATCATGATCCATATAAATCATTTTCTTCAAAGATTATTGTTGCCTTCCACAGGGATCCAATACTCACCAGGATTTTTGTTAGTGCATGATTTGTCTCCTTATTTTACCTCTCCGTACTAAATTTCAATTTGTGTTTTTTCCTTTTTGTGTGGATTTTCGGATTGGATTTCGTAGGGCTGTAAGTTTCGGGGTCAAATAGTGATCTTGGTGATGAAAAGTTGAAATGGTAACAGGTAATGCCTTTCTATCTTTAGGTGCATTGGGTTTCAAGAAATATTGAAACAAGTTGCTCTCAGTGCAGTGGGTGGATTTGATGCAAAGTAAGAAGTTGAATGCTTTCCTTGGCTTTGGTTCATTTGAAGGATACGTTTCAGGTTTAACTAGGAAACAAATCTTTAAAAAAGAAAAGAAAAATGGTGCAAAGATAAATATCATGATCCATAATTCGTATTCTCCAATACAACCAATCTCACAAAATGGTGTGTACTGTATAAATACTCATATTCTTTGCCTTCTCTTCTCTCGTCATTTACATTTTCTGGTGCCACGAGTCCACTCATGAAGTCATCCTCCCATTTCATTCTTTTCATCATTTGTTTCTCTTCTCTTTCCATTGACCCCCGCGCTGATAATGTTGACCCCCACTTGATAAATGTTCCTTTGCCTGCATTCAAAAACTCATTGGAGAAGACCAAGGAACTTGTGCAAAATGTGGCCTCTACCATGTCACATATGCATGCTGGTGAAGATTTGCTTGATGGAAATTCTACTGTTTTGGTCATTTCGGACTGTGAGGATTTGCTTGATGAAACTGCTGAAGTCTTGGATTGGTCCCTTTCCACAATTGATGATCTTAAAGGTTCATACGTACATATTTACTTAGATTTCTGTCTCTGATTTGATGAAAAAAAAAAACACTATGATATGTGTATTGGGATACAGTCATAGTTTATAGATGTGTGACATTGACACATATGATGTTTATTTAAAACTTATTTTAGTTTTTATAGTTTAACTATTTTAATAGATATTTATTGGGTTAAAATGACAAGAAAATTATTGGGTCTATGGCACAGCTGATGTCGTTTCCCATATGAGAACATGGCTGAATACTTCGCAATCCAGAGAAATGACATGCGTTGACGCTTTTCAAAATAGTATCGACTCAAATGTTGCAGAGAGCCTTAGACAAGTGACAAAATCAATCGATGAGGTCCTTGGTATGATCCAAGTGGAGCAACAACATCATCTTCATCGTCATAATGCTACTGCAGCTCCAGGTCCAGATCCTGATCCTTATGATCTTGCACTTTCCAGGACGGCAGACGTCACCGTTTCACAGGATGGGAGTGGGAAATTCAAGAGAATAATGGATGCCATTGCGGCTGCACCAAGCCATAGCCAGAAGCAGTTTGTGATATTTGTGAAGAAAGGAGTTTACAAAGAATACGTGAAGATTGATAAAACAAAGACTAACTTGGCGTTGATTGGGGAGGGCATGAGTGTTACCACCATATCTGGAGATAGAAGCAATGCTAGTGGTTGGGCAACAATGGATTCAGCAACATTTGGTAAGACACCAAAACTACTTCTTTCTTTTTTTTTTTTTCTTTTTTTTTAAAGGCTAAACTGTTGATTTCCCCTTAAATTAGTACCTAATTTTTTATTTAAAACCTAATCCTTTATTTATTTATAGAAAATTAAGGATGTCAATTATAAGGATCTCCTCTAAATTTGTCAAGACACCCATTGGCTACATGGGCTCATTAAGTGGAGTGGTTTGCGGGTGGAGAAAGAGGGGATGCTGGGTTTGGGGGAGTATCATGGGGTGGCTAGGGGAGGATGGGCTTGGTGGAATGGGCTGGGGCTGTGCCATACTCTTTGTCTTTTCTTTTTCTTTATTTTTTAATTATTTAAGTGTCACATGCAAGGAATGTGACCATTTTTAACAGTAAATTGGATTGAATGTGAGCAAATTTAATGATAGGGAGAAATTGACCAAAAAAGTGAGATCCAAATTTTCTAAAAACAAGGGAATAAGGGATCAATTGAAAATTAAGTACAAGTTTAGGCGAAAATCAACAGTTTAGTCTCTATTTTTTTTGTCATTCGCTAGGAAGGGGGAGGGGAAGGGAGAGTATTAAATTGAATTGACTCAACAGTTTAGCCTTTTAAATAGCATATTTGAGTCCTAAACCATAATGTGTCAAACCCTAATGTTCTATTTAATTGACACTCCATACAACCAATTATTTTATTTTATTTGTAATTTAAAAATTCTGTGAATTGATTGCTTATGTAGATGTAAGGGCCGAAGGATTCCTTGCAATGAACATAGGGTTTGAGAACACTGCAGGACCAAGCAAAGGGCAGGCAGTTGCGCTTTCATCCCGCAGCGACCGGTCGGTTTTCTACCGGTGCAAGATAAGTGGATACCAAGACACATTGCTGGTGTTGTCGGGCCGACAGTTCTACCGAGAATGCACGATCAGCGGCACCGTCGACTTCATCTTCGGTTATGGCACAGCCGTTTTCCAACACTCTAGAATTATTGCCAGGAAAGCCATCGAAGGCCAACAAGACACAATCACCGCCAATGGTCGACTTTCAGAAGACTCGTCAGGGTTCTCGTTCCAGTTCTGCAGAATTGAAGCAGATTCTGATTTGGTGGGTAATGTTAACTCTACGAAGACGTACTTGGGTCGACCTTGGGGCAAATATTCACGTACCGTGTTCATCAAGTCTTTTATGAGTAATATTATAATGCCAGAGGGTTGGCTAGAATGGAGTGGGAAAGCTAATCTTGAGACTTTGTATTATGCTGAGTACAAGAACTATGGTCCGGGTGCCTCGGTTGCAGCCCGGGTCAAGTGGCCGGGTTATCATTTGATTTCCGAGGTCGATTCGTTTGCAGTGGACAAGTTTATTGGTGGGAAGTCATGGCTGCCATCCACGGGTGTCCCATTTAAAGCAGATCTATAGGATGTATCTTATAGGGGATTTAGTTTAATTAGGGTTTTCAAAGTGGAAGAAGAAGCGTTTGAAGTGCTTCTGTCAGTGTCACCCTTAGAAGTAACATAAATATTTATACATTGTTGGGTTGAATCTGCTTGCCCAAAATTGCCGAAGCAAATAGGTAAAATGACAGTCTGTGGCTGATGAGTTTACAGTGGCCAAGCTTATTGTCTTTTACTTTTACTTTACTTTAAAGCAATGAATTTTAAACGACATTTTAATTTTAGTCATAGTGATTTTATTTTTCTTGTTGTTGTGCTTGGATTTGTTATTAATTTAAGGATCATTTTGAAATTTTTTTCTAATTGGCTTCGGACAACAAAAACTTTGTTTAAACTCATGAGTATTACTCAAGGGTTGATCATGTCTATAAGATTTGATTTTTCAAGAAATCAAATAAGTTCTAATGCTAAAAGTACTTCGACTCAATTTATCTATCGAATAAACACGAAAATTAAAACAGAAGTTTAGTTTTAGAAACTCATAAGGTGCTCTTTCAATCTCCCAACAACTTTTTTCCCGTGAACAAACGGATTGGTTTCCTAAATCTAAATTTTAAATTTTATCTAATTAATTACTGCAGTGACCAAAATTACTTACAATTACTAAAATATGGTCAACGGGGTCTAAAATACAAAAATCCAATACGAACAAAAATGATTGTGCGTTTCGTTTTCTTTTTATTTTCTTCGTGTTACATTTATACTAGTGAAAAAGGGTCTTCACTTGTAGATCAATAGTCTCAGGTTTGAAACCCCACCTTGATAGTGTGTGTGTGTGTGTGTATGAGTAACCCCCTCTGTAGTTTAAATTATTGCTTATACTGAAAAAACTAAAATATGAAATATATATATATAAACCAAGATTAAGATCAATGCAAAATACAACGGCAAAATGATGCATTTTACCTCAAAGAAATGGCCTAAATTAATCCAACTAGAGCCTAACGCATCGCAATTTCTTTTATCTATGTTGAGAACACATGAGAATTGTGAAAAGGAAAAATGCCCACATTAAACAAACACCATGTTTCAATCTTGAAATTAATGTTTATGATTTTTATTTTTTTTTAATTTTAAAAATTTGTCTCCTCTTCCTTCTAGGGCAAAATTTGTCTCCTTATTTTACCATTCCGTACTAACCTTCAATTTGTGGATTTTCAGATTCGACTGGTAGGGCCATAAGTTTTGGGGTCATGTAGTGAGCTTTTTAATGAAAAGTTGAAACGGTCACAGGTAAAGCCTATCTATCTTTAGGTACCCTTGGTTTCAAGAAATTGAAGAACAAGTTGAGCTTGCAGTTCAACCTGTCTATCTTTAGGTACCTTGGGTTTCAAGAAATTGAACAAGTTGAGCTTGCAGTTCAGGGAATAAGAAGATGGTTGGATTTGAGTGATATATTGAAGGGAAATTTTTGGAAACTAGCCAAAATTTGAACATCCTAAAAGACTTCTAACCCTTTTTTACGATCTTCAGAATATAACCTCAAGTATATACTTAAAATCTCTTTCGTAGAGAATCCCCTTTATATACTGCTCAACTTTCATGTCTTCTTTCTTATAGAGCTCGAAGCTGAATTTTGGTTGAAATTTTAAAGGTGTAAAGGCCATTTTCGTCAAGCCATCTCTCTGGCCGAAATTCTTTTTCATCATCACCCCATAGAAATTTCATCCTTGCCATGCCATAAGCGTGTTATCCCACCATATCCCCTTTCATCTGGCCATGTATCATCAGATAAGCAAATCTTCGCATTCTATGCCAACATCACCGAAACTTGTTAAAAAGTAATATCAACGATTCAAATTCAGAAAAAAACTAGGGAGTGCTACTTATATAAGCTTGAAATAGCAATTGTGCTTGGACATTAATTGCATTCATGCTTTAGATTTAAGATGTTAACTTATCAATGGAACTGCAGGATAGAGCCTGATTGTCACAGTTAAAGCAGCAACCAGATAATGCATTTTGTCTTTCACATTTGTTGCTTCTCTAACTTCCTTTGCAACCTTTTCTTGTACGTGAGGATGCTTGCAGAGAATTCAAGAACTAACCCCATCGATTTCAATCATGCTACAGCCTGGGACCTCCTTTTCGATCCCTCTTTCTTTCATTAAGGATTTGATTCTCTTTACGTCATCAAATCTACTAGCTTTGGCATATATATCACACAAGTTCAGGTTCAGAGGTTCCAAATCAATTAAATATTGCGCCACCCTTTATCCTAACTCGACCTTTCCATGTATATGACAGCCTCCGAGTAAACAAATGCATATGGCTTCATTGGCATGCTTCTTATAAACCGTTCTGCCGCTTCAATCAGCCCGGCATGACTAAGCATATCAACCATGCTTGCATGGTGACAGAGCTGCGGTTCAATTAAGTAAACCTACGCTTCATCACATCAAAACACCAGCGACCTTTCTCTACTCAACCAGAATGAGCACAAGCGGACAATAGCCCAAAAAATGTCACATGGTTCGGCTTCACCCAAGTTGTTTCCATCTGTCTAAACACACCAAAATCCTCATTGCCAAATCCATGGAGAGCCAACACTGAACTCAGAGCTGAAAGACCTCATACGCTTTGTCCACACATCCGCACTTACCATACATGTCAACCAGAGCTGTCCCAATGACCACATGACTCTCCAGGCCACTTCTCCCCAGGTACCCATTCACCCATATTCCATGATCAATCGCACCAAGACGAGAACAAGCTGCAAGGACACTGGCAATTGTGATCTAATCCGGTCTAACCGTATCACAACTGGTGATGTGCATGTCATGGAAAAGTTCCAAGGGCTCCTTTGGCCGACCACCTTGAACAAACCCAGTAATCATGGAATTCCAAGTAATAAAGTTTCTGTTGTTCATCTTTCCAAACACATTCAATGCCTCATCAAGATTCCCACTTCTTGCAAATCCCCTTAATCATCGAGTTCCACGAAACAACATCCCTTTCCAACATTTCATCAAACAATGTAAGTGCACTATTCAAAAACCCACACGCAGAGTCCATACCAATCAACGAATTTTGAACAAAAACATCATACTTAACGACTTGTGCATGGAAGGTCTGGCCTGGGCCGCCATTTTTTTACAAGGAACGGAAAAGTGAGACAATTACGGGAAATGAAATCGCAGAGCATTTGCCTATACAGCAACAACCACCCAAACGAAGAAAGAGTTTCATCCGCAGCATTGATTTTTGTACACGTTTATGCTCTGATCATCACGTTGTAGACGTAGGTTTTCTTTAAACTCAGGAAGAAAAAAAAAAATTAAAAATAGACCTAGGCGGGCGCCTAGCGCCTAGGGGGGAACATGGCTGAATACTTCTCAAGCCAGAGAAACAACATGCGTGGAAGTTTTTCAAAATGAATCGACTCAAAGGTTGCAGAGAGCCTAAGACAAGTGACAAAATCAATCGATGAGCTCCCTGGTATGATCCGAGTGCAGCAGCAGCAGCTCTTTCCCAGACAGCAGACGTCACCGTTTCACAGGATGGGAGTGGGAAATTCAAGAGAATAATGGATGCCATTGCGGCTGCACCAAGCCATAGCCAGAAGCAGTTTGTGATATTTGTGAAGAAAGGAGTTTACAAAGAATATGTGAAGATTGATAAAACAAAGACTAGGCGGGCGACTAGCGCCTAGGCGGGTTTAGTTTTTTTTAATATATTTATTTTATATTAATTTAATTAATTTTTAATATATTTTTTTCGAAGGATGTACTTTGGATAAACCAAAATTATGAAATATAGAATGGCATTGATATGGAATATATATATATATATATTGCTTGTATATGTAAAAAATACTAAAATATGAAATATACGTGTAGGGTACCCTACAATTTTTTTATTGAGGGACGCCCTTTAGGGTACCTGTCTTCAAAATATAACCTTAAATATATACTAAAAATCTCGTTCACATAGAATTTCCTGTTCATTATTTCATCTCTTTATAGAGCTCGAAACTGAATTTTGATTTTAAGGGTATGAATTTTTGTGGCATAAGTAAGAATTAAATGCTAGAGCTCGAACTTGGTCAGGATTTTTTGATGCAAAGTAAGAAATTAAATGCTTTCCTGGCTTTGGTTCATTTGGTAGGAGATGTGTTTCAAGTCTAAGTATAGGTAACAAATCATTAAAAAAAGAAAATGGTGCATTGTGTATCATACTATATATGATCCATAAATGTCATCCAAAGATAAATATCATGATTCATAAATCGTATTCTCCAATACAACCAATCTAGTGGTGCAGTGTATATCGTATTCTACGTATATATATATATGTATATATACACTCATACAAGACATTCTTGTTCATAGTGTAACATTTCTTTGCCTTCTCTCTAAGTAGCCCTTTTTTTTTCTCCCGTCATTTACCTTTTCTGGTGCTATGAGTCCATTCATGAAGTTGTCCTGCCATTTCATTTTTTTCATTATTTGTTTATCTTCTCTTTCCACAATTGATGATCTTAAAGGTTCATATAACGTACATAAGACAACATGCATATTTACTTTGATTTTTTGTCCATTGTTTTATCTTGCTATATTATTTGAAGTTCCCTTTCTCACACTATGATATGTGTATTGGAATACAGTCATAGTTTATAATTGTGTGACATTGACACATGATGTTTATGTAAAACTTATTTTAGTTTTCATACTATTTTAATAGTAGCCCTATATATATATATATATATATATATATATATATATATATATATATATATATATATATATATTTCTTGCAAAACAACGGTTTTACTACAAATTGTCGTCTGGTGAATTAAGACGGCAGTGTTTATGGCATTCGTCGTCTATTTAATTTATTGTTGTAGTGTTGGATTACTGACAAGAAAATTTGTTTATCCATGGCACAGCTGATGTCGTTTCCCATATGAGAACATGGCTGAATAATTCTCAAGCCAGAGAAACGACATGCGTGGAAGTTTCTCAAAGGTTGCAGAGAGCCTAGGACAAGTGACAAAATCAATCGATGAGCTCCTTGGTATGATCCAAGTGCAGCAGCAGCTCTTTCCCAGACAGCAGACGTCACCGTTTCACAGGATGGGAGTGGGAATTTCAAGCGAATAATGGATGCCATTGCGGCTGCACCAACCCATAGCCAGAAGCAGTTTGTGATATTTGTGAAGAAAGGACTTTACAAAGAATATGTAAAGATTGATAAAACGAGGATGAACTTGGTGTTAATTGTAGAGGGCATGACCTTGGAGCAAATACGCACGTACCGTGTTCATGAAGTCATCTATGAGTAACGTTATAAGGTCAGAGGGTTTGCGGGAGTGGAATGGGAAATCTGCTCTGAGCACTCTGTATTATGCTGAGCACATGAACAATGGCCCAGGTGCCTCGGTTTAAACCGGATCAAGTGGCCCGGCTATCATGTCATTACTGAGGCGTCCAAGGCCGATTCCTTTACAGTCGCCAACTTTATAGGTGGCAACTCTTGCCTGCCATCCACCGGTGTCCCATTTGCACCAGGATTATAGCCTAGGATGTATCTTATAGGAGATTTGGTTTAGGGTTTGGCAATGAACAAAGTCTAACCCAATTTCCCAACACACATTGTTGATCTTAATGCAATCTATGCAGAGTTGTTCTCAATTTCTATACCTGCGATCAATTGGTTTATTGCATTATAGTAAAGATGGGTTGGGAGGGGGAAAGGAAGGGAAGTCAGTTTTTACAGGGAAAATTACTTTACTGGATACAGGGGCAACAAATTCAACCCATTTTCTCAAATGAATGAATAGTTAAAGAAAAAAAAGGTCCTTTCTTTTATCATTGATTATATGACTCTGCAGATAGATGATCATTTCCAAATTATGTCTCCTAGAAATCTAAGGGCGGGAACACCTCTGATCTCCATATCAACTAGTGGTGCCTGGATCAATGTCAGGCCGGCAAGCTCTGTATCACTCCGGATCATATCAAGAGCACGTAACTGATCCTGAGGTATTTAGAAAGAAAAATTAATTAGAATTCCTTGCCGCCAGCCAAACATGTAAGAATATTAAGAAACATAATAAATCGAACACAAGCGTGGGTCCCACATGTAATGCCCATGGGTGGTGCTCACCCATCCATACGAGATGGAAGAGCATTAACTTTGAAGCACAGTATATTTTTTTACACGGTCTGGACAGTTCTTGCATTCAACTGGTTATTAGTTTCATCAAAATATCATCATTTTACTAGATGCCACAAAAAATGCACATTCTGCCAAAAGGACAGAGGGTGAATGCGTTTCCTACCCGAAATTAAAAGTAGAGTAGATTAACACCTTTCTTTTTATTGAACAAAATTTGCAGTCTGAGGCAGACGGGGGAAGAATCTGATTAACAATAAGTCGATTCACAGGAACACTTTCCTTCTTCAAAGAGGCATGCAACCTAGATGACTCACTGACTGCCATCACCTTGGGAAGAACAAGAAAAACAAAAGTGTGAACAATCGATGAGAAGCAAATTTTTCATCCAACATTGAACATATTTAGCCAACTTCCAAGCAAATGATGCTCACTAGGAAGGAAAAAAGAGGAAATAAAATATGCAGGGATCCATCTTTTTACAAGATTAAATTCTACATTGTAGAATATAAATCAAGTAAACAGATCTCTATCAAAGTGAACTCATAACATATTAAATTACAGCATAAAGGAAAACAACATTTGCAAAAAATCACAAACATCCAGTATCAAACCACATTTTCAAAGATCTTACCGTGGGTATTGTTACTATGACAAACTCTGTGGAATCAGTATCGCGGAAAAGCTCACGCACTTTAATCATCCTCTCTCTGAGTTGCTCTAATTTGTCAGCCTGTATTGAAGTTTTACAATTAAAAGGTTAGCATACTTGTCTAGGAAGCAGAGTATAAAAACGGCTCAAAGTATCAGACTTACTGCGCCCAGTTGAGGTTGCTCTTGCCCAAAGACAGATTTGATAGCTGATGTGGCTGAAGATATCTTCTGTTTAAGCTGTATAACAGAAAATGTTAACTATTTGCAAATTAAGAGAACAAGCAATTAGTAGCAAACATGTCTACACAGGTAAGAATGCTAAAATTCATTCGAGATTAGCCGTATATTTTTTGTCTTTTCAGTTACAGACTAGCCATATGTTTACGAGGAAATACAATATGCTACAATCAAGTGATCCCAGAACCAGGGGAAAATGTCTTCCACTTTCCAATTGCCTATTCTTTTTTATTTTTGCCTGGATATCATGAACGTCAACACCAACAAAGTTAGCTTACTTCAGTCATCAGAGCTTTTATTCATAAATTACATCAAGCATTTACACCTTTAAACTTCTAAGAAAATAAACTACGAAAAAAATGGCATACATTTTTCCAGCAACAAATCTTCTCAAGCAATTAGTCAAAAAACAAAGTCAATATTATGTTGTTGGTAACTAGAATCTAGTAACTAGAACATTTGGGTATAGCATTCATTCTATCAAAACTTCAAAGGAGTGCAGCAGAATTAAACTGCTCATAAATTATCTCCTAATTTAAATTTCAAGTCATATGATGCATTTAATTCCAAAAAGAAAAACACATGCACACATTTCTGTAGTTATTCATTCTAAGTTGCCATCATTACCTTCAATATCTTGCCAATTGATGCATCCAAAAAGTCTGGCAAGGACAAAAGCCGCAATGTGTGACCCTGTTAACAATATCTCATCTTAGTGAGCTAATTCCAACATTTTTAAAAATAAAATAAAATTTGAGGTGACAAAATCAGAATCAATATTTTCTCACCGTGGGTGCAGTATCAAAAACAATACGAGTAAACATGCTATATTCTGGGGATTCAAGAAATTGTATCACCTGGAAAGAGGATTAAACATTAACAGAAGAGCAAAAAAGATTTTGAGCATGTTGGCAAGCCAAAAAAGACATACCTTGGAAATTGCAATAGCTTCATCCAAACCAGGAGGAGGTGTGTCTAGTAATTCTCCCAGTTTTAACTCTCCTAGCTTCAACCATAAAAATAATGATAATGATAAAACACAAAGGTTAAAGAGAGAAGCAAGGATCACCATAAAGCATAAGTGAATCTATATTGGTACATATGCTCCTTTTATACGTGGAAACCCTATACTAATTAGATCATGATGTGAGACTATAAGTGTGCAACATATCAGTTAGGCCTTTAATGGCTTAAGGACATCCATATCACATAAAAATAGGATAAAAAGATGATAACTACAACTCAAGTTGCAATACCAATATCTCCAAATAAAAGCTTTTACCTGTTCCGCAAGCATCCCAAGGCCCATACCATCCATGAAATCTTTGACTCCTGTTCCACCATTTTGCTGATTTACATTACGGAATTCTTCCCTTGCCTTCTCAGGGTTTATCTGTGGTAAAGTTATTAGTAACTACGTACACTATGTATAAGATTACAAAACCATACTAAGAAACGCTAACAACTGATTAATCATTGTAATGGTCATCTCATAAAACAAATACCGCAAACAGAGAATTACATGAAGAAAACTCATATACAAAGTTAACTCCACACCTCAAGTGCAAAAAGCGGAGCTTCGGGCCCATCAACTGGTACAAGTGTCCCTCCAGTCAAATCCTAGGACAAGATAACATATACAATTATAAAATATTTGTGCACATACAAGCATACCTATTACAACCAGTTCTACATTGCAGGAAATGTGAATACTTTCAAACATTAATAACTGAGAGTGTTTTAAACCTGAGCAAAGGAATCACTCAAGGAATGTGCTGGATCAGTGGAAACCACAAGAGTGGGATGCCCATTATTAGCAAATTTTACGGCAAGTGACGCAGCACAACTTGTTTTTCCTACACCGCCCTTCCCGCCTAACAAGTAATACTTTCTCTGAGTCCCAGAAACCATGTCATCAAACCCGGCAACAGCTTCTGCCGGAGCGGCAACTGATCTCACTGACCAAAATTAAGACATAGTATAAATGAAAAAGATTCATTCTGACACTCTCAACTTTGCACTGTCAAAAATCCCATAATAACATCACAAACTTCTCTTTCTAAATTATACTTCTAAACTTGTGAGGCACTTAGAATAAAACAAGCCCTAACGCCTAAACAGAGACAAATAAATTCCATGATGGAAATCACAGCCAGCATATGATTAGATGTGGCTTTTCATACAAACAATTACGTTTAAAGTGAACTCATCAAGAACTTGCTCATTTTAGAGAAAACAAGAGGGAGAGAGAAATGAAGTCTCAATTTTCTGATATTATTTCTAAACAACAGCATAGGGCTTGGTTGAGAGAAGACATTATCTGTTGGGTCTCAATATAACAAAAACTAAAGATTCAAACTTCTTTCATTTTCAATAATTGTAAGGAACCAAAGCAAAATTTTATACATAGAAGAAACCAAACATGAACTACCGATCAACCAGTATAATTTTCACCTGTATAGGAAGTGGGTGGTTTCACAGCAAGAGAGAGAAATTTCACAGAAGGGGAAAAATTGATAATGGGGCTTCTTCCTAAAACATATTTTTCAAGAGCAAACATTTTGTTTCCATCATTCACAATTCTTACACACTACACAGTGGATTGACTCCAACTTTTTGGTTAAAGAAAAGCAAGTTCTTAGCCATGATCTCCTCTGTTTCCTTCAATTAGAGCCAAAGATACAAACAGACTCCAGTACATATAATATACCAAAGTGCAAGTGCTTTGAACAGAAACTTTCATCCCCAACCTCCACTCATTCCAGTACGATTCTGCAATGAGTTATATTTACTGCAGCTAGTAGAAACCTTACCATGCGTCTTCTGCCAGCTTTGGCACATATTCAACAGCAAAATATTACTAAAAACCCATTTTCCTCATAGCCAAAAAAAAAAAACATAAAGAAAATATCCTTATTCTCACTAATTCCCACTTCAATTTCAGTCATTTATCCAATACATTTTCTTCTCTACCAAGCTAAACCAGTTGCTCTAAAATAATAACCAATAAAATTACAACCATGTTGCTACTGCTTCGAACCACATGAGTTCAATACCCATTAAAACCATCAATTGAAAAGAAAATAAATCCGAAATGTGAAAGCAACTAGCTAAAATCACAGACAAGTTTCAATTATGACTCAAAATATATAATCTAATCTACAAAAAATTCAGACCCACATGATAAATAACAGTCGATATTGAAGAAAGACACTACCTTGGAATTGGAACAATTTTCCCGGTGGTTTTCTGGCGGTGGAAAGTGAGCTGAAGCTGAAGCTTTTGGTAAGAGAGAGAGGCCTGAGGCTTTTTGGGGCATAAGAGAGCAAACCCACCATGGTAATAGAGTTTCTGGTAGTCAAGTTGTGAAGAATAGGTGAAAAAGTGGAGGGAATACACGTACTCGCCATGGTTTCTGGAAAGGGAGAGAATTTCAGTTTGAGTGTTACTTCGGTCGGTTGGCGTTTATATAAGCTCAGACTCGGTACCCAGATGGAGCTCAAGTACTTGACCCGTTATCCGTAACCACTTTTATATTTGGAAATAATGTATATTTTGAGAGTGATTTAATTTAATTTAGACAATAAAAATCAATTAATTTTAACACAAACGATATTAACAAAACGGATAAGCAAAACTCAATTCCGTCTCATAACCACTTGCGCTGCAAACTCCTCGGAATAAAAACTAATCTCCAAGCCATTCAACTAAAATGACAAGGGTGATATTCACTTGTTGTTTTCAGGAGTATTGAAGCAATTTTTGTTTTCCAAATTTGACCAGAAATTGCCATTTAAATCAAACAACCAACAAGTTAACGCGTTTTCTATTCATCAAATTAAGTCGATTAAATTCTTGTTTTTCATTGCTATCATTTAGATGAAATCGCCCTTTTGCCTCTTATTCTTTTCTCACTTTTTTGGGTTTGCTGTATTATATATTTGAGCAGACACTAAATTCTGGCTTCATACTTACCACCCGAATGGCAATCGGGTTTGGGCCAGATGACATCTCTCCCAATGAATTCTCAAGCCGAAGTACCCTTATGTTCATAAATTCCATACCTAAAATGGAAGCACTAAGCATAGATCACCTTGTTAATCTTCATCAAACACAGAAAAAGGATTTTGTAAGTGAAACTTGACATTGCCAAATCAAACTAAGGTTCCGCTTTTGTACATAACTTTAAAATGTTTACATGAATGCTACATTATAATAGCTAAAGCTCAATCATTTCAAACTTTCTTTCCAGCTAAATCTTCAACAGTCAGATTCAGTGTATCAGCAGAACCTTTTTTCACCTCCTCCCCGCGGGCAGCCAGAAAGTCCTCGATGGTTCCAGGTGCTCCAAAGTACCCAAGATGATCAGCAATCAGGTGGAGATTGTCACACCCGCCACAACGCGCTACCACCACACCGCTCTCGTATGATTCTCGACTACACGTCTTCATAGATCTTGTTTCACAGACCTTGCAAGTAAAAAGCATGGCAAGGTCATGCCTTGGGGATGTTTTCAAGTTGGCAGCAGCAGAAAATTTGACATCAGAACTGTTTATAGCATTTGAGAGGGACGGAGAGTTATTCGAGTCACAATTAGGCTTCAAACTGCCATCTCCATGATCTGCCAAACCCTCATTAACCAGATTGGTTGCATTTGTTTGCGTCTGAAAATCCCTTTTGTCAAATCCATATTTCCCGAGTACAGAACTCACAGAAGGAACAAATTGCTCTGCCAACAACAATTTGCAAAACAAAAGTTAATCAAAATTGTATACCCAACAAGTTCTTCAGCCCAAAGGGAGAGGCAAAGGAGGACTGTCATGGAAATAGATCAACAAAAGGAACTTCAACTTTTTCTTATTTTTTTTCAAATGTTCAGTCACAAAACTCACAACATACTCATAGTCTTCTGTATCTAAATTGATGAGTTTCACGTACTATGGGTGCCCATGTCTGTGTTTTTTGAAGGTCAACAAGCAAATAACACCAATATCCTAAAACCATGAATAGATTAACATACAATGAATAAACCATCTAATACTTAAATGCAATTTGTGAACTCTATTTCTCAAACTGTTCAGCCAAATTTTCAAGTGTTAGATGTTACAGATATTGTTGGAGTACATTCACCTCAGGAAATTTTCCTCCTAATCCTAACCCGGCATCCAAAAATAACACTCATCCTATGAGGAATTAGAGAAAGAACCACCAATGGATGACCATGAAAACTGCAGAGTTCCTAAATTAATGCCCTTCAAGTTAATCTCTTATGCCAATTAGCGCAATTGTAAATAGAGGGTGATCCCATAAAGATGATAAATTTTCTTCATACAGACCAAAACATAGCAAGGTGGAGGCTTTTTCTAGCCTGATCAATTTTTGGATTTGTAATGGCAATCAAATTTCATATTTTTCGTTGATGAAAACAAAACCCCACCAAAATCAACTAAGAAACCCCAATTTCGCAAACATGATTTCTTGGGTTTTTGAGTGGGCAATAGAGAGCGGGGGCTAACCTTTGAAGAGTTTGGCGTGCTGCTGCTGATTGCTGAGGAAGAGTGAGCCTATGCGCCTCTGCAACATCCGAGCAGCCATGGTCGATTTCTCAAGCTTTGGCGGTTCAAGGTCGGTTTAAGTCAAGTGAGCGGTAATAATAGACGATATTTACCAACAGAGAATGGGGTGCCCTCCAAGTTTTTTCTTTTTTCTTTAATTTATTGGGGTGCCCTCCAAGTTTTGTCCCTAATTAATTAAAAAGGCCACTAACTCGATTAAATATTCTCTAGACTTATCTCCAAAAAAATGTATACATATAGAGTTATTTACACTAACACCTTTCAGGTTTTCGACTTTTTCACAAGACCCCCGAATTTTGAAAATTATACGAATATCCCCTGAAGTTTTAAATTGTTTTCACAAAATCCTTGTTCATTGATTTTTAATTCAAAGAATGATGATTTATATATATATATAATTTCGCATAATGACAAAGTAAGCCTTTAAGATTAGATTGCTAACACATTCATCGAGGTTGATTTTGTCCTTTGCACACGTTTTTAAAAATGAAATCATCAAGTTTTGGATGAACAATCAACGAAAAGGGTTTTTAGGAAAACAAATTGAAACCTCAGGGGGCGTTTGTGTAATTTTTGAATTCTCAGGGGTTCGTGAAAATGCCGAAAACCTAAGAGAGTGTTATTGTAAATAACTCTATATATATATATAGTTTTTCTCTAATGCGGACGTCCGCATTTTGTTAAACTACGGTTGCCCACAAATTTGCCAATATATATGTATATACAAGTAAAAACATACATCCCGCCAAATCACTAGGCCTCATCATTTGGCCCGCGGGCTCATGGGCCGATGGGGGCCCGCTCGGCCCATCGAAAAAAAGCCTGGCCCGACCCTTTATGGGCTTTGAGATGGCCTGGCCCGCCTTGGGCCGGGCTAGACTTGGGCTTGAGTGTTTGAAGCCTAGCCCGGCCCGTCCATAAAAACCCGGCCCGTTAGGCCCGCATACATATATAATTATGTATAAATAAGAGTTTAGGATTATGATTATATCACTTAAATCACATATATAATTTGTTTCATTTCATTTACTTTTCTTTACTCATTCCTAGTTTATAATTGGATGATTAGCACATTAATTTAATTTGTGTCAATTATTAATACAACAATTATATATATATATAAATAAGATGAACAACATATCATATCACCAAATACAATCATATCACGAAACATAATCATACCACCAAATATAATCATGCTTTTCTTGAACACATCACCAAACATTTGCATATTTATTCATACCATCCTTTTAAAAAAATATTTTTTTTATACTTATTATTTTTTAAAATTATTTCTTAAAACGTATTACGGTCTAATTATGTAATAACCTAAAAAATAATACTTGATTTTATTATTTTTGTAGAAAATCTTATTAAGTTGTGCGACTTTATTAGGTGTTTTATGAATTTGGTTTGATGTGAAAATATTGGAATTAAGTGACTTTAATCTCAAATTTGGACTAAAATGCCCTTATGATTAAGTTTATGATTTTTTTGGATTGAAGTAGGCCCGTTTTAGCCAGGCCCGATGGGCTTTCTCAAGCCTGGCCCATGGGTCGGGCTTGGGCTTTGAATTTTTTTTTAAAACCCGGCCCGGCCCGCTATTTTCTCTCTCCTCTTTAAAGCCCGGCCCGGCCCACCCCAAGCCCATTAAATTTGGGTTGGGCTAGCCCGGCCTGGTCCATTGATGAGCCCTACAAATCACTTTCACCTTGCCAGAGGTGTGGACCCTGCAAAAAGTATCCCAAATGTGGGAATATGGAGATGCAGAAAAAGAAGAAGTAGTACCATTGGTTGCTCTCAAGGCTCTTGCAACATGTTAAGCACTTTGTACTGTAAATTGCCATTTTTAATCAATGAATCTAACAGCTTTCTACTGCTAATTGGAATTGCACGAATCAAATCCACCTCTTCTGCAAAAAAAGTGGACAACTGTAATTTAACAAAATGCGGACATCCGCGTTAGAGAAAAACTATATATATATATATATATAAAGAGCTTCAGTTGAGAGATCCTTATTTGAGGGGCATCCTTGTAAGGCTCACTTCGCATAGTATTTCATTAATCCAAATTGTCTATTTTGTAGATATTCATTCAAAGATCATCTCTACAAAAAAATCTCACTTGAATTCGATATCATTTGACGACTCAATTAAATTATTAAAATTTTAATACTTTTTTGAAACACCATATTCATTGATTTTGTATGACACAATTAGATGTCGAAATGGTTTCCAATTTGTATAATTTTTTGCAAATATGATCTATGAATGTAAACTTAAAATATAGATGTTTGGATTGTTGAAAAAAAATTTATAGTTGGCCCTAAAGGGTGTCCCTCAAATTAGGGATCCCTTAATAGAAGGAGACTGTATATAGGGTATTTTGTACACGTGGAAGTCTATGTCATTAAAAAATGGGTCCCACTTTTGACATGTGAGCATTTAACAGATTCACTAACAGTTTAGCTAACTGAGGGGGTAATTGTAGGTTTTCCGCAAGTTTTAGTATGTAATTGTAAATGTCCCTTAAAATAGGTATGAACTTGAAAATGACCCCATAATTTGGGGGTCTTTCGTAATTTGTCCTAAAATTTATTTTTAACGTGTATCCATTTTTTACCTTATCCGCATGTAGAGCATTGAATGTTAAGTTCCCTATATAAAGGGGTGCTGGATGCATTGTAAAAGACACACCAAAATTGAGAAAAAAGAAGAAGAGAGAGAGAAGGAGAGAAAGAGGAGATGGAAAAGAAAGAGAGAAAGAAGAGATGGAAAGAAAGGAGGGAAAAGAAGAGAAAGCGAGAATGAAAGAAAGAGATCTAGAATTCAGTGAGAAAGATTATGATAACACTGCTAGTTGCAATATCACAGAGAATACTATATTTCACACACTCTCATATTCAGTTTATTTTATAACAGAAACTTGGATGATACAATTATTCTAAAAAATACAATCAAGTCTCAAGATACAATTATGTATACTCTGGGTACATTTCTAAATTTAAGACTTGGAACAAGGAGGCATATACGCAGGTGGTGGGCGAATGCTGGTTTCAGTGGTGTTTCCATTCCTCACAATGAGCACAGTGTTCATTCCCCAGCTGGAATGCCTTTCCAAATGACAGTGCATATACCATACTCCTGAAAATAATCATCAAATATAATTCATTTAATTAATTAGTTACCCTAGCTCCATGGTTGATCTTAATTTAATTTGCCTAATTACATACATCATACATGATACATGTGACATGTGACATGTCCGTAAATCAGGGAGCTGTAGAAGTAGAACTTACCAGGATTATCAGCTACAAATCTGATGGCTGCCCACCCTTTCTTCGGTACACCAATGGTGTTTACTTCTGGTGGATCAACCAAATTGTAGGTCTTAGGTGACGTCGTACTGTTGAAATTCCCAGAACCAGTTCCAACCAAATAGAAGCTGAAACCATGGAGATGCATTGGATGGTTCTCAGCGGCAATCATGCTGGTCCCTTGGAAGATTATCTCAACTTCTTTACCATATTTAATCATCTTCACCTTCGTCGCAAAGCTCGGATATATTGTGTTGTTTTGCACGAGTCCCGTGAAGTTGAAAAAATAAGGCGGTTTGTCTGGGAAATTAGGTGCGTAAACTCCATTAATTCCCCTGTACATAGGTAATAAGGTCATTTAAGTTAGAACTTTTTTTTAAACAAGGTTCAGCGTCGCAAAAATGAACAAGTAAGCAGACGTGGTTAGGCTAGTGGGTTAACAAAATTACAACATTAACCAATTACTTGAGCAACCAATTCAAATTACGATACGTACCCATAATATGCTTGCAGTATATCAATAGATGGAGTCACAAAACTGATGTTGTTTAAGCTTGCAGCAAGTGCGTTTCCATCTGGCCCATCACAAGAAGAATTGGGACAAATTCTTTCATTTATAGAAACAGTGATGAAGAGCCTATGTGAGATGTTTACGGGGACACTAATGGGGTGCTCTTCGCTTGCCAATGCCCTCACTTGCGTAGTGAAGTTTGCAGCAGCTGTGTCGTCGTCGTGATCGGGAAGATTCGGTAAGGGGATGGTTGAGGGGGCACTGTAGTTGCCGTTGTATTGAAGAATAGCAGTGGTGGTGCTGTTGTTGAATGCAACGTCCCCATCAACAAAAGAAGTAGAAGCTATGTAATAGTGGCTTGGAGACTGGTTGGCAGTGACCAAAATGTCCATGGTTTGGCCTGGAGTTATCATGATGTATGAGGTGGTTATTGGTTTTATGTATGCAGCGTCTTGAGCTACCACTGTGAGGTTGTGGTTGGCGATGGCGAAGAAATGTTCTTCGTTCATCACGGCATTGATTACGCGGAGAAGATAGGTCTTGCCATAATCAACCAACCAACGATATGTTGTCTCTGCAACAGTAAAATAATTTAGGGGTTTCTCACACACATTACTAAGGTGTCATGAAATTCCAACATGAGACCATCACTAATCGGCAAGTCAAGATCTTTTTCCACCGCTTTGTTAGCATTCTTTATTTCCACGACTTTGTTAGCATTCTTTATTTAAATTTTAGTTACTGAATAAAAGCGATGCAAGAAATTAATTAATGATATCATGTGAAAGTATGTTAGCTCCGGTCAAAAAACACTCCATTGCTTTTTCTCACTTCCATATATAATAGCAATAAATAATCAATGAGAGATTATATTAAAATAGATAAATTAAAGCATATTAGGTTTGGATCTTTGAAATTATAATTACCATTGGAACAATCATACAGATCTCCGGGCTCTCCATTGATTGTGAAGGCGTCTGAAATGTTGGGGTCGCCACCTGTTGCAAGGGCCTCTTCAATTATTTCATTCACATCTCCCTTGAACCAGGATCCTGCCATTAAGCCAGATGAAAAAATAATATAATTATTAAGACCCAATGGTGCAACTCTACGATGCAACAATGTTGTGTTTTTTTTTACTGCAAACTTCAAACTTCTATAAGTAACACCAAAAATAACTCTAATCAAAGAAATATTTTTATTTTAATATTTGTAGTTATCGCATGGTCTGCACTCCTTGTAAATATTGTAAATATTTTCTTTTCATATATGTGGGGAAATTAACTAAAACATAGTTCATATCTTTACTTTTCTACAAATAATAATCGGGACAAATCGAAAGCATGCTACAAATTCAAAGAGTATTTCACCAATTTACCCTAAATAAAAAGTACCTAGAATAAGCGTTTCTTGTGCATCTGGCGTTACAAATGGATAACTGGTGTTGAGAGCTGGTAGAATAATGATGGCACCGTGAACAGTGGCACGTGTCCAATCACTGTGAGCATGCCACCATAATGTTCCTTCTTCACTGGAGAATATAACTTCGTGCGTAAAGTTTGTTCCGGCAGGAATAGGGCATTGAGTTATGTTCTCGGGTCCATCCGACCATGGATTTCTCGGGTTTTTCACTCCATGCCTATAAATATGAAACAATATTTAAAGTTTGGTGGTGCGCAAAATATTATCCTTTCACTTTGTCATAATGCATGCACTCTAAATTTAATATTCTATTATTTTAGAATGCTTAAAGAAGATATACTCCATTATAGAACACGTATAGTGTAGAATGATAATACGAACAAGTGTTATGATATAAGTAAATTTTTATGGATACTTTAAAAGAGAGAAACATGACACGTGTACAAACTATATTGCATGACCGTACTATAGTCCAATTCTATAATTTCTCAATTAAAACGAGTCTAGAATCTTGATCTATGTCAAAAGAACACCGCAGATCTAGAGCTAGGCTAATAATGGGACTTACCAATGAATGGTGAGACCATATAATCCTTGGTTATGGACATTCACAAAAGCAGTGTCTCCTTTCCGAACAGTGATGGTCGGCCCCGGAAAACTCCCGTTCACTGTTAAGATGCTCTTTGTGGTGCAAAGCTTTGTAAAAATTTCTTCTCTCAGCTGCAAAATATCACAAACAAAACCCAACATTTAATAACAAAAATTCTAGTGTCAACATGGTTTAGTCTCTGAAAAATCACATTGACTTGTAGATCAGTGATTTCAGGTTCAACACCTCATGATGTCTTAGTAGTGTATTGTGAGAGACTCTTATTTGCCTATAGTTTAGACTATCACTTTTATTAAAATAATAATAATGACACAATTCTAGTGAAATACCCATAAAAGATGTAAGCAAATTTTCCACACAAAAAAAAAAAAGGAAAATTCGATTATATATATATAATATACATATGTATACATGTGTATCTCCATACCATGCACGTATATATACAACCTACAAAGAAACGCAAGCGAAGATGATACATGCAGAGGCCTGTCAAACTGGTATTAGTGTAATGTAAGGAAGCGCATACATATATATATGCGTGTGTGTATCCACACCATGCATGATGCATATACATACAACCTACAAAGAAAAGCAAGCGACGATGATCATGAACATGCAGAGGCCCTCAAACTGGTACTAGTGTAACGTAGGGAAGCACTTACAACAAAATCATAATTATAGATAGCTCCATTAGCCTTGCAAATCCCACCCAAGAGCATAAACCCTACAAAAGCCAAGACCCAACTCATATTGTTGTACTTTCCCATTTTCAGATCTCCGAAAAATTGATTTTCCTATGTGTCCTTGAGGTTTTGTGAGTGCTATTTATAGAACATAAGGAAAAAGTTAAAAAAATTATTGTTAAAGCAAAAAACAACCTATGGAAAACGAAGTAAGGCACTGAAGGAAAACGTGGGGCGCCGCAAAATGGTTGTGGACCTGTACCGACTCTTCTTTTTGGTCAGCACTCAGATGGGAGAGTTGGGTGTCAATGGATATTGGCAGAAACTTTGGCTTTGAACTCATGAAATTCTGTGGATAGGCCACGGTTTGGGGTACCATGGCAGAGAGTAGACACAAGCGAAATCGAGAGAAGGCTCTGAATACCAACTGATGTAGAACAGCCCATAGGTATTAGAGTAAACACTTAAGCAATAGAACTGAGAAGAAATATAAGAAAACTATTAGTTTTCCAACTGCACTTTGCTTGTCCGTGACAATTTCATATACTAGTACATAATTTGACAAACAAAAGGGCATATATTAAATTTAATCATTCTTTAGTATATACTAGCATCTCTACATGCAAGACATGCGCTCTGCGCCATTTAGAGATTTTTCATGTAATATTTTACAATTGTTTTCTTTGGTGTTTGGTGGTTGGATTCTACCCGTAAACTTGATCATGTTTTTTTTTTTTTTGTCAATAACCTAAGCATTTTTTGACTTAAAATCATGAATTCAAATATATAGAATTTTGATCATAATTGAACCTGAAAATTACCTCTATGAATCCTGAGTTTAGGTATTAATAAAAAAAACTAACAGAAAAATAAAGACAAATAGGTATCCAATCCTCCTATATTATCTTTGTTTTTGCTTGCCACAATCTGCTGGGACTAACAGAAAAATAAAAACAATTATGTTTTTCTTTGTTTAATAATTAGTACGAATGTTCAACTTAGAAGCATGGTCCATTGAAGTATGCTTACTGAAAGTTTGAAGTCCCAGTAGATTGTGGCAAGCAAAAAACAAAGATAATCATATAGGAGGATTGGATACCTATTTGTCTTTATTTTTCTGTTAGTTTTTTTTTTTATACCTAAACTCGGGATTCAGATTTCAGGTTCAATTATGAACAAAATTCTATTTATTTGAATTCATGCTTTTGAGTTTGATTCTTCATAAAAATGCTTAGGTTATTGACAAAATTAAATAAATATATAAGATCACGTTTATGGGTACGTAGAATAATCCAACCACCAAACGTCAAAGAGAATAATTGCAAAAAATTACATGAGAAATCTCTAAACCATGTGGAGCTTGTATGCACGAGAGCACGTGTAGAGATGCTAGTTTTTTTTTATAAATAAAATAACCAAAAACCCCCAAAAAAAGGGCCCACTTTATCTCTCCTGCCTTTAATCCTCCAATGCGAACAATCAGCAGCCAACTCTTGCAAATTATTTGGAAGGACTATTGCATAATTATCAGCCGGCTCTTCCTTTCCTACAACGAACGATTTGGGGGTGGAGGAAGGGAAGAGAGAGAGAGAGAAGGCTGCTGGATTGGTGAGTGTGGATTGGGTTTATTTTATTTTAGGGTTTTTACTGTAAAGGTCCCCGAACTTTACCTCGAGTTGCAATAGGGTCCCCGAACTTTTTTTGAGGCAATTAGGTCATCCAACTCTCTCATCCGTTCCAATTGAGTCCTTCCGTCAATTTGGCTGTTAATTTGAGGGCTAAAATTGTCCATTTCAATTAAAATATTTTAAATTTTAAAAATTGGAAAAAAAAAGTGAAAAAAGTGAAAAAATAATAATTAAATAACTAAATAAATAAACTTAAAAATAAAAAATCCAAATCCAAATCCCTCTCTCTCTCAGCTCTCCCTCTCTATCTCTCCATTTCTCCCTCTCTCCCTCTCTCCTGCAACCCATCCCCCCCTCCTCCTTATCCCACCCCTTCAAAACCCAGATCCCAACCCAACCTGCAACCCACCCCCCATCTCCCAACCCACAAAACCCAGAACCCACCCTCAACCCCACCCCCCCTTAAGATGCAAAGTGTTCGAATTTTTTTTTCTTTTTCAATTTTTGAATTTGCAAAGAGAGAGAGAGGATCTGGATGGGTCTTAGGTGAGGCTGGGGTAGATCTTGGGGTGGGAACGAGGGTGGTTGTTTCAATCTTGTAGTCTTCATTGGTGGAAAGCTTATGGACAAAGTCGTGGCCTCTCACATCAATGGCACTCTGGTTCCTCTTCTCAAAGAGGCTGGGGCTCTCTGGCTTTGAAAATGAATTATCTTCTTTCTTCAAATACTATTATTTTGTTCATTTTTAAGAAAGAGAGAAGAAGAAAATGACTAGGACCTAATTACATAGCAAAAAAGTACCTAATTGATGACCAGCAGCAGGGCAGAGGAAGAGGAGTTGCTTTTGTGAGTCCCCCCTAGCTCCATTTTAGACACACTAATCACTAATGTCTCACTCACTAGCTAGCTACTTCATTTATCTTTTGGGTTTTGTTTTCTTAGTTTCATATGGGTGTGTTGGATGAAGAAGGTGGAGTTGGGGTTGATGATGGATGAAGAACCCGAAAGGACACTTTTACCCCTTCATTTTGACTTACAAATTGACAGAGTTGGATGGTAGGACCCAATTGAAACTATTTGTCAAGTTAACGGGTGTAATTCCTTCCAAAAAAAGTTTAGGGACCCAATTGCAAATCGAGGCAAAGTTCAGGGACGTATACAGTTAAAAACCCTTTCTTTTATTTTATCTTTTGCATTTTATGTTTTATTTTGAGTGCTGCTAAACAAACCCTAAAATTAACTGAGTACACCTTACTACTAAACTATTTATTGAATTACTAATTTACCGTAATATAAAATGACCAAAAAAGATAGAATAATAATGGTATTTTTAACAAACAACACGGAATCCAGGAGAAGTGTATTGATCCAAGTTGATTTTTTTATGCATAAAACTTAAACAATCAATAACACAAACCAATTCATGCTGAAATATTGGAAACCCACACCCAAAGAGTTCTCCGCAGCAAGGTTGGAGGCTAGGAGAGTCTGAGACTGCCATGGTTGAGGGAGAAGAAGCGTTCAAAATGCCTATTGATATTTTACATTATTTTCCATACGAGTTAATAGTGTGTGTATTGTTAAAGGTGGAGAGACGTGTCAAAATTTTAGATAAAGGATAGGAGGAGACAGGGAATTTGGGGACAACAGATCTCAACTTCCCTGAGATCCTATTCTCTACGCCACCCCCCTTAACAACTTTAGTCACCATTTCTACTTCAACTCCGACGGCAACTCATTAAAACCCAATTCTCAAATGCAACAATCTAATCCCAATCCCAATTCAGATGTTTCCAAAAAACACATGGTGGTCGTGGTGGAGAACCGCAATTCCAGGTGGTGGTGGTCGCACATGAGAGAGAGAAAAGAAGAAGAAGAAGCAAGAGAGAGAGAGAGAGTTTTTTGTTAAAATATTATTTTATTATTATTTTACTGTAATTTTTTTTTTAATACTTTAAAATATTAAAAATTAAAGAAGGTGTACTATGGGTATTTTTGGTAGTTAAATAGGGTGTTTTTAGTTAATTTTACGTTTTAATTTAAACATTAGGGTGTACTTAGATCATAATGTGTACTCAGTTAATTTTAGTGTTCATTTAGCAGCACTCTTTATTTTTCACTTTTTAATTATTTTTAAGGTCCCACTTTATTTACCCACTTTATATTTGTATCTTTAAGATTTCCTTCTTTTCTTACCCTCGTATTGGTATCTTTTAACGACAAATTGGATGCAATGTGAGGAAAATTAATGGTAGGGGAAACTTGGCTAAAAAAGTTAATTCATATACTTAATTTTCTTTTTTTCTTTTAATGACAAATTGGACGAAACATGAGGAAAATTAATGGTAGGGGAAACTTGGCTAAAAAAAGCTAATTCATATACTTAATTTTCTTTATTATAAAAAATTGAAAAAATAAAAAAAGGTACACTACAAGTTCAAGGGTATTTCATCAGTTTACCCTAAGAATATTCACCAACGATTTAGTACAAAAATTAATTAATATGTCACTACAGTCAAGTTGGCCAAAATTGATTTCCTCTATGGGAAATTTGGTTTAGGTCACATTTTCAATTTGGGAATGGAAAGTGATCCTATTGTTTCTCTAAATCTATCTAATCAATATCATTAGTCTACAAATCAAGCTATTTTATATTCGGTTAGATCTAAACCTCGTTGACTAGAATGTGTTTATTCTTGAAAAGTCTGCATTAACCGCATATCTTTTTTTTTTGGAAAAGTAACAACCGCATATCTAAGATCACTAGTCTGCATTATCTAAGACCACCTCGTTCGCTAGAATGTGTGTATTTTTTAAAGATATAGACAACCGCATATAATAAGCTTTCTGGAATAGTCTGCATTATCCTCGTTTGAGGGTTTGACGTGGTATGAGGGCTCCTCATGGTATCATTGTTGATGACTTAGTGAACTACTCTTTCTCACTGGTTTTCTTAATCACATCACTTTATTTCAAAATAGAAGAAAAAAAAAACTTTAATGATGCGTGATTAGAAAAAAAAGACAATATGTACTTCCCTCCTAAACCCTTTTTTAATTATCAAACCAACTTCTTCTCTTTATGAGGTTTAGTATTTATATAAAAAAAATCAATATAAACTTTTTATTCCAATGAATAGTATAGCCGGGTGGTTATATATACTGTTTAAATATAATATATAAAAAGAAAAATAGTATTGCCGCACCACTATACTCCCCTTTTTTTTGGTTTTTTTCAAATTATTAGTATAGCCGTGCGGCTATACTTTTTAAAAATAATATATTAAAAGAGTATAGCCGAGCGGCTGGACTCGGTGTTTTTAAAATTGTTTTTGAAATTAATAGTATAGCCACCGGGGAAATAAAAAAGGCTCATTTTAATACAATGTAAGGCCATTTTACAAAACCCAACCCGTTAGTTATATTAAAAATTAGGTCAGATATCTTCTTCTTCCCACCGTCGCCTTCTCCTTCCTCTCTCTCTGTCTCTTTCTCCATCTTTCTTCCTAAGAAGCAGCGGATCCTGCACGCTTTAACCGCCCTTCGTCCACGCCACAACGGCAAAACGCCCGCCCAGAACCTCCTAGAGCCGCCTAGGCCGCCAAGAGCCACCTACGGCCGCCTAGAGCCGCCTAGGGCCGCCTAGAGCAGCCTAGTGCCTCCTAGTGCCGCCTAGGCCGCCTAGGCGAGCTCCCAGGCGCCGCCTAACTCCCTGGCTTCTACCCCTGGATGCCACATCCTGGAAGGGTACCTCTTGGTGTACCGGAACTGACTTAAGTTGGTTCCAAATTGAAAGATAATGAGCTTTTGGTTGGAGTGAAATTAGGATTACACTGTTTTCAGTCATGTGGCAGGTCACTGGTGAATCGCCCTTCCTAGTCTGAGGATCTTGTACTGAAATACTAACTAACAGGGTGCATGCAACCTTAGGCCATTTTACTTGATTTTGTTCCATCTCCTGCAGTTAAACCTGTTTTTGCTTATGCACTTTTTATCTTTGAAGTTGCTGAATCACTTGCTATATGGAACCAGACCTTATTTGATATTATTTTGGGCCAGCTGCAGTAGGTGCCCCTTGAAAAGTCTATTAATATGTCTCCATTTATATTAAAAATCCCCAATTCGAAGTGAATTTTGATTGGATGGTAGTGTCTGATACTGCTAGCAAATCATCGAAAACCGAAACCAAGTAATATAAAAACAGTTGAGGTAAATGAATTGAGAAATGCTAACATTGTCTTGGAAAAAGTTCCATTTGAAAATGCTTCATAATATTTTCCTTGACGTCATCTTTCCTGAGTAAATAAAAAAAAGAAAAAAAGATAGAGTTTTCAAATAAGGATTTTGAATAGCTGGGTCCATATTAATTCCAATCAGGATTGTTGACCTTTATTTTCCCTGACGAGTCTTTACTTTGCTGTGTTCTTCAAATCCTGACATAATGTGTTTTGGACATTTCTGTGTACAGGAGGAGGAGGATGATGCTGGTCTCTAACTGCCTTGTTGCTAATCAACTGGTTGTACAGTGCTGTAACACCCTGGTAACTCATAATCAAATTTTTCTTGTATATTCACTAATACAAGGACCAATTCCTGAATGCCTTTTCAGGCCAAGCAATTTATTTTAAACGTTCCATTCTTAATGCTCTCTCTCTCTCTCTCTCTCTCTCTCTCTCTCTCTCTCTCTCTCTCTCTCTCTCTCTCTCTCTCTCTCATGATGTACGCGGGCTTAGATTTCAATAGCATTCCCAATTGTTCTGTTTTCTAAAATTTGTTTGAAGAGCTTTTGAAGAGAAGGTGGTTGATCTTGACATTGAAGAGGTTTGATCTTTTTTCTAAAATTTGTTTTGTTTACAATAAATAGTGTTCTCTATCTGTGTCTATTGATTGATACTACATATTTTGTTTGTGTCAATGCCATTATCTTATCTATACAAAAAGCCATTATCTTATCTATACAAAAAGATAACTTGGTTGCCACTCTTTTGTATAAGCTGCTATGTGTCAATGCCGAGAGATTTATTTCCAAAGGCTGTGACGCCTATCGAACTTATAAACTCCTCCTCAAGCTAAGATAAAGCCTAGTCACCAAATTGTAAGCATGAGTTGTCCAAATGCATGGTAATGCATCAACTAATTTAATGGAAAAAGCCACCTCCAGCATTCAAATTAAGATAAGAGAGAACAGTCTTTCTCTCCAAGAAAACAATGTAAGGATGCCACGTCTAAACTCTTAATCCATGTTATTAATATATATGTATATAAAGCACCCAATAACCCTCTAATGGCATCCCAAGAAATAATGAACAAATATATAATTTAACCCTTTTTATTCAAAAGAACATATGTATATATAAATATTTAATGAAATAATATACATATAACTATTGAAATGGTATTATAAACATAAAACAATTATAAATAGACATTTCCTTCTTACCAAGATAATTACATAAGAATATATAATAACATTTATTTTTCTTTAATCAACATTTAAGAAACGGACACTCACAGATTGTGAGAGAGGCAGTGACTTACATGATAACAGATGATTTGGAAGTGAAGCCTATGTTTGCCATTTCAAGTATCGCTCTGCTTAAAAACTTCAATGTTAGGGATGTTCGTTCACTTGAAGAGGTTGTGGTTCCTCTCGATAAGGATAAAGTTTGTGTTTATTAATTTTTTGTAACGTGATAAATTACCATTCTACGTATTCAAATATTGCACTTGATATTCTATAAGAATTTATGATGAAGAGCATTTTTGTTTAATTTCCTGGTTAGGGTTTGAAATTGTTGAAAGGCATCGTTGCAGTCAAATGCAGTTCTGACGAATGTGTTCCTTTAAGCAGCATTTCAAGTTGACATTTTGAAGCTTCTTTTGGAATGTTTGTTTTTTAATATGGATGATGTATCCTTTGTTTTACAATATTAATTGGCTGAATGAATTGGATTGGGTACGTATTGGACTTCATACTAATACAAAGAGATCAGATTCTTCTGCTTTCTTCTTCTCTCTTAAAAAAGCAATGATGTCTTTTCACTTAAAAAAGCAACGATGTCATCACTTGGGAACGGCAATTCTCGAGCAACATCAAATTAATTGATCTTCATAATTGCATATCTATAACGACTACTGAGGGTTGAAATTACCACCACCACCACCACCACACGCATTGCTTTTTTTTTTTTTTCACAATATCCATGGCATTCGCCCTCATTCTGATAATCCATATTAAAAGAGTACCGCCGAGCGGCTATTCTCCTTCTTTTTTTTTCCTTAAATTAATAGTATAGCCGGGCGGCGAAACTCTGTTTTTTAAAATTTTTATTCCAATGTTGCTGCACCGCTATACTCCCTTTTTTCCCCTTTGTTTTCAAATTAATAGTATAGCCGCGTGGCTATACTTTTTACGGCTATACTTTTTAAAAAAGTATAGCCGAGCGGCTGTACTCGGTGTTTTTTTAATTGTTTTTTAAATTAATAGTATAGCCACCGGGCAAAAAAAAAAAAAGGGCCCATTTTAATAAAATGTTTAAGGCCATTTTACAAAACCCAACCCGTTAGTTATATTAAAAATTAGGTCAGATATCTTCTTCTTCCCACCGTCGCCTTCTTCTTCCTCTCTCTCTCTCTTTCTCCGTCTTTCTTCCTAACAAGCAGCGGATCCTGCGCGCTTTAACCGCCCTTCGTCCACGCCTCAACGGCAAAACGCCCGCCCAGACCCTCCTAGAGCCGCCTAGGCCGCCTAGAGCCGCCTAGGACCGCCTAGAGCCGCCTAGGCCGCCTAGGCCACCTAGATGGGCTCCCAGGCGCCGCCTAACTCCCTGGCTTCTACCCCTGGATGCCACATCCTGGAAGGGTACTTCTTGGTGTACCGGAACTGACTTAAGTTGGTTCCAAATTGAAAGATAATGAGCTTTTGGTTGGAGTGAAATTAGGATTACACTGTTTTCAGTCATGTGGCAGGTCACTGGTGAATCAACCTTCCTAGTCTGATGATCTTGTACTGAAATACTAACTAACAGGGTGCATGCAACGTTAGGCCATTTCACTTGATTTTGTTCCATCTCCTGCTGAATCACTCTATGTGGAACCAGACATTATTTGCTATTATTTTGGGCAAGCTCCAGTAGGTGCCCCTTGAAAAGTCTATTAATGTCTCCATTTATCTTTAAAATCCCCAATTAGAAGTGAATTTTGATTGGATGGTACGTAGTGTCTGATACTGCTAGCAAATCATCGAAAACCGAAACCAAGTAATATAAAAACAGTTGAGGTAAATGAATTGAGAAATGCTAACATTGTCTTGGAAAAAGTTCCATTTGAAAATGCTTCATAATATTTTCCTTGATGTCAACTTTCCTAAGTAAATTAAAGAAAAGAAGATAGAGTTTTCAAATAAGGATTTTGAATAGCTGGGTCCATATTAATTCAATCAGGATTGTTGACCTTTATTTTCCCTGACGAGTCTTTACTTTGCTGTGTTCTTCAAATCCTGACATAATGTGTTTTGGACTTTTCTATGTACAGGAGGAGGAGGATGATGCTGGTCTCTAACTGCCTTGTTGCTAATCAACTGGTTGTACAGTGCTGTAACACCCTGGTAACTCATAATCAAAATTTTCTTGTATATTCACTAATACAAGGACCAATTCCCGAATGCCTTTTCAGGCCAAGCAATTTATTTTAAACGTTCCATTCTTAATGCTCTTTCTCTCTCTCTCTCTCTCTCACTCATGATGTACTCAGGCTTAGATTTCAATAGCATTCCCAATTGTTCTTTATTCTAAAATTTGTTTGAAAAGCTTTTGAAGAGAAGGTGATTGATCTTGACATTGAAGAGGTTTGATCTTTTTTCTAAAATTTGTTTTGTTTACAATAAATAGTGTTCTCTATCTGTGTCTATTGATTGAGACTACATATTTTGTTTGTGCTTTTGCTTCTTGGGGCTAGAAGTTGGTGAAGGCATCGTTGGAGTCAAAAACCGCTCTTACAAATGTTTTCCTTGGTAATAAAGTGCATGAAGGTTTCAAGTTTGGTCCTCTAAAGAAATTGAGCTTTTTGGGGTTCATTTTAGTTTGTGAATTGGCATTAACTGTATTGGCTTACATTGGATTATTTCAACTTTGGCCCTCTAATCTTAGTGGTAACAAATATTATACCGCAAGATATGGTAAAAACGACCCAACAAGTCCAAGGAAACCAATCTGCTATCCCAATGATCCTTTTGCACTGTCGTTGATACAAAAATGAACAAGGAGAACCGATTGTGCGGCTGAAGTAAACTTGCTCATCTACACTGCTCCGCAAGGATAAATGTGGACTTTATGAAGCACTGATTCTCTAAGGCATTTGCACTGTTTTGGTTTTTTGTTTTTCTGTTGATTTTATGTTTTGGGGCTCCATTTCTTAGTTTCTTTTCGGCATGATCAAATCTCAAACCAGTTGGCAGGAGACCAACTTTTATAACAGTTTCCTGTTTTTTTTTTTTCATTCCATTTGGGCAGTTTTATGAGTTCTTAGGCTTTAGTACCATTGATTCAGTTTGAATTGCTGTTGATGGTTTCTAAGGATTGTCTAAGCTTATACATAGGTCTTTCTAAGGCTTTTTAGACAAATTATACGCCTGTCGTCCTTCTTTGTCCTCTTTGCACAAAGAGTTACAAGCAAGCAAATAAGTTGTTGATTTTATTTTCACTCTTCTGTCTTTGCATGTTGGCGGTTAACATTTGCATGAAACCTATGGTTAACTAACACGGACACCTTGCAACTCAAACCCTTGTCATGTCACACAAATTCTTACTTCAATTTCTAAACACATCAAATATAGTTTTGTTCCTGAAGTGGCAGTTTGCAAGCTTATAAAATCTTTTTGATGCCTTGCATTACAGCTCCTCCTATTTTTCACACCCGATTAATCCATACTCATGCGAACGTGTGATAAAATTACATGTTCTAGTGATCTATTATCTTCTCTCTCTTTACCTATCAAATTTCACTCATCTTACTTGATCTATGAAGTTCATCATCCATTCCAAAGAAAAGAATAAACTCATCCATGTAATTATGGATCAGTCTTCTTGACGTCATCAATGGCAGTCACCAAAAATAAGGTGAAACTCCTAGTCCATGTAAAAAAAGCCACAAAATTCTGTTTGCTGAAAGGAGCATAGACCTGTTAGTTGACTTTTTCACTGTTTTTGGCCTCTAAACTAGTGATTGACGATACAATACCTAATATGAAAAAGCAAATACAAAACAAAACTAATGTAAATCTGGCTGTTGGTTTAGTTAATGAATGCCAACTAGTGGAAATAAATACATATTTATTCACTCTTCCGTAAATTATATTACCTATGTATAGGTAATGACATATTTGTATATGTAGAGTTGCTTTGTGGTCGACTGATGATGCAGAGTCTCCAAGGTGACCTTCCACCTTCTTGATCCATTCACCATTGCCATTTTTGAATAATTTTGAATTTAGGATACTTCTTTTATGGAGTTTGGTCTTTGAAGGCTTAAGCACATATATGCTCCTTCTTCTCTGTCCTTAATATCCCCTCAATGGCTACCACCAACAGCGCTAGTATGAGTTTGAAGCTTCTGATTAACACAAAAAGCCCATTTTAATACAATGTTTAAGGCCATTTTACAAAACCCAACCCGTTAGTTATATTAAAAATTAGGTTAGATATCTTCTTCTTCCCAACGTCGCCTTCTCCTTCCCCTCTGTTTCGATCTCTCTCTCTCTCTGTCTTTCTTCCTAACAAGCAGCGGATCATGCGCACTTCAACCGCCCTTCGTCCACACCTCAACGGCAAAACGCCCGCCCAAACCCGCCTAGCGCCTAGGCGCCGCCTAGGCCGATTTTTCGAACCTATTTAAGATTACAATTTTTTAGTGGAAATAAATACATATTTATTCACTCATCTGTAGATTATATTCCCTATGTATAGGTAATGACAGATTTGTATATGCAGGAGTTGCTTTGTGGTTGATTAATGATGCAGAGTCCAAGGTGACCCTCTACCTTCTTCATCTGTTCACCAGTGCCATTTTTGAATAATTTTGAATTTAGGATACTTTTTTGTGAAGGTATGTCCTCAATATCCCCTCAATGGCTACCACCAACAGCACTAGCGTAAGTTTGAAGCTTCTGATTGACACAAAAAGCCACAAAGTTCTGTTTCCTGAAGCAAGCAAGGAAGTTGTTGATTTCCTTTTCAGTTTTCTGTCTTTGCATGTTGCAACTGTTACTAGGCTCGTCTCAACTGATGGTATGGTTGGTTGCTTAGGCAACCTTTACCAGAGTGTCGAAAGCCTTAGTGTCAACAAGCATCGAATCAAATATACAAGTATACAACATCCCCAATTCCCCAACCTCTTCACAATTTGTTATCAACCTAAAATGATCAAAATGCCCAAAATCCAAAACAAATTTGAACCCGAAAAACAATAGAAATATCACCAGGGGCCCAATGAATTTGACATGTCGATAGGCGCGCCCATTTTCTCATCCCAACGACTCCAAAAAAACAGCTTCGATACCAAACCCGCAACCCGACCCATGTCGGGTCGCCTGTCCGCATCCAACGCCAGCTCCATCAGTAACGAGTCCTTCAACCTACGATCGACCCACCGCCGCCGCCGTTACTCACCCTCATATACCCTCCACCGACGCCATTTCCATCAATCATGTACTTCAATGGCAAGCTTATGGCTCCTCCCCATGAAATCACCTCCAACAGCACAACCCCAGAGCGATACCAACAGACTACAGAGAGCCCTCCAAGTTTTTTTTTTATTTTAAATATTATAAATTATAAATTATTGGGGTGCCCTCCGAGTTCTAGGCTACTATTGTCATTTGAAAATCAAAAGCCGAATGAATATAAATATTCATTACGGAAACACAATGTGCTTGTATTATTAGGCTTCCTTCTGGTGTGCGCTGAATAATTAAGTGGCAAACTCATGACATATGCTTGAATTTGAATACTCGTATGGATGACAATTGAATAGCAAGCAGCATAATAACTTAAACAAGTTTTCTGTCAGCCGCAGCCATTAATTATGAATTATTATCCATTTTCCTGAGTCAAAATGGAATTTATATTTTTGCTCTCCCTATCTAAGGAGGTATATTTTTCTACAAATACCCAAGACCGAAGACTTGACTGACTGAAACCATAGATTCGAACTAAGACCTTGATAGCGAAGAGAACGATCCTTACCAACTCAAACAATTCTCGTTGGCTTTACGTAGATTTATTTTGTAATCAAAGCAACATAGATTTTCTCAAAATTTTAATTTTTAATAGATGAATATCTTTAATTCATGGTTTGCATAAACTTACCATACAATGACTATGTTGGCTTCGTTTATTAACTAAACTCATAACCTATTCTAATCTTAAGCACTCTTCACAGATTCCAATATTAATCATTCTAAATTAACCTAACTCACCTATTCTAATCTTAATCCTCCTTCCCTCCCTCCCCCACCCGCCCCCTGGCGCCGATGAACCGAAATTTCAAGAGAAGAATGATGCAAACAAAAGTGGCTTAGCCTGTTTTAGAGCTATATATAAATTATGTCAACTAAACTTGAAAAGAAAAACATTTGAAGATAAAAGTTGTGTAACTTGTGGTGTTTCTATTCTGAGTCAGTTTCCATCAAGTGTTGCAGTACTTCAAAAGTTCAATATGAGGGGGATTGATGCACTTCAAGTTAAGGAGGTTTCATGTCCTATGTATTTCTCTAATCCTCATCAGTGGCTTGTTGATCTATTTAGAGAGCTAAATGTCTTACGTGTATATTTCTCTCTCTTGTAGGGTTTGAAGTTGTTGAAGGCATCACTGGAGTCAAATACCGCTCTTACCAATGTCTTCCTTGGAAAGAAACAGCACAAACTTTTCAACTTGTCCTCTGGCGACATTGAGTTTTTGGGGTTTCATTTTGGTTTGTGGATTGGGATTTCTATTCTATTACTTTGGATCATGTAGACTTTGGTCCCTTGATTCTATTGGTTTCATTCATTATATCTCGAATCAAACAGTCATTCGACCATCGCAACAATCTTTCAGCTTTATCGTTGATCCAGAACAAATAAGGAGGCCAATTTTGTACTGAGGGAGGTTGAAAAATCCAAGCTCGTCTATATATACTGATTCAAAACATCCGACGAAACTGATGAATTGTCGAAGGCTATTCTCCTGAGTGCAACTATTTCTCCACAATTGCATTTTAACCTTAATTTCACAACATATCAAATGTGGCTACTGCGTATATTTTAGAATTGAACTCAAACAATTTGGCCTGGTTTGTGTAGACTTATATTAAATGAGTATAGCCGCTCGGCTAGACTCGGTGTTTTTTTAAATTGCTTGACATTAATAGTGTAGCAGCGCCGTTACACTGTGTAAATATAATATATTAAAAGAGTATAGCCGCGCGGCTGTACGCCGTTTGTTTTAAATTTTTATTCCAATTAATAGTACAGCCGATAGGCTATACTCTTTAAATATAATATATTAAAAGAGTTTATTGAATCCATGAATATTGCTTTTCCAGTCAATCCCAAATTAAGGTCCATAAAAGACGCAAGGGCGTGGTGACATATATGATCATGGATAACTTGGAGGTGAAGCCATTGGTCCACCATTTCAAGTATTGCCATGCTGAACCAGTTCAATGTGAAGGAGGTTGGTGCTCTTGAGGAGAAGGTGGTTGATCTTGGCATGGATGAGGTCCTAAATATTCCTTCCACATTTCCCATTTTTCTATATACAAAATTTTGACTCGTCAAGTTTACTTTACCGTATAATCGGGCAACTTAGGTTCACTTGCATGTCATAATATATGTAATTTTCTTCACTTCTATCTGCATAAATCATTTCCTGTTTAGATTTAATCTATAATTAAAATGTTCGATTAATGTTAATATAAAGTTTATAGTACTTTGCCTACCTGAACAAATAAGATCACTAACCAAGGTGGTTGGTGTGAGTGGTTTGGCACTCTCATTCCTTAAAAGAGGTCAGGGGTTCGATCCCTGCTCTTGTACGGAGTCACCACTTTGGCCAGCACTTTACCCCTTAAGGGCCAACCCGGTGTGAGCGGGGATTAGTCTTGGTTGTGGTTAAGGCTTAAAGGTGCCACCCATAGTTGAGGCCCATCCAGGACCACCTCGTGGTTCAGACCAAAAAAAAAAAAAAAAACAAATAAGATCACCTGCTTTCTACATTGCCCCTAACATGGACTCTAGCTCATGTCTACCTAACTTAAAGCTTATTATTTGACATATATTGTATGTTTGTAGGGTTTGCCCTAATTAACTCACGTCAACAAAGCATCAAATCAAATATACAAGTATACAAACATTCCCAATTCCCCCATCTCATCACAATTTGTTATCAACCTAAAATCCAAAACAAATCTGAACCCATAAAACCAATACAAGTATCACCAGGGGCCCAATGAATTTGACATGTCAATAGGCGCGCCCATTTTCTCAGCCCAACGACTGCAAAAAACAAGCTTTGATACCAAACCCGCAACCCGACCCATGTCCGCTCCAACGCCAGCTCCATCAGTAACGAGTCCTTCAACCTAAGATCGACCCACCGCCGCCGCCGTTACTCACCCTCATATACCCTCCACCGACGCCATTTCCATGAATCATGTACTTCAATGGCAAGCTTATGGCTCCTCCCCATGAAATCAGCTCCAACAGCACAACCCCAGAGCGATACCAACAGACTACAGAGAGCCCTCCAAGTTTTTTATTTTTTATATTATAAATTATAAATTATTGGGGGGTGCCCTCCGAGTTCTAGGCTACTATTGTCATTTGAAAATCAAAAGCCGAATATAAATATTCATTACGGAAACACAATGTGCTTGTATTATTAGGCTTCCTTCTGGTGTGCGCTGAATAATTAAGTGGCAAACTCATGACATATGCTTGAATTTGAATACTCGTATGGATGACAATTGAATAGCAAGCAGCATAATAATTTAAACAAGTTTTCTGTCAGCCGCAGACATTAATTATTAATTATTATCCATTTTCCTGAGTCAAAATGGAATTTATATTTTTGCTCTCCCTATCTAAGGAGGTATATTTTTCCACAAATACCCAAGACCGAAGACTTGACTGACTATAGCCATAGATTCATACTAAGACCTTGATATCGAAGAGAACATACTAAGACCTTGATAACAAAGAGAATGATCCTTAACCAACTCAACCAATTCTCGTTGGCTTTACGTAGACTTATTTTGTAATCAAAGCAACATAGATTTTCTCAAAATTTTAATTTTTAATAGATGAATATCTCTAATTCATGGTTTGCATAAACTTACCAGACAATGACTATGTTGGCTTCGTTTATTAACTAAACTCATAACCTATTCTAATCTTAAGCACTCTTCCCAGATTCCAATATTAATCATTCTAAATTAACCTAACTCTTAACCTATTCTAATCTTAATCCTCCTTCCCGTCTCGCAACCGTTGCACCGAAATTTCAAGAGAAGAACATAAAAGAAAAACATTTCAAGATAAAATTTGTGTAACTTGTGGTGTTTCTATTCTGAGTCAGTTTGTTTGAGCTTAATGAATGATTTTTGTATGTGAAATTATTCACATAAAATCAAATATACAAGTATACAGCATCCCCCCAAATCCCACGAGCTTCCTCTCCTCTTCACAATTTGTGATCAACCTAAACAGATGAAAAAACCGAAACTCCAAAACAAAATTGAAGCTGAAAAACCAATTAGCAATATCATCGGGGGCCCAATGTAATCGACATGTCAAGAGGCACGCCCATTTTCTCAGCCCAACTCTGCGACTCCAAAAACAGCTTCGATACCAAACCCGCAACCCGACCCATATCCGGTCGCCTGTCCGGATCCTCCGCCACGCACTCCAACGCCAACATCACCATCTTCTCCGCCACGTCCATCGGAAACGAGTCCTTCAACCTCCGATCCACCCACCTCCTCACCCCGCCGCAGCCGATCCTTATCGCCTCTCTCGCCGTCTCGATCGCACTCACCCTCCTATACACTCCGTCTCCACCATTGTCATCCATCATGTACTTCAATGGCTCCTCCCCTGATATCAGCTCCAGCAGCACAACTCCGAAGGCATACACATCGCACTTCTGCGTCACGGTCCCGCTGAGCTGAAACTCGGGCGCCATGTACCCTCTGGTGCCCTCCACCTTCGTTGACCGAGCCTGGCTCTCGCCGCAGAGCTCCGCGGCGCCGAAATGGCAGATCTTGGCGTTGAGCACGACGTGTTCCTGGTCGGAGACGATGATGCTGGAGCTTTTGATGTGGTTGTGGACGAAGGTGGAGTTGAGGCCGAAGCAGTGGTGGATGTAATCGAGGCCGTGGGCGAGGTCGGTGGCGACCTGCATCCGGGAGAGCCACGTGGGCAAAACGGTGTAATTCGGGTTCTTAGGGTTCCGTAGGCAATCGGCGAGGGTGGCGCCGGCGACGAATTCGTATACGAGGTAGACGTAGCCGCTGGAGAGGGAGGCACCGAGGAGCTTGATGATGCTGGTGTGGTTGGATTTGGAAATTTGGGCGAGGCGGTGTTGGAGGTCGGCGAGGGAGATGGGGAGGCGGGACTTGCGCTGGAAAACGACGGCGTCTTTGCCGCGGAGGGAGCAGCGCCAGGAGGAGGATGTGGAGGAGGAGGAGAGGCGGCGGGCTTGGAAGGTTGCGGTGGAGGAGCGGATTTCAGACATGTCGTAGATGATGAGGTTTTCGGGGAGGGAAGATTTGAGGGACTTGAGGGAGGCGATGGAGGAGGTGGAGGACTTGGAGGAGAAGTTGTAGCTGGAGTTGTTCTCGTTGGCGCTGAAAGTGGCGGAGTAGGGGTCTGCGGCAGGAAAGGAGGAGGAGGATTTTGGGGTTCGGGGTTTGTTGGGGTTCTTGGGCACCATCGCCTGCGCGCTCTTTTTAGTCCAGCACATCAGGACGAAAGGGTTGACGGTGGCGGTGGTGGTGGCGGCGGCAACGGCGTCATATCATAGCAGAATTGGGATTTTGGGATTAAATTTTGCGCTGGATTTGTTCAAATGTATAAAATTAGGATGTGATGAATAAATGAGAGAGTATATGAGTTGCGTCCTTGTCAATATTGTGATCGAGTATCTGACTAAGGGGAAATACGAAAGCGATTGAAGAAGAAGAAGAAGAAGACTAACCACTTTGTAATTCCGTGATATTTTATTATTGATTGGAAAACAGAAAATAGATATTATAAATTATTCGAAACTACAAGCTTACTTTATGTGACCAATTGAGAGACGACAATAATCTTTATAATAAAGAAAGATGTTGGCATATGGTTGGGCTTTTGATGCCCCTTTTTTTCCTTCCTAATTATTGGTTCTCCTATATATTCGCTATATTGTTAATAATTAATAATTTAACAAATTATGCGAACAATCCTTAACTTACTATGAACTAGCATTTGATTTAGTGGTATTTATCTTAAGTTGCACGAAGGTTTCAAACTTGACTCGTATAAATACTCGCAACGATATATATTGTTGATCAGTTTTTTAAATTACAAAAAGCGATAGTATTTTATTGATAAGAGCCAAAAAACAAGTACAAATAAGAGAAGCTAGAACTAAAGATTAAAGGAGGGGTGTGTTTATAAAATAATATAAGGATACTATGTGGTCAAAAATTGGTAGGGGCGATGAGCATATTTTGAGAGGACTCTTCACCCACGCAACCTGGCGATATATTGTGTGCCGCGGCTCAAATCTAACATGCCACATAGTATTTATTTACCTTCCTTTCTGGTCTTAGCAGCAGCCAAAGAGGTTTTATTTATGTTGGTCAAATCCAAATGAATCCTAAATTCATTATTATGTCTGCGGGTGGGGGATGAAATAATTTGATTAACAAAGCACCACATTCGGGTCAAGATTCAAGCCTGAGAACAATAAGCAGATTTTTTTGTTACTATTTTTATTATTCTCTAATTTTTTATTTTTTTTAAAAGGCAGAAGAAACTGACCTTCACCATACCGTTGCCAGTGCCACGCCTTGTGTTTGCGTAGCTGAAATATGTATTAAATATGTACAAAAACAAAAGAAGAAGAAAAATTAAAGATTTGTAGCTTAAGTAATTAGAAGCATTTTCGATTCTCCCCCCTCGATATCGCTTTTATCCAAAAAATAAAAAAGGATTTGACTTACTAAAAGAAAGAAGAGGATTGATTGATAGATAAGATAAAATAAAATATCCGTTTTACTCAGATATTCTTTCGACCATTATAATTTTTACAATGAATCCCAGCAAGCACGCAAAGGGTGGGAAGAAATATCCCATAAACTTTGGCGGCGACCACACGAGCCAAAATCATAGGCCTAAATTGCAACATAATACACGGAGAAACGAGGAAAAGAAGAAAGAAGCCTAGGCCTAGCCATCCACATTTTCTTCCATTTCCTTTCCTGAGGTCTGAATCCAAAGAAAAAGGCATGGAAATTACCTAAGCTAGAGCTAGAGCTAGACGTTAACATAAGCACTGAGAGCATCACCAGTGAGCCTGTTGGCATTCGCATTCCAGTGAAGCAAAAGCCAATCCAATTTCCCATACCCCATCTTCACAGCCTGCTTAGACTTCTTTGACGTCGGCAACACAAGCCAAAATAATAAAAACGGCGAAAATGGGAGGGGGCAGTGGGAGAAAGTCTCTCTTTTCTTTCAGGTGATCAAAGTTTGGGCCCCTCTTCTTCTCTTTTTTTCCTTTTTCTGGAATGAAGTTTGGGTCTTTTCACTTACTTTGATCCTCACGAAAGAAGAAGAGAATTCTCAAGAAGGTTCTAGCTACTAATAAAGGAATATTACAAGTCCAAATATGAGAATTTTCATTTATGGCTCAACTTATGGCAAAAAGGCAAAATCAACAAAAACAAAAACCACACAGAAACGAAAGAGCAAAGCAATTAAAAAACGCAGTAGAACAAATCAAACAACAATGGCATACAGCAGAAGATTTCAGAGAGGTAAAAGGTGTAGCTGTGACATTGCTAGGAGAAACAACAAGGGTTCTACAAGACTGCTTCCTCTGTCATAATCTTCCTAGCCCACACACACATTTCCATCTCAACCCAGAAACAAACAGACAAGTAGAAAAAAGAAAATACACAAGAAGGAACAATCTAAGGCGAGCTAGCCTTCAACATTTTCTTCCATTTCATTTCATTTCCTCAATTCTAAATCCAAAGAAAAAGGTATGGAAATTACCTAAGCTAGAGCTAGAGCTAGGCATTAACATAAGCATTGAGAGCATCACCAGTGAGCCTGCAAATCCTCCACTCCTGCAAGATCTTAGCACCCATTTCCTCATAAAACTTGATAGCATTCACGTTCCAGTCAAGCACAACCCACTCCACTCTCCCATACCCCATCTTCACAGCCTGCTTAGCCACAGCTGAAAGGAGCATCTTCCCAAGCCCTTTCCTCCTGTAGCACTCCCTCACAAACAGGTCCTCTATGTAAAACCCAGGCTTCGCCAGAAAAGTCGAGTAGTTTGGGAAAAACAACACGAACCCAGCAACGCAGGCATCGCCGCCAAGAACCCCACCGTTGGATCTGAACAAATCGCGGTCTGGGTCGTTAATCGGAAGGTCCAGATTGACGACTTTGGTGATGGGTGGGTAGGCTGGGTTGTTGTACTGAAGGTGTTCGACGAAAGGCGTGTGAGAGACTTCGAGAACGAAGATGGTGAAGGACTGGAAGGGTGGGGAGGTGAAGAGGGTTGAGGAGAGAGAGGCCTCGGTGGCGATGCACTGGTCGGTGAGGCGTTCGAAGACGGCCATCTGGTGGATGAGCTTGTGGATGTGGGGAACGTCGGTGGGGAGGGCTAAGCGGATTCGGGCGAAGAGTGGGTGGCCCCTTGGGGTCGAGCCTCGGGGCACGTCGTTGGGTGCCTCTGGGGCTGGGCTTGGTGGCGGTGGCGGTGCGGCGGCGGCCATTGTTGGGTTTTGGGTTACGCTTGCGGTTTTCAGAGAAAATTGATTGCGGTTTTCAGAGAGCTTGGGAAAATCGTACTGGTGATGAGTAGTGAGGACTGAGGAGAAGTGGGAACGGTTATTATAATGGAGTTCGTTGTGAGCAGGCTTTCAATCCTGCCCGCTAAACGGATCCAACGATCTTGCTCCCGCCACGTTAGAACAAATTCGTGTCTTTTAAGATAAGCATTCCAGAGATAAAGATAAACTTTGCATAAATGAGATTAGAACATTCAATATGGAATTTTATGTATTTCCATTCATCTTTTACGTTAAATAATTTACTCATGACAATCAAAATAGTTTCGTTTAGATGACATTTTAATTATATCTCAAATATGAGAAACCTACTTCAAATTTAAACAACAATCTAATCTTCATTATCGGATTCAATTTGGTCTAATGGCAAATTTGAACAGTCATTGCCCTCTCTTACCTCTTACAATAACAAATAGTTGGAAGTGCTCTTAGATATTGATCGTAAAATTTTTAGTTTATGTCATAATTGCACAAAGTTGGAAAAAGTTCAACACTGATTTTCTCTCTATAAACACATTGGATGAAATAACAATCGATCTTGAATTTTATGTTCCGGTTTTCTCATGAGGTAGAATCAAAGTTTGCTTCATTATCCACCAATTTCGTGAGTCTTTTTCTGAAAGGGAAAGGGGAAAGGGGAAAAGGGAAGAAGGAATAGACTTTGTTTTCTTTTATTTATATTTGTTTAGAAGTCTAAGTACAGATTCTTGCATCTCTATATTATAATAAGATAACTTTTTGCCAACCTCAACAAAAACCATCAAATATTCCTTTTCCCAAATATTAATGCAAAAAAAAAAAAGAAAAAAAGTCTATGATAGATGGAATGAGAAACCAATTCCTTTTGAGAGTGACTTATAAACTTAGAACGTGAAAAATACTACAATATTCATCAATCCACTTGACGTCTTACTTGTCTTCTTCAAAATTCATTGGCTAATTGCATATATAAAAAATACGTCATACAATAATTAGATATGAAAAGTGAATAACAACATTTTTGAAGAACTTATGGATAGCATAGACATATCTCAACTTTTTTTTTTTTTTTAAACATAAATGACCAGATTCATCGACTCTTAGGACAATCCACCTATAAATGAATCAAACAAGAAGGGAGAGTTGGAGATGTTGCTCTTCTTTAAGTAAACGAAGCAAGGAAATTGCCGTTGGCAATAAAAAAAATAATGAATAAATTACAGGAAAAGAGTGTAATGATGATTTATTTATTTATTATAATACAAGCGATAATAAAAAAAAAAAGGGGAATATTCATACACAATACATAATGTACGTCGATAACTAAATTTCTTAATTACTTAAACTATAAGTCTCTTACTTGAGTGCATAATAATTTTTTTTTGAGTGACAATAACAAGTCCAAAAGTAATTTTATTTTAAAAACTTGAAAAATAAAAAGTAGAAAATGGTAAAAAGGTAAAATGTGGATGTGAGTGGTAATTTAGAGGATGTAATAGAATTGAGAATTGTCACTCTCCAAATGCCATATTAAGACACGGCAGCAAGGGGGAAATTCTACTCCATATTACCAAAATTAGAAAATTAGACCGCTGGAAAAAGCCAACTCACACTCTTCTTCACACTCGAGCCTCCCGAACCGGTGTGGCGCTCTCACCCTCCAGAATCCAAAATCCTCGACTCAAATTTCCAAAATTCTGAAAATTTTCAAATTCCCTCTCTTTTTATTTCAATTCTCAATCTGATGTAAATCTCCATGAGCCAAGCCAGCCGAATCTCCCAAGCTCAGCTTTAGTACTGTTGTGTTGAGCTCGGCGGCTAGGGCAGCAGCTGAAGCATGACCGATAAGCCGCCAGAGGCGGCTCCGCCGTCGTCGCAGCCGTTAAAGCCGCTCTCGCTCCAAGACTGGGAGTCATTGATTGACGACTTCCAGCACGGCGGCGCACGGCAACACAAATGGACCTCCGCGCACCCAATCCGCCTCGCCCTCCTCGACCAAGCCCTCTCCTCTCTAGCCAGGCGCGACTTTCCCCTCAAGCTCCACATCATCACCTTCCTCGAAGAGTTCTGCGACGCGCTCTTCACCACCGCCAGCTCCGGAACCGACGTCGTTTCGCTGCGCAAAGTCCTCCACCGTCTGATTGAAACCCTACGCGCCCTGATCCAGACCCCGCCCGATGGGGTCCACATCACCTTCGCGCTCAAGGAGCAAATGATGCTCTCCGTCACCTCCATCGTCGTCTCCCTCGACGACGATGACGGCGTCGTTCCAATCGCCACCGTCGAGGGCTTGGTGGAGCTTCTGTTAACGGTGATCAACCGTCCCAATCACGGCATCGACCGTCAGGCTCGTGCGCTCGCGTGTGAGTGCCTGCGCGAGTTGGAGAAATCTCGCCCCTGCTTGCTCTCCGAAATCGGCGGACATCTATGGAGTCTCTCCCAGAACGAGAGAACTCACGCTGCGCAGGGCTACATTCTCTTGTTCACCACCGTCGTTCACAACATCGTCGTTAGAAATCTCGGCGTTTCGATTCTCAATACGACGGTGCCTCTCGTGCCGTTTAGTGCGCCGCAGAATGGGACGGGTCCGGGCGGGTTGAATCACAAGGAGCTGAGGAGGGCGATGGCGTTTTTGCTGGAGTGGCCGCACGTGTTGACGCCGTGTGCGATGGTTGAGTTCTTGGCTTTGATAATGCCAATCGCGGCGGCATTGGATCTCCAAGCCTCCATGCTTAAAGTGCAATTTTTTGGGATGGTTTATTCGTCCGATCCTATGCTCGCCCATGTCGTTTTGACCATGTACCCGAGGTTCTGGGACGTGTTTGATGGGCAAGAAGGTGACATTGTGAGCAGGCTTGTGTTACTATCCAGAGAATCGCAGCACCACTTGGTTTTTCGATTGCTGGCAGTGCATTGGTTGTTGGGTTTTGGTCAGTTGGTGTTGAAAAGGGAGGCCAAGAAAGTGAAGACCATTGTTGATATGGGTTCGAGATTCTATCCGAGTGTGTTCGATCCGCTTGCTTTGAAAGCGATGAAGCTTGACCTGCTTGCCTTTTGCTCTATTTGTGCTGATGTCTTGAAATCGGAAACTGTTTTGGTTGAGAATGGTGGGGTGAAGGATAAGTTGGTGGTGAAGCTGTTCGAAGATGGACTTGTTTCTGTATCAGCATTCAAATGGTTACCTCCGGGGAGCACTGAGACTGCAGTGGCATTTCGAACTTTGCATAGGTTCTTGATTGCGGCATCATCTCATTCAGACAATGATCCTTCCACCACTAGAAGTCTGATGGACTCCACCACTTTCAGTACCATACAGGTAGTTTTCTCTCTTCCTCAGTTTCCTTGCATATGTTCTACTGTAATAAAAAGACATTATATGTGAAATTTGCTATATATAGTCGAAGATGTTTGTAGGTTTTGGATAATACATTAGCTCTACCCTGAGCTTTGAGTTTAAATTGGAGTGAATTAAAAATCTCAGAAGAATCAATCTTGCTCCTTTGTTCTGCTTATGGATTAGTTGGTGTGTTTGGATTCGTCTCAGTGCTTGTATGTGCATATATTGTTTATGAGGAGTACAAGGTGGACCAAATTATTGATATAAGCTGATGTGATAGTGTTTTATGTTTAGCAACTAAGAAATTGCCAGGTCATCTACCACAGTAGTTGATGTCCAAAATTTGGGAGAACTGTTGATGCTTCTAATAGTATTAACTGTTTATATATTGACTTTAGTTGCACTGACATTTTTAAATATCAACTGTGCAATTGCTTAAGTGATCTTTAGTTCAGAGGAGAAGTGAGAAAGGTGAGTTCACCTTTATACCTGTGCCATTTTTAATATCTCCAAATTTCTGTTTCCAGGGGATGCTGGTGGACCTGATGTTGGAGTGTCGGAGATTGGTTCCAGTGGTAGTTGCTTTGACTGATCGCTTGTTGGGTTGTCAAAAGCACCGTTGGTTGGGAGAACGCCTGCTTCAGACATTTGATCAGCATTTGCTTCCAAAAGTGAAATTGGATTACAACTTGGTTTCCTTCTTTCCAATATTTGATAGAATTGCCGAAAGTGATACAATTCCTCCTCGAGGATTGCTAGAGCTTCTTATTAAGTTCATGGCCTTCCTCGTTGGCAAACATGGCCCATATACGGGACTGAGATCATGGTCTCAGGGAAGCAGAGTTCTTGGTATCTGTCGAACCTTGCTGATGCATCACAATAGCTCTCGATTGTTCCTTAGACTATCTCGCCTTTTGGCATTTACTTGCCTTTACTTTCCTGATTTGGAGGTTCGTGACAATGCAAGGTATGATTAAGAAACTTGCTTCTACTCCTCCTTTTTTTGACCTTTCAGATCTTACCTCTCTGTTGTATGGGCACAAAATACCATTTTCATAATATTGTCAATACCCACTTTTAGCTGATGTTGTTCATTCATCATGGCCTTTTGCAGGATCTACCTTCGAATTTTGATCTGTGTGCCGGGAAAGAAGCTCAGGGACATGCTGAATCTTGGGGAACAACTCGGTATTTCTCCATCTTCACATTCCAGTTTCAATGTCCAGGCTCCTCGCTTTTCTCAGAGTCTCAAGAAATCTAGGAATATCTCCTCATATGTCCATTTTGAGCGAGTAATCCCCCTACTAGTCAAACAGTCTTGGTCCTTGTCTTTATCATCTTTGGGTGTTGGAAGTACTGAACCCGGTTACCTTGAAGGCATCTGGGACATTGAACCCATAATAGAGGATAGTGAGATTGGTGACAGTAGTAATGTTGAGGACAGTAGTAATGTCCAAATTATTGAAGAAGCTCCTAGAATTGATCGACCACAGGAGCCATTGCGTGTGACGGATTCAAAGATTTCAGAGATATTAGGAACATTGAGGAGGCATTTTTCATGCATTCCTGATTTTAGACATATGCCAGGACTTAAGGTTAGACTATCTTGTAGTTTGAGGTTTGAATCTGAACCTTTCAGTCGAATATGGGGAGTTGATCCCCCTGCTGGTGTTTCAGATGAATTAGATGCCCTTCCTGCTTTATATGCAACAGTGCTAAAGTTTTCGTCCACTGCACCATATGGGCCTATTGCATCGTATCATATACCTTTTCTTCTTGGTGAGCCTCCCAGAAAAACTGATGTATCTGGTCAGACAGCCTCATTAGCTATTGTTCCTGTAGAAAATGGATCTGGAGAAGAGGAAAGCTTTAGAGCTCCAGTAGCAATTGAATTGGAACCACGAGAACCAACACCTGGTCTAATTGATGTTTCCATTGAAACAAATGCAGAAAATGGTCAGATAATCAGTGGTCAGCTTCACAGTATCACTGTAGGCATAGAGGATATGTTTCTCAAGTCTATTGTACCGCCTGACATCCAGGAAGATGCCACACCTGTTTATTACTTAGACTTGTTCACTGCTCTTTGGGAGGCGTGTGGTACTGCCAACACTGCACAGGAGACCTTTCAATTGAAAGGAGGCAAAGGGGTTACAGCAATCAGTGGTACGCGATCAGTCAAGCTACTTGAAGTCCCTGCATCATCTTTGATTCAGGCTACTGAGCGCTACTTGGCACCTTTTGTGGTGAGTGTGATTGGTGAACCACTTGTTAATATTGTAAAGGATGCAGGAATCATTAGGAACGTCATCTGGAAGGATGCAGCCTCAGATTCTTCCCTTGATATTACTAGCTCAGCGACTGATTTTGATAGAGGCCCTCTTCATCTTACGTACACCGACGATGAAGATGAAAGGGACAGTCCTGTCAATATCCGTAAAAGAAACATGGGTTGCTTTCTTATTTTGATATTTCTTCCACCAAGGTTCCATCTCCTCTTCCAAATGGAAGTGTCCGATGTTTCAACGTTAGTCCGAATTCGAACTGATCACTGGCCGTGCTTAGCTTATACTGATGATTATTTGGAAGCTTTATTTTTGGCATAGGAATTTATTCATTTTTACCTTGCAAGTACTTTACATTAGGATTATCATCGGTGCTGCTATGAAGGTCATCAGCATTTTGTTCTATAATTTTTCTCCCCATATTTGTTCGTACAGAGAAGGGTAATTTTTTGCACCCAGAATAAACTCTACTGTAAATATCTCGAGTTCTTTTACCTTGTATTCTTTTGTTGTATCAGGGATTAAGAAATGCATTTTTGGGGCGTTATACATTCTCTGTAGGTTGGATTTGTTACCACAAGATTGTAATAATTTGTAAGCTGATTCATCCTTTGCAATCAATACAAGCTTATTTTGATGATTATATTTGGAGTTTTGAATGGAGAGGTAAATGGCTTAATAGGTCGCATATCTACTAGTTTGGAACATCAATACTCCAGTAAAACAACGAAGATATACAATAGTTAGTGATCTGGTATCGATGTTCTATGAAACTCACCGTGAATATAAAGATAAAATGCAGATGTGATGTTCCATGACATACGTGAGTTAGGCCAGTTGACTAAGACCATGTCCTTTGCACGCGTGTTCCATACAGAGTAGTTTAGAATATCATTTTGTAAAAATAAAAAGTAACGAAAAGATAAACTGTTCTAGCAATGAAATTAGAAGCCCAACAAAATATCTCTTTGTTATTTGAAAGCAAATCCTCCTGTACCATGTATGTATGCATAAAAATAGAAGAAAATGGTTGAGATTAGTGTCAAAAAATGAAAGAACATGGAGACATCAAGGACAGTGGGCATCATGGCACCATGGTTTCAAAACCAAACCAATCAAAATAGGCTAAATAGACAGAAAACTATCGGTGCATTCAAATAATTGGTGAGTGAATTGCAGCTACAAAAAAGTAAATTCGTACTAATCTACACCTAACCAGACTATCCAAGATTACATGAGGTTCTAACCAAAAACGAAAAAAGAAGATTACACGAGATCCTGTAGTCCTCTTTGGCCCCAGAAATCCCTTTTGCTTATACCCATCATATGTTACACAAGTAACCTGAACAAAACAACGAATCTTCAGGCAGGTTAGCTCACATAATGCCCTGTTTTCCGTCTGTGACGGCTAAAATCTGATACAAACCTGAAGGAGAGGCCACAGCCCTCAACCTTGCACTGGTACGGCCGCTCTCCAGTGTGGACTCGTATATGTTCAGTCCGTGCCCATGCCCACTTGAACGACATGGAGCAACCTTTCCACGGGCACTTGAGGGGCCTATCATCATCATGCACACGGCTGTGTATCATTGCATAATTGTGGGAGCTAAATCTCTTACCACACCCTTCTTGCGGGCAGCGGTTACGCTTGTGCAACACTAGCTCTGCCTTTGTTCCGAAACTCATGCGGCAGCCTTCTAGGTCACACCTGTGAGACTTCCTTTCTTGTTCTTTCTTATACTTGGGATTGGGAGGATCTGAAGGTTTCTTCACCTTCTTTGTCACTGGCTTCTCCTCCACCTCTTTGTGGAGGTTGTCTATCCCACTTCTACTCATTGCATCCTTCCCAGCCCTTGGTCTCAATCCTTCACATGGGCCCCTAATAAATCCATTGAAATTGAAATTGTCATCTTTTATTTGCTCCACTTCTCTCTTTCTTTTTCTTCCCATTTCAGGGATTGGTGCAGGGTCTGCAATGGAAGACCCAATGCTTTCCAACTCTTTATCAAGTGGTGATAAGCAAACTTCACTGGAGTTGTGTAAGCCTTGAGCAGCACGGGGCTCTCTTTTAATTCTAGAATATGTTTGGATTGAAGCAGGTAACGGCTGGCATCTGGCAGTATCTTGACTATAAATGAGTTCCTCACTACTATTTGTAGTCCGGTTTTTTCTCTGTTCTTTATTATCCAAAGCCACAAAACCATTGATGTTATCTGTGGCACAGGTCACTCTCAGAACCTCAAATTCTTCAACTGAACCAGATGTTGGCTGATTTTCTGTTTCTATGACAAGACCAAGTATAGGTTCCTTTATAGGTCTATTTGTAGTCTGTACTTCTTGCTGAACTGTTTCTGAAGTCACACCATTGTCTGGGCCTTCCTCAGAAGAGCAACCTCTTGGGACTTGAGAAGATGCTTCCATTGAGATACACGGTTGAGTTATTTCCATTTGTGTCACTGAGGTGGAGACACGTTCCCCCTTGCTTCTATCTGCAGTCCGGAATTCTTCACTACATGAAATCGGACCGGGGAAAGAATCTTCTGCAGCACAGAGCTCTCTAGGAACTCCTGAAGTTCCTTCAATTGAAGCAGGAGAAGGCTCATTTATTTGTCTGGTAGGACTTAAACTGGGTTCCTCATTTCTTCCTTTCAGACTCTTAATTTCTTCTTCCAGTTTGAATTCTAAAGATACATCCTTGCTAAACTCATCTGCAATGTGGGTCTCTCTTGGACATCCATCATAGTCCACAGCTGCAGCAACAGTAGGATCCTGCAACAGATGGGAACTACGTGAAACTGGTGCCTTGTCGTTTCTTTTGTTGGTAGTTTGGTTTTCTTGCTGCACTTCATCACCCAAAGTCATGGAATCACAAACTTCACTGTTCATACAAGATATCTCCATTACTGTATTCACCATCCGTGCCTCAGACTTGTTCTCACTGGCTTCTTCAGGGATCGCGATCTCATCTTGCATATCAGAACTATCTCTTGATACTAAACCACAACCTTCACCGTACATATTTCTTCCTTCCGAACTGTGATTCTCAACCTGTGCCTCAACGCCTTCAGCTATTAATGTAGTAGTCGCAAGTTTAGCTGCAACTTGTGAAGGAGTAGAGTACAAACTGATATCCTTGGTTGCTTCAAGCATCTGAACAGGATATGTTTCAGACATTCTATTTGACTTGGAGGAATAAAATCTTGCACAACTGCTCGTGGAATTCCCAATGTCCCGAATGTTACTTTCTGATGCCATTCTACTATGTTTATCACCCTCTCCACAAGTAGCAGGGTACCCACAGATCCTACCTGCTCCTGTTGAATCACCTGCTTTTAGCTTATAATTCCTCCTTGAATATTGAATTATTTTTTCGTCCCTCTTAAAAGAGGTGTCATCTGCCTTTCTCTCCACCACTTCATCCTTTTTCTCAATGCTCCCACATGGTCTACAATGTGCTGGATGATTAAGCTTTTTAGATCGAGATCTTTTGGATTGCCATTTGACCCTCTGAAAATCTGAGCTCAGGCTCTGTTTGGAGAACAATCCACCCAATGTCAATGCATGCTGGACTTGCTTTGAGGATGAATTCTTTCTGACCTTGACACAGTACCTTAAGTTGATACCCAACTTTGAGGTCCAGTCCTCTCTACATTCATCATGTTCATCATCGACTGCAAGATCTATCAAATTCAGATCTTCCTTTGATGCAATATCCAATGGAACCTCAGTATAATTAAAAGAGCAACCTATTTCCTCTGCAATTGCTGCAGAAGGAGCCTTTATTTTCTGATAGTCTGCAGAAATCCAAAGAGTAAAGAATCAACTACCCACAAGTAAAACAATTTTGCAAACTGAAAGAATATCAAGTACTAGTGTTTTCCAGATTACCAGAATGGCAAATTACAAGCACATTCGCTCCACCTTTACTCTGCAACAACTCCACGATTTCAACAGCATGCTCAAGGCAGAAACTCCGTGGTCTCAGAAATTTATTAACAGTATTCCAATCCTTATTAAGCTTGGTTGTGGAAGGTATTAGGGGATCCTTTGCAGGTGACATGACATTGGGAACAGGAGACGGATCCTCTGCAGAACAAAGAAAAGAAAAGATTTGAACATTTGCTTTCGTGAAAAACATCTGGAAACAATGTAGTCTATAAAATAAAGAAAATATTGACCTTATTTATGTGACAATACACTACAGAGAACAATTAATACATTCAGGTGTCTGAAAACAAGCAGATTCAAGGTCCTATGTCAGAAACAGAAGAAGAAACCATAAACGAGTGCACAGGAGGATCTCAAAATTTAGCTGCAGATGCTTCACAACTGAGAGTGTGAAGGCAGTTCTGTTTCTGTGTACCACAATACTTTGTCAAAATCTATACAGCTGGCCAACAGACAAGAACAGCACTAGACTCCCAAAAGACCTGAAACTGTAACAATTATATAGGAAAATATCTATTTTTAAGGGCTCTGGAGATAATTTTGCCACTCCCTGATAGTCAAACTATAAGAGCTACTTTTGAGGGATCTGAAATTATATTTTACTTCCTAAACATATAATCAACCTATAAGAAGCACTAACCAGGATGGTGAAATCTAAAGTTTCAACTACTGGCTGGTAAAAACACAACAGGTTAAAAGGAAATAACATTTCTTCCAATTTAGACAGTACATGGTCACATACTTTTAAGATAAGCCTTACTGTTGACCAGATATGACTTCTCCTTTTTTTCTTTTGGCTAAATGAATAGATAATGGAAGTTATTTGAGAAGGCCAAAAACATGAGGCAAGGGAAGAGATGTGGATCCATATTCCAATACCTGTAACACAGCCCTTGACAAATGCGTGATGGCCTGTAGACAAATGAGATTTCTCAAGTCCTGAAACTCCAGGGAATTCTTGAGCCAAAAAATATTCAGGCTGAAGTTTCATTGATGCTTTCTCAGATGGTTGCACTACTGACATAAATGGAAACCCAAGTATTCCACAAGCCACACATGCCAATGTCCCTGAGTCGACTTGAAAGTCACATGACAGATCATCACTACCCAAATATAAATCATTCATATTTTCTGTATACAAACTCATCTCATCAAACAGTAAGTTCTGATCATTATTATTATTTCCGCACTGAATATGGGTAGCATTTTCTTTTGGCTTCATATCAACAGGAGCACCTGCACTGGGTGTTAGGGGCTCTTTACTTGTATATGGAAGTAAATCTGGGTTCCATAATACTGCATGGTAACTTGATTCTTTCCGAAGAAGGACGGATAAAACGTTATTTTCCTTTAACATATCTTCAACAAAAGCCTTCTTTACCGATAACTCCCTTTCTTCCTTTTGCCGATCTCTCATACGCGAACCCCGCACACCTGGTAGTAGGGACCTTGGCACTCTAGCATAATAAAAAAAATGCAAAGCCAAAACAAGAGAAACAATGTCTATCAGGTGCCCCACTTGACAACTTTATCAAGACAACAAGCAAAGTCATAATGCATTTCTATCATATATCTAACTAAGGAGTAGAAGAGCAAATGCAAAAGAACAACTTCATCACAATCATGATTATCTGAATCATCAACGAACAAGTTCCAGAAGCAGCATGTACAACCATACTGAGACTTTCGCTCAAAATAATCCAAATAAGATGGTTGGCTGACCTTGAAACAAAAGACATGGTCAAGAGGTATAGCAGCTGTTGATGGGAGAGCATAGGAAGATAATTCATAGCAGCTCTACGTACTGCAGCTTCTTTAGCTACTTCAAGCCAGTGTGGTGTTCCAAAGTTGGCAGCTTCCCCACAGTTAAAACCTTATATTCCAAATAGGTTATTAGATATGTTTAAATAGAATAAACAGAAACGTTATGAAAAAGAATGACTCGCAAACGAAAATGGGAAACATCATGTCGCATGTTACAAAGGATCATGATGGCAGTAACAAAAGAATATAAAAATTACTAATGCAATTGTCAGAAATAATGTAAGTTTGTCATAGCATTGCCATATCAGCAATTATGGTCAATAAGGCATTGGCAGAGGAGAAATTATTCCAAGGGTTTGGTCCTTTTTTACAGTATGCATTTTAAAATCAAGTTTGGCTCAAACACCACTTGTTCACAAAGGAATTGAATCCTTTAAGTATTTACCCCTTTCTCTGTAGATTTGATGTGTGTGTGTGTGTGTATATATATATCCTAGGCTTTCTGCCACAAATACCTAGTTGTGCGCATTCAAAGAGTCAGAACAGAGTTCAGGCCAAAATGTTACAATTATCATATTCTCCTCCAAAATTTAGTACAACGTGCAAAAATATAAAGCAATTACCGTGGCTGAATCCTACATGGTAAGCCCTTGGAAAAGTCACAACAAACTCACCAGGGTTCTGTATTAACCTAAAGAAGAAACCAGAAGGGACATAAGTAGAACCCAATAAAGACTCTGCTTCACGGATCAAAGCCAAAATATTTAACATGTAAAAGAAATCCACAAACTAAATTAACATTATAATGGACCACAGAAGTAACGAGAACGAGAAAAGAAAAACCCACCTGCAACAAGGAATTCCCGATGCAACAACAACCTCAGGTGAAATTAAAGTTGTTTTATTACCCAGTAATGAGAGAGCAGCTGGCAATAAGAGAAACTGGACCTGAGTTAGAAAAAGGCCTATAACACTAAATAAATTTCAGAATGGAATGGCAATCCTATGAGAACAGAACACATAAAAAAAATTGAATTAAAATTTGTTTGGAGAAGCTATATTTTGGACTTCCAATCTGCTTGAATTGTAAACTTTTATGAAACAACCAATGAACCAGCCATGAAGAGTTTCACATACCTAGGCGGTCAACATTACCACCAAATGCCTCAGTGCGAATAAGTTCCTCAAAATCAAATGCATAATCTCCTGGAACAGCATACCAAGTCTTTGAAGATCCAGTGTGAAGAAAATTCATGCTGTGAAGCTCATGATCCTCAACGTGCCAAGCAAACCAACTGAACAACATTCCAATGTAAACCATAGGAGAAGTAACACCCGGGATATCATCAGGCATGAAACGAGTAAGTGAACCAGGTGAGCGTGCAATTACTTGTAAGTTCCAAGGACTGTTTGAAAGCCTCCAACCAGCAGTACCTTCTGTATCACAACATGCATTTGGATTTTTTCGCCTAGAAGATTGGGAGGTTTCTTCTGCTGACAAGATTTCTGGAGCAGTAGATGATTTGGATACCTCTAAACATGTATCTGAAACATTCTTAGGAGAAGCATTTTTAACTTCAATACTATGACAGTCTCTTTCACTACTGCTAATCAGGTCACTTGTCTTACTATCAGAGTTTTCTCTACTTCTATGGTAAGAATTCCTCTTCCTCCTCCGCCTATTAGTATAACGAAATTGACCAATCGGTTCTTCAAAAGCAGACCCAGGCACATCATTTGCATACTCCACATATATAGGCTTCTCAGAAGCTGCCTTCCAAAACATTTCCTCTATAAGCAGTGGAGAGACCTCCTTAATTGTACCTAATACGCTCCTTGCAAAAGCCCTAGACTTAGATTCAAACTGCTCCAAAGTATAAATTTCCCCACTTTGCCACACTTGCTTATGAACACCTGATGGCGGATTCTGAACTGCTGCCCCTTTCACTCTTTTCACACTCTGGCCCAATTCTTGGTGCCTTGTGGTAAAGACTGCCCTAGCCTCCCCATCATTACGACCATCCCCAGAACCCGTTTTCTGGGGAGAACAATCATTCAACAAATTTACATCAGAACCCAATTCTGGGCACTTAGCAAGCGACTTATTTAAGTTGCTAAAAACATATCTTTTCGAGGGTTTTGGCAACGGTGGGATAATCTTGCAAATACCAAATTCACTAGCTTCCTTCTCAATTTTCGATATATAAGCAATTGGGTCTGCAAATTCAGTATGAGTCGGTCGAAACTCGGGCGCCAATGGCAACCCTTTCAGCCAATTGGGTATCTCAACATCACCCATTTTTCCCAAGATTCACATCCACAACATTATTCTCCTAAAAGATATAAGCTTTTGGTACATTGGCTTCTAATCATGTAATCAATAAAGTTACAAGACCAACCCAGTAACGAAACCCTAAAACTGCAAGATTTGAGTAAATTGGCATGGGTTTGTAGCAATTATTCATACATAAAGCTCAGAAATTGACTAATTGAGAACCTGTACATTCAACGAGACTGGTTGATTAGCCTTCAGAAGCACTCCCAATTCCAAGCGGTGTCTTGTCTGTAAATCACAGAAAGAGAGCTTTGTCTAGGTTTTGGCGACAATCTTGAAGCTGCCTCAAGATGGAGTTTTGGCGAAGGGCCGTCACTAATCTGCGCGGCTGGTACACAGCGCACGAAGGAAGTCACTGTTGTTTTCTGACGGTACGACTTGGGTTGGGTTACATTGCGCGTATGTGCGCATTTTAACATACAACGGTCTTGAATATATTATATAGAAATGGTGGTTCCAAATAGATAAGTATACCTTCATACCCACAAAAACAAGATAAGTTATAACTCAAAAAAAGAATATAAGTTAACCTTTATTTTCTTTTAAATATTTTTTTTGGTCAGATATTTTCTTTTAAATCTAGGATAAGTTATCACTAGCATCACAGATAACGTGTACTAATAATTTATGTGTAACAATATAGGGGTATGATATGATTAATATTTGGAATTGAAATTAAATGAAGGATATCAAAATCAAAAGTGAATTGTGGAGAAAATTTAGATAAGAATTGATTAATTAGGGATGTAATTGGAATTATCCATATATTTCGGGAGCGGAGAAAGACTTGACATTGAATTGTCATTACATACATGCATGATTGGAGAAACACTTACATATCACGAGTGTAATATTCCTTTATATATATATATGTCTCTTCATAAAGTTCATATAAATAATCACATAAAAAGCAAGGGAGAAAAAGCCCCGCAAGGGTTTGACATTAACAATAAGAGACAGTGGAGAGATTACATATTGCAATGTTATTTCAATGTCACGATCAAAATGCATTACATTGGGATAGAAATTAGAAAAGAACAAAAGCTACTTTCAACAAAATCAAAGATTTCATGTACTATATTTGGAAAGTGAGGGACCAACATGAAAAAGTTTTCAATAAAATGATGATGATGATTCATTTCGTGATTGCACTTTTGTTATTTTAACATTCTACAAGCTAATTACGAGTTTAATTTTATTTTGTGAGGGGAATGTTGTATATAACAGTAAAGAAACTGTTGGTAAAAAAAATTACAAAGTATGCTTGGTAAAGAATATTGCATCACTATTTACAAACTACAATGGAATATTGTTCAGCTACCCTTATAATATTCACAAAATTCCAGTAGTTACATCATTTATTTAGACCAACTTAATTAGAACTTAATTAGATCTGAAACTTGCTTGATGAACAATCAAAGGTTGCGATACCGATTCCACTCCGAATTCCGGTTGCCGGAGATCTGTTTGCAATAGTTCTCACAGGCAATCTCACAGATGGGAATGCTTGCCCCTTCCTCCTTCATGCAGACTGGCATGCATGGCTTGGCGCATGCGGAGATTGCTTCACTGCCCTGCATGCTGCTGCATCCAACCACAACAACTAGCACACAAATGAGAATGGCAGTTTTATTGGCCATATTATTGATCCTTTTTTTCCTTTTTTTTTTTTTAAATCACTGATCTCTCTTGGGTTTTTGGTATTTTCTTAATTTTTGAGAGGGTTTTGAGTGAATTGTGTTTGAAAAATGAAGATGAAATTAGAAATAGTGATGGGGTTAGGTTTTTATAAGGGGTGAGAAGTTGGACATACTTAGGAAAGAAAGATGTGTGCCTCATGTTTTAGGCGGTTTGGAGCAAAACATGGTGATGAAAATGTGAGGTTGGAATTGCAATTTACAATAAAGAGGTTAAAGTGGCTAATCATACAATTTAGTACTCTCTATGTTTAGCTTCTAGCACTCTAATTCAGTATTTTGAAGTGATTTTGTGAGCCATAACCAGTGGTGAATATGCTCCCATCAATGTGAGGTTTTTTGACTTCTCGGAACATACAAAAATTTCTCCTATTTTGGGTTCAATTAAAAAGAGAGGGATGGGGATTGAAAATGGATTGCTTTCATTATTGTTCACAAATTGAAATTGCCACTCAAAAACACAAATCTGAAGACCGAAAAATAAAGCTGCCATGTACAAGTACATGGGGCAAGAGCTGAATTGTATAGAATATCAAAAGCCTGAACATAAACACATGCATGCTGCAAGGGGAATGTTAGACAAGATAACATCTTCAACAACTAATGTTGTCACTTTTCCATTTTAACAAAAGAAAAATAATCCAAACTCTGCCAACAAAGGCTAAAAAGATAATGCATGGATAATATTATGCTATAACTTCAAATTTTGTCCAAAACAACCAGATTTGACCTTCTAACCTCTAACAGCAGAATCAGGGAGTTCTCTCTCTCTCTCTCTCTCTCTCTTTCTTCTTCTCTTTCTGTGGGTGCAGAGTGGAGCCAAATTGGAAAATCTGTTGGCTTTTGAAATTGAATGATGTGTCATGTTGAGGGTCTCATTCTTCATATATATATATATATACCAACACTTATTTTAATTGAAATCTGTGTGCTATATAGCTCATGGGCCATGGCTCAAATTGACTTTTACCAATTGGCCACATGCAATTCTCTAGAAAACTTCAAACAATGCAGCAAAAAGAAAACAAAGTTGCTTCTGAAGTTTATTTAACAAGTTTTTCATTGGTGTACTTTATTTATGTTCCATTCAAATTTCAAGTTCCAAAAAAATTACAGACAGATTGTTCCATAAACACAAACACACTGAGACTAGGTTTACTTAATGAATGGCATCATTCTTAGCAGGTACATTTCTAAATTTCTGGGAATGGTTTTTCTAATTTTTTTTAATTTTATTTTTTCTATTGTACTTTTGATTCAGTCCTCTCATTGAGTTCAGAGAGATGTACATTGACAGGGGAAATATGAAAATGATGGTTAATTATGAGCTATATACTTCCATAATTAGAACAGTAATTGCAAGTGAACTATGATCTAATTTACTACCCCACCAAAATGTAATAAGAATCCACTGCTCTCTCTCTCTCTCTCTCTCTCTCTCTCTCTCTCTCTCTCTCTCTCTCTCTCTCTCTCTCTCTCTCTCTCTCATAAACACAATTGTGGCAAAATAATCTATATATTTTACAATATCCCTAACAGTAGCTAATCTACATTGGGAATTCTCACCTCCATACTGCTATATAAAGCTAAACTTTGCTGCCATACAATCCTCAGTGCCCTCTCTTTCACCCTCTCACTCTCACAGTCTAGTTGTCATGAACATCGATGAAGCCGACGGAGAGCAAGTTTCTCATCAAGCAATGCTTTCGTAGATGCAGGAAAGCCGGCGCTACTGTCCTAAAGAGTGCAATCTGGGGTCACACTAGCAATAGATACATGTGGTTCTGCTTTGATGAGGAGGACTATATCCCAAAAGATGTCCCAAAAGGCCATTTGGTGGTGTATGTTGGTGAAGATTGCAAAAGATATGTCGTCAAGGTTGCCTTGCTCAGCCACCCTTTGTTCAAGGCATTGCTTGATCATGCCGAGGAAGTGTTCCAGTTTTCCACCAACTCAAAGCTCTGCATTCCTTGCAATGAATGCATTTTCCTCGGCGTTCTTTGCTGCATCGGCGCTGAACTTGATTAGGGGCTTCATTATCATTGAGGTGCCGCGTTCCACAGGTTTCATAACACATGCTTGGAGCTTGGAAGATATATAAGATATGGTAGAAAGTCAGATGCTGAGTTTGTACATTGTGTACCTTCACAAGGGTAACTATCTAAACAAAAATTCTCCATAAACCCATAATTCAAGTGCCCAAATATCTACACATTTTTACATGATTTTTAGTTCAATGATCAAATTATATGGAGGGTCCTTCTGTGACTACAAACATTCAGTTTTCCAAGTCATACTTAGTGCGACAACTGTGATTTGATTGGCATGATAGAGATGTAACTTTGTGTAGGGAAATAGCATTATTTCTCTAATTGCAAAAACTCCACCATAGCCTAATCTACTCTACGTAATGCTACCGAAATTATTCGTAAATATCTCACACTTAGCATTCATAGCCGTCTCGTAGATGCTAAAAGTGAGGAAGATCCCTAATTCTAAGTTCCTTGATGGTGAAGCAACGTTTATTTGGGCAATATTCCAACTGATCATATGCTTTTGCATGCTTCATTTCCAAATTTAGATGAGCAGAGCCTCCTTAAGTCAAAGCATCTATCTGCAATTAGAGAGCTAAAGGAGCCTATTGCTTCCCAGGCTAATTGTAAGCTGTAACCAGAATTGGGCAAATGAAGCCATCTAACCTTGTAAATGAGTTTACGAATTGTAATTTTATCGCTGATTTGCTTTCTTCATTTTTCTGTAGTGCTTGATTTAAGTGACTTAGTTATATAATATACCAAAAATGTGAATGGATGATAAATGGATAATTTGATGAACTATTGCAAGGTTCACATGTACCATTCGTCACACTTGTACCTATGTACATATACGGTATACCCACGCAGATCGTAGACCCAACAGTATTATCTTGGGAACCCATACAAGTAGAAAGAGATTGTAGCAATCACTCTCACTCAAGGGTGTATACAACCGGTGACACCCAAGAATCTCTCCTAACTTACATTCGTAATTGAAAAAGTTACGAGGGCATCCGCCAAGTTTGAAGAGAATGCAGCGTACTCAAATTAAACCATGAAAATAAAATTACTAAAATAGACTGCGATAACTTGTTCAGCTTTTTTGATATTAATATGGAAAATACGTTCTGTAATAAAATTGCCATCGATGTCATCTTTATGTGACAAGGATCACAAACAAAATTAACATCAAAACAAACAAACTCCTATACCAGATAAATGGGTTTAGGAGATAAACACTGCCGGCTCTGACAATTATATCAGCATGAAATCCAACTCTACCACAAATGGAACTACATGGAGCTGAACTGTTGAGAAATGGGGCCTAATGGAAATCAGGCTTTTCGGGGTATGAGCAGCCTGACCTTTGGATGACAACATTTGCGGCATAACAACCAGCTCTAACACAGTCTTCCATGGGCTTCTCTTGAACCAGCTGAGACAAGAATCCCCCAACAAATGCATCCCCTGCCACAAGAAACATCATGGGTTTTGTTAATCATTATTGAACATGACCTCTACTGTTCTTCATCCGTAATCCCGATTTCCCACTCAAGTGTTTCACCGGTAAACATTGATAATTGCTTATAGTTAAGGGGTAAGATATCACATACCAGCTCCATTGGTATCAACCAGCTTCTCCTTAGGCAACAAGATCACAGGATACAATTTCACCTTCCCATCCTGAGCAACCACAACAGGATCTGCACCTTGAGTGATCACAGTAATCCTCTTGTGAGCACCTGATGCTTTGGGCAACTGGGAAATCTTTATAGCGATCTCCTCGACATTGTCAGTCTGATTGCAAAAGACATTATAATTAGTGACTGGTAGAGATTAGAAGTTATGCTGTCAAATTTGAGATACCCAAGACCAAGTAGTGTTACCTCCCAACCATGAACCCTTGAAAAGGTTCTTGCTTCTGTCTCATTCCCAAAAACATAGTCCATGTACCTATATGAAAAGGAAATTCAGTACTCTCCATTAAGGGACATCATGAACACCAAGAAACTTATTTTCTTTACTTTTTCACTTTTATTTTAAGGGGTGTGGGGTTGAGGGCAGAAGTGACTTACGGCAAGGCTTTCTCCTGCACATCCTTGAAGAACTCACAAATGAAAGGAGCAGATAGATTCATCATGAATACCTACACATGCAAGAGAAGGCTGCTGAAGCTATTGAATTTAACAACAAAAAGAGAAAGACTCCAACCACATTGTTCATACTCAATCCAAGAAAAACTACATTTTTGATACCTTATTGTTTGCAGCTGCATGTTCAGCAACCAGTTGGATGGACTCAGGAGACACAGTAAGGAAAAATCCGGCAATGTAGAAATATTTTGCCTTTTCCACTGTTCAAGCATGCGTTTATGTAGACATGAGTCTGAGAGGACAAATGACCAAAACTAATAAAAAAGACGAGGTTTGAATTAACAAGAGAGCAAAGGAAGTAATACCCAGAGCCCAGTTTTCTGGTTGCTTCAAATGCTCAGATTTGTAACAATTTGCTGCTGATAAGTTAGCGACAAGGGACCTGTACAATTATTTGTAACAGGAAATTAATCCCAGCAAAGTTTTAATAAACCATAGGATTAGTTGATGAGAAAAAGAAATAGAAAACTTCATGCAGGGGCCTTTCGTTCCAAAAATTTATGACCTATGACTGATACAAGGATCACGATGGGAACCATGAGTAAAATCTAAATGCATGACACAGAGCAAGTAATAAAAGTAAAAGAGGATCAGCATGAAGATGGCTATGAAGATCAGCATGCAACAGTTTTTTGAACAGGCAAAAGACGTAAAACTGACCTCTCACCACCAACTACACAAACAGCACATGTTCCTGTTGGAGCCTTGTCATCTTCATAGTATTGTACCTGATTACAAATGTAAATAAATATTTATTGACTCAAAATAATTTGGTAGCTGAGGGATCAGTAGGGTAGGTGAAGATGTAGAGAAACTCACATTAACACCAGCAAGTTTACTATTTTTCTTCATCTCTTCTCCAAATTTGTCCTTCCCAATGGATCCAATGTAACTAGTCGCATCAGGAACTTGGAGCATCCACTGTAACAAAATAACACAGAAATTGAGATTTGTTATCAGTACAATACGATTGAATCAGATCTTCAATAAAATACAAAATTCTCTTAAAAATACGTAAACAAACCTGGGCAATCTTAATTGAATTTTGAGTAGCACCTAAAGAGAGCACAATAAACATATGGTGCATTAGTCAACAGATTGCAAAGGATAGAAAAATAGGCATTATTATCAAGCAAGTTTGTAGACAAGATCATAAAAATGGCATCATCAAATACCAAAGAGAACAACTTATCAACTTACCTCCAGCAATATACTCTACATTGGACTTGGAAGCCATTTCTTCATACCTGTGAAAAACCATCCACAAAGATTGAATAAGCAAATGCAATATTCCGAAGTTGCAAATGCCAGAAACCAATCATGATGTTATGTTTAAATGAACCTCTAAGAGGAGCTTATAAACATAGAGCTTACAGATTAGAAAACTAACACCTTTTGCCAATAAGAAGATATGGGGTTCAAACAGGGAAAGTTAATTGGTTTTAGTTACTGACTGGAAGCTATGGAAATAAAAGACAACATTTTCTAAACCAAGGTGATTTAATAAGAAAACAAGAAAGTAAGGATGAGAACAAAAAATGAACTGAAATTACATGGGCAGGTGCTTGTCCTCAGCAAGAATGGCATTGTTCGGCTTGATATCATATCTGTCAATAAACAAGTCAACTTAGTTCTCCGTACGGCATGATGCACAGATCAAAGAAAGAGAAAAAAATACAATCAGCATATAGAAACATTTAAATACAACATTAATCTATGATTATAGTTCCAGTGTAACAACAAATTAAGCTTGAAGCAAAACTAATATGAGGCTATAACACTTGAAAGTAACTGAAGAGTTGGCTAAAGAATAAACAAAGGAAGTAATTAAAGAGGAAATGAAGAAACTTTCATTGAGGGTTAAAATGGATTTTTCATAGTCATATATACCTTGAATACAAAAAAATCACACAATCAAACAAGCAAGTAATCACATTGGCCTTTTCCACTTTAACTAAGTGAGCATGAGCAATGCGCATAAATAATAAGAAAAACTATTGAAGTTTTATTAAAGGCACACAATCCCAATCATCAGTGACAAGGAGAATTTGTTGCACTATATCTAATCAGATCAGATCCAAACCAAAACAGTCACATATATATCAGCTACAAGAACTCAACTATTGCTCATCTGGGTTGCTACCATAATGGAAAAGATGAGGTTTCGGGCTAAGACCATAAAACAAAACAAAGAATAATAAATCCTTCAGATCTATTTTCTTTATCATAATCCTCTGTTTCTTAAAACAAAAAAGTTTCAGATCTATCTGCACGAGTTTGCCCAATAAAAGTTATTGACAACGGAGGCATAACCCATCAAATTAAGCAGAACGGAAAATGAAAATCTTAATAACAGATCGCACATTCCTACCATTTTCTGAGCAACCAAACAGTACCAGAGCATGGGAATATAAAAACGTAAGATACCAAAATGGGGGCTTACTTTGTCAAGAATTCATCGTCAACGACAGCTGAAATGTCGAGAAGAGGATTGCCCATCCCCAGGAGAACCCGCTCGTACGCCATCGATGAAATTTGCGAGAGTTCTGAAATGTGTTTTGAGAAAGAGAGAAACAGAGGTCGAGCAGCTAAGCACAAAGCGAGTGCGGGTTTGCGAGGTATTTATACTAAGCAGCATACGTGGAGGAGTGATGTCACTCAATACCACCAACCCCCAAGCTCCTTTTGATTTTTCTTTCGATTTAATTTATTTTTAAATTAGTCACCAACCCACTATGTCATGTAGGGTTTTTTTTCTTTCTTTTCTTTGGGGTTTTTTTTTTGACAATCATGAATCTATCTTAATACTTGAGCTAAAATAATTATAAAATATGTGATGTGTGTATATGCCAAATAGTTTTTTACTCTAATCTATTTTTCATCGACCGTTACAAATATCATTTGAAATAAATTAAAGTTAATAAATAAAATACTGTACGAATATAAAGGTGAAATTTGTGTCGTAAAAAAATATATATTCTTTTGCATGGTACAAGCAAACATGAAATGAACATATACCAAACCCCAGTCCTACTTTTAAAGCTATTGATTTGTTGGCCATCCTTGATTGAGACCTTCGGCTTCCCCCTCCCCCTCTCCTCCTCTCCCTCTCCTCCTCCTCCCCCCATTTTTATGTTTTCTGTCGGTTGGTGATTACCTTTATCTTCACCTTCACCAACCAAAGAGTTTTGAAGATTCAGCACATGATAGTGACGCTTTTGACATTTACAAAGAAATATCTTATCTAACTTGACTTATTAAACAAGGTTCCGATTGGAGTTAAACAACAATGGGGTTGGTGCAACATCTAATATCTTACTTAAGAGAGGGAATGAGTAGCATCCTGTCATTTCCGTTCCCACCATTCCCATCTCATCAATTCAAATGGATTTTATTGATTGAGAACGTACATCTCCCGAAAAGCAAGAGTTTCACCTCTCTCTTTTTTAGTACAAGCGATAGTCTAAATTACAGGAAATTGAGATTTCTCACACACACACTACCACGATGCCATGAAGGGTTTCACCTTTTTAAGTGATTATTTTTTTATAACAAAAGTTTGTGTTGTGGATTCTGTTTAAATGAAGTTAAACAACAACGATTACAATTTTATGAAAATGAGGTAGAGAAAACAGAGACAGAGAGAAACAGTACTTGTAGGAAGCAATTATTTCTTATTACACAAAACCAGAATTCAATCAAAGGCCAGCTGGTTGAGACCTTACATGTTTTTCGAGTTAACGAAATCTATCATTTTGATCAATGTATTTACCAATACCAGTTTGTCAGCTTCCTTGCTTTCAGCTTTCATACAGGTTGGGCAAAAGAAGACACCCTCAGAGATAAGAGAAAGAGATTTAAAGAAATAAAGCCACCTTTTGTGACTTTTGTTTATAATACATTTTGTTGATCTGCTGAAGATCGACTACAATGTAGACAACATATAAGCAATAAAATGAAAATAAAAGAAAGAAAAAAACCATGCACTTTCCAGTTTCAAGGCCATACAGCCTTGTATAAAGGGAGAAAAAACATAAATTTTTGAAAATAAAATTAAGTAATTTGCAGTAGTAAAGCCATAACCAGCACTCTCTAAGATATGGGAAGAGGAGCACCATTCCACTCCTTCAAGCAGTCCAGCAGAGGATCAATAAACTTTCCAGCACAGATTGCATTGAACACCTTGTCACTTTCCTCACCTGGTGATCTTACTTTGTCACCTGTCAACAAAGCAGTTCCCAGCTCTTCTCTCACAAACTTGTATAGTGGGTAAGACCTGCAATCTTTGATTCTGTTTGGGATTGCTGATTTTCCATTATCATATTCAAGCCTGGCACTTTCAACTTCTTTGGGCAAGAGGGTCTTAAGCTCATCTTCAAAAGCTGTAATCTTTTGGAAGATTGAAGTGCTTGAACTCTTTTCCTTCTCACCATTGTTCAATGCATGCTCAACTAGAACATGCCTCAGTTTCTGCATCAATGGATAGGTAGCACTGCAGGGGTCATCGATGTAAGCGAAAACATACTCGCGGTCAACCACCTTGAGCAAGTCTTTCTCACAGAACCTAGAGGGGTGAAGCTCACCATTGAAGCCCACTGTTAGGACTCTCTTGGCCACTTGACTGACAGTGCTCTTCACGGTGCTCTTCAAGTTCTCCTCCAAATGTCTCAGATCAACAGCTTGGCACAATGCAACTAAGTATGTGGATGACATGATCTTCAATATGTCCACAGCCTCAGCTGTCTTTCTAGAAGAAATCAATCCCAAGGAGTTGACATCTTGGTTGTGTTGCTCTGCACTTTGGACATGGTTGGTGACAGGGTTGCCAAGGAATTGGAGCTCTGAGCAGTAAGATGCCATTGCAATTTCAGCACCTTTGAGGCCATAATCCAAGCTTGGGTTGCTGCTTCCTGTGAGATTTGAAGGCAACCCATTGTTGTAGAAGTCATTGACAAGCTCAGAGAATTGGGCAAAAATTAGTTTGCCAATAGCAGCAATGGCTAATCTGGTGTTATCCATGGCAACACCAATTGGGGTCCCTTGGAAATTTCCACCATGTAAGGCCTTGTTCCTTGAGACATCAATCAATGGGTTATCATTCACTGAGTTGATCTCCCTCTCAATCATTTTGGTTGCTGCTCTGATCACTTCAATCTGTGGGCCCAACCATTGGGGAGAAGTTCTAAGAGCATATCTGTCTTGCTTAGGCTTCTGAAGAGGATCTAAGTCATGCACCTTTTCAGCTGCTTTTACAAAATCACTTCCGACCAAAATGTGTTCCATTATGGCTGCAGCCTCAATTTGGCCTGGATGATGCTTCAGTTTATGTGTCAAATGGTCTGTAAATTCAGGCTTCCCTTGCATAACTTCAGCAAAAATTGCTGACATGACTTCTGCTAAAACTGCTTGAGTGTTGGCCTCAAAGAGAACCATAGAAGCCAAACCAGAGCCAACTGCAGTGCCATTGACCAATGCAAGACCCTCTTTTGGCTGCAACTCAAAGAACCCACCATCAACCCCAGCCAACTTGAAGGCATCAGCAGCAGTAAGGGTTTCTCCATTGGGCCCTGTGGACTTGGAGTTGGGCCTGCCAATCAAAAGCCCAGCAAGGTAGGAGAGAGGAACCAGGTCCCCTGATGCAGTGATTGTTCCTCTCAGAGGAAGGCATGGGGTGATGTTGCTGTTGAGGAACTTGGTTATGGCTTCCAAGATTTCAAATCTGATGCCTGAGTAGCCTTGGAGGAGTGTGTTGATCCTCACAAGCATTGCTGCTCTTGTTGCGGTGTGAGGCAATGTGTGGGTAGATTCAGTGCTGCTGCCAAAGATTCCAGCATTCAAGAATCTGTTCAACAAACAAAAGAAGAAACTCAATTAACACCATTTTTTTTATTTATAAAAGCCGATATTGAGAGAGGGCGGTTTTCGCACACACGCTGTTAACATGATGAAATTCATTTCCACTGGGCTAGACTCCGTTGGCTAGTAAAATTAGTAAAAGGGGTGTTTTCTTGTCCCAAAACAGAGACCTCTATAGTTATCGTGTAAAGGGACCAGACTATATGCGACCAGTAAGGAACAGACTGTCATGTGCACAAAATTCAACATGTTGTGAAAAATGAGAGCTTTCTTGATTAAAATATTTTGTGTTTATTTTTTTAAAATGATTATAAGTTATTATCCTACTTTTATTAAATTAGCTTTCTTTTATGTCAAGCAAATGTAAAATAGGACTATTTTATTAATAATAGTATAAATATTAAGTAATCACCAATGACGTGTGATAGAATTACAGCACAATTATAAATTTATACAACTTACAAAGCAGAGCATCATTAGCCTATCACTTAGTTCAACTCTTATTCTCCTTGTCTTCATTCATTAAACTGCTTCTATAGTAATTACTCCTCTAATTAAACCTTTCTTGTCTTCATTAATTAAACCTTTATTTTTTTTTTTATACAATTCCTCTCCTAATTGGTGTCTGTGTCGCGCTAAATCCCCAATTACTTTGACCGGCCATAAAATTATTTTTATTATCAATATTAGTTATTTTATCTTTATTAAATTACAAGACTATCAAAATGTTTTAACAAATAGAAATCGTTTTTATACATCTTTTTAATAGTAAGGGAGTGCTATACTCGTTTACTTTTTGGTGAAAACCAAGGTATCCCCCGCGCGATTGCGGGGACTAACCCTTGAGGTACTGTCGAGCGCAAAGCGGGGACCTCTTCCAACAAAGCCTGCGCTATCCTCGTTTACTTAACTTACCATGAATATAAATATTTATAAAATAAAAATAAAAAACCAGTTATAGTAGTAAATAAATAAAAATATTTATTTTATTTGGTTTGGAGAGTGAATTTATATTCTCAGGTGAAAGACTCAATCACATGATGACTCACGCACTTTTGGACAAAAATAATCTTATGAAAAGAAATTTATATAAATGTATTTTAAAATAAAAATTATTATAAATTTTTGGTGAAATGGTCATTCTCCTTCTCTAGATTTTTTCCCTTCTATTTATTTTTTGGTGGTAAGGCCATTTCAATTAAAGACTTCACCTACCTAAAAATAGCTGGTGGCAGAAGAAAAAATATATCAAAAATTATGGACACACCCTATCCTTAGTCAATTCAATCATATTAAACTTCCACCATGGAATTCAAGCATATTCATAAAAGAAAAAAACAAAAAACCAACATAACACAGAAAAGTCCATATCAATTTGTTACTTGCTATTGTCCGGAGAGATGACGAGTATCTACTCGCATTTATAATGGGCTACCTAAATCACCTCATGGGAGCGTGAGAGCAAGATGCTTTGATATGTTGAATGAATGAATTAATTAGAGTTAATTACCTAATTAGCTCCCTTTGGAGGGCTCCACCTTGCTTGGTTCTCCTGTGTGAGGTTGCACCAAAACCAGTGGTTACACCATAGCTGTCTGTACCCTTGCTCATGCTATCCATAACCCAGTCGCTGCTGGCCTTCACCCCAGCCCTGGCCTCCTCAGAGAGCTCCACGTGGACCCCACTGTCGTGGTTTGCAATTGCAGCCACCTGAGCTATGGTCAGGCTCTCTCCACCCAGCCTGACAACTGGCTTCCTGTACTCGTTGACCATCCGTTTGACCTCGTCCAGGTGGCTCCCTTTCAGTGACTCAGCAGCCATGCCCCAGTTCAATGGGTCCTGTGTCCCATGTAGCTGATCATGCCCCACGCAAAACGACTCCAGGGAGGAGCCATTCCCATTGCCGTGTAGATCCTTATTGCCGATTTCCATTGCTTCCCAGATCACAAACAATGCCAAACTTGACGACCCGGATGAGGAAAAATGTCAAAATTTGATGAGGGGACAAATTACAAAATGGCACAAAGGGCAAAAGGGTTTTTTTATAACTCAAAAAATGGGATTAAAAATGGAAAGAGAATATGGGAATGGGAAAGGAAGAGGCTGCTGAATTTGGATGGAAAATTTTCTATGTATGAGGAGTGAAAATTTTCCTGAGTTGGTTCACCCTTATTTGCCTTGTATATATAGGGGCCTTCCTGCATAGAGCTCTGGGGTTGGTAGGCCGATGGGTTAGTTGAAAACTGCAGGTGGCCCTTGGATCTTCATGATCTTGAACGGTTGACAGCGCGACACGTGGCGAATTTGTGCGTTTGTGAACAACATGTGTAGTTTAGGTGGGGTTCAAAAACGCGGCCTTTTACTTGTCAATGATAACTGGAAGGAAGGGGGTTGGTGAGCAGGCTGTGAGAGAGAGCACGAAAGCAGCACGTCATCCTTAATTCTCTGCAAAACTATTTGTAAAAATGACTAGTAGTTTTGGGTACAATAGAAGGCTAGTCATATGTTACGTTATTAAACCGTAAAAATTAATCGTTTATGTCATACAGCTTCGTATAGTATCGATATTATTCTCAACTTAACCTCGCATTGGAATTTAGGTGTGAAGTTTTTTTCGAACTTAAAATGCCGCCATGTAACTAAAGAATATATCCCATTTAATAGTTTCAGTATTAGACGATTATTCATCTCCCATTGATCATCTCTAAAATTGGTCCAAGTTTATGCACCTAAAAGGTAAAATCTATATATATAAAAATCTATATGACCGGGCCTTGAGTTACTTTTGCACGCTATGTTAGCTTGACATTTCTAGTGGAAAACCAAACCAAAAAACCAAAACATGATTGGGTGATTTTGCTTCATCCTAAAGGGATTTTCTTTTTCTTTTTCAAAATATTCAACGAACCTAGGTGATTGAATACTTTTTGTTCTCCTCTTCTATTAATTTCTAGCATATATTTGAATCTTTATTTGTTTGAATATGTTTGAATCTTATGTTGCATGAAATTTCCAAATTTAGGACGACTTCTTTCTTTTTATGCACTAGCTCTTAGTGGAAAACCTGCCAACCCCATCCCCTCTAATTTATTTGGTTTGTGTTTGGTGGGATTTTGGCATGGAGTCTGTCGTGGCCTTTTTATATCCCTCAAATTCCACACCTTATTAATTGCAGCCATTAATAAACCTATCTTCTTTTTTTCAGTACAAGTGATAGTCTAAATTATAAGAGCTTGTTTCATTTGCGGATTGAACTTCTTACGAATGAACTTCTCATATCTAATCCCAGGAGATGGAAACACTACAAAAAAAAAGTGGCAACAGTCACCATTATTTGGTGATATTTGGTAACTAATGCAGGGGTGACTAAAGGCTTTAGTCACTGAAAATGTCTTTTTTGGTAGTCACCAAATGTCACCAAATAATGGTGATTGTTGCCTTTTTTTTATTTGTAGTGAAATAGAGAAGTTCATTCTCATGTTTGGGAACGCTGAGAAATGAGGACCATGAGGAAATGTCATTTTCTCCCATTTCCCACGTTTGATTTGTGCAATATTAGAATGATAAGTTGTACATTTTTTTCAACAATACCCTTGCATTAATTACTTTCCCAGATGAGAGGAAAAAGCTCAGCCGACAGAAAAAAAACTTATGTGTACATGTATACCACTATGGCGCTATCCCAAACCAACCACTCATTGTCATGTGTTTTAAGGTCTAAAATATCGGTAATCCAAAAACACGGAAATTTCGATGGAAATATCGGGATATTATTGATATCAATAAAAATTGAATAAAAACCACGGAAATTTTAAGAAAAACTTGGAAATTTTTATTGAAACTTTGGAGAATGTTTATTTAGTCAATTATCTATTAGTTTATCACAAAAAAATTAGAAGGAAATGCATTGCATGATGGATTTAACTGATTTAAGTTGATTATACAGCTTTACAGCGAGCTGGCAAACACTGTGAGTGTAGAAAATATGTAGTAATTAATGAAAAAAGATTAAACACACCATAATCATTTACTACAATATTTTACATTTTATACATTGCATGGTAAGATACATAAGTGACTTAGTATCACACAGAGTTCCTATGAGGTTCAAATTTTTCACTATTTTCATTATCTCTATGTGTAGAGTAAGTGTATTGTGAAGAGTAGTCATCAAATGACAAATCTCCAAAATAGTTTTGCATGTAATTGTTAACATGCCACCTATATAAATATAAATATTTACGTATATTATCACAAAAACATAAGTAATATAGTGGTTAAGGTGTTGGAGGAGTAAAATATGAGGGGTTCAAATCGATATTTTCCGATATTATCGTCAATATTGTCGATATTTATACGATAAGTACATAGATATGTTCCGAAATATCTGTGATTCAAAAAAACCGAAATATCCTCGATATTTCGTCCATATTATCGATATTTCAAACTGGTTTTAACTTTCCGACATGACAATATTTGATAGACTTGGAATACTGCCATGATGGCATCTCCGTTACATGTAAGTTCTTCTCGAGCCCAAACCCTAGAGCCTGTTGGCTATTATATAACTGATCTTATTCCTTCCTAAATTCAATAGATTAATGTCACATTATTTATGAGGTGTTCTGTACAGCAGAATTTAGGGAGGCAGCTTCGCCATTATATATGGGAAGCCAGACAGGGTTTTGGTAAAAGGAGTTGCCCAGAAGGAAAGTTATTGTTAACAGCGTTGAAGAGTTGCATGACTCTTATATATATCTCTTAGCATGAAACCAGATCATTCAAGACAATAATACCCTGTTCTGATTGAGTCCTATAACATGATTTGGTATTTGATGACCTAATTGGCAAATTTGACCAAGAAAAAATCTTATTAAATATTTTTGTTTTGAGTCCTTGACTAAGCAAAGCTGACAATGCCGATCGAAAGGCTTTGGAGCCTCAAAATGTAATACTCAAAGACAATAAGGAAAGAAAACTAGATTAAAAACAAAACTATACTAAAGGTAATACGTCAATGGCTATGCAACAAGAAATTAATTAAAAACCAAACTTAGGAGCTATTTGGATAAGTCATGCCCACTACCAACCACCACTCACTCTTTTTTTGGGGGGGTAGGTGAAGAAACCAAAGGAGAAATTGATCATGTTTTGTTACATTTTATGAGGTATTTACTCCACATATACATATGATGATTTTTTCTAACCAATTTCTCAAACTTGAATCCTACCAAAGGATTGAAAAAGACTTTAAATTTATATGTACCCGCTTTTAGGCGAACATCGTGCGTGGGTGACTGCGCTTAGCAAAACTCATAACTCAAAATAATTTTTGTCCACATATTGAATTTAATGTGTTGTAATTAACTGAAATTAGACCGATGATTAGCTAATTGTGGCAATCCAATTGACATAACCAAACAATAATAGAACGTTTGGAGATGGACTAATTTACAAACAAAAAAACATACAGAAATAGTTTGTGAATTTGTGGTGATATTCCGAGTTGTTTCCTTAATTGGGAAATGAAACATCCAATGAATGTAATGTTTTTTTATTGGATATCTGGTAGGACTTTTCCTCGTTTACTTTGACATGAGAGAGAGAGAGAGAGAGAGAGAGAGAGAGAGAGAGAGAGAGAGAGAGAGAGAGAGAGAGAGAGAGAGAGAGAGAGAGAGAGAGAGGATCATGTAGGTGTGAACAGTGGAAAAGAGGCACCTAACAAAAGTGTAGAGGAAGGATCTTATTAGGAGGTTGGGGCAAGACTAGCACGAAAAAACTTCATTATCCATTTAGGCAAGACATTTTTTTAATTTTTTTTAAATGCGTTTTGTGTTTGGTATTGAAGCGTTTTCACCAACCCACTTTGCGTTTTGCAAGCAATAGGTATATGTAGGCTGACCAATACCACACAAAGAGTGGTGATATTAGATCTTCTTTTCCTCCCAACCCCACCACCCTCTGCCCTCTTTTCATCTCTGTCTATAATCACGACATATAAACAAAACTCTCCCACTTTTTAGTTAAGAATTCGATTTTATATGTGATTGATGATGCTACAATTTATTACAGAATTTATCTAAAATGTGCATCTACTAAACCTCCCCTAGTGCAAAATTGGTTGATAGGATAAGATTTTTTTTTTATAATTAAAATGCGAGTATTCAATACACAATCAATTGAGATTAGGTGAATAGACTCGAGACATTTGAATTATTAGATAATGTTTTCATTATTTAATGTGAAAGTCACACTCAACGCCTAGACAAGATATGTCGGGGACATGGGAGTATATGTGATTATTAGACCCAATATGTGAATAATTTTATGCCATATTAGAATGTAATATTCGATCCAAAACTAATTGACAATGAGTGAGGAGACTCAAATTTGTTTAAATTATTAGACAAGGGTTTTTACCTATTTTTTATTTTTATTTATTTATTTTTGGTACAATGGAGGGCTAAAGCCCCAAATCAAAAGAAACGAAACTGAAACTAGACGAGGTCTAACAACACCTCGAACATCAACAGCTAACATGGTACTAAGAAAGGCCGGAGCCTCCAAAAATATTATTTAAAATTTTTAAATATACCTATTCTCTCAATAAACAAATATTTAAATTTTTATGAAGAAACATTTTATTTATTTTTACTTATTATATTCGTCGTAAAATATACAGACATTATTTATTAATGACCCAAAATTGTGTCATGTCACTCTCCAGCAATGTATGATCCAGTTGTATCCACGGCTACATCTGACCTAATTCAAGAAGAGCTAGCAAATGCTGTGGAGCAGAAAGCAGACATATGCATATGCATGCATTTATAATCCAAACTGAAACATCCTACTCATAATTCAATTTTGAAAAATCTTTGTATCAATGGCGCCGATAAGGTGGATGGGATATGCATTTATGATCGATGTTAGTTGCTTGGCCTGTTTTGGCTTTTTTTTTATGAACTTCTCATTGCCCAAAAAAAAAACCAGATCGATCTTGACATCTCAATTTCAGTGGTCTTATAATTAATTGGAATTCACAAATCCTCCTCCCCTTTTTTTTTCCCTCCTTCCCCCAGACAGTTTGAATCATTGAAAAAGAATCGTACAGGACCCTCCTAAAGAGTGTCCCCTACGTGCCATAATTCTTTTTTTCCCCATCTCTCCAAATCTCCTTGGCTACGAGAAAGACAATGAAGGACACTTGAATTTTTCTAGGCATGGGCTAAATTTATTTTTTTGGGGAGATATTTTATAACCAGAATTTTTGGGCTAACTAATATTATATGGTCGGATTATATATTTCTGTTACAGACAATATGGTAGGATTTTAGTGGGTATAAGAAAAAAAAAATCTGATGTAATTGGCTAGAATAGGCTTTAAAATAAGTGGACTAAATACTTAATTATAGTAGATTTTGTTGTACAATTACTATTAAAGTACAAAACCAACAGTGAGTTAAAGCCTAGTCAAGCCCCTTTGTAGGTCTGCCCTCGGAGAAAGGGAATTGACAAACTGACCTTCTAGATGCGCATAATGCAAACATGCATCACATTAATTAAGATAATCTCAAGCAACAAGTTTCAGTTTTATATTAATTGGCTCGTAGAATTTTAGTAGCATATTAATTGTAGAACTAGTTTATTTATTTAGTGATAAGAATCTGATTAACCAAATAAAAAATGTATACCACAGAGCATGCATGACGATATAAAAAGTCAATGATTTATAAATAAGATAAGTAATGCAATAAGGATTGAGATGGTGGTTCAATATTCTTCATGATTTATAACACAAACAAAGCCGAATTTGGTACTTAAACTAATTAATCTGCTAATCTGGGTCCTAATTTTCTAAATTTGGAGATTAAAAAAGGGAAAGGCTCGGATTGGTAAACTCAATTTGCAAAGGATACTACTTGCCGCCTTACCTGCAAGGAGATACTCCTCCTGCGAATCACAGTTTGACATATATGCAAAAATAATTAATCAAAAACACAAAAGGGAAAGCGTCTGCACACATGTTATACTGCTATTTGCAAGAATATAGAATCTCATATTTACTTTATAAGGAGGGAAGTATTTTCCATTTGCAAAATGGGTCGTTGCAAATGTGATTGAAATCTCAACCTAATGAACCTGTCATTTTGAGCTCTAACTTGGTCTCCATTTATTCTTAGCAAATTGAAGGCTTCATATCATATGGTAGCTGGCTAGCAAACTCAAATAAAAATACAAAAGAAAAGGTCATCCACCACCATACACTCTTAGACTATTTCTATTTTGAATCTTAGGCCTTGAAGAATTAATTATATCGTGACTGTGACGTTTATCCAAGTGATTTAGATATATAATATAAAAATAAAATTAGGAGTTTGGGTTTTGGTATACTTCTAGAAGTAGGGACTAGAGATGAGAAGTATGTGGTTGTTTTTTATTTTTTTTAGCACAAGCAATTGAGGAAGGGGATTTTACACAAATATTAATTTGGTGTCGGGGTGTTTCGAACCTCTGCCATATTAGTGGAGGTGGAAGAGCTCAACCAATTAAACTATACCCCACTGGCCTTTGTGTGTTTTATTTAGTTAAGTGGAAGTTAAGACAAATTATGGTGGATATAATGCAACTTTGTTTGCAAAATAATTCATAAAAGTACAGGTATTAGTGTGAAAATAGAGTAATCTATATATATAAAGCAAACATTCAAAATACTAGAAAATGCTATTGGTTAATGCAAATATTAAGAATTGAAATTATTAATTAAATAATGATAATATGATAAATTAACATTTTTTCATATTAAAAAAAAAATCAGATAATTGGTCCTATATTTATGAAACGCACTTCCTCTGTGGCTCCTTTGTCAAAACCATTCTCAATTGTAGCCAACTTGATATATTGTCAAGTCAATCAATGCAGACTGTGCTTGCAAATGCTGACCAACCTTGATGGACGACTATGTTGAGGGGGAATTGAGCCTATCCACGGATTGTGGATTGGTTTTGAATTGGATGTTTATATTTTAATAAAGGGAATCTCTTTCAATATTAGGAAGAGAAATGCACTAAATTAAAAGCTTGTTAATTTAGGAGAAATGAAATTTCGAACTCAAAATTTTCTTATAAAACATTATAAGAAAATGGCTTGTAGCTTAAATAGTTAAAAGCTTTTATCCTTGCACTCAAGATCCTAATTTCAATTCCCCCAATTCATAAAAGTACAGGTATTAGTGTGAAAATAGAGTAATCTATATATATAAAGCAAACATTCAAAATACTAGAAAATGCTATTGGTTAATGCAAATTTTAAGAATTGAAACTATTAATTAAATGAGGATAATATGATAAATTAACATTTTTTCATATTAAAAAAAAATCAGATAATTGGTCCTATATTTATGAAACACAACTACGCATTATCTTTTTTAATTTTAAATGAAAAAAGAAATAAATAAAAAAAACCAATTGGCAAGGGGCTAGTTAGCTATAACAAGAATTATTAAGGACATGCCTCTACTACATAAAAATAGACAAAATAAAATAGAGGCAACAACAATCATAGTTATGAGTTGACCAAATAAAAAATGAAACTTGAAGTCACTTGGCTATGAGTTGACCATAAATGATGAGTAAAATATAATTATAAATTGGAGACATAGTCGAAGAGCTGACATTCCAAAGAAAAACTTCTTAGTCAAAAGAAATGCTCAGACCAACAAAAAAGAAGAAGAAAGAACTGCAAATACCAAGCTAAAAAACAAAGAAATTGGGCTTTCCTAGAAGTAACCAAACTGAGCTTCAAATTTCTTAATTTGAAAGCAAATGTTAATCAGGGCATGGCCATTTTTTATTTTATTTTTATTTTTAAAGTTTCTAAATAATTAAAGCTTCTGATTAGCTCCCTTAAGAATCTGGGTAGACTTGAGGTCAAGGTCAAGCTAGAGCAATTGTAAAATTTGCACTCGTTTTACAACATTATTTAGCCCAATGGAAGCTGCATTAACAAAAAAAAAAAAGAAAAAAAAAAAAAGAAATGTTGCAGAGAGTAATTAAGTGTTCATTGATTTCAACCTGCCCAAATTCTCTGTTGTTTTGCTTAATTGGCTTAATTGCTCTTGTAATTCAATTCCCACATCTCATTCTATGATTGTGATCAGGAATTCAAACTATCATGTGGAAGCACCAATATGTTATGACCTATGCTTTCTAGGTGCTTTTGGGTCAAGTACTTTCATGATTTTTCTCAAGTGGAAAGCAGCTTTTTTCTTCTTCTTCTTCTTCTCTTTTCTATTTTTCCAATGCCAATTGCAGGCTCTTATTCTCTTGCATGAAGACACAATCTGGTTTGTTGTTGTAATGTCATAATGAAATTGATGGGAAATCATTAAGTTATTTCCTAGTACAAGCCTGAACGTGTCATAATGTCCAGTGCTTGCTTTGCACTTTCATATTGATTCAGATAAAGTTGAAAGTCTGAAGAGAGAGGAGAAAACAGAGGCAATGATAGATCCTGCAGAATCCTGTCACTTAATAAAAGATGATCACTTCTGACTGACACCCAGAAAAACAAAATACAAGGAAAGTGAATCCTTGGCAGTTTCCCTAAAAACCCAAAAGCCCATATTCAAAGAGTAGAAGAGCTTGTAGATCTTTTAAGGCAATGAAAAGCCCAAGCTGAGAGATTTTATCACAGATTGGAGCTGGGTTGGATATGGGCTAAAAGCTGTATCACAAAGACATTTTGCTCTGTGGGGGTGTTGATATTGGGTTGGGATAGGCCCAAATTCAATGTTATACTTCTGATTTTCGTATTCTCTTTTCAATACCGCCAGCAAATTAAGAAGATTGTAACTTCGGACTACCCGAGGTCTCACTGTATTTATCTTTTTTAAATAAAACATTTCAAAGCTGGATGCCCCATAAACAAGAAAAAAACGTCAACGAGCATAAAAAAAGAAGAAGGAAGAAATCGTCCACAATTTTAGTAAGGCTAAGAACAAGGATAAAGTTGAGTAAAGCGCAGTTGGCTCTTAGCAATAGCAGACGCACATCGTTTCTCTTGGCTGCTATAGATTTGTATTCTTGCTTTCTTCCATTGAGATAGGTGCATAAACATGATAGAAACAAGGAAAATGAATATTTGTGGATACATTTTTTGGTCAATCGTATCTTCAAATATTAAATGAATGTTGTTAGAGGGCAATTCGAACTCGGGTGCAAGAAGACGAACACACTATTCTTACTAGCTGATCTAACCATGATCGTGGTTTCACCGAGCATTCAAAAAATCAGATGTATAATTAAAATATGGTAAAAGAAATTTCACCAACCAAGTCTATTAGTTCATGAAATCCAAGTTTATTAAGCTAAAAACAGGATTATAAATCTAAATCCAATTAGAAAAGCAATTGAGAATAATATAATATTTAATACAAATCCCATTAAAGTAAAACTCTTTTTTCTAGTCAATCACATTTTGGTGAGATATAATAATGGTCCAAAGGGCTCTTGAATTAGCGAATAATTGTAACCAAATTAAGAACATCCACACAAAATCTAAAATTAACCATTAAAATGGACTTTCGACAGCTTGAAAACAGCCCATAACCTCTATAACAATTGCCAGAAAAAGGATCAACACAATGGAACCTAGATCATTCATGCTTTGAGGTTTACGTGGCTTTCAAATAAATTTCATGTGGATCCCAAGAGTTTGAAATATCCCAACATACAACAACTACAAGGGTATTATTAATAATTATGTCTTTTTTTTTTTTTCCTTAATCATGTTTAGAGTTTGCCGCTCTTTTGTGTGTACATTTGGTTGTGTTTGAACTAGTTGAAAAACGTCTCCGTTTTGGCTGTTTTAGTTGGGAGTTTATTCGTTACGTTTTTTTAGTACATTCGTCTAGAGTTTATCGCTGGTCATTTTTGTTTGCTGGAAACTAACCCTTCATTCATTGTCTTAGCTATTTCTCAATGCATGCAGGTTTTCTGAGTTTTTTTTCCTGTTCTTTTCTTTTTCGGAGGTTTTAGAAGATGGGGTTTCTGAGCAGTCTACTTGTAATCCTTGGCTTTGGAATTGGAATCCCTCTTGGACTTTTGGTGGGGTTTTTCCTTTTTATTTATTCAAAGCCCAAAGAAGTTGAGGTAAATCCATTTTCATCTTGCTCTTCTTTGATCAATCTTTCTGTTTTCTGTTTTCTTTTTGTTTAACATGTATTGTCCAGGATGAATTATTTACCTGCCTTGCATAGTTTTACTTTCTTTTGTAACAATTTATCTCATGTTCTGAGGTGAGGGTGCAATGGAACTACTGTATATTTTTGAAGTTTGAGAAAGAAAAAAAAGGAGGAATAGCTTGATTATGTGGGATGTTTTTATATTTGTTTAAAGGAATTATAATCACTTGATTTTCTTACCTTTTTCATTCTATGAGTGCGAATGTTTCATTCAGAATAATGAAAATCCAAATACCAAAAACTAAAATCAAAACAGAACAATGTTACATCATGCATAACATGTCTGTATAATAACTTGACATACTTTGCAGGATCCAGTAAGCAGGCCACCTTATGAGTTAGATGAACTTTCCTTGCAAGATCTTCTTCAAGAAATTCCATTGTGGGTGAAGAACCCAAATTATCATAGCGTTAGTATCGCCTTTCAATCACCGCACTCATCAGTAGAGTTTCTGTTATTGTTTCTCTTGCTGCTCCTAAGCTATATCTTTATTCATTCTGTATTGGTTATATTCACAACTGTGCAGGTAGACTGGTTGAATAAATTCATCTCAGATTTATGGCCTTACCTTGATAAGGTGATATTCTGATCATTAGCCATTGTTCTTCTTGATTTATTCCCTTTCCTTTATGTCTGTCTGAGACATGAGTTTAACATAATATGCAGGAAATTGGAGGTATGATAAGAAGTGTGGCTCAACCTATATTTGCAGAGTACATTGGGAAGTTTCAGATTGAGTCAATTGAGTTTGAGAAAATAAATCTGGGAACTCTTCCTCCTATTTTTTATGGTGAGTTTGCTCCCAGCATCATCTAATTCGCTTTACTGCATAAACCGCGGGCATGAATTGGTATTGATCCAAAAAAAGAAAATTCTAAGGTTAACACATCATTTGATGCCCCTAAAAAGAAAGAAAAGATATCATATATAATACCTAAGCTTCAAGAAATTTTGAGCAAACCTTGTGACCAAGAAATCGTATTGATATATAATTGTATGCATCGTAGTGGAACGATCACATATTTAGTAGCAAAAAAAACATCATTCACTTGTCCTTGTGTTGTTATCAATTATTTTGGCTCACAAATTTTCAGGTCTTCAAGTCTATGAGACTAATGAGAAGGAATTAATCCTAGAACCATCAATTAAATGGGCTGGCAATCCCAACATAATTTTGGTGGTAAAAGTTCTGTCTGTACCTATTACAATTCAGGTAAGAAGAGCCTAAGAAAGCATTCCTTGACAGAGGAATGAAGAATTTTATTTTCTTCAATGTGGATGCGTTTGTTTCAGAAATTTGATTAAACTTCATTTCAGTTAGTAGATCTACAAGTATTTTTAGCACCAAGGATAGCTTTGAAACCTCTTGTGCCTGCCTTTCCATGTTTTGCAAACATTGTGGTGTCTTTGATGGAGAAGGTAAGCAGAGGCCGTAGTTAACACGTATCCCCTTCCGTACCTTAATAGGTTCGATAAATAAGACAAGTTTCATATGCTGAATTTCTCTGACCTGTCTGCAGCCTCATGTTGATTTTGGAATGAAAATATTGGGAGGTGACATCATGTCTATACCTGGCCTCTATCATTTTGTTCAGGTGCTGCACTGGTAATACTTTCATGGGGAGTTGGGATTTTTTTCTGATTGTCTGACATTTGGATGGTTGGTTGGATATGAATCAACTATGTAAATATAATTGCCTGCAGGAGACTATTAAGAAGCAAGTTGCAAGCCTCTATCTCTGGCCCCAAACTCTTGAAATACCTGTTCTTGACGTTTCGACGTAAGTCAATTTGAGATGATACACGTTCCTTGCTCAGTCACTTTACAGAAATATTTTGAGCAAACTACGTACTTTTTATTCATACAGAGTGGCCGTAGAGAAGCCAGTGGGAATACTACATGTGAATGTTGTTCGCGCAACTAAACTCTTGAGGAAGGACATCTTAGGATCATCTGATCCTTATGTCAAGCTCAGCCTGACTGGAGATGGGCTGCCAGCAAAGAAAACGTCTATCAAGAAGAAAAACTTGAACCCTCAGTGGTATGAGAAGTTTAAGCTTATTGTGAAGGATCCTAAGTCCCAAGTTCTTCAGTTACAAGTATATGACTGGGACAAGGTTACCTCTCTTTACTCTCTTTACTTCTTTCAAATTAAACACAGAAATTGAAGCAAAGAAATAGGGTAGTTACGTGTTAGGTGGTTGTTTCTGATCATTTGCATTTGCTCTTCCAGGTTGGGGGGCATGATAGGATAGGAATGCAGTTAGTTCCTCTCAAGCAGCTGACACACCATGAGATGAAGGAATTTAAGCTCGATTTGCTCAAGGACACAAATATTACTGATTCTCATAGCAAGAAGCAAAGAGGGCAGCTTGTGGTTGAGCTAACTTTTGTGCCTTTCAAAGAAGACACAATCAAATATAGTGGAAACTTCAGTGGACCTATTGAAGCTTATAGGAGAAACGAAAGCGAAATTGATATGTCAATGTCATCAGATGAGAGTACCATAGGTAGATCGGGTGTACTATCAGTTATGATCCAAGGAGCCGAGGATGTCGAGGGGAAGTGTCACAATAATCCTTATGCTCTCATCCTCTTTAGAGGAGAAAAGAAGAAAACGCATGTAAGTCTTGGTTTCAATAAATATGAACTCTTTGCTACTGTCAAATTCTGGTTTTAAGCAGCAATTTCATAGTCTCCTAGAGAACAGTGGATGCTATATTCCATTTCAAGACAGCAGTATGAGTCTCCAAAGCTGTGTTAGCAAAGGTGCATTTCAAGTTTGTATGCCTGGTTATCCATTTCACCCTTATATGACACAAATTTGGTTTCTTCAGATGTTTAGGAAAACTCGTGATCCACGCTGGAACGAGGAATTTCAGTTCATGCTGGATGAGCCTCCTTTGGACCAGAAAGTTCACATTGAAGTTCTGAGCAAGAGGACAGGCATTAGTTTCCGGTTGAAGGTGTGTGAGTTCAACCACTTATACTTAGCACTTAGTAGTGGCAACAATTTCTGCACATAAGTTACAAGCATTTGAACTTTTAATTCTGTTTCGACCGCGTAGGAATCGTTGGGACATGTGGAAATTAATCTTAGAGACGTTGTAAACAACGGCCGGATCAACCAGAAATACCACCTAATCAATTCAAAGAATGGGATGATACATGTTGAGATTAGCTGGAAGATGATTTGAGGCATATGGAACCTGGAAAGCTAGAGAGGGGTCTTGACTATGTGAAAGAAAGCACACAAACCCTTCAGGTCATGAACATGAGTGATCTTGGGCTTCAATTCAATCTAAGACTTTTAGTCTTGGAAGATTATTATTGGCCTCAATTTATTAGAGAGGTAAAATATCAGGTCATGTTCAACACTGAAAGATTATATACTTATTTATTTTGTTTAATGAACTCCATGTTTGAATGCAGAGCTCAGAAACAGAGAGGAGAGGTGGATTTGTTTGCTGATACTAACGCTGAAGCTGTGAATTTAGAACAGTGTCGCATACAAAAATGTATACAAATCTTGAATTTTTTTCCTTTGGGTGCTATTTTGTATAAAATAATGTAACAACTTTTGTTTTTTTGTTTTTGTTTTTGGGTTTTCTAAAAATCATTAGTACAATACTATTAAGATTTTTGAGGGACGGACCCTTGGCCCATCACTAGCAACATCGATATTGTCCCCAACTTAACCACCTGTTTAGCAGGTATGAGGTTTTATACAAAAGACCTCGATGTTATTAGTAGTGGAGCCATTCATTATATGAGACTTTCTATTTTATTAAATTTCCGATGTGGGACTGCGTATTATTCAACGTTTTATATGTTAACTATAAATCCACACAAATAATGCACATGATATGTTTGATTTGGCTTTCCAGATTGACATCTGCAGATGTTCAGAGACAGCAAGAATAATCTTTCATCATAATTAATAAAATGTTTTCTACAATCAAACAATTAGCAATCTCAAAAGCAAATGTGAACGGTTGATTAAAAAGAAACAAAAAGCCAATATGAACACAATTTTATAACTAGCAAATCTAATATTTTATACATAATGCAGACAACTAGCATAGTTTAATCTATCTGTGAGTAGAACTCAGGAAGGCTTATTCATGATGATATCTGATATCAGTCCTCCTAAACTTTGACTCTTTTTCCTAAATAATTATTATCTTGAGACCAAATCTCTTGGACCAATCTTAACGTGCCAAATGGAGTCTTTAAAGATTACAATCAAATTAAAATATGACTTTGGCATATGACCTTTTGTGTTGTCGTAGGCATACAGGCGGGGTTAGTTGTCCAAACCGAATATTAGAATATAATTGAATTTTATAGAGCTCATCAGAGGTAATTAATAACTTAGTTGGCTATTAGCAATGTCCTAGGTATCTCTCCCCAAGAATTATAGATTTATTCAGTCATGTGTGTGACTCACAGGCATATTCTATCGAATTTATATTGTTATTGTCGTCCTGCAATGCACGTATTGAAGTTTAATCGATCTGTCTTTTATTTCGGGAGTTGTTATTAGCACTCTAATAAAATTATTATATACTCTTCAAATCACTTTTAATTAACATTTGAAGTAAAGGCAAATTACCATATGGTACTAAAACACTTTCAATTAACATTTACTTAGTTGTTTTGATATCCCAATTACATACATAGTGACCATATCATTTTGTAGAAGATATTTATTTATCACCCTATGAAAGTATACTTTATAATTATTTAGCAAATAATTGTCATTGCTATTACAAATAATTTTGGGTCGTTTTTGGGTCACCAACTTCCTCAAAAGCAGGACCAGAAAAGATTGAGGATGGAAAGCAAGTTGGTGAGTTGATGGGAAAGACAGATAAGCACAATTAATTACGATATGTACATTTTCTGAAAATGTGTTTACATAATTACTAATAACAATGGCAAAGCATGCTTAATTTTTTTTAGTACAAATGATAGTCTAAATTACATGGAGGGGTAGGGAGTTTCTCATACAGACACAACTAAGATGTTATGGGGATTTAAATCTAAGACCTCTAGTATGTAAGTCAAAGTCCTTTTCTGTTAGACCCCGTTGGCTAACTTTAAAAAAACAAGATATTCTTTCTTTTTCACAAATGCAACAATTGATTACATATAAATTACTATTTTTCCGACTCAAATTAAAACCTTTTTATGTGCGAAAAATATCTTCTCTTATTGTAAAATGTGGAACATAATTGAACTGATATCCAAAATAATAAAACCCAACATAGAAAATTAAAATTTTAGATGGATGCAGACATGGGTTTAGTCAAATTGGTTAGAGTAGATGTACTCCACACTCTGCAACTAAGTTCAATTCCCCCTTGCAGTAGTTTAGATTAGATTCAAATAGAGTATCGCTTGTTCTTGTATTTTAAAAAAAAATTTAGATGGACAAAAACCTTTATAATTATTACAAGATCCCTGCTCTTATGGTAACATAAATAGACATGGGCTAAATTTGTGCTTACTGTAATAAACAAGATAAACAAACAAACAAACAAATTAAAAAAATACAGTCATGATCTCTTGGACTACGGGAGTCCAAGAAATTGGTGAAAAGGGGTGCAAATGTCATTTCCAACATTGAGAACGTAACCAATAAAAGCATGTTAAGTCAGGAGGACTTACAAGTTACATGTACACGTAGAGACAATTGGGAGGCTCTGACGAGCAGACAAAGGCAGTAGTTTCCTTTGAGCCAAAGGAATTGAAACTTTGAAATTTCGAAGCCAAATTGAGGTCAAACGACACCGCCGTGCATTCTGGTTTTTTGGCGCTCTTCTTCTTCCGCAGTGTTTCGGTACCTACCCAAGTTAATTTTTCACTTAAAAGACCTTTCTTTATTGGTTTTGTTGAATTATTGATATCTTTTTTCCTCTGTCATTGCATTTTTTCTTCCATAGCTTCTTGAAGTTGCAGTCTTGAGAATATGGGACTTTTCAGCACTCTCTTGGGGATTTTTGGTTTCGGCATTGGAAGTCTTCTTGGACTCTTGGTGGGTTTCTTCCTTTTCATCTATTCAGAGCCTGAGGAAGTGAAGGTAACCTCTTATATATGTTTATCATTCTTGTTTCATCTTTCTTTGTAAGGATTATTTCATTACTGGGTTTTCAAGGCTTTAATTGGGTATTTTAGATTGAAAAATTTCTTCTACTTGCCAGTCTTGCATGGTGAATCTCCAATTGTAATTTTTGTGTCAGTTGTTAGCTTGTATCTTCTGTTATTTGAGAGGAAAGTTTAAGTTGGACTGTTGTATCAGATGCGTTTAGAATATTGGGTTGCTTATTTGTTTCAGAGAATCTCCCGTTTTACCGGAGATTCAAATCAGAGAAAGTGGTCTTTTTTTCCACTGCAACAGTAAGCGTTGAATAGTGAAATCCGCTATCCAATTCATGGTTTTAATTCAACCACCATAGTCCTATATTTTGAAGCTTCACGAGAACACTACTTTTTTTTTCTGGGGAATATTTAAGTAGGATCACGTGAAGTTTTCATTTTTCATTTAACTTCACCTCCCCTGCTTTTTCCCCCTCAGCCTTGATTGTAACTAAGAGGTTGGTTTCAAATCTATAAACATCAAAGAAACACTGCTAAACAAAGTGACTGTGAAGTGTGTTTAGTCTGTAAAGTGTTCAACATACTTAATGTTGCAGGATCCTGTCATCAGGCCACTGCATGAATTAGATTCAAGTACTTTGCAAGGTCTTCTACCTGAAATGCCAATGTGGGTAAAATTCAGCGACTATGATCGAGTTAGTATCTCCTTTTAATCCTATTACATCAAGCTTTTGCTCTTTCTTTCTCTCACTGCTGCTAAGCCTTCACATCTATGTTTTAACTATATGTATCGTTGTGCAGGTAGATTGGCTAAACAAGTTTCTCTTTGATATCTGGCCATACCTTGACAAGGTGATAATTTGGTTAACAGTTCTTTTATCATATCTTCTGGTCTTTGAGAATCAGTTTTTTAATTTTTCAGGCAATTTGTAGTACAATAAGAAGCATGGCACCACCTATCTTCAAAGAGTACATAGGGAAGTTCCACATTGAGGCAATTGAGTTTGACAAGTTAGGTCTTGGAACTATGCCACCCATACTATATGGTTAGCCTACTCACTTTGATAATCTAAGCATGGCACAACCCTTTTAGATTTACCATCATATATTTTGGTTACCTTTTGAATCTTTCAGGTCTAAAAGTTTATGAGACTAATGAGAATGAATTAGTTATGGAACCGGCATTTAGATGGGCTGGTAATCCCAACATAGTTCTGGTGGTAAAGTTGTTGTCTCTGAGAATTACAATTCAGGTAAGAAATGAAGACACAATCCTTGAAAGGAAAAATCTGTTTATTTATATGCTGCTACATTTGATGCATTATTTTCAGAATACTGATTTGTGCTTATTCTCAGTTAGTGGATTTGCAAGTATTTGCAGCGCCACGGGTAACTTTGAAACCTCTCGTGCCGACTTTTCCGTGTTTTGCAAGCATTGTGGTGTCTTTATTGGAGAAGGTCTCAAAAGAGCATAATTTTTCACTCTTTCTTTTTGTACTTTTTAATTTAGATTGCATTGATAAAATTATTTTCTCCATCTATCTGCAGCCACATGTAGATTTTGGAATCAAAATATTGGGAGGGGACATCATGTCCATACCAGGCCTCTATCGGTTTGTTCAGGTGCTACACCAATAATTCTCTTCTGGGTAGGATTTTGGTTATTAGTTACCTGGGTTTGGATGGTTGTGTTAGCCAATTTATGCTTGCTCATAGGTTGGTTGGTATGAATCAACTAATCATCCACATGTTTGCAGGAGACGATCAAAAAACAAGTCGCAAGCCTCTATCTCTGGCCTCAAACACTAGAAATACCTGTTCTTGATGCTTCAGCGTGAGTAATTATGAGATGATATAGCTATGCTTTGGAACATTTAGCCCCCTTCTTTCACCAAAAATTAATTAGATATATATTTTATTCTCTTTATATCCATTTTAAGTCATGAATCAATCATGTTGAATGAGGCTTCACAGAAGTGGAGCCATCAGAAAGATGAATGTTGCTATATTTGTTGATAGAAAACTTATTAGTGCTCTTCTTTCAAATATTTCTTTACAAAACTAATTTTCCCTTTAAATCTTCCAATAGAGTGGCCAAGAAGCCTGTAGGTATACTTCATGTCAAAGTTGTTCGAGCACTGAAACTTTTGAAGATGGACATTTTGGGAAGTTCTGATCCTTACGTCAAACTAAGCCTTACTGAAGATAGGTTGCCAGCAAAGAAAACCACTGTCAAGATGAATAAGTTGAATCCTGAATGGAATGAGAAGTTCAAGCTTCTTGTGAAGGATCCTCAAACTCAAGCCCTCGAGTTACAACTTTATGACTGGGACAAGGTTTTCCTCTCACCTCTATCTTTTGGTTCAAATATGACTTAATAAAATTGTGATTTTTAATCCATATTTTTGTTATTTCCTGCAATTTTACCACAGTTTATGTGAACCCTTGTTGCTTAGATTTATGCTTAATGTTAAGGAATTTGAAGTTTTTCAATGATGTAGCCCTTTGTCTCTTTAGAAAAAGGAATCAGAAGGAGGTCCTTGTTCTTCTTACATTGGAATTGGTTCTAGAACCCTGATCTCAACTTTGTTTGAAAACAAATTCAGAGAACAATAATTCCCATTTTCACCAGATTTCCATATGTTAGTTCTCACAAAATCGGTCATTACTAAGTTAGAAATGTTCCTATCTGATAAATATTCCAGAAAAAAAATGAAAAAGTTACATCTTTCACCATTCTGCTAAATAAGGGTGAAAAGTAATTACAACCAAAAAAAAAAAAGTGAAGAGTAATTGCAGTATCTTTTCACTGTTGATCACTAGTATTTAGTCTCTTTAAGTTATTCTTAGGAAGGTGTACAAGAAAGGTTCTGTTTGTTAGTTTTTGAAGTTGTAAACAAGGTTCAATTTCAGGTTGATCTTCTTTTCTGTTTATAGGTTGGCAGACATGACAAATTGGGAATGCAGTTAGTTCCTTTAAAAGTGCTAACACCCGGTTTGACAAAGGAACTTGTGCTGGATTTGGTCAAGAACACAAATATCAATGATCCTCAAAACAAGAAGCGTAGGGGACAAATTGTGGTGGAGCTTGCTTTCGTTCCATTCAAATCAGAAAGCAGTAAGCTTAATGGTACTGAATATGGGAGAAGTGAAAGTGGAATTAGTAGGTCCTCAGACAGTTCCGAGTCCCTCGGTGGAGCAGGTTTACTATCTGTTCTGATCCAGGGAGCTGAGGATGTAGAAGGGGAGCATCACAACAATCCTTATGCTTTGCTTTGCTTCAGAGGTGAAGAAAAGAAAACTAAGGTGAACTTCCCTTTTGACAATTACCAGTTCCATTTTATTATCAACAAGAATTTCAGAGATGTGAACATAGGCATCTGTCACAAATTCACAATAAAGAGTTTACCTGTTTTCTTAACTCATGGTACAAACTCCTTTTCTTGGCAGATGGTGAAAAAAACTCGTGATCCACTTTGGAATGAAGATTTCCAATTTATGCTTGATGAGCCTCCTTTACAAGACAAGATTCATATTGAGGTCATGAGCAAAAGCAGAGCCATTTTCCGAGCAAAGGTATGGTTATCATTGTTCCCCTCGTTATACATGCACTGATCATCTTCTCCACATGCTTTGCCGTCTCTGATTCTATACATTTCCTCATGTGTAGGAATCATTGGGGTACGTAGAAATCAATCTCGACGATGTTGTACACAATGGACGCATCAACCAAAAGTACCATTTGATTGACTCACAAAATGGAAGGATACACATAGAGCTAAGTTGGACAAAGGCTTGAGACATGAGATACTGAAAAACTATGAATTGCAAGTAATCTCAAGTCTCAACTGACCTTTCCAATTGTTACAACTTACAACAGAGGATTATATGAGGAAATGGGAGGAAAAGAAGAGAGAGATTCTTGAATTCAATTGATTGTTTTGATATTTCAATCTCTAGAGTAGTCATTCATAGAAAATGGGCTTCAACATTTTTTTTCCTTTTCATTCTAATAGTTTTTCTATTAAATTTTTGGTGAATTAGTGCTTTACCAGATCAACAGACAGTTACCATGAGAGGTTAAATCTACCCAAATGTTGTATAAGTTGGCAATTGTGAAGCATGCTTAAAGCTAAAGAAATTGTTAAGCAGCAAAGTGCAAAACAATCCCCTATTGAAACTACCAGTTGGCAAGGGCAACAGCTTTGGGTTAAACCTTAGTAAGCTGAGGCCAGACCAAGCCCAAGTCACATTCAAAGCTCAGGATGAAGCTCAAATGGACCACACCTAGCCCAACCCAATGATGCCAAAACCCACTGTACCCATAAAGCATTATGATACATGATGCACATACACATACATGAATATGCTGATAAAAAGTAAAATTATGAAAAAAAGGTCCGAAAAGGACTTGCACAATCCCAAATATAGACATCATCTTAAAACATATGGACCCCAGTGGAGGCATGGATTAGGTTTGACTTGCTGTTGATCAATACATGTGACATCATAATTAAGGAAAAAAGCTGCTTAGCTACTGGTTCCCTGCAGTGGATATGCATGGTTTAAAGTCCATCTTATATTATCCTAATTAAAGAGTAGTAGAGGATTAGCATACATGTAATAATTAATGTTCCAAACTAAATCAACCGAGTGATGAAGAAAAAAAATAATTCTCCGGCTTTTGCATTAAATATATTTTAATTACATAATCTCTGCCTTCCCACTAAAAAAAATTCTCCAGCGTTTGCAATATATTTTATTCTACACTACAAATCATGTTCGTATGTTCTCTAAAAGAAGGGAGAACCTAGAATCAATCTGGGTTGAAAAAATTTGATCCTTCAATAGATTTGATATGTACAAATATGCGTGGATGTCTATTAACCGTCGATCGCGCTGATTCAACATAATCAGTTATGTAGTTTACTTAATTTTTATACAAATTAAGAGAGAGAAAGGGATTAATTATTTAAGTAAAGCATGAATTTGAGTATTTTCTAAAATATGCAAGACATCCAATGCCCTTAATCTCACTTTCACCACCCAAGTGGGGAGCACCATAAGAGTAGGGATTCCTCTTGCATATAAAAAGGGTCAGCTTTCTGGTTGACTTGCCCCAGAAAGTCTGGCAAATTTAGAGGTAGTAAAAGGGAATCCTATCCCCTCCCCACAAAGGGTTTTTATGAGGATTCTTTGTTATAATGGATCTCCACTCATTGCTAGGAACCCTTCATTACTCTCTCTCTCTCTCTCTCTCTCTCTCTCTCTCTCTCTCTCTCTCTCTCTCTCTCTCTCACTTGCTAGGGCTAGTTGTGTTGTGTGAGGCATGCATGTGTGCTCTCAAAAGGAGGGGTGAAATAAAAAGGGAGTCACTTTCTTGGTTCCTTGTTGATGTTCTTTTGTGGGGGAGAGGAATAACTTTAGCATTCTAAAAAGCCACAGCATTTTTCTTTCTTTCTTTCTTTTAAAAGGGTATTGTCTTGTGATATTATTATATGAGGCCATGAGCCATGAGGGTAGGAGAGTAGTGTATAAAGTGGGAATAGGGAACTCCCACTCACTTCACTACATGATGGTTAAGTCTTGATTTGGATTTAGTGTTTGGTGTCTTGTTGGATGCTTTGAGGCTCCTTTGAGGCTGAGTGCACTGTGAGCAGCACACTCTCAATTTCAGAAGCTGCTCATGAGATGTCATGTGTCTCTTTAAGGTTCTTGTGATTGTGAGAGATTCTTGATGCCTCTTTCTCAGTAGACAATCACCAAATATTTTCAAAATAATGGAGATACAAATTCTCTCCCAAAAATCCCACTACCCAACTGACTCTAGATAGAGATATGGAAGAATGTATTTTTGCATAGAGTACAAAGCTGTGTAATGTGCCAAGACTGCTATATACTATTCCAAACCCTAATGGGAAGGGGGATATTTTACCCAATTTCAATTTTCAACCAAGGCCACACCTATTGGCAAGAACCAACCTTTTCCCCTTTTTTTTGATGAGTACACTTTCACTTTAAGCCAAAATTAACCTAGGAAATAATCAAGATATAGCATATCAAGACAAATAACTCAGTCAACTCAATAGTCTTCCAAGAATATATATATATTAGGCAGCATTTTACATCAAAATTGTAATTTTCAAGCACGATTCTTCTCGAAGAACCCATGCCTGCCATAGCCTACCATAACCTACTAGTCTTGTAGAAATGATCAAAGCATAGTGGTTTGGGTTTAGGGTTTTGTTGAAAATTCCCAAGTGCCAGTTTTTGACCATTGAATCGATATGACAAATTCTGAGGGTAGTGATGTGCATGGGTTCATCCACCAAGGTTTTGTATGTTTTGCAAATACACACGAAACCATGTTAATAAATGATTATAATAAAATAGATAGACCACACATATCATACTCATCACTAGGTTTACAAGGTTTGAAACTTTGAACACATCGTTTTAGGTGGAATTTAAAATAAAAACAATATGTTTATTGAAGAAATATTGAGCCAATATGATGACCATAGACATAGCCAAAACCCTACATTGTGCTGAAAAGTCTCTTCTATTTCTTTCTTCTTTCGGTTTCTAGTTATAATAAGGGAGATTGCATGATTGAAAAAGAAGGGCAGGAAGAACAAGAATTGTGGTCCTCTATCTAAGGCCCATTTGGTTGTGAAAAGAATCCATAGGAAAATAAAACTACTTTGTGAATATTACAAATTTCATTTTCCGATTATTTTCCCAAATTTGTGTGTGAAATTCTTCCTAAAATGTTTTTACCATCTCTAGGAAAATACTACGGTTTTATGGTCACGTGGTACATCTTGTACACGTGTTAAAATATGGGTAGACTATAGTGTTTATTTTTCCCCTTTTAGAGAATAGTATTAATAAATGTCCACTTATATTATATAATTGCTCCATTTTTAGATCAAGCGTTGTGTTATACAGTATGGGAAATCTAGATGGAATATATCAAAACATCAACCCTAGTAATTAGGCTCTTAAAAGTCAAAAGAGGGAAAAAGAAAATTAACAAGCAAAAGCAGTGGGAAATAAATTCAGAGGAAAACAAAAGAGAAATCCAAGTCATGTGATGAGATCTAGTCCTAATGTCAACCCTGTTGACATGGGAACCACAAAACGACTGCTGTGATGATGTGCACGTGTGGCAAACTTATCATGATCAGCTCATGTGGGGCAAAAAAAAAAAAAAAAAAAAAAAAAAAAATATATATATATATATAGAAGAAGAAAATTCAAAGAAAAATTTGCATGATTAAAAAAAATGGTACCATTTGACTCCATGGCCAACAATGATTCATCATCATGATCCATAGCACAGCATGGGGGCCAAAGCCAATTGTCATTCATGACAAAAAATAAAAAAATTTGAGCCATACATGTTGTAATGGGGTATTCTTTTTGTCAAATAAATTATGATAAGGGGGGCCTGTAGAAGGAGATTATGGCATGATCCACTCAACATTTTGAACGCTATTTTATTAGCCAAAGTAAGAAAAAGATATGTTCTAGAGAGAGAAAGAGGGATTTGACAACCAGCCACTAACACTAAAACTAAATATTGCTGCTTATCTGCATAACAATATTATTACGCCTTTATACTTGTACATATCATATGAAGAAAAAACACGGTTTTCGCGCATTGTACAGTATTTGAATACATTGTCGATGTTTGGATGAATAAAATGATAGGTAGTTTAATTTACCCTCGTTAAACTTGAACTCTTTAATTTCTTCTCATTTTAGGTAGAAACTATATTAATCAACCAAAGCTGCTGGAAAATGATTTGATCATGATTCATGAGTGAGTACAAAGAATCAAGCAGGACCGCTTGGTTTATTTGTCTATACATACATGGAGATAGATAACATTCCAAGAGAGTTGAATTTGCTAAATAAGGCAACAACAAAATATTATGGCATTCATTGTTGCAGAATATTACTGTTATGTGGAGAAAAAAACATTAAGAAAATGCGGCATTTGTAAGTGTGAAAATTTGTCATGGAATTTGGTGGACATTTTCGGGTTCGAAAGGTTATCATTTTATTCATATTCTTTTTACAGCAAACATCATCTCGCCCAGAAAGATAAAAGATGATTTGTTTCTTATTTTTTTTTGGATAAAATAAAAGATGAAATTTGGGTATCTGTAAAGCTGCTGCTGACTAAAGATACATCATATGATTTTCCAAATTACCCCTTGTCAATGTCAAGTTCAAAACTATGATTTATATTTTCTTTTTTTATGCAAAAAATTCATGGAAACTAGAAGGCAAGTAGAAAATGAAAAAAAAAAAAAAATTAAAGAGAGAAAAGAAAAGTAGTGGTTCAATTAATGATAATTTGATGAAAAAGAAAGTGAGAGATAATAATACAAAGCAGCCAACTTTCCTCTATTCAACCAAAACGTGCTTTTGTATTTATGTCCTTTTGCTCCTTTTACCATTCTCTACAGCTAAGCTCCTACTTCAACCCAACAACAAAGGTCAACATCCTCAATAAACCCACACTCACAGCCTCTTAAGACCAAGCAAAGCCACTCTCTTTTGCTCTTTCATGGCGGCCAGGGACAGCAAGAAGAAGAAGACTGGTACAAGCCCCCCCCATATGACTCAGTTGCTCTGTTTTGACATTTAGCCTCATTCTTCTGCAAATATAGCCCAACCCCATTTTCCCTTTCTCCTTGTTTAGCTAAAACACCTCCCATTAAACCCCTCTCTATCTCTCTCTCTCTCGATTTTCGTGTTCCATTTCAACTTTTCTTAAAGCCCATTATCTCTCTCTCATTCCAAGAACTCTCTCCCAGCTAGAGAAAAGAGCTAAAGCAGCTTAATTTAAGCACTTTGAGATCTGGGTTTTGTGAATTTTGCTTAAATTTTTAGTCTTTCTGTGCTCTCTTTTAAATTTCTTGAGCTGAGGCTCGAAGCATAGGTTTTGGGTTCTGGGTTTGAACCTTGAAATCTTCAAGTGAAAAATGGGGAGCAAGTGGAGGAAAGCAAAGTTAGCACTGGGACTGAATCTGTGTGTGTATCTTCCAAAAACACTAGAGGATTCATCTCCCTCCTCTCTGGACTCAGCTGAGAGATTGTCTGATGCTGCTTTGCTTTCACCTGCCAATTGGGCCATGGGCTCGTCCAGGCCCACCACGCCAACGCCATCCTCTCATGGTTTGAAGCTCTCTAGAAGTGGAAGCAAATCGTCCAAGGTTTGTCTTTACATCTCATTATAAAGGATGAAATGCGTTATGTGGTTGTGTGTGTGTTTACAAAATTGATGGGTTCTTATCATTTTGAGTTGATTCTGTTTATGTGCTGAGAAAATGAAGTTTTGTTTCTGCTTTGTGGTTTTCCAGTTTTCCTCGGTATAGTATTTTAGAAGGCAGAACTTTCAGCTTAGCTTAGCTCAATGGTTAATAATATTGGTCATATATATCATATAAAGTATATAGTTCATGCTGCTTTATTTGGTATGTCTTGTGGATGTTAATTTTCTTTTCATATTTTGAGATGTTACGAAATAATTTATTTGAACAATATTCGTTTCAAAATTAAATTTCCTTGCTTTCCTCAAGCAACGAATCAGGGGTATTAGGATCCTTGGAGCATTCATTTCTGATTTTTCAATGACATGGAAATAGCTTCCATTTCTTTTGTGCTGTGACTTTAAAATCTGATTTCGAATTTGGTTCCAATAATTATGATTGATATATTACTTCATCTACAAAATGGATGAAACTACATGATCTTTCACTAATAACGTTATTCTTTGTTCATGGCTTATGCTTCTTAGCCTGCATATTTTCAGGAAAAGTAATTTGAGAATTTACACATTAGTTCTTTTCCTTTTTTCCCTCAATACACATTAGATCTTTGATGATACCATATTTTAGCAGATTTTGAGGAGCACAAAAAATTATGAATGGAAATCTAATGTTATGTTTTTTTCCTCTCTTTGAGCATGTGGGGTTAATGCACAAGTCGCTTTCAGGACCATTCTTGTTTGCCTAAATAGTAAAAGAAGGCTAAAGGTTTTACCTTTCCTTTTCCTCCTTCCCATGGAAGAAAAAAGGAAAGTAGCTTGTTTGGCCATTTGCTGGCCTCATCTGTTGACTGTTAATCTGCAAGCTTTCGGGCAGTGAGTTTCATCAAAGATAAAAGAAAGGGGAAAGTAGTCTTATAAAGCAACTTATGATTTTCCTTTTGCTTGATAAATTGGTTTCTCTGGCTCTTTTCAAACCTCAGGTCCATTCTATGGTTTCTTAAAAATGGTTCTTTCTGTTCTTTTTGCAAATTTTATATCTCATTCAAACCGAACAAATCATAGAGTAGTCTTCAATTTTTTGTTCATGAAGTTGCTCCTGTATTCCCTCACTAATTTTGTTTATCGTTTCTTTTTCTCTTTTTTCAACTTCTATCTTTTTCTTAGTGAACCTTTGTTTTTTTCCCTGTTTTGATTTTTAAGGCATAAAATTGAGCAAATTTTTGGGTTTCCAAGATTATTTTTGCCATTTTCCCATTATACCCCTTACTGGACACCTAACATTGACTTTTTCAGCTTACTAGTAATCACTTCCTTTTTCTTGTCGGTATGTGATAATTCTACTAGCTTAGTGTACCCTATATTAAAAGGCATCGCTTTTGAAAATGTACGGCAGACTTACCACAAAATTGAAAAAAACAAAAGTATCCCTCCCTCCCGTTTGGTTCACGTTACGGATTTGAGGGGAAATCCCTTCCTATGTCATTTCCCAAGGGATGGGAAATGAAGATTCTTTTCCCATATTTGGTAATGCTAGGAAAGTAACCGGGAGATATCATTTTATTTCCTTTCCCATGTTTGTTTTGAGTATGAATGGAAAACAAAGTTTGTATAATTTTTCAATTATACCCGTATTAAATCAAATAAAAAAAAGATTGAATGATATATATTATAATTTTAAATGCATAATACTGTTGAATTCCTTGCAATTGTGGAATGTTTGTGTATTTTCAGTACTATATTTGTCCTTGTACTTAGTACAATACTGTTGAATTCCTCCATGCACTAGAATCTTCATACTATGATGATAAATGATATTTCCTTTGAGATTGTTTAAATTTTTTAAGTTCCAGAATACCAGTGAGCAATTATGTATGTGTCCATGTGCATGTGTGTTTTGAACTTTTGATTGATATGGCTTATTTACTCGTTCTTTCTTACACTTGTTTTATGTTTTCAGCAGACTTGCTCGATATGCTTAACTAAAATGAAACAAGGAGGTGGCCATGCTCTTTTCACCGCAGAATGTTCACATTCTTTCCACTTCCACTGCATCACATCAAATGTCAAACACGGCAACCAAATTTGCCCAGTTTGTAGGGCAAAATGGAAAGAAATCCCAGTGCAGGGTCCTAATCTGGATCCTCCTCCTGGAAGAGCAGCTATCGGTCCAGTTGGTTGGTCTCAGAATGATGCTTTGGTGACTATGGTTCGTCGACTACCTCCTCCTCGAAGAGATTTGAGCCGTCGACACATTGTGCCACTGTATCAGGCCCATGAGCCAGGTGTCTTTAATGATGATGAATCCTTAGATCACCAACCTGTGTTTGATGAGAGAAGCTCTTGCAATAAAAATGGCAGTGGTGAAAATTTTTGTAGGACAATAGAGATCAAAACATTCCCAGAGGTTTCAGCTGTTCCAAAGTCCAGTTCTTATGACAATTTTACCGTTTTGGTCCATCTGAAAGCTGCTACTTCAGTTACAAGACAGAATCCTAGCAGAAACCAGTCTAGTTTGCCACAATTTTCTCAGACTCATCGTGCTCCAGTAGACCTAGTCACGGTGCTTGACATCAGTGGTAGCATGGCAGGAACCAAGCTTGCATTGCTAAAACGGGCTATGGGGTTTGTAATACAGAATCTTGGCTCCAATGACAGGCTCTCAGTCATTGCCTTCTCTTCAACAGCCCGTCGTCTCTTTCCCCTCCGCCGAATGACTGACACTGGACGCCAGCAGGCACTGCAAGCTGTTAACTCTCTGGTTGCAAATGGTGGGACCAACATTGCTGAGGGCCTAAGAAAGGGTGGCAAGGTATTGGAAGATCGAAGGGGAAAGAATCCTGTTGCCAGTATAATACTGTTGTCTGATGGGCAGGACACTTATACTGTCAGTGGCTCTGGGGCTAACCAACCTCAACCAAATTATCAGTTGCTCCTTCCTTTGTCTATTCATGGTGGTGACAATACAGGCTTCCAGATTCCAGTGCATGCATTTGGATTTGGTGCAGATCACGATGCATCATCAATGCACTCAATTTCAGAGATATCTGGAGGGACCTTTTCTTTCATTGAGACTGAAGCTGTCATCCAGGATGCATTTGCACAGTGCATTGGGGGGCTTTTGAGTGTTGTGGTGCAAGAGCTGCAGGTGGCAGTTGAGTGTGTGAACACAACTCTCTTCCTTGGTTCACTAAAAGCAGGAAGCTACCCGAGTCGGGTGATGGCTGATGGACGCAGAGGATTTATTGATGTTGGAGATATGTATGCAGATGAAGAGAGGGATTTTCTGGTTTCAGTTAATGTTCCAGCAGAGTCTTCTAGTAATCTGACATCATTGATAAAGGTGAGATGCATTTACAAGGATCCCTTAACTAAAGAAATGGCAACAATAGAAAGTGGAGAAGTTAAAATTGAGAGACCTGAAGTAGCTGGGCAAGCACTAGTGTCGATAGAAGTGGACAGGCAACGTAATAGGCTCCAAGCGGCTGAGGCAATGGCACAAGCACGGGCTGCAGCTGAGCTGGGAGACTTAGCTGGTGCAGTTTCAACCCTTGAAAATTGTCGAAGGGTATTGTCAGAGACTCTGTCAGCAAAATCCAATGACCGCCTTTGTGTAGCATTGGATGCTGAGCTCAAGGAAATGCAAGAGAGGATGGCAAGCAGGCATGTGTACGAGGCATCTGGGAGAGCATATATTCTTTCAGGACTGAGCTCGCACTCATGGCAACGAGCGACAGCAAGAGGTGACTCCACCGACGGTTCAAGTCTTGTTCAGGCCTATCAAACCCCATCCATGGTTGAGATGCTTACCCGATCTCAGGCTATGCTGTTGGGTAGTCCATCAGCCCAGCGGCTTGTCCGACCATTATGTTCACAACCAAAGCCGAGGTAATCATATAGGATTGCTGTGTGCTCATCTTTTTTTTTCCCCTTTATTTTCAATTTTCTTTGGGAGAGGGAGATAAAATTAAAGAGATAAGGAGAGGTGTTTTTGGCTGTGATTTTGCCTCCTGCCTTCTATATGTAAATCAATAAAAAAAAAAATGAGGAACATGATGAAAAAGGTATAATTGGGAAGGAAAGAAGAAAAGGAACAAGTAGAGTAGGGTTTATAACATTATGTATTTCCTATTGTGTTGTTGTTGGTTGGTGTACATAAAGAAAAATGGTTTTCTCTATGAGAGAATGGGTACAAGTATGTAATTGTCCAAATGGTTCCGGTGAGCCCTTCACCTCATATGAAATTTACGTTCTCTCAATTCATTTGAAAAAGTTTTGTTCAAATTATGAGTAGTTTTCATCTGTGTGCGAACGGATTCTTTACATGTACGAGGCATGCATGGAATACATCTACTCGATTCGACTCTACAATTATTTTCTTCTATGCCATTGCCATTTGAGGATGTTGTTTTTTTTTTGTAATAATATCCAACAACTATGACCAAAGGATGTTGATGTTGAGAAACATACAAAAAACACGAAAATGTGCTTTCATAACTCAAAAAACATTCTTAGCTATTTTATGTTGGGTGCTAAAAAAGCACTAGCGGCCTTCTGAAAAACTCTCAAAAAGGCTCTTGAAGCATCCATGAACACCAAAAATGTCTGCGACCAATCGAGGTGGGCGCAACGCAAGGATAAAAAACGAAAGTTCCAAGATTTGCCCATTGAAAGAGCATTAGAAACCCAAGCTTAAGAAACGCAGTCTACCCATACAACACAGTGCTTGACATCAAACGCAGGTTACCAAACGGGCAATTGCTTGTGGCCCCAAAAAATGGCTCTGTTTTTACGTTTTGGTTTATGTCATGCATGCATTCCCCTGTTTTTTATTCCACAAACAGCTTCTGAGTTCTCTGCTGCTGTTCTCTTATTCACAACTTGCTGCAGGCCTCTGTTTTCAACCAAATAATTGCACATCGCAGGCTTATAACAAGACAAACATCAAACATGGTGCCAAATTTTTATTAATCAAAACGTAAATTCCCTTAAACCAGATTAAACCCAACAAAAAAACAGAGTTAGTCAGTCATTACAAAACCTACAAAAATTACATAATGGCATAAGCTCAAATGCCACACAACAACACAGAGAAATTGCACAAGACTTAAAGACTCGGCCTTTAGGCTGATTTGCCTTCATTTGGACGCGGGATTTTCTTGTAGTCGTAGTTGTTTATGTCCACCTTCTCTTGCAAAGCCTATAAACAAACAGAAACCAGAGAAACAAGAACTGGGTTAGCAAAAGCACTTTTGTGGCTACTTCTGGCTTATGGCTTATGGGGAAATTTGTACCTTGAGCTCTTCCTCGAGCGATGTCTTTTTTGGGTTGTAGGCGTCCACCGGCCCTGTTCTCGAAAGTGCTTTTCTTGTCTCAATTATCTCCCATTCCTGATCGTCTTTCACCTTCGCAACGTCCTTGCCGCCTTGTATCATATGACCCAGTCCGATTGCACCGAACACGGTGAGTGAGATCATCGGAAGTCCGTATCTGATAAACGGGTGCCTCCTGCCCCACCTCTTGAACGTCGAGTAGATCACAGGGTCGCTTCTTGCTTTCTCAACGCTTGTCATCGCCACACCCATCACAATCAACGCCCAAGCTAATTGAATTGGGGTTTTTGGTTTTCTCTCTCAACCCGAATTAAGATGTTGAAAACTGCTCGACTGTGAAAATGGGTATGGCTTTGGGGCTGGACTGGGCGTGGTATTTTTTTTGGGGTCAGACGACAGGCCCAAATCAATGTCAAGCATAACGGCGTCGTTTTTACGTGCAGGATATTGTATTAATTACAAATCTATAGGTTTGTAAGAAGATTTCCAAATCTTATTCGTCAGTGCTGAGGCCATTTACTTATTTTTCACTAGCCTTTCCGCATGCGTTTCCCTGCGAGAGGTTTGTTTGTTTGTTTTTTTTAGTTTAAATTTATTTTAGAATTTAAAAAGATAATAGATTATTGTGTTTTATAAAAATAAGATCCATTATCTGATTCTTCTTTTAATTTTAATTTTTTAAATATGAAAAAGTGTGAATTTACCATATTATCCTTATTTAATTAATAATTTCATGTTTGCATTAATCAAGGGCATTTTCTGGTATTTTGAATGTTTCACCATTCTCTACCTTTTGCTTTATATATACTAGCCTCTCTGCACGCACTTCCGTGCCTGCGAGAGGCTTTTTTTTAAAAAGTTTAAATTTATTTTAGAATTAAAAAAGATAATGGGTAGTTGTGTTCCATAAAAATAGGATCCATTATCTGATTTTTCTTTTAATTTTAATTTTTTTAAATATGAAAAAGTGTGAATTTACCATATTATCCTCATTTAATTAATAATTTCAATTCTTAATGTTTGCATTAACTAAAGGCATTTTCTGGTATTTTGAATGTTTCACCATTCTCTGCCTTTTGCTTTATATATATGGATATATACTAGCCCCTTGGCACATGCTCACGCATGTGTCAATTGGTTTTATTTTTTATTTTTGTTTTATTTTTAGAATTAAAAAAAGATAACATAGGTAATTATGTTCCATAAAAGTAGGACCTATTATCTGATTTTGTTTTTTTTTTTAAAAAAATTTTAATATAAAAAAAGTGAATTTACCATATTATCCTCATTTAATTAATAATTTCAATTCTTAATGTTTGAATTAACCAAGGGCATTTTCTGATACTAGCCTCTCTGCACGCACTTCCGCGCTTGCGAGAGGCTTTTTTTAAAAAATAAAATAATTTATTTTAGAATTAAAAAATATAATGGGTAGTTGTGTTCCATAAAAAGAGGATCTATTATTTGATTTTTCTTTTAATTTAAAAATTTTTTAATATGAAAAAGTGTGAATTTACCAAATTATCCTCATTTAATTAATAATTTCAATTCTTAATATTTGCATTAAACCAAGGGCATTTTCTGGTATTTTAAATGTTTCACCATTCTCTGCCTTTTGCTTTATATATATATATTTTGAATGTTTCACCATTCTCTGTCTTTTGATTTATATATATAGATATAGATTATACACAAGTGATAATTTAAACAGTTTATTTGGGCAAAGAGAATGAAAATGAAGAAGACAATTTAAACTAATTTAATTTATGAGGATGGTGATTCGACCTTGGGTGAAATGGGGCAAGTTCGCTACCATGACTAACTCGCCTAACTCACGTCTGCGACAATGGACAACGAGCCTAATTTGTTTTAGTAATTCTCAATTCCAAGAAATAAGAATTTTTATATTTTCTATCAACTGAATTCTGAGGAGGATGCAATGTTTCCTGAAATAGAACGGAATATTAATTCATGGTAATTCTAATAGGAATAACATCGGATTCACAATGTGCTTGAACTAAAACCATTTGGTGAAATTCCAGAAAATATATACATGTCATTTTTTTTGCTGCTGCAATTGCTTTTTTAAGTTTCCAAGCGGTCCAAAACCCTTCTTTGCTTGCTGTTTGCTACAATTACAACTGCCAGTGTTCAAATTTTTACCACAACTGAGACACAAACCCTTGCAACTTGGATTACATGTTGCGGTGATGGTAATCTCTAGATGCACCATGTCTCTTATGTGCTTTGAAATATCTATTTCTTTGTCCCCGGGGCGAAAATACAGCTGATCCTCAAAATCAATTGTGCCTTCATCATCTTCCTCCCCTTGGCTACCTATCCCAGTGTCCCCATATATCACTCCCATATTAATGATCTCAGGTTCTTCAATTGGTTCATCAGTTAGGAGAAGGGAGAAGTTGGAGAAGATGCACTCGGCCGCTGGATCTTCACACCTTCAACATAAACACAATCTTTAATCAGAGGGAATAGCATACCTTAAAGAAAAGATAGATGGAAATAATATAGTCGATATTTCCATTGACCTGCTTACAAGCAATAAAACATAGAACCAGTCTTAGTTGTTAGAAGATATGGATTGCCAGGAGAGGTGAATGCAAAAGTAGAAGTTTAACAGGAGCTCTTGCTAGGTCCTGGTATCTTTTCATCTTAACTTTCTCCCCTTTCCTGACTTAACATCTAAAGCTGATAGGCATCTCACCTAGGGAAATGGCAGGTTTTCAACAGTTAAACATTTGCTCACTATTTGCAACAACCCATATGTCTAGACCTGATCTAACGGAAGTGAGGGATTTTTTATCAAACACAACCCGTGTTTTCAGATGGGCCGTAACTGCTAGTCTCAAAATATAAAATGTACTTATGTCATTTCCATATTATAGCTCAGACCAAGGATGGTTAAACCAAGTAAATATACAGGTATTTGGTTCTAACCTCCTATCTCATACAGGGTTATAGATAAAGACTCATACAGAAAAGATCCTATATAAAGTGGAAGCACCAATAAAATATATTAAGAGGAAAAAGATTTATACATCGATGGCATTCCAGACATCAATCAAATAAGCAACTGAAATACCTGCTGCAAGTCAGTGCGATAACAGTTTTAATGATGCCATCAAGCCTCAACTTTTGCTTCTTCCTAGTTATGTCAATGGAGATCTGAACTGGTGTACCCTGTGGATAATCCTTCACAGCTTTGGTGACTCGTAATCCCATCACTGAAGCCTTAGATTTCGAGACCTCTGTTGAAAGGTTCCCCAATCCAAGCCTCTCTAACGTTGTGCAATACTCAACATGTGATATGGAAGCGTTTCTCTTGTAAATAAGTGCCCCTTCCCAGGGCGACCCTGTCTCATCTTGATCACCCAAATCAAGAAAAACTGCATCTTCTCCAGTGAAGGACTCATAATTTGGTTTTGTGCAATTCGTTACAGTAGACCTTAAAATACTATTTGGTTTTCTTGTCGAAGTTGTATGGATATTTTCAGCAAGGCAAAATGGATTTTTGCAACGAACAAAAGGAAAACATGGAGTTGTCAAAGTATTTTCGCACGCTCTTAATTTAGAAACCCTATGGCTGCTAAAATAGGAGGAGGTGATTATGGAGGATGAGGTGACTACAAATGACATTGTAGTTTTAGAATTTGTTCAAACTTCTACTAACTACAAAAGGGTACGGGGCATAGTGTGAAATGCTTGATATCAAAAACTCTCAGGAGCCACTTACACTGATTAATTAAGTAAATTAGAGAGGAAACGCTGCCAGTGAATAAGGGCAACCATGTCTGCAAGAAAGTTAGAGATAGTTCAGACCAAAAGTTTCAGCTAGGCATTTCATCAAACGACTTATGAGCGAAAAAACTCAAATATTTTTATCTTCTTCCACAGAGAAATTTGACATAAAATCAGCAAATACAAGCACAAAATGCATACAAACACAAATTACATTTCGAAAAGGCTTGAAGAAGACGAACGAGGCAGTATATAAAGAGAGAGAAGAGCTAAGGGTGCTTACAGTGACGATGAACGCTTTATCTTAGGTGAGAAACAGAGCTACAGAAGGAATTGGTAGCTTCGCTTCTTTGCAAAGAGATAGAATCAGCAAATGGGCCCAGCCCCGCAACTCAGCCCGCCTAATTTACTTTTCGGGCCAGCTGCCCGCCTTATTATTTTCTTTTCGGTTTGGGTTGAAATTGAAACATTTTGAATTAGTTCGATTTAGACCTCAAACTGGTTTCATTTGATTGATTTCCCATTATAAGCAATTTATCAAAGAACACTATTACATATATCAAAATGAACTTTATACTATAAATTAAACAATACTTTAGAGAAATTTATATAAGAACATACATAAGTAGAAACGATGAATTAGGGATTTTAGTTTTCCCGATTAAAGGGTCGATATCAAGCGCGGGAATGAGACATGCCAATAATAATTAAGAATATTTATATCATAATAGTTAAGATCATTTAAACAAATTATCTGATTCGGTTTGATTTGATTTGGTTTAAACGGCCGGCTCAATCACATAGTACACTTTTTCGTACCATTTTTCACGTGTAGAATAGAATTCACTACAAGCCCCTTTTTAATTCTTTTGGGAATGCACACAAGTTTCTATCAAAGGCAAGTCCTTTTCTTTCTTCTTGATATCGACATACTACATTCAAATATAAAATAGAACTAGCAAATTCAAGTTGACCAAAAAATAAAAACCAGAAGTAGCAAATTCAACAGAACAAGTACAGTTTTATTTATTTATTTATTCATTTTTGGTCTGTAGAATTCCATTACATTTCTTTGCATCATTAGATTCACAATACACAAAGTTCACCAACAAAATAAACCTCCTCCTCTGCCTTTCCTCCTCACTCATCAATCTCAATTATGTCACGATCTTCAACCTCCAAATCATTGTCACTCAAAACGTGCGTCTTGGAACCCTTACACCTAAACTTAGAGATATGAGAAGCAAGCTTCAAAATCTCTTCATCACGCTCGTCAAAACCCTCGCACTCCCTCACATCCAGAAGCACAAGCTCTCTGCACTCCTTCAGCAACATCACAAGATCGTTCTTACCCAGGCACGACTGCCTGAAGCACATGTACTTCAAATTGGGCACAAATTTCACGATCGCAGAGGCCTCGCTCGTGCCAATCGTGGCGTCGGCCACGTGCAGCCCAACGAAGCCCTTACAGTTCTTGCTGATGTGTTCCAGTATTTTTTCAATGGCGTTCACGTAGTGGCTGCAAATCCCGGGGATTTTCAGAAACTTGGCGTTGCCGCCGCTGCGATTGATGACCATTTTGATGAAGCTAGGGATTGAGAAACGGCTCCAGTTGATTTGAAACTCGCGCGCGAATCTCCTCACGAAGTAATCGAAGCGCTGGCCTTCGATGTGGTTGTCGTAGGTCCATGGAAGATTGGCAGCATTGTCGTCGAGGCTCCATGGATCGTCTGTAGCTTCTTCTTCGCTGTCTGGGAACACGAGGCGTTCCCAGCACACGGGGTTCTGGCTCGCTCTGTACCAGGACTTGCAGACGAAGGGGACGAACAAGAGCAGAGACTCAATTCCGACTTTGACGAAGACGTTGGCCAAACAGTCTGGGTCTAGGTCCTCCCATTTTCGATCTCTCTGGCGCTTGGAATTGAGATTGAGGAGTTTGTCCATGGTGGATTTTGGGTCTTTTTCTGATTCAGACGGATTTGATTTGGCAATTGCTTCTGGAGGATTCGATTGAAGAGGAAATCGATGCCTCTGTGTCTCTGTTTAGGGTTCTTTTACTCGAAAGAGTAAAGTTTATAGTTGACGGCAGCTGGGTCCAAAAAATATAAATACTCGTTCTTTTTAGGAAAATTACCCATTTGGTCCTGTGATTTTTATATTTTTAATAAAATGTTTTTTTTTTTTTCATATATAAGGGGATATGGAATATTCGAACTCATCTTCTAATTTTGGAAAGAAGCCAAAATTTTCATTAAATAATTAAATGCCAAAAAAAAAACAAAAAACTAAGTCTGTGATTTACTTAGAGAGGTCCTGTAATTTGTGTGTGTAATTTTTTTTTTCTCATTTGTATCACTATTGTTTTAAAATTTTCAATCAAATTCTTGTGATTAGACTTAAACGTTCTCATGTGCTTTTCTGCCTAATTGGAAGTGATATAATTTTTTTTATGATATTGGTCATATACCAATTCTTAACACTAATACAATAAATAAACCCTACACCATTTAATTTCTATAAAGAAACCCAAAAACACCCAAAAATTGATAGCTGGCCTTATTGAATTTAATTTTGATTATTAAATTACCTTGATGCCTTATTGAGTGTTTTGGGTTTTTTTTATAAGGTTTTGGGATTGGATTTGTTTTAAGAAATCAATGGCAGTTTTGTAATTTATAAGAAGTTAAAATCTTTTTTGTTGTGTTGTAAATGGGCTTTGGGTGTGTTTCTAAAGTCCATTTCATATAGGATTTTTTAACAATTTGGGCTCCTATATTGGGTATAATAATGAATCTCTTTTTTTTTTTCTTTCCATCAAGTTTATGTGCTTGGGCAATTTCCCAATCAAGTTCATGTGTAAGAGAAAATATGTTATGTGACCAATTATTTACAATCACGTGTCTATCACTTTTTGGTTACATTGGGAGAAAAGAAACCTTGGAATTTTGATCCTAAGTGCTGAGCAGCTGCAACCACTAAATAGGCTTGAACGTCCTTACGCTATTGTCCAAATTAGCATATGAGTTGTCATGTGAAAAAAAAGATAGACACATAATTGTATACAACTGGCATCACTTAAGAATCTCTGTGTGTCTGCTTGAACCTCTCGTGATATTGTGCCTAATTATGGTATGCTTTTAATTTTACGAGGACCTAATTGAAAAGACTCGCAAATTGCATGACCAAACTGGTCATTTTCTATATTCCTTTTTTAGATTAATAAATTATAACATATAAATAAATAATAATTATACAAATTTACAATTGTGTGATGAATTTTCATTAGATTCAGCTTGAACCGTTCATGGAAGCAAGTTAAAGGTGAATTCATCAAAACAAAAAGAAAAAGTAAAGAAGCAAAGTTGAAGTGTTGATTTCTTAAATCAATACATTCACAAATTGTTTTCAAATGGGTCTTCGTGTTTGAGAATGTTTGATAATACAACCAAGGATCCAGTGATTTTCCCTTCAATTGTGCATTTGAATATTCCCAATATTCTTTGAACATAAAATAGAATTGAGGAAGAGAAAGAGAGTTCCATGGAATACAATAATTACAAGCCACAGCCTAGATCATAAACAACACTAACTAGACTGGAAAAAAAACTTTCATTTTCATTTTAGTATTTTGATAATTCAATCTCTTAATTCATTATTTTCAAAATCTTGTTTTCCATTCATAAGTGGTGGTGCTATAGACGCAGGTGCTTCTTTGGAATCACTGCGGGGCTTGGATGCTTTTTTGGCATCAGATTTTGACTTGAGTCTCAAACCAAACCTTTTCAAGAATGTGTTCCAGCTCCCCTTTGTCTTCACCAGTTTCTCCATCTCTTGTTTCATGCTCAAACACTCCTTCTCTAGCTCGGAAACTCGTTCCCTCATGTCATCAACGGTCACAGTATGATCACGCCGAGCGGTGCCAGCGTGAGCAGATGCCTCGTTTCGACCAAGCACAAGATTCCCACTCTGGTTTTGTGAGTTCTCAAGGTTGTCAGATACAAAGAACCAACTGGCAACTGATGTGCGCAGCCGAAGTTGTTCAAAGAACAGAACTTGGACAATGACACGGAGCGGTAGCCTCTCATTCTGGGCTGCATGTGTGCTGGCTTCCAGTGAGAGCTTCTGGCAGTTCATGAGCCTGCAGACTTGTTCCCTCTCGGAGTCTGTTAGCCAGGGATGGGCCTGAACTTGAGAAACAAGTAAGTTAGCTTAAGAAGTAATGGAAATATTAACATATTCTAATGGCTGCAACAATTTCCCAAAAGCATTGCAGATTTGCTTTCTTATCCTGTGTGCAGGCCTCAATGCCTTGTTTTGGTTTAGATTTACAAAAAAATTAAACAGTCCTAAAGCACTAAAAACTATCAAGATTAGCAAGTAGAAGATGTTATAACAAACATTGGAAATTCTTTGGAAGTTGTAGAGCAAGTCCTTCAACCAGATTTTCATAACCATGATCATAAATAAGAGTAAAGATCTATGTACCTTGAGGTATATATCGATAGCACGGTAAATTCCATCGTCTAATGGTCTGGCATATTCCGGGATAACAGCAGCTAGAGACTGAAATTGTTGCAACTTCAAGTTAACATCAGGTGCTACCTCTGCAAGATAGCCATCAACCAGGTTAGCTACCATGGTCATTGGGGTCAGTGAATGAGATGCACCCATCAACTGGCCCTCATCCACTATGCAGCTCGAAGTACACTCAATCGAATCACGGTCCATAAGCATGAAGTGATCAAGAATCCGCTGAACGCAGTCAGTATCATAGAGGGTCTCCACTGAGTACCCCATGTTTGGTATCAGGAGATCTTCAAGAGCTGCTTGATCCAATTGGGCCCCAACCTGTTTCTCCAAATTCTCTCGACAGGATGTGCTAGCTTGCAAAATCATAGATGTCCGCAGAAGCCTTAGCAGGAAGTTGGTTGGTGTGACACCCTTACGATCAGGAAGTAATTCCACTATCTCTTCAAGGAGATTCCTTTGGTCTGGATTAGATGGAGCAGAAACAGTTGATAAAGAGGCAGCATGGTTTCCATTTCGAAAACTCGATTGCCTACCCAACAAGGAAAGATGCCTCTTTGCATAGTGCATGATGGAGCTAGCAATCCTCTCTGGCTTCATGCTCCCTGATTCAACAGCCAGAATCAGCCTTTTATAAAGAGGAAACTTTAGGAAGCAGACATCTTCATACCACCAATCCTCACTGACTGGATGTGGCTTGGCTGTTGTGCATATTCCATTCCAAAACACCACGCCTTCTGAGCTCTCTGTTGCATCCTTTCCCGACACAGGCCAACTAAATAAACCTGGATCAGCACTAGCTTTCATTTCCAATGAATTGATGCATCTTGAAACAAGATGAAGCTCTTCAGCATGAGGCAATACCTCTTCGCAGGTTTCAAGTGCTTTAATGGAGTCACTCCAATTGCTAAAGATTTCGTTTAGAAAATCCTCTGCTTGTGTTATGAGATTTCCCTCTCCATAGTCTTCACCCATACAAAGATACTCAGCCGCACACCTTACACTAACTACATTCGACGCGTTGAGTTCTATTCTCACACCATAACAAAATTTGGCTACCAGCAAGAATGCTTTGGCTCCACCAGGAATGTCATGCAGTTGCACAATACATTTATGCTCATCCTTACTAGAAACTTCTCCAATAACATTCTCTAGCAATCCACTTCTAGACAGCAAAGGAAACTGGTGGATATAGAAAAGGTAGAAACAAAATACAGTGTATGAGAATAAACAGCAGATGAGGAGAGAGTGTCATTAAGAAATCAGTGAGCAGAAATAAACACAGAGCTGCATATGTAGAAATGGGGTTAACATCCAAAGTATTTTTTTATCAAACAAGGACAAAAGGCAGAGGAGAAGCATTTTGTTCGTGTGCCTCAGATTCAAGCCAATGAGTCATCAGTGTGAGTTATGCAAGCATTGCCTTTCAAATGATAGTATCCTACATATATATATTGTAGAATTCACCCAGTAAAATTCACCTTGTGGAGATGGAAAGACGTTTCTCCGACTTGAACGACAATGTCACTGGGAAGTCCAGTTGAGCAAAGCCTGCCATAGAGAACATTAATTATTCAACAAAAGAAGAAGAAGAAGAAGAAGAAGAAGAAGGGCATAGAGGTAGAACTGATTAACAAAAGTACAACTGATACAGTACACTTATTAATTTGTTGCAAGGGAGCAACAAGGAATATGTGTAAACGTTGACATCGATCAAGACACCAAGCAAGTTGTCTCACAAGAAAAAGTTTCTCTGTTTTCTCATTGGTCTCATAGCAAGAATCAACCAAATATAGATTCTACTCATCTGTTATATTCTCTGAAATCTATCTCCTTTTCTTGTTATGATTTAAAACATGGAAGAACGTCAACAAAAAGGGCAGAACCCAATTGAGTAATTCTCTAAAGAACCTACACAAGAAAATTAAAACCCAGAAATCTCACAATCTAAAAGTGCAAATGAAACCAGCCCATTATGCCATTCCCAGTGTTATGGCAAACCCAACATTCTAAATTCTCAATGTAAAACAGAAAAGAAAAGCCAGCATCAAAACAACATACCAAGTTTGGCCATCAAGGTGAAAGACTTCAGATTTAGATCCCAACTTCACGCACGCCATATCTAAACACTCTTCAGTCTGTCCTCCAATATCATTCAAAACAGCTCCACCAGAGAGACGTATATATCATTCAAGGGCAGTGCTGAAGATGGGTTCTCTCTCTCTCTCTCTGAACTCTTTTGAGCTTTTGGGGTACAGGGCAGGTTGGAGAAGGTCCCGAGCCCAAAGGGGAGGATCTAAGGATAATTCAGTTCCTGCTGTTACGGGGAAAAGGCAGTGTTTGGTGCATCACTCTCTAGAAACATAACCTATATTTTTTTTTCTTAATTTATTTTTCGTAACTTCCAACGTTGGATGAGTACTATATAATATTCGACTTTAATGAAATTCTCATTAAAAATATTTGGCCTGACCTGCTTCAAATTCTCCGTATGTACAGTGTACTTTGTAAAAGATTTATGGCTATCCATTCTTAGAAGGGCCCGATTATGGCGGACAGAATGGAACGTGACAGTAAGACCTTTCTTTGTCTCGCAAAAGTTATAAAATTTGCATGGGATGGGATTTGACTCTTCCTATCTCTCAACACAGAAAATATATTTCGACTTTATGGAAAGGATGGTTAATGAATTCCTCAATTTGGGTCCTCCAATACTTTTATTTCCAAAATCTGCCCCTACTTAGCATGGAAGCAATTTCTTTTCTTCTACCATTGCAAAAGTATAATTCTAATCTTATTGATGGAAATAAACTTTTTTTTATCACCAGTTATGATTTGCAAGCTTTTATTTATGACTACGACATCACCACAATATATAATTGTATACAACCAGACACTTCAATTTTTTTTCTTATCGATAAGTATTGGTTCAAATAAAATGGGAGAAACGGAATAAAGATAGAAATCCACCTAACTTGTCTTTTTTCTTAAAATTGAACCTAATATCCATTCCTTACCAATTTGCATCGTATTTTTGTTTGACTTTACCACTACATGACACATGGTGTTCCTAAAATTTGTCTAACAAGTTAGCTTTTCAACCATACCTATAGAAAAAGAAAAGAAAATTTTGTGGTTTTAAAAAAATAAAAATAAATTATTGATCAACTCTATAGTTTCGTCTAACAACTTGTTTGATAGTGCTTCTGTAGCAAGCACTTTCACTTAAATGATTTTGGGTGAGGGGAAATCGAATCTTGGACATCGATAAATTTTTGTATATATCAGGTACACCGCGTGGATGGTGTACCATCCAATACGCATGGAACATGTAGGATATCGACAAGGGCGGAACCAGAAATTTTTCAATGGGTGGGCTAACTAAAGTTATTAGCTTAAAATCTAATGATAATTTTTTTTTTTACTTACATTTTCTATAGTTTTTCTAGAAATAAAAATATACATTAAATCATATAAATCATGCTAATTGTAAACACAAGGAAAAAAAAATTAGAGCCATATTATTCACGAAAAGGTGAATTTTATTTAGAAAAATGCTTCACTTTTGGAGACAAATTAATAGAATTTTTTTTAAATTGTTGTTGGGACAAACTTTAACACCAAATACAAATGTGGAAGACCTCTTACTATGCATATTGGTGTTGAGATTATATATATATTATAGTTAAAATATTAGACTATATGTATATTTAATTTCCTTTTTCCCAAACTGTCCCTGGGCTAGAGCCAAGGGCAGCCCTTGCCTTGGTTCCGCCCATGGATATCGAATATATGAATAAATAAATGTTTTTAAGCACTTGAGCTACAAACACTTCCACTCATAAGTTTTTTTTTTTTTTTTTCGGTTCGAAACCTCTTATAAGTTCTTTATTGGGAAAACGGATTGCCAAAGAGGCCTCTCTCACATAAGCAATGGACTTATTTAAAAATGAATAAGTTGAGCCCATAACAAGCCCACTCAAACAAAGCCCACAAACCATGATCCTCCATTCCTGAATGGTCAAAGCTTGAACAGCACTAAAGAGTGAGCCCAGCTCAAGTCTTTCCACCATACACTGCCCCAGTCGTCGCAGGAGAGTCAAAGCACTCTCTCACTGGAAGCCATGGACGCTTTGCGAAGCTTAGGTCGAGTAATCGTAGCTTTCTGGATCTTGTCCCATCTCTCACTGCTTGCTTACTCCTCTTCCCCTCAGGATCTCCAGATCCTCAACGCTGAGCGCAGAGTAAGCCTTCCCTTTCATTTCCGCTTCACCAGCGCTCAAATTATCTTCATCGTTATGATTTATATGCATTTATGTTTGATCAATCTATGTTCTTCGCAGATTGACTTGTCCTCTCACATTGTTAAGGTTTTCTTGACGTTAAAGGTATATATTTTCTGTATTTTCTGTATTGCTTACACTCTTGGATTGGACTCATTATTGTAGAAATTTGTACCCAATCTGTGGAAATTGGAAAATTTTCTGGGTGTGGAATCAAGTCTGCATCTTTGATATCATAGTTTACAATTTTATAGATATCTTTCATGTCGAATTTTCGGCATCAATGTAGATTATTGAGCTTAGTTTCAATCTTTAATGTAATAGATTTACAAAACATAGTCTGAATATGGTATAATCTGTATAGCTGAGCTACAGTATCAGAAGTTTTGAAATTTTAGTCTTTTCTTTACGAATTGGCATGCCACCTGCGAGTTTTGCTGCACAATGCACCGCAGGTGGGACACAACACTTGTAACAATGACGAACATGGCACCGTAGACAACCGTACTTTGTGATCATATAGCATCAGTGATCTTGAAAATAGCTTTTTAATGTACTGGGATGTTTATTAGATTGCTGGGGTTGTCTTTCAGGTTGAAAATACTGGTGCATCTCCTGTTTCGGAAGTACTTCTTGCTTTTCCACCTACACAAGTTGATCATATAGCTTCGCTCAAAGCAGCTCTCACTGTTGGAAAAAAGAAAAAGAAAAGCTATGTGCCTCTTGAAGTGAATCCCACTGACCTCCCTGATGCACCAAATCAGACCAAATATTTTTCCGTATCTTTGCTCAACCCATTAAATGCAGGTGAAACCGCAACATTAGAAGTGCTTTATATATTGACACATGCTCTGGAGCCTTTCCCTGCAGAGATAAACCAAGCAGAGTCTCAGTTGGTCTATTATCGTGATAGTGCAATAATATTGTCACCGTATTATATTAAGCAGCAGACTACTTTTATAAGAACACCTAGTACTAAGGTGGAATCATTTACAAGAGTAGAGTCTACAAACCGCGCTGGTACTGAAATAAAGTATGGCCCTTACAAGGATCGCCCTGCATACTCTTATTCTCCAGTAATTGTTCATTTTGAGAATAACAATCCATTTGCTGTCGTTGAGGAGCTTGTACGCGAAGTGGAAATATCTCACTGGGGCAATCTTCAGATCACAGAGCATTACAGGTTGTCACATGCTGGTGCGCGACATAAAGGTGTTTTTTCGAGGTAGGCTCTGCTGCTGGTCTTATCTTCTATATTTATTATATGTTGATGTTGTAAATCCTGCTATCTGTGTAAGTTTTTGCATCTATGTATCACATGGATATGAAAACAAACACCCAACTTAGAAAAACTGAGTCTCCAAGATATGGTCAAGGTTGATCCTGAGATTTTGGGGAAGACGAAAATGAAGAAGGGGCCTTTTGTACATACCCATAATCTCATATAAGAAAATCATTTCCTTTTAATTGCTAGAAGAAATTACAATATGTGAAGATTTTTAATATTTTGAATAAAACTGATATTTGCAGAGTGAAATAATCCCATGAATCAATAGGAAAATAGACTTCTCATAAAACTATGTTGGTGAATATCAAAAGTTGAACGTCAGAGACATAAAAGTAAAATTCATATCATTTCATCATCACACAGCTGAAGAAATTCAAACTTTTACAGATACGTTCTGGAGATTTGGACCCCATGACCAAGGCTAAGACAGCCTTTAATTTGCATTATGTTTGCTGCAAAAAATAATGAAAAGGAAATGTTTGTTAATGCTCATAAAAAACTGTTATGAGTGTTTGTTTTTAATATTAATCTGCCAAGGCTTCCTTTTGGCAGGGTTGAATATCAATCTAGGCCATCTTCTGGTGGAATCTCTTCATTCAAACATCTTCTAGCCAGACTACCTCCTAGAGTCCATTCTGTCATTTACCGAGATGAAATTGGCAACATATCGTCATCACATTTACGTATAGATTATCTAAAGGTAACTTTTTTGCCTTGAAATGGAACATATATATTCAAGGACGTTTTCCTTTTACATATATACAATGCTGATTCTGTTTTGTTTCTTCAATACTTCTTTTTTTTCAGTCAGATCTTGAAATTGAGCCAAGGTATCCTTTGTTTGGAGGTTGGAAAGCTACTTTTGTGATTGGGTATGGGCTACCATTGGAAGACTTCCTTTTTGAGTCACCTGATGGCAGGCGATACCTCAACTTCACTTTTGGTTGTCCTCTTGCTGAGACGGTGGTAGAAAAGTTAATCATAAAAGTGGGTTTAGTTACTTCACTTTTGTATCCATATTGCTCTATTTTCGGTTTCTTTAGCTCTTCTTTTTTGTTCCTTCCCCCCAGACATGGTAATATTAACTTACTGATTCACGAACTGCTATATTTCAGGTTGTGCTACCAGAGGGATCAAAAGATCCTTCTGCTGTGGTTCCCTTCTCGGTTAAGCAACATCTAGAGGTAATCCAGTTGTAGCGCTTTATTCATATTGATAGATGCATCCACATGATAATTCAACTTTTTTTCCCCTCTATACTGTTTGCAAAGTTCATTTAAAAAAATTACAAGATTTTAACCCATTTTCATTGCCCCAAAAAAAAAGGACTATCTAAATATTTATATATATAAAAAAACCTTTTTATTTGCTGCAAATAAAATGGTTTTTTATTTTTTATTTTTATGCGATGGTGATTGTGAGCATATCTTTTCATTCTTATATCTGCAGACCAAATATTCATACCTTGATGTTGCTGGAAGGACAGTGGTGGTTCTCGAAAAGGAAAATGTAGTTCCAGAGCACAACTCTCCTTTCCAGGTGACTAGGCTATAACTAATATTGCTTGAAATTTACTCTCCTAAGTATTCTATATATTGCTTGAGGTAAGCTATCCTAAACCCTAAAGTCAGGACTGTCAACTCTCCACATGTAGCCAGATATGCTCCCACCAATGACATTCTAGGATACTATTATAGTCCTATACACACTCTACATGAATTTAAAAGAGCACAAGCTCTCCAAGTGGTTAAGTTCAACCTCAAAAATGTCTATATGTCATTGGTGGGAGCGTATCTGGGATCAGTTAGGCTCAACCAATGGTAAATATGGCACAAAGGTTAGCATATATTTTAGTTGTGCATTGCAGGGTAGGTCATTGATCCTAGAATATATATATATATGTTCTACTTGTGAAATGTTCATTCTATAATATTATGGATCAAGTGAGTTTGAATTTTCTTAGAGTCCTGTCTCGTGAAGGAATTGAAATTTAAATGCATTATGTATATGCATGTGCACCTTCCTTAATATAATAGAATGAGTAGTGGCTGAACCCACTCTTTCTCCTGAACTTAATTTGGCAGGTTTACTACAGCTTCAACCCAATTTTTATGCTGGCAGAACCACTAATGTTAGTGTCTACATTTTTCTTCGTGTTCATGGCTAGTATAGCTTACCTACACATAGATTTTTCAATATGCAAGACATCATCTTGATTCCTCAAGGTATGGTTTCTACAACCTGGAATTACACACTTGCGATTGAATGATCTTTACAGTCGAAACTATTTTACTTTGTAGCTTACCTGGTGAAACAACTTGAACTTGTAGATGATTACGTGGAGCTGAGCTAAGGAGCCAGGACGCTTGTGTGTGAATGTTGGCAGTCACTCTGGGTCCTAAAATTTGAAATTACCCTATATGATGTAGGTTACCGTGAGATAAATTTTGCTGTGCATTTGACCCTCTCACTTTATAAAGCTGAATGTAGCGTTATATTATGGACCTAGTCTTAGAGATACACGAAGATTCAAATGTGTTTTGATAGTGAAAATACTTTGTTATAAATCATTTTAGATAATATGGCAGAAAACTTTATCTTTTTTATGGCCTAAACTGTGGATGAATATAAGTACCAAGCTGCAGTGCTTGTATGTAAAACATTTTTCTGTCATTCTTCTTGCTATACAGAGCACACTGTAAGAACTAGAAAACGTCAAAAATCGAGGAAAACTACAGCAAGTTGGGACTTCTGGCCATAGTTCTGAGTCTTTTCATTAATTCCCAATACATTAAATTACAAATTAAGCTTTGACAGAACTGTAGACGAACCCCTAAATTAAAATCAAACAAAATTACGACTATGCAACCAACCGACGGCCCTCTTGCTTGCAAGTCGCAGCTTCCATCAAACGACAGGTCCTCATACAGCTTTCATCTCGTCGTAGCTCTTCTTGTATAACTTGGGCGATTTGTAGCTTACCACGACAGCTAACTTCTTCATCAAACTGGGATATGAAATAATGTCACACTAATTAAAAGCTGTGTAGTGTGTGTAAGTTAGTATATTATCGCTCGTCTCAATAAGAAATGTCTTAAAAAGAACAAAAGGTTGTATACATGCATGCATGCATTATGCATAGATAAAAAAGGACAAAAGAAACTCTGGCAAAATGGAAATCATTAATAATGATCCGAATTCCAAAGCCTCCTCCATCATACTTTGTCACCTTGTAAGTTAACATATGCGGCCTTGTCGTCGTCTCAGTCTCAAATCCCAGCAGCAGCACAAACAAACTCTTGAAAGATTTGCAACCACGTCACTCAGCCCACCAAGAAAATGAATGCGATTTGCTTCCCCATCATCCCATTCCCATTCCATCCCTCAACAGTCAATAGTCACCATCAAACAACCAACCAACCCTCTCTCTCCCTACCTAAAAACTACCAAGTTTATTATTATAGGCTTCTTCCTTTAGCATTTGCCATAACGCAACCCATACATTCTCATCATATTCATATTATCCACTTTTGTTGAATATATCCAATTTTGGACAGATATTTCTTTCTTGTATCTCTCCAAAAAGTATATATGGTTGGTTAGCTCATGAAAATCCATTATCATCATGGGTTAGCTTGGGTTGGGCAACTTTTTACAGCTTTGTCATCATCAGGCTATGACTTCTGAGCCACTGCATCTACATGCGCTTTCTTGTTGGTTCTAATTCGTTTTTATTAATGCAAGTTAGATAGTTCATAGGCTTTGATTTTGACAGACATTGAAGATGAGGGATGGCAATGATTCGAGTTTGGAAATAAAATGTCTCATTTTGTAAGGAACTGACCTTGACATTTTCAGTTCTGCAATATGGATAGGTAGTCAACAGCAATCAATATCACACAAGTCATACTGCCCATGTCTCCAAATAGGTATTATATTGCATATACATATATATGAGTGTATCTTTAATCATTTGGGGAAGAAAAAAAAAGAGGATGAAAATTGAGGTAAAGACAGTCTTAGGATAGACTCATATGAGTTATAATTAGCTCCATGCATAAAGTTAATCTGCAATTATAAGTTTTGTCAAGAAAAGATATATAATGTCAAAAAGAAAAATGAGAGTGACCCTAGTTTTGCTTTTGTTTAAAGAAGCAACCACAATGAACAAGTATAAAATTTCAAAAACCAAAAGTTTTTTGGTGGGTCTACTAATTTCATGTCACATTGACCCTTTTTACTGGTTTACTGCTAAGCTTTTTGACTTGAGTAAGGGGTGAAGAAGAAAGTCTATGAACTGATTTTAAGCATAAAGTTCTGAATTTTTCATCATGTAAAGTAATTAAAGTTAATAAGAACATCATTGGAGTTTTAGTCTCATATTCTTTAATAATTAATTACTAAGCTGTCCACTAAACTTTTATGGACATCTCAACAACCTCACAAAATGGAAAGCTATATTCTTTTTCTTGATGTAATTGACACAACTACACTCAAGAAGACTATGTAATATATTTACAATTACATACTAAGATGGCTTGCTACATTTTGTAAGTAAGGTTCCTTCCCCTTTGGCTTGCTAGTCTTGTCTAAGTTCTAAACAGGACATAATTTCAGTATGTCATTATTTCAAGCGAGACTAGTTCTATAAATAGTGGATGTTAATTGACGGATTCTTTTTTCTTTTTCTTTTTCTGTTAGAGTTCAAGTAACTAATTGAATTTTTCTGAATAAGTAAAATTTTGCATCCAAAATGCACTCTTCAGATAATTCAAAAGAACATTATAAGTAGTCATTGCAATCACTACACAAAACATAGTAATGTATTATAGACAATATCAATATGAAATCCCTCTTGTACATACTAGGCAAAAACCAAAGTCCTGCCTTGTCTGTGAAGGTACCAGAGAGACTCTTTCCCATTTTAGTTTTTTATTGCTTTGGGGAAGATTTTGTGAATAGAGTTTTGGTTGACCTGGTAAAAGGACAGGTGAGGGGGAGGAACCATTGCCAGACAGAGAAGCAGAGCATCGATTTTGGCAACCTTTGGAAGGACTAAGGAATCCATTGATTGGACACCATCCACTTGGATGCCTAAACAGCTCGAGTCTTATTTTAAGCAAAAAGGCACCATTCTCTTTTTTCTATGGGCCATGCTCTGCCCCTTCCTTCCTTGCTGTGGCAGTTATGTTTCTTTCCTAACCAATAAAAATTATATTCTAAAACCTCTTCAAAATCTTAGATTTATTTGCTGGTTTCTTAAAAATGTCCAGATGTTGAACTTAATTTTTTACCATTAATCAAAGACTATTAACTCTTGTAACCCAAAAAAAAAGGATTATTCACTCTACAACTCATCATCTCTTTTTATAGGGTGTCACACCTACAAGGAACTCTGGATAGAGAAGAAGGATCAAATATTCCCATTTGACCTTCTTGCCCTTGGTTGCTTAAACTCAAATTATATTTATTTGGAAATTCAATTCATGCTTAATCATACCTTCATGTTCCTTTACTTTTTGAAAAATGCTAACGAAACTTACTCGAAAAAGAGTTCTTACATGAATTTGTTGACATATCGTAGTTTTAATTTAAAAATTAACATTAAGTTTGACTCACTTTTTGAGCGAAAAATGATACATCTCAAATATTAGTAAGTTATGAAGAAAAAAAAAACCATTATTATGCCACAATTACACTCCCAACCATTCTGCCAAATTTTCATAAATGGAGAACACTACTCAACTGTATGATAATTATGATGACAATGACTGTAACAGATGCTATTAATTGCATTCAAGATATTGACAATTTTCTTTAATCAAACCCAGAAACCACAACATTTAGGAGGTATTTACCAACAAAAATAACAATTAGAGGGTACTTAGCCTCTTTGGAAAGATTAATATACATTTTATATTTATGAAAACTGCAAAATGCAGCACCATGTATTTATGCATAATGCATGCATTCAGAAATCATACCATTTAGAAAGAAGAAAATAAAATTATATGCAAGAGAATGAATATAAAACTATTTAAATTACAACAAATAAGACGAAGGGTTAAAATTGGAATTGCACAACCAAACTCTGAATCGTATATATACGCCAAAATCAGTTCTTTCAAAACCGGGAACAAGAAACAGAGAAAGAAATACAGAAACAAAGAAAGGGAGAAAGAAAAAAGAGAAGAGCATTGCTCTGAGAATCTAGCTCTGAAATTTCTGTAATTGATTCTCTGATTCCCCTAGGTGGGATCAGAGGATCATCTTTCCTGCCCCATTCCACAATTTTAACAAATTGGCATCTTTTTTTGGTTCATCTAGCATAACAACAATTTTGAATACGAAAAAAAAACACAAACAATCATCGTTGATAAGCTAAAGACTCTCCGAAATAGTGCTTGGGAAATCAGAAAGTTGGTGTGTTGTGATCTTTTCTCAAATGGGTATCTCACAGAATGATGGTACAATGGAAGGTTGGCTTTACATCATTGGGTCCAATCGGCTTGGGTTGCAATACTCACGCAAAAGGTACTTTATTCTTAAGGATAATTGCCTGAGGAGCTTCAAAGCCAAACCTTCTTCTGACTCGGAGGTACTTTGCATTCATCTTTCATCTCAGTTTTCTCTCTCTCTCTCTCTCTCTCTCTCTCTCTCATCGTATGCATTGCATTCCCGGCTTGTTTCTTAGAATTCCTATGCTTGTGTGCAAACCCATGTTGCAGAATCTGGAATTGGGTTTTGGTTTTGATTTTTTTTGTTTTTTGTTTATGCAGATACCATATATGCTTTGATTTGATTTTTTTCATATGAAAATCATGTATGTAAACGTGTGTTGTGCTCTGAAAGCTTTGTTTTTGTTCAATTTTAATTGGACTAATGGATTTATTTCATATTTGCTTTTATGGTTGGTATAAAACTATGCTTGCTATACTGGATTGATGCATATTAATTTCTGGATGGCATCTTAACCTCCCATTTACTTGTGCTATCAACTACGTCCAGATGCTTTTCAGAATTTCTTGAATTTTCAGTATGGATTTTGTTGTTGATGATAGTGCACAAATCAGTAAGAAATGCTCAGTGGAAACTTTTTCTTTGTCAGGAACCAGTTAGAAGTGCAGTAATAGACAGCTGCATTAGGGTCACAGATAATGGCAAGGCAAGCATTCATAGAAAAGTATGGACCTTGGAAAACCCTATGTTTTTCAGAAATTTTGGAGCAATTTTGTTGGCATGCGAGAGATACATTTTTTTAGTATGTACGTTTGTAACGATTTTTCCAACATACAGGGGTTCTTTATTTTCACGCTCTACAATACTTCCAATCACAATGATCAGCTCAAGGTGGGGTGCATTTCAAGTTATACATCATTAGGTAGATTTTTCGATATATTGATACATAATTGAAATTAAACTTTTTATAGTTGGGAGCAAGTAGTCCAGAAGAAGCAGCAAAATGGATGCGTTCGTTGAAGGATGCTGCATTAAAGGTTTCAGGCTGCTAAATCACAACCTATGAGAATAGCAGTTTTCATTTATGATATGTACCTTATGTTTTATATGTTTTCAGGAGTGCCCGGATACAGAGAATAATTTTGTGGCTTGTTCCAAGGGCAGATGGCCATCTTTTATGTATGTATCAGTTGCACCTTGAACACATCCAGTCTCCTAGTTACTAATTTATATGCTTGTATATTTTCATTGTGTAACTATTGTGCATGCCTGTGTTGGTATATATTCTTTTCAGGATTTAAGATCTTGATTTTAAAAGCTATAATTAAAACCTGCATATAGGACAATAGAAGCATAAATGCTGTTGTTTTATTTTCTTGCCCCATCTGATGCTCTTATTCTTATCCCCGTGTGCAAACCTGAACTATATTCTGTTATAGACTGATAAAATTACTGTGCATTTGTATGTGTCACATATCTTGTAGGACACCCTAAATGCTTTACTGAAGAAAACAAAATTCTTGATCATCTGATAAAATTGATGTTGCATGTAGTAGTGAGTACAATTACATGCTCTTCTTTTAGATTTGAAGCTAAAATTGATGTTGAACTCTTTTTTTTTAGTTAGGTTGAAACTACATATCATTTTCCAAATCTACAGTTGCCCTTGTTTTATTTATAGTTTTTATGTTTCAGCAGACGGGGTGGTTCCAGGAGGGCAGAACGTAAAATCTCTGTTGATTGGACTTTTGGCTCATTGACTCACACAGAATCAATGACATCTGATGTTATTGCTCCCTCACCATGGAAAATTTTTGGTTGTCAGAATGGTAAGACATTTTAAGTTTCTTATCTGCATCAAGAGACTGAATGCCTATATATCAAAAGAATCATTTATTATGCAGGATTACGGCTTTTTAAAGAAGCAAAAGATTGGGATTCCCGTGGAAGGGTGAGGTTCTCTTTTGATACATGAATTCTTGATTGTAGTACTTTGTTCTCTTCTTTTCTTAGCTGAATGGCGTTTTTAATCTCAGCATTGGGACGACCATCCGGCTATAATGGCAATAGGATTGGTTGATGGAACTTCAGAGGCCATTTTCCGGACTCTTTTATCTCTTGGTCCCTCAAGATCAGAGTAAGATCACTGACATGTTATGTCAACCTTTTTAGAAAATGGAGCCTTTGATGCTATTAGAAGCTATAGTAGCTATGGCCTCATTGTATTGGTTCAAGTAAAGGTAAGAGTATTTGGATGTGGATATAGGAATAGTAGGGGACGGTATGCAAAAGACAAATGCTTTTGTGGAAGAACATGTTTTTGCACTGCCATTTTCCCTTAGAAAAAAAAAATATCCTTGTGATTCACTATCAGTGCTGAATCCTCGATGTAATTGCTTTCTTTGAAAAGAAAAATATTATATTTTTTTCCTAATAATGGATTGTTCTCATTCCAGAGGTTGAATTACCAAGTGTCTTGCAGATGGGACTTCTGTTTCTACCGGGGTAGCGTGGTTGAGCACCTTGATGGTCATACAGATATTGTTCACCAGAAGTTATACAGTGATTGGCTACCTTGGTTAGATTTGGAACCTCATTTTTTTTATAAATAAATTAAAAATAAATCTACTGTTTTTTGAGAAATAATGGTTTCCAGGGGGATGCAACGAAGAGATCTACTGGTGCGTCGCTATTGGAGGAGAGAGGATGATGGCACATATGGTATAAATTCAGCAGAAATTTAAATCATAGCTAAAGCTATGGAGCCATTATTAGCTGACCCTAACTTTCTTTATTTGATTTTGTCACAGTAATTCTATACCATTCTGTGTCTCACAAGAAATGTCCACCAAAAAGAGGCTATGTCCGTGCTTGCCTTAAAAGTAATGTACGCTTTGAGCTGGATATTACTGATTGACTTACATTTATGGCTTGATATCTATTTAGCAGTGAATTATCTATTTTCCTGCTCATTAACTATTTTCCACTGCCCCAAAAAAATGTGTCAGCGCAGCATGCATTTTTGTTCCTCTCTTCTTTCCTTCATCTGCAGCTCAAATGTGCTTAGGGAGATGGGTGGGATTTGGGTTTACTTTTCATCCTAAGTAAGTTCTATATGAATATTATTTCTGTAACCATGCAGGTGGAGGATATGTAATAACTCCTGTGAACCAAGGGAAACAATCTCTTGTGAGACACATGCTTGCTATTGACTGGAAATTCTGGAAATTATATCTGCGTCCATCATCTGCAAGATCCATTACCATCCGTATGCTTGAGAGAGTTGCTGGTATCTTTCCATTACTAGCTTAGGATTGCAATTTTTTATCCTTTCTATTTTTAGATTCTTGTTCATACAACCTTCATTGTTTTTGTAATTTGCAGCATTACGAGAGCTGTTTGGAGCCAAAACTGGAAATTGTTCCTCTGAATTCTCATCCAGAGACTTGACAGGAGATATCAGGTTATCTCAAAGTGGAAAGCACAATATTAAGACTGAAGTTCAGCACCCTGGAGAAGTCAGAAAGATAGAGGAGGGTCTTCTCGTGGAAGATGAGGTTGAAAAACCAGAAGGTCGTGCAAGTTTAAAGGGGCTGCATGACGCTGCAGACGAGTTCTTTGATGTTCCTGAACCAACAGAATATGACCAATTTGAGAATGAGTGGTCTGCAGACTTGAGCATGGAACAGCACTCCACGGTACTTTACTAATCACTAGACTGATCCCTTAGATAACAGAAATAGTTTAACCAAATGTTCGGACTCAATGTTTGCTCCAATTGCTCCTGTCATGTTTTATATTCTGCCATGCACATTGTGCGCCATTTTGTCCAAGGAAATGATCTTTAACTTTGTTATCTATGTTTTATATTTAAAAGTGAATTATTATTTGTTGACTATGGTCTCAACACTCTGCAGAATATACAACAGCCCAAACTATCATCAGCCGCAGTTCTCGTGAAAAAATTACATGAACTTAGAGGTCAGTTTATTTCATAAGCTTAAGTTGCTCTGGATGGATATATCTAGGTGTTTCTGTCAGTTTTATTTTGACTAAGATTGGCCTAAAATTTCCTCACACTACAGTTCAGAAAAAGGGTTATATGGACTTACAAGAGGTGTCTAGGGAAGATAACATATCATGCTCCTACGGGGCAACTCTTCAAAAGGACCCAAGTTGTGCTTTACCTTGCAGCTGGGGATCAGCCGATCCTTCTTCGTTTTTGATACGCGGGCCAAGTTACTTACAAGATCGTCAGAAGGTAATCGTTTGTTTTTCAGCTCCTCCTAATATTGAGAAGAAACAAAAGAATCTAAAATACAAGACGATTCCTTGGAAGTTCTAGATTATGAGTAGTAAACTTGACTTGCATAGAAACTGTAATAATTCAATTATAAAACACCAACCAAATTTCATAAAGCATGTTTTGACTGCAAACCTGCTTTACTCTTGTAGATGGGTTTACTAATGCTCCTCCTTTACATGGCTTAAATAGTATTAAAGGGTTTTATGATGGTCTTGTTAAATGATGTATTGAGCATGTCACCAATATACTACATACCATTTTTCTGTTTTGAAAATGAATTTGGTGTTTGCTTTCTCTAATTTATGAACTGAGTCATAATCTTTGTACCAGATGAAGGCAAAAAACACCTTGATGCAACTGGTTGGTGTAGATTGGCTAAGATCTGACAAGCGAGAAGATGATCTAGGCAGCCGTTATGGTGGTATTGTTCAGGTTTGAACTCTCATTTCTTCTTGTATTTTTTATGTTGTCATAAATGAACTATTGGACAAATCTGATTCCACATACCTACATATATATGTTTCAAAAAAGAAAATCTAATTATACAATCTATTGGATGGATGCATGCAGAAATATGCAGAACGATGTGGATCAGAATTTTTCTTCATTGTAAACATTCAAGTAAGTTTGACATGGAGTATATCATAAAGTAATATCATTATTAGCATCATCAAGAAGCAGATTACTGAGTATCCAATACGCTTGATCAGGTCCCCGGAACAACCATGTACACTTTGGCGTTCTATTACATGCTGAAAACTCCTTTGGAGGAAAATCCTTTACTACATAACTTTGTCAATGGAGATGATTCCTATAGGAATTCAAGATTTAAGCTAATACCATACATTTCTAAGGTCAGTACCCAATTAGCTCAAGAAACAGATACTCGTATAATACATACGTCTTTAATATTTTTACTGATTACATTGCCGGAGCTGTTTTCTTAGGGATCATGGATAGTCAAGCAGAGTGTTGGGAAGAAAGCATGCTTGGTAGGTCAAGCACTTGAAGTAAATTATTTTCGTGGGAAGAACTATCTTGAGGTAAGTTACCAAATCCTTTATCATGTTATGAAGTGAGAGTTACAAATGCTAATCATGTTTGGCAGTTTTGGTTTAAGGCCTGATCATGGTATTATATCTAACCTATGAATTTTCTGATATCAGGTTGGGATCGACGTCGGGTCTTCAACCGTGGCAAGGGGGGTGGTAAATCTTGTTCTTGGTTACCTCAACAATTTGGTCATAGAAATGGCATTTTTGATACAGGTAAACAACCAATAATGCCACAAAATGCCACAAACTACATGTAAACAAATTTCAAGTTGAAAAGATGACATGTAATTTGAAGATATGCTAACATTAGAAAATCTTTTGCAGGCCAACACAGAAGAGGAGCTTCCAGAAGTCCTTCTTGGAACATGTAGAATCAACCATTTGGATGCATCCAAATCAGTCCTGGTAAAACCATGATTTTCACCCAGAAAATCTCAAGTATCTTTTTATCAGGCAGATGCCCAAAAAAATATCAACTCCCAGCAAGGAACAAAATTGATGTAAAGAGAGATGCTGATCTTGAAAATCTGACTGTTTACAGTCATTTTTTCATCCAATCAATGATATATATATATTTTTTTTCCTGTGATTGGATTATTTGTAGGATTATACATAATATCATAACATAAATCAGACCAAAAAGAAAAAAGAAAAAAAAATTGTTTTCTGATACATACATCATATGTGTTGAATATCATTATAAAGTGAAACTCAAACTCAGCCCAGCCCAGCCCAAAATTCAAATTAGAAACTGAGCTGTCATGTTTCAAAATTGAACATGTAAATGCTGCCATCAGAAGCCTACATTGCCTCTAAATTATCTGTTTTTAATACTCTTCTTGTCAAAACCATCATCGTCGTCCTTCACACCACTCTCTATCAATGTAGCCACAAAGTATTGCATTTTGCTCATGCAAACTCGTGATCTTTCATTATATTACGACACCCTGCATGCATATGATTTGTTTGCATGCATTAGCTCATTGTGTTTAATGTGACCGGTTCGTCACTTTCTTTTTCCAAAGTACAACTAAATTAAGAATTAGTTACTGTCAGCCTAATTCGGCTAAAACATCTTAAAATTGGGCTTTGTTATGGACCTGCCTATGCTTTTGCACTTCTTGTCGTATAAGCATCTCACTGCCATAGCCTTGCCTAACTGGAACACCTTGCAAAATTGGGTTGGGCTTTCCTAAAACGATTAGATTAGGGACGAGAGTTACTACCTAATACGACTTGAATCCAACATGAAATTAGCAAGCTATAGCTAATTATTGCATAACACATATCCATAATCCCACAAAATACTAACTCTTCTTTTGTCTATTTTGTTGCTTATTATTGAGTTAACATAATTATTTGTCAATTCCTGCACGACCCGATTAATAAATAAATCCGAACTAGTATCATATTATTCGGCCCGATTATTCAAACTAGTCGGATTATTAGGATAAAATTGTACCGGGAACAAGATGGCATGATTGCAAGGACCTGTCACTTCACACCAAATTGAAGTTTGTAATGTCTAAAATAAATCTTTGAATCAATCATACAAACAATACAATCTCACCAAAGCTCAAACTGAGGTTGAGTTAAGCAGAACCCTAGAAATACATATGGTATATGGACAAGTTCTGCCGACAGGTTTTTCTGAGTCTCCACAGCCAACGCAAAGAGAGAAAGAAAGCCAAAACAAATACGTTTGTGCACATTTTTGATGTCTTTGTCACACACACAAACCCTACTTGCATAGCAATGAAATATTAATACAAATAAAATTTTTATAAAAAAAGTATGGTTTTAAAAATGTCATGCAAAAATAAAAAGAAAATAATTGAAGAAATGCAATTAATTTGTGGGGAACCATGCTTTTAACAAATCTGATAGAACGATAGCTACACTGCTCCCTCACCCATGAACACTCGACAAAGTGGCCACAATGCCTTTAAAGATCCGGGAGTGGCTTGCCACTCTCCATTTTTAACACTGAAAATCATTGGAAAAATGACCAAAGTACCCTTGCATTTGATAAATTGATCAAATGAAAAAATAATAATAATAATAAATTCGGAACGTTGTCCCCACGTTGTGTCATCTGATTGAGGCACCCACGTGGCACGTGGCCACAATCAAAGGCTGAAGTATTTGGCTTTTTATTCTTTTAAAAAACATTTGTGGGTGTTTTTTCTTAATTAATTAATTAGGTGTTAATTTAATTTCGGTTTTGCCTCTCACATCACATGTAAGCATCGCTTTCACGTACCCATTCCCGGCGCTTATAGCGCTCACTGCAACAGTGCAATAGTGCAATATGCTTTTAAATAAATAATTTTCCACATCAATATCATAAGAAAATGGAAATAGCACTATTTTGCTATTACCGGCCAATCACAGCATGTCGCGTGTGATAATTTTTTCATGTGATAGACTGTAATTGGCCGGATATAACAAAACAGTGATATCCCATGTTCATACAAGTTTTTCTATCACTATCACTCCATCACAATATTTAGTAGCCATATATAAGCCACTGGAGCAGGAGGACCACCACCTCCACATGTGGTTGATTATAATTATAATTATTCTTGTTTTTTTTCTTCGGGTCAAAACATTATTCTGGGTTCGGAATTTGCCAAATTCCAGCTGCCACATATGAATTTTATGTGAGGTGTTGCATGACAGCATGTTCCAAGATCGATCGATGGATCGCGTTAGTTGAATTATTGAGGTATTATTTTACTAAATTAAAGTTGAGGAAATAATAATCTGATAACGTATATTTTGTTTATATATAATGTGACAAAAAGGGGCATAAGTTTGCGACGACTCTGCCATATAATCTGACAAAAATGTGGTTTTCTTGTTCAAATGTTGATGATCATCCATGTTACTTATTATGTCAAGTGATGAGAAGAAGCCCCAACACCAACACCATTCTTTGAAGTTTAAGGTTTCTTTGTCAGACTAAATGACCCTTGACATATCAAAGAACATATTACTAGTAATAGGGAGCATACTAAATGACCTTTGTCATCTATATATATAAAGCAAAAGCCACAGAATGGTGAAACATTCAAAATACCATAAAATACCCTTGGTTAATACAAACATTAAGAATTGAAATTATTAATTAAATGAGGATAATATGGTAAATTCACACTTTTTCATATTAAAAAATTTTAAAATTAAAAAAAAAAAATCAGATAATGGATCCTCTTTTTATGGAACATAACTACCCATTATCTTTTTTAATTCTAAAATAAATTTAAATTTTTTAAAAAAAAACATCTCACAAGCGTGGAAGCGCTTGCGGAGAGGCTAATGTTACTATAATATGACGTTATTATCGCATTTACTTTTACTACTAAATAAGATTTTTTTTTAAAGATACAGGGATGAAATTGTAATTGTAAAATTTAGTAGTAACAACTGAAAACCGTTAGAGATATGGAGTTGTCACGAGAGTCAAAAATAAACGCACCGACACGTTTAGGATCCCCGTGCATAGGTTTTCTGGCCCAGTAACCTTCCGTAGGCGGTAAACAACCCATTTTGTCAGACACTTGCCACCTCCAACTCCCGGTTACCCCATCTCTCCGCTACTGTCGGCACCGACACGCCATATTCATTCCCGGTCATTTTACATTTTTCTTTTTATTATTTTTCCCCTTTCGAATTTTGTTTTGTTTTGTTTAGGAAACATATTCGGATGGTACAATGTGCTTTCTTTTCCGCTGCTTACTGTTGTACGTCTTACACTAGATGAGGTGGCACTTATTGGGATTGTCGCTAAAGCAAAGTACCAGTAACTGAGTCCGAGTCTGTTTTTTTGGTGTGAGTGGTTGTGTGTGGTGCGGTGTAGGGTAATACCGTGGGGGTTGTTACTAATAAATGCATTGATTAGTGGGGGTGGGGGACCATGAACCCAATTCTTCCTCACGTGACTTACAGCCAACCAAAATGGACTTCTACTTTTTTGTTTGTGTTTTGGGCCGTAGTTTGGATGACCGAATTCGAGTGCAATAAGTCAGAACATTGTTTGGACTAATTGACCTAACTCGCATTTACGATTAATAAGCTCTTTTTAATTAAAGAGGAAACATGTATTACCAAAGATGTATATTACTTACCAATTGGATCGTAGCGCACATTATTAGTTACTAATCTCATTCAATTTCTCTTATTCTTAAAGAAGAAAAGAATTTTACATAAACAATGAGATACGATGATATCTTTTGAGAAACCAATTGTTTTATATTTGACCGTCTCATATGTACAATTGTTGAAATTGAATTGAGTTTATAATTTGTCGACCCACGTATACTAAGCGATTGATCTAATTCGTAGTTTAGACAAATAATGATGCATCTTATGAACCATATATATATATATCACATATTAGTTGGTATATGCAATAATTTTCATGAAGAATGTGGAAACATATTGCACATGGTTAGAGACTTGTTACCATTCAAACAAACACCATTTCTTTATTGAACTTCTTGAATAACAAATCAAACAATGCCCAAGTTGGGTAATCTGAAAAAAAAAAACCAAAAAAAGGGCCAGGGGGTGGGTGTGCTGAGAACATTTTTTAGAACCGACGGTATTTGGAGTGTGTAGAATAATTCTCCAAAATTATGCACTGATTTTTGGACTAAAAACACTCCCACACCAGCATGCTGTGGCCCACAAAAGTCCCTCATCACATTTAGTCGCCAACTATTTATTGTACGGCCGTGATGCAGGGCCCCACAAAGCTTGGTGCTCGTGGCCCCACCGCCCATCAAAAATATCTCGCGGTCACGACTGGTTGGAAGGTGTAAAAAAAGAAAGAAACCCAACGGGATGACGAAGCTTTCGTCTGAGAAAAGTTAGAGCGTGAAAACGTGGCACGCAATGATAAGTCCAAGTAGACCAAAGCAGTGAGTGTAAGCAAGGAAAGACGAATCCCGAGACAGAGTCACGTGACCCTACCCCACCTCTCGTGCTCTCTTTCCCTTTAGCACTTGCCATCGCCAAGCTGGCAGTGAGCGGTTGATTCGCTGTGTGGGCTCCACCTTATGCAGTCAATATACGGAGGCCACGTCATCTACGCGTTGACGGTGGATCGTGAAGGCGGCCCCCGCTCTAACATGGGGTCTTTTACATGCTCGCACGCACGTTGCATATGACATTTTGGACATTATGACATCCCCCCGCCTGTCGCGCCGGGTACCGCCACGTCAGAGACTGTGATGTCGATTTACGTGAATGCCCGTGTATCAGCAATGCGAATATGGAGAAGGGATGGGTAAATTTGTCTTTAGAAAATTGGAAGGTTACGCGGTCTTTTATACTAATCAACTCCATGGATACATGACAACTAACATTTAGCATTAAAAAACGTGTTTTGTTGGCGCGTAATATGCACCTTCTGGAAGAAAAATGTTATATTTCTGAGGACGACTTGCCCTTGTTTAGAGACAGTGAATGACCAACTGCGCATTGAATTAATTATTTTTTAATTAAACCGATTTCATGACATCATTAAAAAGAAATTATGTTATGTGCCCCACGAATCGGTTAGACATTAATAAAGAATGCGCGAGATGCTTACCAAATAACATAGGGGTCTCGTTTTGTGTTTATCATAGTCGAATTCGATGTATTTGAAGTAATTCGTAAGGTTTGCTGATTGAGAAATCAGTGAAGTTGGGGATGCATAAGAATAAGAACTAAGCGCCCTTTTATTGTGGGATTTGTTGCTAATCAAAGCTACAATGACTTGAGCTTATTATGATATGCATTAAGCTGTTCGTGGCATTTAAAAATTTGCATTATGCATGGTGACCTAGTCGCCATGCCATGTGCACAGCGACAGATGTTCACTTTCCCTCAGCATTTTTCTTACCGACACATTGTCGATTGCAGAGAGATAGCAACTAATAGAGTGTGATTTGCTTTTATTTTATGATAATACAGCGACAGATGATGATAGACTCATGGTGCAATTTAATTTGATGTTCTCTAGATCAGTAATTTCGGCACAGAGAGATAGAGATGTTACTTCCACTAGTTGGTCCACCCAACGACGTCGTGCTGGGGATTAAATGGCTACAAAATGCATAATTAATTTAATGGGGCACTAATCTATCGCCATTTGCATGCACGTTGCCTTAAATTATATATGCACATAATGCATGCATTTCGTCGGTGCTTCTATTATTTAGACCATAATTTTAAAAGTTGCTTTTAGTTTTAGTATTTTGCACAAACGCATATATCATGTATGACTATGTTCAGGTATCTATATGCACATAAATTCTCTTATGCGGACATCTGGACGTTATTATTGTGCGGTCGTTTCTTACAATAACATCCACATAATAATAACGTATGAACATCCGAATAAAATACATATTTATATTCATATATACTTATATATTTGTGTAAAGAATGGTACGTACCATAAAAATCCTTAGTTTCCTTATCTTTGAAGGGAAGAAATAATGTATCAATCAGTTTCTTTCTTGGTTGAGGGTGATCACCCTACTAAATAATTGTCCTTGGGACGTCCTTGCATTGATTTAACACTAATTAAGAAAGGTCGTGTGGGTGCATTTTTTAAATTAAGAAATCCTCCCACCCCCTCCTCCTCCCAAAAAGCTTTCAAAGATATGAGGAAGATTTGGTATATTCTCAAAACATGACTCTAGATATATTAATTTGTACCAAGTCCAAAAGGGGTTTTTTTTAAAATATTTCTATTCTTTTAATTGGTTGATAAATTTATTATGACATCAATTTTATATGCAAATGAACCTAATATTTTGTTGTCACTTACCCCACTAGTCTTCAATATGGTGGAAGAAGCCTAAACCTTGACTGGCTGAAAGTCCATATGGGTTTTTAACCAAACTTCCTTTTTTTCTGAATATGGAAAAGTCTTTTAGAAGGAAATGATACAAAGAGTGTAACCCAAGTTAATCATAAAAGAATAAAATGGTCCTCTTTCTTCTTTTTTTAATTTTATTTATTTGTTTTTAAAATTTTGGCAGAGTATTTTAGAAGGGATTGATGCAAAGAGTAGAGCTCAAGTTAGTTATAAAAATTTAAATAAATAAATAAAAATAAATAAAAAAGAGAAAGCAGAAGAAAGCCCATCATTGCCATGAGGCCCAAATGAGACACGCTTCGGCTGTGAAGTCACTTTTATTAACCTTTCTCTCACTTTTTTATGAAATTATTATTTTAATTAATTTCCACATTAATCCATTGATTTGCTGGTGCACTTTCCTAATTCGAGCACAATTGAGGCGCACTATAGGTTTATTTTTTTTCCTCTGATTTTGACCAGAAAGCTCGAATGGCATTAGGTGGTGGAGATTTGAGGGTATCATCGTAAAGTAATAGGATTAATAGCCTACCCCATCCGCTATGTTAGAAATGACAGCTGGTGATTACCCACTTTGCATAAAGTCCATGGTGTAATGCCATTTAGGCATTTACCATTATCTCTCACCATTTTGGGATTTTCAGTATTAATTTATCGACATACGATACGATACGTTACGAAAAATGTTAACATCAATCATCAAATGTTCGTAACAATGTTAACATCGGTCGTTAAATAACATACGAATTCTATGGTAGCGGACAAGTAATTCATACCATTACCACCATGATTGGTGAGAGTGGCCCCCAGTATTTCAACCGGCGTGGACCTACACTAAAGCTATGTGTCAAAAATTAAAAGCACTAAAACTAATCATTCACTCTTTGTTCTACCGAAAGAGGGAAGTCTCTCACAAAAGGTACCCTAAATTACCGAGCTGCACCAAATTTTTTATTGCCTTGTAGTTGTACGTATAGATATATAGTTTTTCGGGTACGGTGTCACCTTCATGCATGAATTGCATCAATTTGGGTCTTAAAAGGTGATGCATTAAAATGCAACATTTTTCTAGTTTCGGGTAATAGCTAAGGATATGGTGGATATGAATCATATGATGAATTTGGATGGTGTCAATCCCATTCACTCATAATCTGACAATAACAAGCAATTTAATGGGAAGAAAAGGGTAGATTTTGACACGAGGTGAACATACATGTGAGGTGTTTTGAAATGTCTAATGTGAATAATTCTAAGCAACTTCAATAATAAATTAGAGTTCGTTTATTGTAGTAACTCGTCGTGTAAACCCATTAAGATTCAATATGTGTTCTTATCCGACTTCTTCAATTCGTTCCGTGAATGTTAGTAATATCTTTTTGAACTCCTTAAAGTGAGCTTCATACCCACTTATGCAATAATATCCTCATTACTTAAATCAACTCCCACGATGAGTAAACTCAATCGCTCTCTCTCGCAGCACATCTACTCTAACCTTATCGTACTTGTACAACCTTATCGTAACTTATTACTAAATCAGGACATACGTAATTACATAGCAATTATTGACAACCAAATCACATCCCCCATTATTGTTAGTAAGACAAGTTTAACAAATGTGGCAATTTTAATTAGTTTACCAAGCATGAGAAAATAGCATCTCGACCTCGGTAAATATATGGAAAGGAAAATCCAAGAATTTGTCCACATACAAAAATGTAATAAATAGTGTTTATCAAAATCTCTCACCTCTGAGAAGGTTCCTAGTGAGCTTTGGTTGGAAATAAATAAAAAAACAGCTGGTAATAACAAACCATTTATGGCATAGAAGGAAAACCAAAACCACATCCATAAAAGAAAAAAAAGGAATAAAAACAAGAAAAAAAGAAAAAGGCAAGCATGTGTTGTGATGGATATACTGCCAAAAAAGACCGACTAATTTTAAAATTTAAATACGTTGCCATGTTGGGCGGGCAGTAATTTTCAAACTTTTACGCGTAACAGGGAGGGTCGGGGAGGGGATAAGGATAACGGCGTAACGCGTTTACGCATGTAAGAAAGGGACAAGGAAGTCGCTGTTTTGAGGGAAAACGGAGGGCTGGAATTCCGTTAAAGAAACACTTTGTGGAGGGAGGGGGTGGGTAAAAAATAAGAGCAGTAAAAGGTAAAAAGAAACGGCGGTTAAAGGCTGACAAAAGGCACAGAGAGGCTTCTATAAGTAATCTCTTGTCTCAGTCGCTCAGAGAAACAGAGAGGGAGCAAGCGATAAGCAGAGAGCCCGAGAAGCTGAAAGCGAAAAAGTAAGACCAAAACCCCACCTCCATTTTTTTATTTTTTTATAGTATTTTTTGGGCTTTTGATTTGCTTTGTTTTGCTCTGGTTTTTTTATTTTTAATTTTCTTGCATTTTCGCGGTGAAAATTTTAAAAATGGAAAAGGGGAAAAAAGGTGTGAGAGAGCGGTGGGAGGGGAGAGGAGGAGGGAGGTGTGGGGCCCGTGGGAAGGCTTGAAGATGACGATAGTAAAAGACAGCTAGCAATGAAGGAGGAGGCTCACCTACCATTTTACACAACATCACTCTCTTTCTTCTTCCTTTTTAGCCCTTTCCTTCTCTCTCTCTCTCCTTTCAAAACTCAATTCACATCTTCATTCAAAACCCATTCCTCTCTCTCTCTCTCTCTCTTCTTTCTGGTTCCTTATATTCAACCAGGAATAGGGTTTTGGCAGTTTAGGGCTTAGTTTGGATTTTGGCTGCAAATTTTGGTCTCTGCTGCTTTGGTTTCGTTTCCTCTGAGTTTTTGTTTAGGCGGGAGTGAATTTGAGTTCAAAACCAAAACTCAACAGGTTTGGCTCTGCATTTCTTCACTCTCTCTCTACAACTTTCACAGTTTCAGTAGCGTCGGCAATGGATGCGCTCCATTTTCCCTAGTTTCACACCCCTCTTTTGAATTCGCTGTTTGGTTTCTCAGAAAATGACGGAAAACACTCGTTGATAAAAAAAAAGAAAAGAATTTTATTCGTTTTTCGTTCGCATTCACTTCAGAAATTGAACGCATTTTGAACTGGTTTTTGCTCTCTGCCTCTGCTTCCTCTCGTTCAATTTTCTCTCTTTTTATTTCCTTTTTTCGGCAAAATATTCCTTATCTTGGTTTTCAAGAAAAGAAAAACAACAAAAAGCAAAATTCGGACTTTGAGTTGGTACCAGCTGGCGCTACCCTACGCCCACTTTACTGAAAGCTCCAAATTTACCTTGATTTTCGCCTCTTTTTAATTTTCGCTATTTTTTTCTTCCAGAAATTCAAGTCATCAGTGTGAAATAAGTAAAGTGGCACCGGAAGAACCTTTGCGTTTAATTGCGTATCGCTGCTAAAATGCGCCACATTGCCTATAAAAATTATAACTTCAAATTCAAATTCTACGAAGTGATTTTGTCGCTGATTTTTGGCTTTTCGTTCTTATTTTTTTTTTATCTCAGGACAATTTTTCAGAGACAATGATCGGAAACTTCATCGACGAGATAGACTGCGGGAGCTTCTTTGACACCATCGACGACCTCCTCGACTTCCCAAACGACGACGTCGAGTCCGGACTAGGCTCCGCCCCTGACTGCAACGCTGCGTTTAACAACAACTCCCTCTGGCCCAACCAGTCCGGCTCGCTCCCGGCTCCCAACGAAGCCGTTTTCTCAGCCGGCAACTCCGCCTCCGACCTCTCCGCCGAGCTCTCCGTTCCGGTGAGTCACACTCCCTCCCTCTCGCTATCTCTCTCGGTGCTTCCGTGGCATTTAGCAGTGTCGGTTTCACGGGATTTGCGTGAAATTGAATGTGACAATGACGTCATAAGTTGAAATTAGGACAGTTTTTATTTTTTATTTTGATTTTACATGATTTTCGTAAAATTAGAATTGACGTGCCAGGCTGGCAAGCCCGCGTAAAGGTGGGCATGGTCCTCTGGTGCCGCATGTGGTGGGTGGGTGGTGTTGAGAGGATAGTGTTGTTGGTGAATGATTGGATGTGGTAAGAACAGTTTTTAGGGTATTTTAGTCATTTGACCACGTAACGCCGTCGTTTAGTATGTCGGTGTGGGGTTCATCAACAGTTTTAATAGTTTCATTTCATAATTGAGCGGTGAAAAATTTAAATGGGCGTGACATGTGACATGTCATGTACATGCTTTGCTGTTGGGTTTTTGAACTGGAGGTCAACTACTATATCTGTTAATCAAAATTGAATTTGGGTAGAGACAAAAATGTTTAATTTGAAATTGGAACTTGAATTGGGAACTTAATTGGCCTGAATTTCATTTCTTTGTTGTCACAGATTGAAGACATAGTTCAATTGGAATGGCTGTCGAACTTCGTTGAGGATTCCTTCTCTGGTGGAAGCCTCACCATCAACAAACCAGACTCCTTCATCAACAAGGACGCATCCCACCACCAGTTCCAGACCTCCAGCCCAATTTCTGTGCTTGATAGCAGTAGCTCTTGCTCTGGTGACAAGAATGTGCCACAAAGTCCTGGACCGGTCGCTGCTCCCGGTAAGCGTGGACGTGCTCGCAGCAAGCGTCCACGCCCGGCCACCTTCAACCCTCGCCCCGCAATTCAACTCATTTCCCCTGCTTCCTCTGTTACTGAGGCAGAGGGCCCCCAGGCTCAGCCATTCCTTGCCCCAAAGGTCCCTTCTGATTCTGAGAATTTTGCAGAGTCTCGTCCTGTGATCAAGATACCAAAACAAGCTTCTGGGGAGCTGAAGAAGAAGAAGAAGCTCAAGGTGTCGCTTCCCCTGGCTCCTTTGGAGGGGAATCAAAATTCCGGTCCTACACAGGCAGCAGTGAGAAAATGCTTGCATTGTGAGATTACTAAGACACCCCAGTGGAGGGCAGGCCCAATGGGACCAAAAACCCTATGCAATGCCTGTGGCGTCCGCTACAAGTCAGGCCGGCTCTTTCCTGAGTACCGGCCTGCTGCCAGTCCTACTTTTGTTCCATCCTTGCACTCCAATTCCCATAAGAAGGTTCTTGAGATGAGAACCAAGGGTGGCGAGTTGGTTGTTTTTGGAGAGACTGCAACAGCTATGAACGAAACTCCCGAACTCATTCCGAATACTAACAGCAGCATCTCCATGGATTACATGTGATGCGAGGGAGGATGCAGAGGATAATATTCCTAGTTGGAAACACAGTTTCCTTCTCTCTTCCTCTGTTATGTTATTTGTCTTAGTGTCATTTCATTTCTTTGTTCATTGGTTTTTTGTACAGGGATGGAATGGGGGGGAAATAGGAGCAAATTAGATGACCATATATTTAGCTAGTAGAGGAGAGACCTAAAAAAAAAAAGGGGGGGGGGTAGAGAGATGCAAGTTTAATGGTAGACTTTAGATGTAGTGATGATGATGGCTAGTAGTTCTTTTAAGGTTTTTAGAAGTTGAGTCTGTGTTGTCTCCTTCAGCATTCATTTTCCTTTTATCTTCCTTTGCAAGGGAATTCTTTTTGCAGTTCATTTGTAGTAGCAAAATTCTGAAATGAGTACTGGAATTTGAGATTTCTTATGGTTTCTTTCTTTCGCTATTATCTTCGGGTTTTGCCCTTTTATTGCCTACTGAACCAACCAAAATGACCCGGAAGTTTTGCTTGAAGAAGCAGGAAAGCATAATCAAATGATGACAGTTCGTTGCTGCATCAATCCGTTTTGTATACAAATATTATCAATTGCTGGTGCTTTTAGGTCATCAATTTTTTGCACATTTCAAGTTTGCAAGAGGGTCATCAATCATCCCTCAACAATTTGATGAGAAGTTGAGAACAAAATATGTCAAATCTGCAAGACTTCCCTTACAATTATTTAAGAAAAGGCACATGGTTCTGTTTGGATGCTGACACAATAACGCAAATGGGCCTACTAGCTAGGGCTCTGTTTGGCATATGATAGATTTGAACCTACAATCCCTTAAACCCTATCACATTTTTTCCACTACGTTCTGAAAGGTCAAGCTCATGAAATGAAGTATGACATATGGTCATGGGTCAATTTCCTAATATTCATACATATTATTTCTTCTATCCTTATCGCGTAAGTAGAAGTTCCTACGTTTTTTATCCAAAAAAATAAATAAATAAAAGACGTTTCTACGTTCCTGCTAATAGCAGTGTGACATGCGTGTAGAAGTTTTTCTTTTTGTGTTTTTGATAAATTATTTTTGCATATATGTCAAACTCTGATCCGTCAGGAAGAAGGAGTATCACCTTTGATTAATCTTTGAAATTAATTAAGTTTGAAATAGTAAGAGGTTGGAAGATTCACAATTCATATATATATTTTTATTGGTGCATGGATCTGATTCTGATTTGCTCAGTTGGGCAATTGCGTAATGTTTTTCTTTAACTGATTAACTAAGTTTTTTTAAGGTGGCATGCTTTGCCAATTTTGCCTTTGTGGTGTGGTGCTAAGAATGCGCTAACAAATAATGCTTTATGTTCTCTGCAACACCGTTGCTTGAAGGCTAATGAACCTCTCATGATCAAAACAAGAAGAAGGGCTCTTTTTATTTTATTTTATTTTGAATATAAAAAAAGAAATGATTCAAATGAAGATGTTGATCGAACAAAGCCAGTGAAAAGTCATTATATATATGTATATATAAAGAAAGAGAAGGTCGTCTTTCAATTATGGTTAAGAGTTTCACATGCCACATCTGACGAAACAAACTCATTAAGATGGCATTGAAATCAAAGTTAGGAGGACATTACTTTAGTAATTAAGTATTATTATCATTAGTTACTGCCCGAAGTCATTGCTACACAGTTAGGGTTGGCAGGTTAAAGTTGAACTTGAAAGTTGAAGTGACCCAACTTGGGTCGGAATTAAGGACATCATTGACAATGCGAAAGATACGAGAAATTTGACTTATCAATTCACTCATGTTATAACACATGTATATCTGTTAACATCAAATTTTAAAATATAAACTCGTTGCTCACTGCGTGTTATAATTTGGGTGAATTAGTAATATCATGTAACGAGATACTGAGTTACATGTAAAAATTTACCCAAATTTTACCCTTTGGACTGGGTTTGGGGGTTAGCTAAGGTCGTATGTCAAGGACTTTGGCAAGACGTCTCAATCTAACCAAACGCAAACCAAATGAAAGAAAAAGATCAACTTTATTACCAACAACGATTGTATTGATTATGCGCATAAACCAAACAGGATTACCATCAATCATTTCAGATAATTACTTCCATTTTCTTAAGCTGACTGGACTGCTAATCATATATATGATATGATATCATCTCAAATGCATGTTTTAAGTAACGCTTCATTGGGAAGGTTTGATATGACATTGCAATGACATTAAATAAATAAATAAAAACCGATCAAAAAGAAAAAGAAACAATTTGTGTGAGACATGAGAATGAAAAGTCCGGGCAACCTAATAAGTTTGGTTTAAATAATGTTGGGTAGTTAAACCTAATTGCAAAACAATGCCTACTGGTTTTTCAGTTTTCAATGATGACTATGTTTTGCAGAAAATAGGGCCACATTTGGGGGACATGATTTAGTGTGCAAATTTGGGGTTGGCCTCAAATTTGACTATGGTGACCCAAAGGCTGAACCAAAAATCCTCTGCACAAAGTCCAAACTGGTCACTGTTGAGTTTATAGCTTATAGGATAGGCCCAATGCTTATAGCTTTAGTTCAAATGTATTGTTGATTGGCACTGGGAAAAAAAAGAAGACAAATTTATAAATAAACCCAATCTTAGATATGTATTTATAAAAAAAACCCAAAAACTATTTAAACATAGAAACACACCCAAAATCAACCCCAAAATCAATAATTATATATTTTTTGGGTGTGTTTATAAATGGGTTTTGAGTGTGTGTAATAGTGGATTTTGGGTGTGTTTATAAAGTGTTTTGGGTGTTGGGTTTTTTTATAATTTCAGCCCTCATTTTGGGTGTTTTAGTGAAACTCCCAAAAAAGAAAGAAAGAAAAATAGTCAGAACCTTACTTTGATTGTTACAAGTGATGTGACATTTTTTTTCATTTTTCGGGTCAATTTTAGACTTTTTAGTCATGGTAAAAAGTAAAGGTGTGTGACAATAACAAACAAATCTTTTCAAATTGCCACATAAATCAATAAATTTTAATTTTAAGAGTTTAATTTGCTACTACTATTGTGGCGTGTTTACTAATCCGTAATTGGAATCAAATAAGGAGTTGAATTCTTTCATCTTACGTATACTTATGTGTTTACTTAACATGGAGGAATTAAAATGCTTGTGGGACCCACATAAAATTAAGAATTCAACTCATGATTTTGAAGGAATTGGAGTGGTATTCTAATTCCTAGAAAATTAATCCATTATGAATACATCCTTTTTACTCATTATATCCTCACACAATTTTTAAAATTCCAAATTTACCATCTAATTTAACCTAACAACGAGGACATTTTAGTAATCAATTTAGTTTCAATTCCAATTCATGGGAATTTAGTAAACAACTTATAAGGAATTAGTACCACTCCTATCCTAATTCCATATGGTTTAGTAAACAACTTCAATAGGAATCCGAATTCTAACTCTCCTCAATTCAATTCATCCTCAAGTCAATTCCCTCCTAATCTGATTATGAATTAGTAAACATACCATTGGAAATGTTCTTAATTTAATCTCTATTGTATGGTATGTTCAAATTTATGTATATTATTTATTAGACCATGATGAGGTAGCTCACAATGACTTGCAAATTAATACAGAGGTGCAGAAAGATATTCAAATTATGAAAGACAAAGTATAAATATATATCAACATTAATTAAGGTGATGCACAAGCATATATAACAATTTTGAATTGGACACCATTGTATTGGGAAGCTGAAAGATGATTTCCGTTATGTGCACACAGACTTGTACAAGCTTAAAAGGATGCAAATTGAAGAAAATGTTGTTGTCCATTATTACAATTTACAGGCCACAGAGAGTGATGAGAAAGTTAGGATTATATATGGCGGGAGTTACCCTTAGTTCCTCCCTTCTATATAAGCCCCAAGTCGGCACCTGCACATGTAGACATGTATTGGTTAGGTTAATGGAGATGATAATGACTTATTTTCCATGTATGTACGTATACTTTCTTTCGACTTCAAGAAAGAGGAGTTCTTTTGGACTTCTCATCCCATTGCCTTAGAGAAAAAGCAGAGTCTTTGGAATTTTTTTCACTTAATTTTAAGGGATCTTTGGCCCTAGTGGATTTTTCTTCATCAAAAGATAAATATATGAAGATATGGGGACTGAAAAATAACTATGATAACAAACAATGGGTGTTAAATTACAAGATAGATATGGAACAATATCTTCTTCCTCTTCCTCTTGGGAGGCTTAGACTCTAAGTGTGGCGAATGGGAATATTTTTCAACCATGATCGACTTATTACAATAATGGTATATTATTTGTGGATCTAACACGTATTTCACTGTATTCTATGGAAGTTTTTAGTTGTACTGACATGATGATTTCTCTAAAGAATTGTGGAGATTTGGTTGAACCACAAGGTCAAGAACAATAAGGTGTTACTGAATGCCCCATGTCTCAAGAAACTAATGAGAATCTAAGGCTGAAGAATCAAGTGGGAGAGATTTTGTTTACTTGAGCACACAGACGGAGCAAACTTGTGTTTCTATCTCGAAAACCATGTTAACCACATGATACATAGATTTCTTAGCCAAGAAAGAGGAGAGTAAATGAGAAAACCATATTAGTCTCGGAATATACTACATAGTGTAATATATGTATAAGTATTAACATTATATATCTCAATTTTCTATCCTTTCTTTTTTGCGTGTTATCAGTCTTCTAAGTTGATTAAGAATGAATTTTCAGTAGAAGAAGGAAATAGCAAAATACTACAATGAAAATGGTTGGCTTAGCATAAACTAAAATGCCATGGGGTTCGTACTTGAAATCTCTGCAAGTAAAGGCCCTTTTCCAGTGTGAGTTCTGTAAAGCCTAGGGTGAAACTTTAAATTGTGCTCCGAGTGGTGGTGGGTAATTTCTTTAACTAATAGTAATACTTTTGTTGCATTGATAATTAAAGTATCTAGTTATGGTGAAGTTAAGCCCCCTTAATTTCGCCTTTCTTTCGTAGGGGAAATTTTTCAAAGCCCAAACATTTAGCTGGTGCCCAAGGCCTAAAATAAAACCCACAATGGAATTTCAAATCCCGCACCAAACCCATCAATTTTCTCTGGCCTTTTTTTATGTTTGGTCTCGTGCCGGTTTTAAAATGGAAGATTTGGGATTCAGATGTTACAATGCCCCTCTGTCATTGAAATGTCTATCAAACTTGAAAACTCGACACTTGGGTTCAGTGGTGTTCATGTAGTTAGAATTCTATAGTAAATGCCTTATCCAAGGCCCTTAGATGAAGCCCTATTCTTTAACTGTTAGATCAAATTAGTTAGCTGTTGAATCAAATTAGTTAGTTTGATCAAACGATTAAGAGATAGAATGTCATCTAAGTACTTTAGATAAAATCCTCGCTATAGAATGACTCGTTGGTAGTGTTGTTTTGAGACTGGGCTACACCTTTTCCAACCATTGTTGATGATAAAGCCCTTTATTGGAATTGGAGTGGTATTCTAATTCCTGGAAAATTAATCTATTATGAATACATCCTTTTTACTCATTATATCCTCACACAATTTTAAAATTCCAAAGTTACCATCTAATTTAACCTAACAACGAGGACATTTTAGTAATCAATTTAGTTTCAATTCCAATTCATGGGAATTTAGTAAACAACTTATAAGGAATTAGTACCACTTCTATCCCAATTCCATATGGTTTAGTAAACAACTTCCATAGGAATCCGAATTCTAACTCTCCTCAATTCAATTCATCCTCAAGTCAATTCCCTCCTAATCTGATTATGAATTAATAAACATACCATTGGAAATGTTCTTAATTTAATCTATATTGTATGGTATGTTCAAATTTATGTATATTATTTATTAGACCATGATGAGGTAGCTCACAATGACTTGCAAATTAATACAGAGGTGCAGAAAGATATTCAAATTATGAAAGACAAAGTATAAGTATATATATCAACATTAATTAAGGTGATGCACAAGCATATATAACAATTTTGAATTGGACACCATTGTATTGGGAAGCTGAAAGATGATTTCCGTTATGTGCACACAGACTTGTCCAAGCTTAAAAAGATGCAAATTTAAGAAAATTTTGTTGTCCATTATTACAATTTACAGGTCAGAGAGAGTGATGAGAAAGTTAGGATTATATATGGCGGGAGTTACCCTTAGTTCCTCCCTTCTATCTAAGCCCCAAGTCGGCACCTGCACATGTAGACATGCATTGGTTAGGTTAATGAAGATGATAATGACTTATTTTCCACGTATGTACGTATACTTTCTTTCGACTTCAAGAAAGAGGAGTTCTTTTGGAGTTCTCATCCCGTTGCCTTAGAGAAAAAGATCTTTGGCCCTAGTGGATTATATCTTCATTTCTAGAGCATATATATATATATATATATATATAGTCCTGCCTCTCTTAAAGGAGGAAGTACAACTATCTGAATAGCAAACTCAGATAATTAAATTGAACTATCTGAGTAGGAAAAGGCATCAAAGCATTCTCAAGTTGATATTGAATGACTAACCAAAGCTTTAAGCTAGTAAAAACAGACACCAATGTTATATAATACTTTCGATTTTCAAACATAACAACAATCTTATGATAAGGATAATCGATATACACTCATTCCTGCATGGACATGTTACATGCATGTAGCAACCAGAGGACACAAATATGAAAATCAAAGAATTAATGTAGCACAAGTAAAAATTTAGCAAAATATCCACAGCCATATAACTTCCATAATTTAGCAAAATATACAATATGAGAGGCATTATTCCACACCCAAAAACAATCCCTAATTGTCAAACGCCAAAAAAATTTTCTCAATATTAAAAGATCTTTCGTATTGGTTTCTTTATAGAGACGGGCCAACATCACACTCAACGTCGGTCCTGAGTTTTCTAAATCCGTAAACTAAAATGCCATGGAGTTCGTACTTGAGATCTCTGCAAGTAAAGGCCCTTTTCCAGTGTGAGTTTTGTAAAGCCTAGGGTGAAACTTTAAATTGTGCTCCGAGTGGTGGTGGGTAATTTCTTTAACTAATAGTAATACTTTGTTGCATTGATAATTAAAGTATCTAGTTATGGTGAAGTTAAGCCCCCTTAATTTGGCTTTTGCTTTTGCTTTCGTGAAGGATATTTTTCAAAGCCCAAACATTTAGCTGGTGCCCAAGGCCTAAAATAAAACCCACAATGGAATTTCAAATCCCGCACCAAACCCAACAATTCTCTCTGGCCTTTTTTATTTGTTTGGTCTCGTGCCGGTTTTAAAATGGAAGATTTGGGATTCAGATGTTACAATGCCCCTCTGTCATTGAAATGTCTATCAAACTTGAAAACTCGACACTTGGGTTCAGTGGTGTTCATGTAGTTAGAATTCTATAGTAAATGCCTTATCTAAGGCCCTTAGATGAAGCCCTATTTCTTAACTGTTGGATCAAATTAGTTAGCTGTTGGATCAAACAGTTAAGAGATAGGATCTCATCTAAGTGCTTTAGATAAAATCCTCGCTATAGAATGACTCGTTGGTAGTGTTGTTTTGAGATTGGGCTACACCTTTTCCAACCATTGAAAAAACTTGTAGTGAATCATTGTGTGTGCAACATGAGAAATTAGATGGATGTTGATTGTTGAATTGAGCCTGTCAAGTTATAACTCATGAGGTTTACATGCCGGTTATGAACTTTAGTTGTCGGTGAGTTGGTCGCACATGGGTGGGAAAGCGATTTTACTTTATTCAAGGTAAAAGAAAAAAGTTGAGTCCCGCACATGACATATCATCACTTAACATATTTTCTCATAACCAACTTAAGGTGGAGCCAAAGTGTTACAATTTCATAAGGTGCATATGGTAAACTTTTATGCTCACTCACAAATTATGGCCGGCAGGCAGTCAAACTTGATAAAATTGTCCCCAACCTCACGTGTGACAAGTTCTTTTTGGGTCATAAGATTGTTTCATAAAACAAACATTAGTCCGAAGAACAAGTGCGAAACTGAAAGCAATTGTAAACTTGGGATCATAAATCAACCATTTTAATTTACAGAGTCAATGACTCGATTGAATTGATCTTTGTCAGTCATAAATATTAATAAAAATAAATGAAACTTAGCGGCTAAGTTGACCAATTAATTAAGGCTTAATTGAGTGTGGAAGCGAGAGCAGCGGCCATGGCTGGCAGAGCGGCATGTGAGAGAGAGAGAGAGAGAGCAGCCGCTGCGTATGTTATGTGGTCTCCATGTGTAAGCATTCAATGTCGTTGATGTTAATGTGTACAGTATGTATATGTTCATGCAAATTGCATTGCATGTTTTGGCGACGACTATTTTGCTCTCAGCAACTTGGGGACCAGAAAATTTATTGCTTTGATTTGTTTTGCTTTGCTTTGCAGCCTCCTTAATGCGTTTTTAATGCAATTAGTGTGGCTTCTCACCCACGCTAAGAGCTTGATTAAAACCCCTAAACTTGCTAACTCAAAGCCATCGAAATAAAATAAACACTTTGTACTATCAACTTGACTGCTTCACACCAATCTATCTACTCTATCTATAGGAAATTGCATTTATCATTAAAATTGAGAGAAAATGAAGGTTAACATGACCCGACCTACTCCAATAAGACTTGTGTTTAATGGAAATGACAAATTTGATGTCACCGGACTATGATCCGTGAGCTACATTTCACAATCTGCCATTAAACACAAGTCCGACATCACCGGACTATGATCCGCAAGCTACATTTCACAATCTGCTATATAAGGGCATCTCTACAAAGATTAGGTAGTGCTTTGAATTTGGAATTTCTTCAAATAAAGCGGAGAAAAATGTCATAGTAAGCGAATAGTTAATTAATAATATAAGATATGTAACTACAGTAATTAGATTTGGAGTGCATCAATTTTGACTCATTCAAATATCATATAGCGATTTATGAGATGCTAATGACCATATTAATTAAAAGAGCATAATAAAATAGTGTTATTCCGATTGCAACCAAAAATTTATTTTCTCTACCCTCCAAAATTGCATTCAGCTTTCTTTTTGTCTTTTTAATCTAGAGTTACGTACGTGGGCTGAGTTTTTCACAATTTTACTGTTGTAGGGCCAACAGAAGAAACGACACAGATTCGGACGTGGGACCCAGTCACCTAGACGCGTCATGTTTCCATTATCCCATCCCGTCTATCTCACTGACGAGATTTACAACAGGACGTGGGGCCCATCGGGAAACTATCTCAAGTTCGATGCAGCCATGTGGAGGAAGTGCACCCGCTCGTTTACAATTGTCGTTGAAAATGAAAACATTACGTTAGTCGATCCGGTGAATGGTAGCGACGGCTGCTATTGCTTGTGCTGTGACTCTGCTTTGTCACTTGTCGGTGGTCCCTCTTTTACTCGATGCCGATTCAATCAAACGGTAAAATCAAAATTAACATTTAACTTCTTTTCTTTATTTTGACTAGTTTCTTCTCTGCACACGCTTTCGCTTTTGATGAGAGATTTTTTTAAAAATTTATTTTAGAATTAAAAAAGATAATGGGTAGTTGTATTTCATAAAAATAGAATTCATTATCTGATTTTTCTTTTAATTTTAATTTTTTAAATATGAAAAAGTGTGAATTTACTATATTATCCTCATTTAATTAATAATTTCAACTCTTAATGTTTGCATTAACCAAAGTATCTTGGTCCTTTGCAATTGTTAATATTCTTTTAGAGTTATCATAATGTTGTTTTTATTTAAAACGTGCTTACTAATAATTAACTAGGTAAAAAAACTCACTTATATCGACTTCAATATCGAGTCACATGAAACATAATGTCAAAAGTAATTCACAATATCTAATCAAATGTACATTTCAGAAATTCTACGTGTTCCTTATTTTCAAAGTTTAAAGTATCCATCTAACTATTAATTCAATCACACGTGTAAAAGGAGGAAATGTGAAAAATTGTTCCCATTCCATTCGAGAAGAAGTAGAGTGCATTTTGACTTTTGAGTACTGAAAATAGCAATGCGATCTCCATTATTGTTGCTTGAGATAGAAGAAATTAATAATCACAATTCAACTTCACAACACTCGTTTCCAAGTTCTAAACAATTCCCTCTCAATCCTCACATCACTCTAAATAATTTTGTGGCAAAAGTCCTTATCAAAGGCCCATCTGAGATGGACAATGAACCCCAAGTGACAAGACAACACCCATTTAGAGACCCTCTGAATGGGGCATAAGGTTGGTCAGGAGGCACTTGTTGTGTTTGTGGTTATGGCGGAGACTAAGAAAAATGCCCAACCACATTGATGAGAGGCCACATTAATTAAACACAATAAATTGTTGGGGTCAAGTCGTAAAAGTTTGGTGAGGAAGAAGATATGTTTTAGGGTTTTGATGAGAGTTTTAGATCAAATTTGTGTTGCTGTCAGGTGTCTGCATCTCCTCCAACTGGTTAGGTCTGATCCCTCCATCTCCATTTGCAGCACATATTTCTGGTTACAGGGTCACTTCCTACGCACGTCTTCTTTGAGCACTTATGGTTCTCTAGAATTGATTGTAATTTCAGAGAGAGATATAAAGAAATGAACCAAAACTCAATTAAAAACTTAACTCACGTGCATGTCACATGATTTGAAACCCTAAACCCTTTTGCATTTTCATATTTGAGAAAGCTAACTATCCCTTATTAGACCGACCGAAGTCATTAGCGGAATGATTTGGCTTTTCTTTATATCCCTTCTTTTTGTCATATTAATTTGTCCTAATGTATTAGACGTCGCTTTTGGTGCCTCCATTATCAAGTTCATTATCTAATCCAAAAATCACAGTAATTCTTGCCTTAATCTCTTACGTAAAAATCGATTAGTTATATATAAAATTGAACGGTCGTGGTGCGTATGAGGGATACTCTAATAAAATTAAGACCACATAAAATCACAAATTTATAACAATTTTAAATTTCATTACAACATAACATGTAATTAATTAGTTAGAAAATTGAATGGTCCTGATATGTATGAGTAGCAATTCCATCCGATACTCTGGTAAAATTAAGACCACATAAAATTACATGAATGTAAAACATTTGCGAATTTTATTCTATCTACTTTATATATTTAGGGCATGACATCTTTTTATTTCTTTATTGGTTAAGTGATAAAAAAAAACTAAATGAAAAAGATAATGTGAAAAGAGAGATTCAAAAACCTGGTAGTTGAGATGATCTAGTCCTGTTCTTAGCCTTAGAAACAGCACGACAAGATCATGTCCAGGAGCAACAAATCTGGGACACAACAAACAACCAGTGAAGAGATATGGACACGTCACACGTTGGGGGTTGACTGTGGACTATTGACCAGGGTTTATAATGTACTACAACTCAAACTGAACCCGGATTAAGTTAACTTAAGTCACTAAACAACTTAACCTTGGTTAGCCCCGAAGAGTTAGGGCCTCAGACAATAAAAACTTGACCATAGGAGTCCACGTACTTTGGTTCTTAAAACCACTGCCTTGATTTCAGCAGTGGCATGAATGTCGCCATCTTGTAACAATTTTGCGATTTATTCGCATACTCAAATTTATTTATTTATTTTCATTTTTCCAATCCCATTTTAATTAGTTCTACTTTATGTTTTCGAATATTCAATTGATTGGATAATTTTTTTAATAAACCTGTTTTTATTACGAGTTTGTTGTTATATATTTTATTGAATAATGCTATAGAACTCAAAAATTTCCCACATTATTAGTTGGAAAATTTGAGAGAATTAATTATTGTTATTTTTTATGTGGAGGGATTTACTCCAATAGTCAAACTTGCCGATGTGTTGTGTGTGAAAAACACGAGTTGACTTTTGCAAATTCTGTTTATTTAATTTACAAGCGTTAAGCTTTCTATATTCGTGAAATCGAGTAAGAAAATATAACATGAAGACGTGACAAACTTTACTAAATTCTACAATGAGCATAATAACGTTTGATCAGCTTTTTGAAGACACAAAGTTCGTGACAAAAGAAAAAGGAAGAGGTAAAGGGTTTTAAAAAGAATGTGGTTTTTAGAGAGCACAAACACAAATACATTTGTGTTCGTCACTAACCTTTTGGGTTGGGGCCTGATTTACACAAGTTGAAATCTGTTGGATTTATTGAGTTTTTCTGACATTTGACTTGAGATACGAGTTTTCATGGCTTCCAAAGTGTGAGACACTAAAATAAATGGCCTTGAAATTCGTAGGAAGTGTTCACTACTACTAATGAGCTTCTTTAATGGAGCATGAGCTTAAATTTATTGGAATGTTTAATGCAACGTAATTAGCTCACTTTGTGCCATGAGCCTTGTGCCTTCCAAGTAACATTGACTTTTCTTTGCACATGTTTCATCAAAATACATACAAAATAAATAGACACAAGCAAAACAAATAAAATGTTACCAATATTTAAAATCATGGGAACAGAAATTGGGAAAAAAGAAAAGAAAAAGAGAAGAGAGAGAGAGAGAGAGAGGGAATTCACCTGAAATTTGGCAAAGCCAGTTGGACTTTTGCGATCCGAAACTATCGAAAATAGCACGTAAATCTCTGGACCCGCGATAATAATAAAATAAAATAAGAATCATATAAAAAAGGGGGAGGCTTTTGCCTTTTGGTTTGTGTCCCTTGTCGTCTAAATCTCTCTCTCACACACTCCTAACACAGTCTGCTCTGGTCGGCAACGAAGCTTCAGCCTCAGCAACACCCTTCTTCTTCTTCTGCCTTCACTTGTTGTTTCTGTGTGTCTCTGAGAGAACCCACTTGAACTTTTCACACAGACAGAGAGACAAAAGACAGAGAAGCCGACCCTTTACAGTTCACAGCACACACCAACTCTCTAGATTTTTTGGACTTCATATTTCAGCGGAATTCCAAATCCTGGTGGACTTTTCATCTGTCATATTTTTGCTTCTTCTGAAAGAGAGGTAATCATTGATTCTTGTTAACTTTTCTTGCTTAAATCTCATGTTTCTGTTCTGTTAGTTGGTTCTTGTTGTTTCCAAATTTCTTGGCTTTTCTGTGTGTTCTCATAAATCCCAGCAATTGAACTTGAAAAGTTCCTGGATTTTTCATTGACCATTAGCTTGTGATTGATAGTTTGATACTTTCCTTCTCCAGTTGTCAGTTTCTTTTTTGCTATTTTAAAAAAATATAAATTCTGTTTTGAGTGTTTTTTTATCTTTTAAGAAATTATGGCTTTTATTCCCTTACCAATAATAACATATCTAACTTGAAGTTTTTTTTCTTTTGTTTTTGTAATTCTCATGTGTCAGCTGCATTTTCACTGAGGCAAGCAATAAGCCAGACAAGGAATTTTTATGCTTTAAAGGGTCAATAGTTTGTTTGACATTATGATTACAGTAATGGATTCTGTAAGAGAACCTATGAACAACAACTCAGAGAATTGGTTGGATTCTAAATTCTGGCATGCCTGCGCTGGTGGCATGGTTCAAATGCCACACATCAACTCTAAAGTCTTCTACTTTCCTCAGGGACATGCTGAGTGTGCCCATGGGAAAGTAGATTTTGGGAATTCTAGAATTCCTCCACTCATTCTTTCCAGGATATCTGCTATTAGATATATGGCCGATCGTGAAACGGATGAGGTTTATGCGAAAATAAGGCTGATACCAATAAGAGAGAATGCTTTTGATCTTGAGGATGGGTTTGTGGAAAACAATGTAACAGTTGAGAATCCGGAAAAACCCACATCATTTGCCAAGACATTGACCCAATCTGATGCTAACAATGGGGGAGGGTTCTCTGTGCCTCGTTACTGCGCAGAGACTATCTTCCCGCGCTTGGATTACTCCGCTGAGCCTCCTGTTCAGACCATTCTTGCAAAGGACGTGCATGGTGAGATTTGGAAGTTTAGGCATATTTATAGAGGTACTCCTCGTCGTCACCTCTTGACAACAGGATGGAGTAATTTTGTGAACCAGAAGAAGCTTGTTGCTGGAGATTCTATTGTGTTTTTCAGAGCAGAAAGTGGGGATCTTTGTGTTGGAATTAGAAGGGCTAAAAGAGGAATTGGTGGTGGACCTGAATACCCTTCTGGATGGAACCCTGCAGCTGACAATTCTGGCTCTCGTTATGGGGTTTATTCTGGCTTTCCAAGGGAGAATGGCAATAACTTGATGGAAAGAAATTCTAGTGGCGAGGGGAGAGGTAAAATCAGGGCTGAATATGTTATTGAAGCTGCAACTCTTGCTGCCAGTGGCCAGCCCTTTGAGGTTGTGTACTATCCTCGTGCAAGCACACCAGAGTTTTGTGTTAAGGCCACATCTGTTAGATCTGCAATGCAAATTCAATGGTGCTCAGGAATGAGGTTCAAAATGCCTTTTGAAACTGAGGATTCTTCGCGGATAAGCTGGTTCATGGGAACCATATCTTATGTTCAGGTTGCAGATCCCAGCTGTTGGCCTGAGTCTCCATGGCGCCTTCTACAGGTTGGTTACACGTACCTTCTACATAGTTTTTATTAGACTGAGTTTAACTTTCCAAATTTTGCATAAAACTTATCTTCACTAATGCTTCCCAAACTGTTGCAAAATTGTTAGCCTAGTATATATGCATGATATCAATTATACTAAAACTGTTAGTAGACAAATATGAAGTTATCATATTGTCAATCATTAAACAAAATATCATTATTTCAGGTTTCATGGGACGAGCCAGATCTGCTCCAAAATGTGAAACGTGTTAGCCCATGGTTGGTCGAATTGGTATCAAGCATACCAGCCATCCATCTTTCTCCCTTCTCTCCACCAAGAAAGAAGCTGCGACTTCAACATAACCCAGCAGACTATTCCCTTGTTAGCCAACTTCCAATGCCTTCAGTTTGTAGCAACTTCCTAAATTCGAGCAACCCCTTATGTAGTGTATCAGACAAAATATCAGCGGGCATACAGGGAGCCAGGCAAGCTCAATTTGGACTATCTTCATCGGATGTCTTCTTCAACAAACTTCATTCGGGTATGTTTCCAGTTGGCTATCAAAAACTTGGTCATTTTGCCCCTTCTGGAATCCCTGAGGGCAACTTCATGCACATGGCTGAAAGCAATGAGAATATTTCTTGTTGTCTGACAAAGGGAATTCCCTCCCAGCATTTGAAGGGCAATGGTGAGATAAAGACGCCTCACATATTATTGTTTGGTCAGCTAATTCTTACAGAGCAACAGATGTCTAAGAGCTCCTCTGGTGATTGTAGTTCATCAGATGGGCATCCAGAGAAAAAAGAAAATTGTTCTGATGGCTCTGGCTCTGCATTACATCGCAATGGTTCAGTGGAAAATTCATCCGATGAAGGGTCTCCCTGGAACAAAGATCATCAGAAAAGCAATGTTGGTTTGGATACAAGTTATTGCAAAGTGTTCATTGAATCGGGGGATGTGGGGACCCTTGATCTCTCTGTCCTTGGATCATACAAAGAATTGTATGGAAAGTTGGCCGACATGTTTGGCTTGCAAAATTCTGAGATGCTGAGAAATGTGCTCTACCGGGATGCAGAAGGTGCTATTAAACACACTGAAGATGAACCCTTCAGGTAGTTTTGTGCATATTTACTGCTTTTGAAATCTTGTACCTTATTTTTCTCTTTCTCGGCTTTCCAAGATGTGTGAGCAACACTCATGATGTTTTGTGTGTTTTCTTGGTTGCTTTGGCAGTGAGTTTTTGAAGACAGCTAGAAGACTTTATATGGGCTGAGGTCCATAACCGTGATGCTTCATGCCTTGCCTTTAGGACCAATGGATCTTGAAGATACCATAGAAGTAAATAACTTCTCTGGTACATAACTGTAATCGTAGATTCAGGCAATGAAAATGTAGGAAGATAGAGAATGAGAAACTCGCTTTTATTGACATTATTGTACAGTTGCTTTTCTTGATCTTTCTTTTGATGTTTCAATTTCTTGTAGTAAATCCGGGTTAAATCCCTCTCCACCAAATTGTGGATTATTCTAATTCAATTTCAAGTTATTTTTCCAGGGACCTGGTTATGTATTCTTTCTAAAAGCCAGATTCTAGCCTGCAAATTTCTTCCTCTATGTCTCCGCTCTTTTTCCTTTATTTTCTTTCATAACTGATATGGAAACAAATTTGAAAGCTTGGGTTGCAAAATGCTCCATGAATCTGTAATTATTTTATGTGAAGGGCATGGGAAACAAGTTGAAATATCATTGTGAGGAAATGGCATCAAATTCCTTGTGTTTTTCTGCCCACATAGGTTGAAATTTCAAACCACCTTGTGTTGGCGAAGAAAACAACAGCTTGTTTTTCTGACATGTCGTTTTTCACTTCTCTTTTGACCTATTAAGAATTAAAGCTTAATTTTACCTTTTTTTATATTTAAAATTGAAGAAAGAAGGAGAAAAAACTATCACTGTTTTGGTATCCCAACCAATCACGTTTCGCTTATGATAACTTTTCTACAGGACAAAAGTATGTAGAAAAAGTACCTCTAATCTGAATAACATGGGGAAGAAGTCACTCATAAAGTCCATTATATTTTCTTGTAATGCGGCTATATAATCAAATGATTGTTATTTATCCATTGTATCAAATGTAATATAATATAATATTTCAATTAATCAATTTGGGATATTGGAGTAAATTAAATATTGAGAAGAAACTTGTTGCTGTAGATTGCATTGTGTTTTTCATACTAGAAAGTGGGATCTATGTGTTGGAATTAGAAGGGCTAAATAAAGGAGAAATTAGCGGTGGACCTGAATACCCTTATGGATGGAACCCTGCAACTTGAAATTCTGGCTCTCAGTATGGGGGTTGTTCTGGCTTTCCAAGGGAGAATGGCAATAGATTGATGGAAAGAAATTCTAGTGGTGAGGTGAGAGGAAAAATAAGGGCTGAATATGTTATTGAAGCTGCAACTCTTGCTGCCGGTGGCCAGCCCTTTGAGATCGTGTACTATCCTCATGCAAGCACACACCAAAGTTTTGTGTTAAGGCCTCGCTATTAGAGTTGCAATGCAAACTCAGTGATGCTCAGGAATGAGGTTCAAATGTCTTTTGAAACTGAGTGTTCTTATCAGATCAGCTGGTTCATGAGAACCATACCTTATGTTCAGGAGTCTCCATGGCGTCTTCTACACGTTGGTTACATGTACCTACTACATAGTTTTCATTAGGCCGAGCTTAACTTTCCAAATTTTGCATAAAACTGATCTTCACTAATGCTTCCCAACTATTTTAAAATTGTTAGCCTAGTATATATGCATGATATCAATTATATGGTATGAAGGTCCATAACTGTGATGCTTCATGCTTGCCTTCAAGACCAATGGATCTTGAAAATACCTTAAAAGTAAATGAACTTCTCTGGTACATAACCGTACTCGTAGATACAGGCAATGACATTGTAAGAAGAGAGAGAATGAGAAAGTCTCCTTTATTGACATTATTGTTCAGTTGCTTTTCTTGATCTTTGTTTTGATGTTTCACTTTCTTGTAGTAAATCTGGCTAAATCCGTCTCTACTAAATTGTGGATTATTCTAATTCAATTTCAAGTTATTTTTCCACGGAAAGTGGTCAATGTATTCTTTGTAAAAGTGAGATTCTAGTATGCAAATTTCTTGCTTCTTTGTCACTGTTATCTTTTTCTTTATTTTCTTTCATAAATGAAAATGGAAACAACTATCTGTAATTATTTTATGTAATTATTTTGTTTCATAAATGCTCCATGAATCTGTAATTATTTTACGTGAACGGAAACTATCTAAAGGTTGGGGTGATATTTTGAGGAAATGCATCAAATTCATTGTTTTTTCTGCTCAAAGAGATTGAAATTTCAGACCACTTTGTATTCTGCGAAAACAATAGCTTGTTTTTCTGACCTGTTCATTATTGGAGCTTAATTTTACCCATATTAGTTGATATTTGTTGAAATTTCACTTCTCTTCTGACCTATAGAGAATTGGAGCTTAATTTTACCTTTCTTTTTTAAAATTGAAGAAATGAACTTGTATATCACAGGAATATCACAATTTGCTATCCCCAACTAATCACGTTCCGTCATATATGATAACTTTTCTACATGACATTTCTACATGACAGAGGTATATGTAGAAAAAGTATGTTGAAAAAGTACCTCTCATGTGAATAACATGGGGAATAAGTCACTCATAATGTCCATTATATTTATTGTGAAATGCACCTATATAATCAAATGATTGTTATTTATCCAAAATATATATATGTTGTATTGTTTTGTATATCAAATGTAATATAATCTGATATTTCGGGTTGGGGTTTAGGGTATTTAAATTAATGACAATCTATGCTAACAAGGCTCATAATATGTGGATGAACAATGAACCCTAATAAACTTTTAGAGGTTTGATGACTGTAAAATGACAAGTTAGATAATCCCAACCATTTTAGTCTACTATTCTGCCGCAAATGTGGGAAGGTAAGGTCCCCTAAGCCTAAGATCCGTTGGGATTTTGAATTCTTTTACTTATAAGGCTTTGAGACCATAAAAATCAACTAGCTTTGACAGTCAAATGAGCATTTCTGTTTTCCATTTCTAAATGCACTCCTAGAAATTTGTCTTTGAGAAAGAGGAAAAAAAAAATAGCATCAAGCAGACAGAGATTCGTGAGCCAAGTAATTCCACCCCTATGCTTACTTTGAATGGTTCATAGGGAAAAAGATTCTTATTATAATTATGAATATAAAATTAAGATTGGTTTGACATTTACAAATCTCACAAGCAAGCTGGACCAACCCAAGAGACAAACAACTTGGTAAGACAGCAAAGATGCAGAAACATCACACATTCTTTGTGCGTGGAATTTGGATCCTCATTTGACAAAAAAAGGTGGTGTCTTTGCAACAACAAATTAATAAAGAAACAAATTTTTCACTTACACATGACATGAAATGAAAACCAGTTTGGCAGGTCAACAATAATATTAGACAGTTTTGAAAAAATGGTGCTGTGCTTTTCTCAAAATGTTATTTTAGTGACCAAGATCCAAGATTTCCATGGATGTGTCCCCTTAGTCAACTATATCGATCAGATTTTCGACATAGGTTTTTGCAAAAAAACTCCAACCTGTTTTCCATTTGCTCTTCTGTTTTTATATTCACCCGCACGCATTGCATGCGAAAAGAAACTCTCAAGGCTTAAGTCAACTAAAAAATTTGTCAAACAACATCGTGTTCGTGCTGCTTATAATTGTTTTCAATATGTTTTTTAACTCTGAAGCGAAGGTTGAGCATGTGGCATATCATATTTTAGAAGTAAACAAAATCTGAGGCCAAATCAAAAGGTTTCTTGGTGCTTTTTAGCGTAGATAGTCAGCATGTTCTATTGATTTGTTACATATAAAGTCAAAAATAAACCTACTTGTACTACTTAGCTACTTAACCTTGGATGGACTGTAAACTCATTGGTAGTCAAACTTAACGTAAATTAACTAGATACGTGTGGTTTGCGAGTGATTGCACGTATTCAAAGTTTACTTTAAGATCTTATATATGATGAGGGAGTGACCCGTGAAACTTCCCTTTCTATGAAGAATAAAAACTATTTGTCCACATTTATAGATCACGTCGTTATCAAGTCTCTTGTACAAGTGAGATGCATTTATGATTCAATTTTAATTCGATCTATGACATGTGTGATTTAGTGTGGTATATGTAGGTTATTGTTCATAACTTTACTAAATTTAAAAGTAACCAGACTGCCAGACACTATACCTCAACCTTGGCCAAAAGGCTCAAAATTGGAACAATTAATTAGCATACGATTTTTCCCAAAAATAAAAAAAATAAAAAAATAATTAGCATAGGATTATTGACAGCGTTTATTAAAATGTTCTAAATCGTTGGGTTAGAACAGCAACCATTGGGCCAATTTGGTATGTTCTGTTGGAACTAGGTCACCTCTCGAGCTAGGCCCTTTCTTTAGGTGAGACTCATTTTATGGATTAACCCAACCTCAGTCCTCTCCTTTTCTGACATCGACCACTTTGCTTTTGGTATATTCGATTTCAGTTCACCGCAAACAAGACACTCCTTTGCTTATGGTCTTATTATTATTATAGACGACACTTTTTGGAAGATAGAGAGGATAGCTCTACAAGTGTTATCTTCAAGACCTCAACCAGGATGACTGTTATTTTTGGAGTTTATGAACGAAAATGTAACTCGGAGTGTAGTTTATTAATCCTAAAATGTTGGCGCGGATATAAATGATAGGACTTCAATCAAAATTACAAAATGCATAAAAATTGTTAAAGCCCCAATTTAAACATAATTATATAACGCCAAAGGCATATTTTAGAATAGCAGTGTTGAATCAATATTCAGTCAAAGGCATATAGCCACATAATTATATATATATGGCGGAATGTGATTGGTTGGGATAGCAAAATAATGATATTCTCGTGAATTTTCCGAGCAAAACTTGCTGGCCAGCTTTCCGTACAATTCCTACTTATAATTGTTTTTAATATAGCTTTTTAATTGTGAAACAAAGGTTGAGCATGTGGCTTGATATTTTAACAGTACAACAAAATGTGAGACCAATCAAAAGGGTTCTTGGTGCTTTTTAGAGTAAACAGTTAGCATGTTCTTTTGATTTCTTACATACAAAGTCACAATAAACCTACTTATATTACTTAGCTACTTAACTCTAAATGAACCATAAATTCATTCGTCTATGTTAAAATTGTACATGAATTTATATGATATATGTATGTGTGGTTTGTGAGTGATTACACATGTTCAAAATTTCCTTTAAAACCTTATACATGATGAGAGAGTGAACTGTGAAAGTTTTCCCTTCTATGAAAAATAAAAACTATTCGCACTACATTTATGGATCACCCAAACTCAGTAATCAACCACTTGGGTGTATTCGATTTCAGTCCTCCCCTCTCCTCCTCTTATTATTATAGACGACATTTTTGGAAGATAGAGAGGATATCCTCAAGGACCTCAACCTCTCTCTATAAGCATCGACATGCCCATCAAAATCTCTAATTTTGATTTTGGTATAGCTAGCTTGGTGCAACTTAGGATCATATAAAACCATTTTTGCACCTTGTTTTGGACGTGAAATTGGAAGAGGCATTGCCACAAGAAATCTGCAATTTGCTTTGAACCCCAAAGGCCATGATACAAATCCCCATTTGGGAAGAAGAATCGAGTTGGTCATTTTCCAAGTATCCATTTTAAGAACCTATATGTCACAAAAACAATTTAGGTGCCCATGTCTTAGATGGAAAAATGAAGGTGATTTCTCAAGCACTCGAATATGACTTTCACGGAAATATGCAGGCCTTTGATGAAGAGGAACCCTAATCCTTTTTGTAAGGAAAATCTTCCCAGTGAATATTTCAATATCATTGATGCAGATTATATACAAGTGGGTTACAAAAGGTAAGAATCAAAGATTACAATCAATTACAACTAATTAGGAATTACAATCAATCACAGCTAAGGCAATGAAGATGGAGATTTTCCAGAGACATTCAAGGAGAGTTGACCGGCTGTGATTGCTTAACACACCCCCCCCCCCCCCGGGCCCGCAAACTGGACGACCATGGCTGGACTAGTTTGGATAGGAGATTATTGTGACGCGGTTTGGGAAGAGATTTGGTGAGAAGGTCAGCCACTTGATCAATGGATGAAGAAAGTTGAGGTTCCACCCCAAAACCAATTGGAGAAGAGAACACCTACGAGAAATGGCTAGATTGAGGACAGTACGGATAGTGGCGGGTTTGACAACCAGACTGAAGGTTTTGGTATAGTCAATACCCGGTTGTTGGTGAAAACCCTTGGCAACCAAGCGAGCCTTGTAATGCTCTAGACGACCATCAGAGTGCCGCTTGATGCGGAATACCCATTTACAACCAACTGGAGCGTGTAAGGGAGAGGGAGGAACCAAAGACCATGTGTTATTCTTAAGGAGAGCATTGATTTCATCAGTCATGGCGGAACGCCATTCAGCATGGTTGTTAGCCTGAGAGAAACAAGTAAGTTCATGAGATTCAATAGTAGAAATTAAGCCATGAGGAAGGGGATACCGAACAGTGCTGTCAGTTCGAGTTTTGGGTTGGAGAATGCCAGCACGAAGTCTTGTAGTCATTGGATGAGATGGTTGGGCCGCCGCAGGGGATGGAAGAGGAGCCTGTGCAAGCGTTGATGAAGATGGGCCGGTGCACTAGACGGAGGTAGCTGGTTGGACAAGAGAGAGACGTGGGCCTAGAGAAGATGACGGGCCTAGAGAGGAAGGCAAAGAGATCAATGGTGGTGGCGGCCCAGCAGGGGCAAGAAGTGGAGGCTGGGCTATGGTAGTAGTTGAGGGTAATTTAGCAGACAAACCACATTGTGGAAATATATCAAGTTCAACCGTGGCAGCTGGAGTAGATACATGTGAAGACTTAAAAGGAAAACACAATTCATTAAATATAACATTACGGGAGATATAGACCCGACCAGTGGTTGGGTCAAGACATCGGTAGCCCCTGTGGTGAAAGCTATAGCCTAGGAAAACACATTCTAAGGATTGACTTTGAAGTTTGTTGGGGACATAGGGACTAAGATGGGGAAAACAGGAACAACCAAAGACATGAAGGTGAGAATAGATAGGAGGACGAGAAAAGAGTAAAGAACATGGAGTAACCCAATTGAGGACAGGGGTGGGGAGTAAATTGATTAAGTGAACTGCAGTGAGTGCAGCCTTAGCCCAAAAACGATGAGGAATATTGGAAGTGACCAAGAGGGTGCAGATCATGGTAACAATGTGACGGTGTTTGCATTCAGCAAGGCCATTTTGTTGGGGCGTGTGGGAGCAGGAAAAATGTTGTTGGATTCCATAGGTGGTACAAAAATCAGTGAAGGCGTGATTGGTGTATTCGGTACCATTATCGCTTTGTAGATATTTGATAGATGAGTGAAAAATATTGTGAATCATAGCTGTAAAAGTTTTGAAGTGAGTGAAAACCTCAGATTTGCGTTTCATAGGATAAATCCATGAATAGCGAGAAAAATCATCAGTAAATAATACATAATAACGGAAGCCACTCATAGAAGGAATAGATGACATCCACACATCAGAATGCACTATTGAAAATAAAGAGGTAGCATGATTTGGATTTGGAGAATATGGTAATTGGGTTGACTTACTAAGAGCACAACCCGTACAAAATTCCTTATTTAATCGAAATTGAGACCCTAAGTGAGGGTGGAGATGAGAGAGAACTAAAGAAGATGGGTGTCCAAGACGGTTGTGCCAGGTGGATGAGGAGGTGGTGACAAAGGCATGAGGAACGGGAGAAGTTGAAGCCAAGGACAAGGTTAAGGGGTATAACCCATCCTTACAGAGGCCCTGAAAGAAAAGAGCACCAGTTTGTAAGTCATAAATGAGATAGAAAGTGGGAGGAAAGACAAAGAAGACAAGATTATCATGAGTAAATTTAGTAACGGAAAGAAGATTTTTGGTAAGATTAGGAACACCGAAGACATTACGAAGAGAAAATTGAGAGGGTCCAAGGGAAATTGGAAGATTACCAGTGTGGGAAATGGGTAGAGAATCACCATTGCACATATAGATTGAGTTATTACCATTGTATGGTTGGGGTTGGTGAAGAGAATGAATATTGCCTGTCATGTGATGGGTGGCACCCGTATCTGGATACCAACGGGGATCTTGAGGCTGGATAATGTGGGTGTTAGCAAATGAGGGAAAAGAGTCTGGGGCACTGTACTTGTGTGGACATTGGGTAGCAGGGTGCTGATTTGTGGAGCATATGGGACACCAAATAGGTGGTGGTGGGCCTAGTATGCCATGTTGGTTCCAATGGGGCTTGGGAGCTGGGCCACGGGTGGAAGTGGAACCAATCCAAGGTTGATTCCAGGTGGGTGCGGCACCAGGGAAGGCATTGTTATGCTAGCGATTAAGATCACCACGTCTAGAACTTCCACGAGAGAAGCCGCGATACCCACCATGAAGACCACCACGAGAGCTACCACGCTGAGGAGAAGGGCCTTGCTTCGAGTTGGTGTGGCCTTGCGGGAGAGAATGAGCGGATGTGTTGTCAGTGGTGATGAAGTCAGTGGTGTTGCATGTTGAGGACCTGGATGATTGGTTTTCGAAAACCAGTAGCTGTGAGCGAAGATGAATGAAACTGGGAAGGGCGGGTTAATTTAAGATGGTGGTGACAAGCATGGAGAAGTCCGGACCGAGGCCGCGTAGAACAGCAGTGATGAGGTCTTTGTCTGAGATTGGCTTGTTGATGGAGGAGAGAGCATCGGCGAGAGACTTCGCAGTATTGAGATACTCATCAATTGTTTGAGAACCTTTGGACATGTCATGAAGCTGAAATCTGAGACTGGTTGCACTAGCAAGGTTGCATTGGGCATAATGATGTTGGAGGCACTCCCAGATGGCTTGAGCAGAGTAATGACCCACTGTTAAAGAGAGAACAACAGGTGTAAGAGTCGTGGTAATATAACTAACAACTAATTGGTCATGTTGGAACCAAGTTTGAAAGGCAGGATTGGGATTGGTAACTGTGGTTGTGGTGGGAGGAGTGGATGGAGTTGTGCCAGTGGATGTGATAAATTTAGAGGGTTTGGGGTTGGAGCCATCTATAAATTTCCATAGGTCATGGCCGATGAGACATGGTTTGATTTGGCGAAGCCATAGGAGGTAATTGGAGGAGTCGAGCTTGAGAAAGTGACTGGTATTGGGGCCATGAAGGGAGGCAGCAGAGGAAGCAAAGGCAGAGGCCATGGGGATCGAAGAGAGAAAAACTTCAGAGGAAGAAAATGAAGGCTTATACCATGTAAGGAAAATCTTCCCAGTGAATATTTCAATATCATTGATGCAGATTATATACAATCTGTGTAGGTTACAAAAGGTAAGAATCAGAGATTACAATCAATTACAACTAATTAGGAATTACAATCAATCACAGCTAAGGCAATGAAGATGGAGATTTTCCAGAGACATTCAAGGAGAGTTGACCGGCTGTGATTGCTTCACTAACACTTTTAAACTCCTCACTACTGAAATCAAAAGCAAGAATGAATGTGCATTCAGGTTTATCAGAAGGCATCTCCACTACAATCCAATACACAACTCCATTTAAGAATGCACATTTGTCAATCCAAATAATGACATGGGCATATGAAACATGAGGAACTATGCTAATTCTACTCCAAGCATTCAATCTAAGGCTGTAAACCTCAACCTCAAACACACTTCCATTTCGTGCAAACCTCACCAACCTCACAACCTTATAGTCATTTTCGCCACGATCAAATCCTAACCTGAGAGCAACGACATAGGTTTTATCTTGAGTTTGAGAGAGGATGAGAGGGGAGGATGAGAGGGAGGAGTAACAAAAGTGAAAACAATTTCAAATAGATTTCAGTTTTTAGTTTTTGTTTTCACTTTCGTTACTCCTCCCTCCCATCTTCCCCTCTCATCTTCCCTCTAAATCTCATCTCTACTCTCATTCTCACTCTCTTGTTCCTCTATACTTTAGCACAAAAACTAAAAATTGAAAACTAAAATAGAAATGGTTATCAAATGGGCCCTTAGGGTTTTATTTTTCTGGCTTTACACTTTAGGGTTTCGATGGCTAAGAAAGTTTCACAGGACCTAAAATTATTGGCTTTTTCTTAAAAGAGAAAAACAAAAGAAAATCTTGGCTTTTTATTTATTTATTACCTTAACCTTTTATTCATCCACAAAGGGCAAGTTCTGCAAGAAAACCATTTGGTGAGGGGGTGGGGTGGGGATTCCTTGTACCTCACTGAAAGGGGTGTAGCTGAATTGCCCTAACAAGAATATGCTTGAGAGGATGATGTTTCCCCAGTTCTCGTTATCAAATAGCATAAAAGATTGATAGGGTTTTAAAAATAAATAAATAAACTGTCATTTTTTTCATTGTAGAAGTTTTCCTAGGTGCTATGTTCTACCAAAAAAACGTGACAGACCTCTGCCCAACTAGCTATGATTTGTTTTGAATGTATCATGAGATAGAATTCTATGATTTATAGGATTAGTTTTGTCATTATTGTTCCTCCCTAAGTTTACTTGGTAGAGATTTGAATTTCTTATTTAGTTTAAGGTACCTAAAACACGCTTGATGATCCGTTGATTCGCTCAAAATAGATGAATGTAGTAAAGTCAATGGCATATGCATCTTTTTGTTCATAATGTACACTTATGAACAAATAGATGAATATAGTAGAGTTATTATAGTGTACTTTTAGTACTTGTTCAATTTCTAAGTAACCAGACTACCAGACCTAAACCTTAATTAGCCAACCTCAGTCCTCCCTCTTCTGATGTCGACCACTTGGATATATTCCATTTCAGTTCACCACAAACAAGACTCCTTTGTAAATTGTTTATGGTATTATTATCTTCAAGACTTCAGCCAGAATATGTGGTTAGATTAATACGGGTTAAGAAAGAAACTTTGTCATTCTTTCTCTTCGTATAAGTTTTTCATGGTGCTTTTTTTTGTGTCTAATTTCTAGGTGCAATATTCTACCAAAACAATGTGATGGGCCTTTGCCAGAGTAGCTATGATTTGTTTTGAATATATCATGGGATATAATTCTACGATTTATAGCATTAGTTTTGTAATTATTGTTCCTTCCTAAGTTTACTTGGTAGATATTTGAATTCGTATTTGGTTCTAGCTAGGAACCTAAATACGCACGCTCTAAACGGACGAATTTCGTATTGTTCATAAGATAACATTACATATATAGTTATTATAATTATGGTTCAATTTGAAAGCTTAACCTAGATTAGTATCTACTTAAACGGATGACTATCATACCTAAATCTAGTCTGGGCAGTGAGTCTTTCTCCTTGCATTCAAGTTCAAATTCCCTTATGCTCTGTTTGGATGAAGGAATTGCAAATTGCATAGAATTCTAAAATGACATAATTTATATTTCCGTCATTTCAATTTCTGGCAATTGAAGATTTCAGTGTTTGGATTTATGTATGTCGAATTTTGTAAATGACAGAAATTGAAAATTTCAATGTTTGGATAGCTCAAGTAAATTGTAAATGACAGAAATTAAATATTTCGAAAGCACAAAAAAATAGATAACCGACATAAAAGGTATTTCTCGAAGTATAAAATAACATATCGTTTGATGAACTAAATAACTCAACTTAAACAAATAGAGCATATTAGCAAACAAAATCACTCCCCACGTGCAATAAACATCAACAACATACTCTTTTGTTCTCAATTGTGAGTGCCTTCATCATCTGAAATTGTTTGTCATTTTCTATCAACCAAGCACAATCAATAAAGCTTTTCATTTCTTTATAGAGTATATAAAAAGCTTTTCAGCAGCATAGGCTTTTTCTTCATAGTAAGGAAACAAAGGGTAAAACTTGAACAAGGCGATAACACAAAGCAATAAAGCTAGCAAACAACTACAGAGTTGTACCATAAACACAAATCACACACCAATATCCATGGGCATAGAGTATTTTGTTAAAACTTCCCAAAATCCAGCCATAATGTCGCAAAGATCACAAAACCCATTCAAAACATATTCATAAATTTAGTCAGAAACACCCAATTTTGATAGTCATTCAGAAACCATGGTAATCCTAAAATAGAAAAACATAAATTGAAGGAGAGAAAGGCTTGAAGACTAACCTTCAATTTTGATCCAAAGAGACATGTACTTTTTATTTTATTTTTTATTATGTAAGTTTTGGCACACTGGAAAATAAGAATTTCCGCATTATGGAAATTGTGAAATGACGCCTATTTTGGTGGAAATTAAACTCGGGAATTTGATGCCTCAATTTCCATGATTTTTTCCACGCGTCATTTAATAAATTCCACGCTTAAGTTGCCAAACAAGGGAATAGCCAATTTCTCCTCTTAAATTCCCGACTTTTAGCTAAATTCCGAGTTATTTTCCCTCATCCAAACGGAGGGTTATTGTAGATTAGAGTAATTTACAGTAATTTAGATTATTACTTATATTTAATAATAAAATATAATTAAAAAAGCCTTTATCTTGGGCAAAAGAGTCAAAACATCTAATTGGAACAATTAATTAGCATAAGATTTGTTTGTTCTAAATGATTGGGTTAGCCAACGGCCACAGAGCAGCCCATTGGATGATTGGGCCAATTTGGTATGTTGCTTGGAATCACCCCTCGAGCTAGGCCCTCATTTCATTGAACTTTTTTTTGGGTCGAAAACTCATTTCATGGATTAACCCAACCTCAGTCCTCTCCTCTTCTGATGTCCACCACTTGGGTATATTCGATTTCAGTTCATCACTTGTTTATGGTCTTATTATTATAGACGACACTTTTAGAAGATAGAGTGGATAACTCTGCACGAATTGTCCTCAAGACTTCAACCAGAATATGTGGTTAAATTTAAAAACCTACGTTTTAGCATTGAAACGTGACAAAAGGTTTTTCTAGACATAGTTTGTCCTCTTTCCAACAAGTAATGCTATCGTAATTAAGTTGTAGCTTAAATACGGTTGTATTTATCGTGCACCCGAGATTCTAAGTTCAATTCTCCTCTTTAATTATCACTTGTATAAAAAATAAATAATCTTATCTAGACACAAAACTTTATTTTTCTTTTTCGGTACATAAAACACCAACTTTATTTCAAGTTAAGGAGATTGTTGGTGGTGGATAGCGTGTTGTTGAAAGAAAAACAATAAAATAATTGACGGGAACTTGTAGTACAACAAAATAAAACGTAATAGCCAGCTGGCGGTGGCCAAATATATGCATTCACCAACTCTTCCACGGTGTTCTGCTTGTATCCATCGGCTTCGTCGCCTACCTCTCTGAACGAGCGAGCGCAGTTTGGGTTATGAAATGGAAGGTGAAAGTTTTGCTTCTTTCTGTGAAATTTCAACTAATATCGATTGTCATAACTTTCCCATTTCATAAATATATCTTCTTTTTTAAAGCTCTTCTTTGTTCTGTGGCTTTGCTTTACTACAGTGACGATTTTGATTCATGATCAATTCACTTCTTTCTGGATGTATGTAATTAGACAATATAAAGTTGGGTCCTTTAGGAATTAAGTTGCCAATTGATAGTTTGAAGTTCAATCCTAGCAGCTAGATTATTGAACATAAACATGGTGATTGTTTTTTTTTTTCTTTTCATAAATTTGAATCTGAAGTTGGTTTCGATTAATGCTTAATGAGTAGAATTAGAATATTGATAAAAGAAAACAAAAGCAGGCATTCAATGGTTATTTTAAGTTGTGAACTGTGTTTGGCTGACAGTGGCATGAGGTGCGGTTTATATATTCTGCTCAGATGATACACTATTTCATTCTGCTATTAGCTTGATATGAGCTTTGTTGTTGTGCAAATTTCGATCAAGTAATTATCGCATTGTATGCCACTACTTCGAAACTGTTAGACATGATGCATATTAAGTTTTTGACAATTCATTTAAACTTCAAAGAAGATGATGGCAATTCAAACTCTCCTATTCCAAATGTTAGTGCTCCTATACTGTGATTTAGAATACCAAATATTGCAGTTCATCGTATTGATAAAGAACTAATTTTAATGAAATTTGGAGATGTGTTTCAAGGCTCAAAGAAACCTTTAATGCGTTATTTGTCTGTCATTTATGTGGTAGTCATATGCTAGACCCTAAATTTGCATCAAAGGATTGGAGATTGCTGTCTTATAGTCTGAAATGATGAATAACAAACAGCTATTTACACTCACGGGGAAAAAATGCAAGAGAAATAACATAATAAACTACCTTCATTAATATTATGACCGTGAAAACTGATAAAATTGTAAAACTTCTATGCAGCAATGTCAGGGAAGATTATCGAAAATGTTTCTGTGTCACAGTGCTACCAACTAAGTAGGAAGTTCGACACCCATTATCAAAGGGACAACTTTGCCCCTTTTATGCGCAACATGCTTCCCTTCCAGCGAGGGAAGTTAGCATGGACTGCCATTCCTTCCATGCAATTGCGCAACTTCTCAAAATACCAGAGCAGTTTTGTAAACCGAAGAACTGTTCACTGCAACGGTCTGTTCTAGACTCTCATTATCAAGGTTGATATCAGATGCAAAATTAGTGTTCTAGACTTCCTCAGAGTACTTACTCTTGTATTTTATGCTCATCATAAAAAAAATCATTTCTTTGGCATTGGAGGCATTTTTATTTAGTTGTTTTGACAGCCCAGGTTGCAAGTGAAATTTTTATTTTTGGATCTCTTACCAACTTTCCCATTATGGTTCTATAATTGTTACCTTTTAGATTATTATATTCATTTGGGATTTTCTTGCAGCTGCTCCATCTACCGCTGCGGTGCCAAATCTTGACAAAGTTGATTTTCTGAAGCTTCAAAATGGAAGGTGACAACTGATGCCACCTACAGTGTTCTTCCAATTAAAAAATTTCTAACTTTCTGGGCACATCACAGCTTTAATAATTATTGATCTGATATATATTTCTTTGTGCACTGATGTTCTCATACACAGCGATATTCGAGGTGTTGCTGTTGCTGGTGTTGAAGGAGAACCACTCAATCTGACTGAACCTGTTTCAGAAGCAATAGCGGCTGGTTTCGCTGCATGGCTATTGGAAAAGAAAAAAGCTGATGGCTCACGACGTTTGAGCATTTCTGTTGGCCATGATTCTCGAATATCTGCGAAAAAGTTAGAGGTATGTCCTAAATTTGGAGTTTGGCTTATGTTTTATATTTCTAGTTATTAAGTTTTTGGGCTGATAAGTTAAATATGCTTTATGTGTTACACACTTTCTTCAGTATATGTTTACCAAGTGTCTTTTCATTGCTTCATTTGGATAAGATTTTAGCAATAAATTTGTAAACTTAAACATGACAACTATTGTTTAAATTGGAAAAACAAAGAGAAAATAGATGTTGGGAACTTGAAATTGCAGTTTCATTAGAAGAGGACCCATATGAAAGTAAAAATCTCACGTTTGTTATGTTCATCAAGCATAGTTGTCCTGTTTAGGTCAAAATGGGTGTACCGCTTAGATTTTTTGGATTAGTAACCCGTCTCATATTTAGTTTCTGATAACTTTCAATGTTGTACGAAATTTAACAGAATTAGACTTTTGGAAAACTACTTTACTGGCCTCTATGTGCTAAATATTTCAAAAACATATCTGGAAATTCTTACTGATAACTACTTTTATTTAAGTATTGACCATTTGGTTCAATTTGATTAATTATTTTCCAGGATGCAATTTCACGAGGAATTGCTGGTGCCGGTCTGGATGTTGTTCAATATGGGTAGGTGATGAATTTCTATTATTTTATATTGCTGATAAACTCTGTTACATCTGCAAAAGTAATGACTATTTGGATTGAAAGTCATGTTGCATGAAGATGGCTTATGTATGACCGGTTAAGTGTTGATTGCTCCGGATATTGATCCAAACTGTTTTCCATTATGTAGACTGGCATCCACACCAGCAATGTTTAATAGCACAGTTACTGAAGATGATGCTTTCTTATGTCCTGTCGATGGATCTATTATGATAACAGGTACGGCACACATGTTCATGAGCAAACTATGAGATATCATGCCACTTAGAGTTCCGGTCTTATTGTTTCTCCATAATGAGATATTGCAGGAGCAAGTTCTGGCATACTTTTGGAGATTAGATTTGTATAAGTTTGGCTTCCCCTGATGTAAAGTCTAATATATTGAATTGTTTCAACAGCAAGTCATTTGCCTTACAACAGGAATGGGTTCAAATTTTTCACAAATGCTGGAGGGCTCGGGAAAGCTGACATTAAAAACATCTTAGAGCGTGCTGCAGATTTATATAATAAATTTACAGCAGAAGGGTTGACGAGTTCAAAAGGAAAAGCACTTGCGTCCGTAAAGAGAGTTGATTACATGAATGTATATACATCTGATCTTGTAAAGGCAGTTCGCAAAGCAGCAGGAAATATAGGTACCAAGTCTATGAAATCGTGATTTTGGTAGAAATATTTTGCAGATCATCTCTTCATCCCTAACATGAAGTGTGATGTTGGTTATACTTGACTTGTTTGTTCAGTATCCAACACCCTTAGCTCCTGCATCTATAGAAATTATGTTACAATTAATATTTTATTAGGATTCTTTCATTTAATTTTCTGTGATCACCACTTTCATTGTCCTTTCATTTAAAAGACTGTCCTTTCAATTGTTTTGTGCTGTTATATAATCTCAGAGAAGCCACTGGAAGGGTTCCATATTGTAGTTGATGCAGGGAATGGAGCAGGAGGATTTTTTGCTGTAAGTTTTCTTATTTTGGATATTGATTTTTTACTTCATGGCTGTAACACTCTACTGATAACCATTTATACGGCTACCATAGTAAAAAGGAGCTAACTCTCTATCAAGTTGATCAAGTGTATTATTTCAATGATATCAGGCAAAAGTGCTTGAACCTCTTGGGGCAGTCACTTCTGGTAGTCAGTTCTTGGAGCCAGATGGTAATATTGATTATTGAACGCTGGAATATTTAAGTTGTTTATTCAGGGATTGGAATTTTTTTATAAAGTTTGTTCTTGGTTCAGGTATGTTCCCAAATCATATTCCAAACCCAGAGGACAAAACAGCAATGAAAGCTATCACCCAAGCAGTCATTGATAACAAGGCTGATTTGGGGATCATATTTGATACAGACGTCGATAGGTAGTGTTTCTACTGACCCAGAAAACCTTTTTACTCTATTTGGTTGCCTCTTTCTGATAAGTGTTTCTTTTAGATCCGCTGCTGTGGATTCAACCGGCCTTGAGTTCAATCGTAATCGTCTCATTGCCTTAATGTCTGCCATTGTTCTTGAGGAAGTAAGATATGTCTTCTTATTTTCATCAAGGCTCTTGTATTTCAATATGACATTTTATCTATTTCCTCTATTTATGACTTTTTTTTGGGTTATTTTTCCTAGCATCCTGGAACAACTATTGTTACAGATAGTGTGACTTCAGATGGTCTCACCACATTTATTGAGAAGAAGCTTGGTATGAGGAAAACTGAAAATGGTATACTTCTCTTATTGTATTGAATGACTGATAATTAGCAATTTCGTGTAGGGGGGAAGCACCATCGTTTCAAAAGAGGCTACAAGAATGTCATTGATGAAGCTATTCGTTTGGTGAGAAAGACTGTCTAGTTATCTTGTTCACACCATTTATGATTTATAAAAACCAATAAGGAATAGAAGAAGACCTTGCATCCAACTCCCAGACATGTTCTTTCAAATATTCATTTTTTATTTTGTTTCTGTTCCTTTTGATCTTTGCATAGTATTTTCCTTACGCATATTGTTTTCTTTATTCTAAACATGCATGTAAAATAAACTGTTATATCCCACCTTTCTTTCTAGTGAGCATTGTGTTAATAGTTCTTGTCTTATTGTGTATTCTTTTTTGCTTTTCAACTGAAGTATAAGATATTTATTACAGAACTCTGTCGGTGAGGAATCTCATCTGGCTATTGAGACTAGTGGCCATGGAGCTCTCAAGGAAAACCATTGGCTTGATGATGGTGCATACCTCATGGTAAGCAATTAATGTAAAACTATAGTAGGGCCACCTTTACACGTTGGATTGATTGACATACAATCCCATGTGATATATGAAATTTGCTCATAAATCTTTGTCTTTTCTGGTGGGGTTTGTTGCTACTGCTCCTGCTGTTTGAATTTACCCTCTATGGCATTATGTGCAGGTCAAAATTTTAAATAAAATTGCTTCAGCCCGAGCTTCAGGGCAGACTGGTGGCAGCAAAGTTTTGACAGGTCTTTTAGAAGGTCTTCAGGAACCAGCTTTTTCAGTGGAATTGAGATTAAAGATAAATCAAAGTCATCAAGATCTTAAAGGAGGGTATGCTACTAAATATGAGACTTTCTTTGAAGAGTTTGTTCTGTGCGTCTATGTGCATGGTTATTTGCTTCGTAATTGCTGATAAATTGATGCTTCTAGATCTTTCCGAGACTATGGAGAAGCAGTATTGAAACATTTGGAGAACTATATTAACTCGGATCCAAAGCTTCAAAAAGCACCTGTTAACTATGAAGGGGTAAGTTTCTTTATGGTTAACGTTGACTTTATTGCGACCGTTTCCATTTTGGTTAGTACTTGGTATATTTCACTGATGCTCCCCCAACTTACTCTTGGAAACAGGTCCGAGTTTCGGGCTATGGTGGTTGGTTTCTTCTTAGACTCTCACTTCATGATCCTGTACTTCCCCTCAACATAGAGGTAGGCATAGCTCATCACTTGCTATCATTTCTAAATGTACTGCAACTAATACAATTTTTACACTGCAGGCAGCAAGCAACAATGACGCTGTGTTACTTGGAAATGTTGTGCGTGCTGCTCTGAAGGAGTTCCCAGCTTTGGATACATCTGCTTTAGACAAATTTGTCCAAGCATCATAAACTTTAGGTCTATTCAAGTTGGAAATCCTTCGGCATCTTCATGGCTCGAGATGTACTTCCTTTTGTACGGGCGTTCTGCAACTTTGGCATTGGTTGTTACTTGTTAGGCACCACAGGATCTTGAAGACATTTGTCCACGAATGGTACTAGAACCCACTATACAAAAATTGAGTTTACCTTACTTTTAGGTTTTGAGTTATTAACACGTAAATAAAGTGGAATTCTAAGTGGCATCTAGTGAGATTTGCTATCTGCTTGCCCATGGTAATAAGCTGCAATTTTGATTTGGTTTCAATACGAGCCTTGAGACATTACTCTATGTTTAGTGATCATGGCCTCTTTTTCTTTATTCTCTACTTTTCAGATTTTGAGTACTAGAAACCTCTTTTTAGTACCATGATTGTCCTTGGTTTTGGTTTTTGTTTGAAATCTCGTCCCCATTGCCGAGGTTGAAGAAAACTAATTATTTTTTATTGTAAGAAAAACTGCAATTTTGTGGCCATCGTTAGGAAGATCATTTGGTACATATAAAACCAGTCGTGTAATAGATGATTTTGGAGGGTGGTAGAAGTATATCTTCACAACATATGAAGAATGGGGGCAGGGGTGCCCATACCTGCCCCACCAAATATAATCTTCCCGAACTTGTTGCCAGGGCTTTACAAATTAGTGTTGATCCAACAAAAAATACAAAGTTATTGACAGAGTGCAATGCCACTAGACTTTTAGCCACACCCTTTTGCTTACATAATTTATATACAACCTATGCTCAAACATCCTATTTCTTTTTTGTTTTTCGTTTCGGCGTGCCTTTCTTGTCCGTCTTATTAGTTCTTCGCGTGTTCTGAAAATAGTCTAAGTAGCAGCCTTGGTGTTCAGAAGCTTCATCATGAAGTTGAACCTAACATCCGGAGCGGTCTTTGGCTGGGGCCAGTTTGCTCCTTCGGGCACCTTAATGCTTCTGAAACCCTGGCCTTTGTACAGCTTTATAGCCCCAGGATTGTTTAAGTCACAGTGCAACGCAATGGCACGGCAATCCCAGCTCCTGGCTTGAGCTTCTGCCTTTGCAATTAGCCTCTTAGCTATACCTCTTCGTCGAAATCTCTCCCGGACAGCAACATTTGATACGTATGCAACTCCAGTCCTGCAATTAAAACATCCATACATTTGTGTAAATAAGAATATATGCTAGATGAACCTAATTTCAGAAATATATATTGACCTCAAATGAAACTTGCCATACTTTATAATGAACATTTAAAGTCAACGAGTAAAGGGGTTGTTTTCAACTAAAATTGAACTCTCATATGTTACGACTGAATCACATGCTTAGCTCTCTCTTTTATTTTTGAGGCCGATGGTTGTTCTAGGCAATTGGGGTTAGCCACCCCCTTATCACTTCCAAAGTATCAGATGAATCAGAGAGTTCTTCCCACTCTCAGCAACTAGCTTTCTGACAGTCTGGAAGTATAACTCAATACGTATGCACACACAAGAGAAGAATATTTGAGCTGCAGCAGCTGATGCACCGAAGTGAACCGGGCACAGCCATACATAAATGGATATGGAAGGAAACAGGGTGGGGGTGAGGTAGAGCTTGGCTTGCCATCCCATCCTGATACCTTTTCTTATTTCTCTCTAATATTCTCAACACATCTCTAATATTCTCTCTATGCCCACATCAAAATATCTTATTAGTACACATAACATTACAATATAGCATAAACACCATAAATCAAAAGGAAAAGCAAAGTGGAAGACTAAGCATAAAAATATTCATATATTTATATTTATAAGACTACTCTAGGTTCCAGTGAATATTTTGGAGTAGAGCCTCTGTTTGACAGTGAGTAACATCCATAAAACGGGCAAGCTGAAGATCCTGGGTTTGAACCTCAGTAATGGGAGGGGACTAGTATTGGAGGTAAAAAGAAGTATGGGGAACCAAATACTTCCAATGCAAGGACTTGACTTCGTCCAGCTGACGAAAGCTATCTGTGGTTCCAGACTAATCAGTTAAGAACACAACAGATGAATAATCTAACCAAAAGTTGAAGATCTTGTTCTTTCCGCTTTTAACTAATAATTGTTTGATATTACAGGTCAGAAAGTTATTTCACATAATAAGATGATAAACATCTGGTGTTCTACATGAAGTTACACAAGGTCAAGAAAAATGTATTTTCATCAGCTTCATCTTACTTGCAAACTAGATGGCTGCACGAGCTTTAAATGGTAAAGAAAACATCTTGAAAGTGCAATGAACTCACCTTCTTTGCCGGAGAGGTCCTTTTCTAGGAAGAAAATCAGCAACAGTACCCACTGTCAATATCCCAGCCACATACCTCCTATTGAGACTGAACTTCCCATCAAAACCACCAATCTTGAAATCTTCACTCCCAAAGAGAAAAGTCTCATCAACAGAGTTGCCAATGACAGCAACAAGACAAGTCCTTTTGCAACCATTTGGCAAAGAAAATCCGGCTAGCATCGCTACCAGCCGGTCAATCCGCAGAACAAAATCTAAAGGGAAAGAATATTCAGGGAAGAAAGAGCTGCAGTGAGTCTCAGCCACCTCCCAACAGTCCTCTAACCTGGCCTCCCGGACAACAATCTCGGGAGACACTGTTGGAAATAAATCAGCCACTTGACTGGCTCTGCATACTCCTACAAGCAAAAACAAGAATTATCCAAATGGGATTTCAATACCCAAATTCCAATTTGAGTATATAATGGATAATCATTCAGCTCCACTATTTCTTACTATAAAAAGATCATTTTTTTTCCCTGCTCTAGACCTCTGTAAAATTGCCATAAGAAATCAGAAAAAACCAAAAGGAAAATGAAATCCAATCCTGATGATCATTCATATGTACTGTGTCTGCAACCCAATAGAGAAGTCAACACAACCAAAATTGACAAAAAACCCAAAACTGCCAACAATAGTTCACATAAACCAACATAGTCTTACATAGAAATTGAAGTATATATGTAAAAAAAGACAGAAACTTGGGTGTACCCACCAGATTTGGAGAAGGAAAGAAAAGAGAAATCATCATCCTCAGTGGAGGTGGAGGCAGGAACCCTAGAAGAAGTAGAAGTAGAAGTAAGAGGAAGTGGGTTTGGTCTCTTTAGGTTGAGACTATTGAGAAAGGTGGTTTTGGAGGAGCTGTTTATGGAGGTTGTGGATACTGATATTCCCAACGGTATGGTCCGCATTTCTTGGACTCTGTGTTTTGTGTCTCTCTCCCTATCAGCAATCGCAGATTCTTTCTTTTCGGGTGTTTGTTTCAGTTATAAGACTTCTGAGGGGCACCACTGTTGTTGACGCCAAAATTAACCAAGTTACCGAACCTTCCCTCCACATGTGTGCTGTGTGAGAAATGAATCTCTGCTTCTTTCATTTCACTTCGGGTAAAAGTTAAAACCCATGTTTTTTTTACTTTGTTTTGGTAAACGGATAAAATGCATGTTCTGTGGTGTAAGTTTAAGCCTGTAAATGGTGAAGATATTGTTTTATCATAAGAATGTTTGCAGGTTTCACATGCAAATCTTGGATGCGAACAGGTAATGTCTGTACACAGACAAAAAAATACAGGTAATGTCTGTACGGAAACCAAAGGTTTTAATGGCATTTGGATGATTGTGTATTTGGAGCATCATAGAATTCACCATCTCTTTGCCACCAACTATATTAAAAACCCATATCATTCAATAAATAAATAAACTTGTGTGGCTGCTTATACATAATTCATTTTCTTTACTTGAATCTGAAATTTCCTATGTAATTGGAAGTTTGTAAGTTACATTCCTGGGGTATGAGATTCAACGGACCTAAAAGTTAACAGGAAGGTTACTTAAAAATGAAAAGGTGGTGGGGGACGTGGACTTGCCGAACAGTGAACACCAAGGAGGAAGCTTAGAAAGAACTCTGTCAACTTTAGGAGTTACTATGTCCATATCAGTTCTTAACTTTAGAAGGGGAGTGCCCTCCTCTCTCTTCCCTTCCACCTTGTGATCCAACCGAGTAGAGTTTTTCATCCAGAAGAGTGTCAGACTGAACTTCGTAGGTGCATTCTTTCCCCCGGAAAACTGCATAATGTGCCACCCATCTACACTGCTCATGTCACCAACCAAAACCAATTCCTCTGAGCTTCCTGCATCTGAGGTTATAAAAACTTGAGAGAGCTAAAACAAGAGGGAAGTACAAAACTAAGTGGTACAAAACTGAACTCTTCAGCTTAGCACTCCATTACAAACATGAGTATCAAAATTGCGAGATAAAATAATGTACCTTTGAATGTGAAATCTTCTATTTCATCAGCATTGATAGCAAGAGTCCATCGTGTCGAACCTTTTGTATCAATTAAAACTTGTGTTATTCTTTCACCACCACGAGTATCGCTATTGACGTGCATTATGGGAACATCTGATTCACTCCACCCACTGTCAGTGTCATCAAAGGTCCAGCAACTGTATTTGACTGAAAATGTTACCAGATCAACAACTTTATCTCTACCGCATCTGAAACCTTCATTGATTTGCTCAACCTCCTTTGTCAATTTCCCAGGAGTAGAAGAAAACAGAGACACATAGGATCTAGGATCTTGTTTTTCATCGAAGCTTCTTGTCATATCTACAACATGAACAACCTGAGAACAATAAAGTATTTATAAATGAATGGTTGCACAGACATAAACTCACATACCCAGGGTAATCGCTAGAAAGCTCCAACACCCTAAAATATGTTGTGTAATCAAACCAGCAGTATCGACCTCATTTTTCAATTTGGGAGCTATTTAATGACAATCAAAACCACTAAAATTGTCTTCACTGAAAACAATCAAAAGCACTAAAACTGTGTTCATTGAAAAGTATATTGCCTTACCCGACAACTGTTTTGGTTTTCTGCTATTGAAACCCATTGTGAAAAGTTTATTTGCATTGGTCATGCATTTTTCGTTTTCTACAAACACTGAAGATGAAAGCCTCAGCTCAATATAGTTTAATTTATGTACCTTAATTTCTTTTAAAAAGAGACAGAGACTTTGTCAGAAAAGAGACAGAGACTTTGTCAGAACGGAGTCATCTCCAATTAATAGGACAAACAAAATAATCCCAACTAGACTTTTTCATTAACATCATGAGTTACACAGAGGAAAACAGCTTTATGAGCTAGGTAGTAACAGAAACATACATTTACAGCTCTGGATGTGTCTTTGGTAAATGGTGGAATGATACCCAATGATACAACAGCAAGTGAGAGGCCAAACAGCAAGCAAGTTGAAAGCACAATCGATTTCTTGGCACCTAGAGAGAAATTGCGACAAATCATACTAGTTAATTTAAATATAAAACAAGGCGGTGAATTTATCTCCTCAAAAGTAATTCAATATAAAATGGCACTATACACTCGACTCGAGAGCTCAACTAAACTGTAAAAACCCAACTATTTAATTCAATATATTGCACCATCCACTTGAGAGTTCAACTACAATGTAAAAGGAGATAAACAGAAACCTGGAAGATGAATATATGAAAGGAGATAGACCAAAGTCAGGCACATGACAGCAGCAACATAAGTGGCAACTATAACATTCCCCAGCCAGTCAGGAGTGCCACCTGGGTTCCTGTAAGCAAATACAAGGAAGGTACATAGTTACTTTTCCAAACGTATGGAGAATTAAGCAAAAGCACTTCAATTTTCAAAGTTGGTATGGAGAGATCACATTGAGGAAAAACAAAAACTGAGGATGTTAGCTCCCTGAATGTGCAAAAACCTACAAAGAATTGCTTACACAAACAGACCATGGAATTCCATCATACACAAGGTATCTGATGACACCATGAGTTGTGGCTCCGCAGGCTTTCATAAAAACCTTTGTTTCATTTCCAAATATATATCAAGTGGCATGGACTGTAAAATTGTCCAAAAATACTTCTCACAAACGTGACTTCGAATAAATCCACTTCTTAAGAGTTATATCATGCTTGTGGATTACTAGAGAACCACAAAATTTACCTGTCAAGTCGAACCACAGTCCCAATTATCGTTCCAGCCAGCCGAATAAATCCACCAGCAGAAATTAATATTGGTACAGCTAATCCTATCAGCAGGGTTGCAAGTTTGAGTGGCTTGGGAAATCGAGCTGGAGTTAGAGTCGCTTCAAGAAAGCCATCTGAATAGTAGTGTACAAAATTAGTTGAAAGCAAATCCTAAACGAACAAACATGCTTCTCATCAAACACATGTTTAAATTGAATAAGGGTCAAGCTAAGATGGCAGTGAATATAAACTCACATGCGAATGCTGGTGGAACCAACCAAAAAAGAGCCAAATAAGATGATCCAATTTTGTAATAGGTTCCCAAAATGAGGAGAATGAGCCACTGAAGAGATCCAGATTTATAGAGCCATCTTTCAGCCTCTGATTTAATCAAATCAGCTTGAATAACAGGTGAGATCTGTTTCTTCTTGGCGTATACATTTGACAAATGCGTGTGCAGAACAAGATAACCCAAATATTGACCGGTTAATGCCCCAAGAAGAGCAGGAGCGGCAAATAACCCGACTACCAGCCATGGGTTTGCAACATATGGCACTGGTGAAGAAGATATTAGGGGTATAATGAAAGCAGCAAGAACAGAGAAACTCAATGCAAATATCCACATAAGGATAACACTCAAACATGACAAGGCCAATGAAATTGCAGCAGGATAACCACCCATAAGCAATGATGTAGTCCATATTAGAAGTGATTGAGCTATCACTGACTTATGAAGCATATTTGCAAAGCGTTGGCGATAGACGACCATATACGTCCCCTGGGATTTCCACAAGGGTTAGAATCACATTGCAAACTTGAACTATTAAGGTCTCAGGAGGCCGCATGATTAAAACCAAAACCATCTAAGCAAAGAAACAAAGAAAAAGAAAGTAAAGAAAATACCAAAATGTCAAAATATACAGCAGTGCTCTGGCCCTTATTATCCTCTTCTACCATTGTATTTACTTTTGGAAGATGAGAGGATGCAGCAATCTTAAGCAGAAAAGCAAGCATATTTTCTCCAAGATGTTGAAGAGATCCTAATTTAAGAAGCTCTAATTTGTCATTCTGCAAGATAAGAAAAATATAGAGAGTAAACAATGAATTCAACTTGGAAAGCCAACTTAAGTCCCAGTGCCTTTCCCCATTGGCAGGTTGTTAGTCGGTGTCCATTTTTGCAAGCAATACTCTTGGTTAACATTAATAATTAAATACATGGAACCTTAAACCCATTCCCGTCTTCAAAAGCAGATAAAGCTACATGTAGGACATGTGGGCTAAGCACTAACTAACGTACTAATTCCTTACTGTAAATCTCACACCTCTAATGAGAATAGACTTGGGATCTCCTTTTTAAAATATGAAACGCAAAAAGAACTTTTCCAGATATTCCAAAAAATAGGGGCAAAAGGGAAGATAAATAAAACCTTTGTATGGTATACTGCAGTATTATCAGCGTAAGCGAAGTCAAGCCCTGAAAGACCAGCAACCTCTCTGTATACTTGGAAATCTGTTGCAGATTTTATGGCTCCAGAAGAAAATATATCCTGCAGCACTAAAGTCACTGAGATTTGAGTATTTTTCCCAAGTACATACACATAAAAACTATATCAAAAATATCAAAAAAATAATTACAAACCTGTGCTATAATTTGGCCAGATGGGTATTTTGCTACTGCGGCAAAAGTCTCGATAGGCCAAGGATCAGGACCAGCCTATCAGATGAAGAAATATTCATATGGGAAAAATTAAGCTTAAACACATTTTGATATGTATGACTCACTTCAAAAGAATAAGAAGAGACAGATTTAAAGTAAAAAGATCACATCAGTCATTTACAATACTTCTTTGAAAGTAGAATACGCTATAAATTCCTAGTAATAGGACAACCACAAGCGAACGATCTGATCAATTCCATAACATGATGAAGTACACTGCATGAAAAATGTTAGACGCAGCCTAACACAGTTATAGGTAATTGTGTTTAAATTGCCAATACCAAGGCACTTGCTGACATCGAAATTGAAAAACAAGTTTAAGTTACAAGCCCCTATTTTCTCTATTAGGTTCTCAGATACATGGACGGCACAAATCAACAAGAGAACCAAACTTAGACACGGTGATAGTATAATTTTATATGTATAATGTCATGAAACTATAAAAAATTGCAATTTCATCATGTCCTACAGTTTGTGGAACTAGAAAAATTTGACACCTTAACACGCCCCACCTGATACAGCTTCTATGGAGGTCATTTACCTAGAATATACAGTATCAAGCACATATAATCATATCTCATAGGACATGTAAAATTGCAACAATAAGTGAATTCTCATTACAAACCTTACCTGAAATATGCCAGACTTCCCTCCAATACCCATGGCCTCCAAATCGATAGCCAGACGAATCGATTTACTCCATGGATGCTGCACCAATAAAGTCAGAAAGAAATGTGTAAGAGATAAGTTTTAAAAAAGACAATTTTCCAGAACAGACAGAGATACAACATATTTACAGAGTAAAACTGCTTACTGAAAAAAATATATATATATGCTTACTGAACTTTATAATTTAGATCTTCTGTATCTTAGAAACTGATGCATGAACTAAACAACTTTTTCACTGTGTGCTTGTGTGTTTCTGTGTTTCTTAGAATACAAGTAGATGATCAATTTTAATCATTCAAAGAGAGATTGAAGTCTCGCATATGACTAAAATTTCACAATCAAACAACATTAGGCATCTTACACTAGAAAATGGAATAGAATGATTGTATAACCTCATCATATAAAGTATTTGGCTATAGCATAGAACAATCCCGCTCGGCTGTGGAAGCTGAGAGAGAGAGAGGGAGAGGGAGAGAGAGAGAGAGAGAGTGTGTCCATATTTACCTGAGTTATAAAGCTATGAGCACCATTTAGACCCTCCTCCTCCCCAGTATTAAACAAAAATATAACAGCATGCTTAAATCCATGAGCCCACTGGGAAATTCCACGAGCAAGTTCCAACATGACAGCTACACAAGAACTGCAATCTCCAGCCCCTCCCCTGAAACGTGTATGGTAATTTCCTCCAAGTGTCAAATAAAGACTCTAAGACTTGTAATTGTGGGAGCTTAAAGGGTATGCCATCAAATTCAGCTAGTGAAAGTATGCTCAAAGGCCATGACTTGAACCTAAAACTTACAACCTATATTGAATTGAAAATCCAACAAACCATGTAGTTCTTATTCACACAATTTGCCAACATGGTATTTCAGCTAGCAACAAAGTTCATCACTTTGATATGGAAAAACCAAAAAAGCAATGTAATTTGAGATTCAATAAGATGAAGAGAGCATACGTTGAGAAGACAGTGTCAATGTGAGAAGATACCAGAATGGCATTATCTACTGCTTCCGGTGCATACTTAGGCAAAATTCTTATAATTATATGATTTAGATCCGAATAAACAAGTGTTCTGCCCTTAAACAAGCCACCAGCCATACGATTTGCTCCTGATTTGGCAGTGAACGAGTCCACTTCGACATCAACCTCCCAGTGAGCAGTTTTCTTAATCTTCTCAGCTTCTGCCAAAACATACTGTGGTGAAAACCCATGTTAAACCCAAGATTGATTTTTTTTTCACAATAATGCAATAATTATGGAATTCATGAGGCAATAAGAACTAAGAACCTGGAGAGCTAGATGAAGAGCGTCAGAGCCAACAGAGTGAGGACCCAATTGGGTCAACGCCTTGACGTGTTCCAGTGCAGAAAACTCAGAAAAGCCCCTCTTTCCTGCCTGCTCAGCTGTCAGAGGCGCAGGCAGGCTCTCGAACTGGTAATGAAAAACACCCCAAGAGCCGTAGGCGATGGCCAAGAACAAGGTGAGCCAAACAAAGGGTGATCTCTGAGGCCTCTGTGCAACCCATGAAGGGGCAATTGGTTCTTCACTCACTTCTGGTTTGGTGGTCGCTGCTGACGTGCTCTGGGGCCTCCGTCGCATTGTGAACTCTCGTCCAAATAACTAGAATTTTTGTGATTGGAACTTGAATGCAGTCTGTACTCTGTACTCGACGATACTCTGTATAAATCTAAAAGTCAGCTATCCTTATTTTATTCGAACGTGACACTCTTTAAGTGGATCGGATTTTAATCCTTATAAGATCAGAATTCGATGCATTAGTTTTTATAATAAAAAACCATTCTATTTGCATTAATTTATACTTTATAGATATTAATTTGCTTACTCATCAATTCAATTACTTTTCATCCGATTACGAATTAATAAATTTATCATCAATATTCTTTTTATAAGAGTGATAAAGAATAGGGAGAATGGAGCACTCATCTCCTCAGTTGCATATTTGAGTTAAAAAAACAAACTCTTAATTGAGCCTTTTTTTGGGTTTAAATTAACTCCTATTTCTCCTGCAATTCCTTGCTCAAAGAAAAAAAAAAGTTATTACAAGGTAAATTAATTTGATTGGATAATGATATGATTTTTTTTGTATAGTTTTATACATACTATAGGCTTTGATGGGTGTTATTTAAAAAAAAAATTAAAAAAAATGATGTATTCCGTATGAACTTACATATTAATTGACATTTGGTGTAGAGTACTCGTCTAATCCTCTAGGGTTTTGTCTCGTTTTTTTGTACTTGTTACCCTTTTCTCCTCATTAATAAAACACTATTGCCCTTGTGTTTCAAAAGGCAAATTACTTTATATTGATCTAATTTATAGGAAGGAAATTCGAACTTGAATGCAAAGGACACTCTGACCTTATTTGTAATTGTATATAATTGATATTGACAACATTTTAATCGTGTCTAGGTCTATAAAGGGACAAACTTTTAATTCAATGGTAATTGGATATGAATTGATATGTTGAATAAATCCATATATAGGACTGCTAGGTTAGAACTCTCTCTTTAGGGCTGCTTCTACAGAATAAGCACTTTTATTAATGTTTTTTGAAATTGGTATTAAAAATTCAAATGAATTCTAGAAATTGATTCATAAATGTGCTTCTCCAAAAAAAAAGCACTTTTATAGCCAACGCAATTGAAAAGAAAAACACTCTCTTTCATTTGTCAATAGCTTTAAACCCTTCCACAAGCAAGCAGAGTAAAACAAGACGCAGAAAAAGGAGGACGCTTGTAAACCCAGTCGTCTCTGCGTCCTGTCTGAAACGATAAAGGAGTGAGCTTTGGCTACTCTGAAGACTGAACAATTAAAAGCAAAATATGGTGAACGCCACTTGCCCTTCTGTGCACCCAGTAGAAGCGCCACCGCCGCAGACCCATGGAGAGCCCCAAAACCCGATGCCTCGGGGAAGAATGAACGACATACCGGGCATGCCGGGGACACGTGGAGGCCTGACCTTGCGCCTCAACCAGTTCGTCTTCGCACTCGTCGCCGGCTGCGTCATGGCTTCCACCCATGCAACCTCCACATACACCATCTTGCGGTATCTATCGATCTCTCTGGTTCTATTCGATTTTAAATATGTAATTTTTACTGGGTTCTCCTGCTTCTGTCATATGATGCATTGATTTTGCTCCTGCCATGGATTTTCCTTGTTTTGCTTCATTGTGTTTGTTGTCATCTTCTTTGGTTTGCTGCTTTGGAGTGTGGGATTTCTGCCAAATGCTAAATTGCTTGTTGTTGTGGATTTAATGCATTATGTTCGCTTTTACAAATATTGAAGCACTTTTTCCTTGAGAGAAGGGTGATTTACAGTTCAATCAAACACACCACAACTCCTGTCAAAACGCTTTGATTCATGAAAAGAAAGAAAGGAGGAATTAGTATACATTAATTCTCTGTTATGTCTAATTTTTTGAAGCCACCAGTTACTTTAATTACACTTTTTTCTGCCGCTGAAAATATCTTCATGATGCCCGGGGAAGTAATATTATGCTGTTTTAGTTTTAAATGGGGAGTGGAATCACTTGATTCTCTGTTCTCTGTTTTCGTAGAATAACATGTCCATGGTTGGTGTTTGGTGTTTCAGCTACTTTGTTAATGCTGTCAGCTTGCAATGCTTATGGAGCCTTTCTCTTGCCTTCGTTGATTTATATGCCATTTTAGTAAAGCGCAGATTGCGAAATCCCAAAGTTGTCAGCGTGTTTGCCGTTGGTGATGGGGTAAGAAACAGTTCCTTTGGAGTTTTAACAAATTAAGCTTCTATTATGAAAAGGAGAGGAAGCCATGGTTGAGTGGCTTATTAAACCATGGAAAATTTCTGATACTCACTACTGTAATGTTGTCTTGTCTCTACTTTTTTCCAAATTATATTCGATGCTATATATATTGGAATTGGATAATGGAAATCATTTGCATCCAAATGGAAGTTAGGGACTATTTTTAGTCGTCTATGATCGTGTTATCTAGTATCGAAGAAAGTCAAAATATACTTTTCGTTTTAAAATGCAGGCTTTACCAGCTTCTGCATCAAATTGAATGGAACTAGTTAAGTTATTTTCCAGGCATCAAAAGTCTTTGTGCATGGATATAGATGTTCAGTTATGGTTTTTCAGGTCACTAGTGCATCTGGGAGGCACCTTGTAGAAGAATAAGCTTAACAAGTGCTAGACTAAATTTCTGATGGTATGATTCAAAGGTCCGTTGAATGCGAGAGAGGGATACTATTTGATAGCCTTTCTAACTAATTATTATGTGTAAACCTAGCATTACTTCTGAGAATTGATATCGTAGTTTCGAATGGATGACAAGTTTAATGGGGTCAACTCCTTTTGTTTGGGAAAGGTAAGAGGGAAATGATTTCCATGTTCTTTCTTTCGGCCTAGAAATGATATCTCTGGTCAGAAGGGGCCATATAGCTATGGCTTTAGGAACTATTGAGCCAATGACAAATGCATAGGCACAGGCTGTTTGCATATTTGTATCAACTTATTTCTTACATTTTCTTAATCCTAACTGCAGATCAGTTCCACAATCACATTTGCCGCAGCTTCTGCATCTGCTGGTATCTCAGTCCTCGACAGCAATGATTTTCACTCTTGCATACGCGATCGTTGCACAAGGTATCAGGCATCTATAGCTATGGCCTTTCTGAGTTGGTTTGCTGTTTCATCATCATTTGTTCTGAACTTCTGGACGTTGGCATCCAAGTGAAGTCATTGAAGGTTCAAAGGGATTTTTCCCACTAGGTTTTTGGCAGAATTTCTTAAGGTGGTCTTTGATGAAGTGCCTAAGGAAGCTCATAAATTATATACGCATGATAGATTTACCATATGGAATTATATCTTTTGCACACCATAATTAGTTTTACATACATGACTCTGCTGAACGTAATGCTTTTAAAGTTATTTCAGATCAAATTTAATACAGAAAGATGTCAAGCTTGTTTACATACATGTCAAGCTTTTCAAGAAGATTATGAACCCAACCGAGTCATGAGCCACCTAAGACAATCAAGTTATAAACGATTTTTCAACACGAACGCGACGTGATTATTGTATGCGTAACATTACATGACAAGTATAATCTGTTTATTAATCAGACAAGTGCAATCTATTTGTTAATCAGATTGAATTGGTGATGTTTGTGTTTAACATGAATAACTTGTTTACAACTCAACACGATTAACTGTAAAGAATAATATGCCAGCCCTACAATAAAATCTTGTTTTTAGTTTTTCTTTTAATTGTAAAGAATAAACTCATTTTTTTATGTCGATAAAGAATACACAGTTGGTCCACCATAAAAATGGGATGATTCACTATAAACAAAAAATGATGATAGAAGAATATAAAAAATAAAAATAAAAAAATGTTTTTTTTATTTGTCATTTGCGGCCCTTAGCCATGATTGAAATTTGAAGGGAGGGAAGTTGAAGGTGGGTTCTTCTTTTTTAAAAGGATAAATTTAGTTTTTAAAATTACAAAAATATTAGACAATAAAAATGGGGACATAATAAAGTGTAGTCTTTTGGGCTTTACCACTCCCACAGTTTCCAGCTTCAGAAATCTTCAAGTCCCTCGCAGAAACTTAACAATTGAGGCCAGAAGTCCCTCGAAGAAACTGAGCAAGGTATAATCTTTTTTCCTTGAATGCCCTTAATCTCTCTCTGTTCGATTTGGGTTCGTTTACTGGAGCGAGATCTCGACCACTGTAACGTCCACGTTTCGTAAGTACTGGGCTGGTGGTGTAGAAGTTTCTTACGATTCTGAGAGATGGGAATTCTAGGTTGAGTGGCTTTGAGGTGATTAAACTGTCGAAGAGACTTCCAATTGCATATATTTTGCCAAGTCGATTTGATGATAAAGATATTGATTGAATCTTGGTTGTATAAATCAGCTTCACTTGGCTTAGCTTACTTAGGTGATTATACTGAAATCTAGGGCTCTGGGCAGTACAAATGTTGTTTCTCATTACAAAAATTGATCCCCAGTATTATAATTGTTCAATTTGGTCTATAATTGTATGATGAATGCATGAAAAGGCTAATTGGTTTATACCCAAGAAAAAAAATAACTGCCAGTATTTTCATAAATGTCACGAGGGAGTGTTTCTAGAGATGGTAAACATGGGTGTTGGTGCATTTTTTCAAACAATTCTTATTTACTGAAGCAAATATGAAGCATGCCTAATGCACATCAGCCATCACTAGTATCTTCAATTAAGGGCGCTTTTACTATTTTGAAACTTGGAGCATTGCCTGGTTTACTCACATTTACATTTGGTTTGCTTGTGACTATCAGAAACCAAACAGGGATCAAACAGGGAAGCCATGTCTGGCCTCCCCCGGTCCTCCAGTGCTCCGCTGAAGAACGGCCTTCCTCCCCAAGAACTGCTGGACGACCTCTGCAGGTGTGCAAGAATAGATGCTCTTTTCCTATTTAGTTATTGTCTTCCTCTTCTCTTCTCTCTTTGTAGTGCTGAATCATAGGTCGAATAAGTGATTATAAGCTTATTTTTGAAAGTATGTAGACTGTGTAATTTATAATGCAATAAGCTTTTCATTTATACATCTCTATATCATTTTCTTAATACAAGATCTATTATCAAATCACCAATTTCTTCCTCCTGCCTCCTGTTGCTTACAATTTATCTTTGTTATTCTGACTCCATTTGATATGGATCTGAATCTTTTTCTCTACCAATTTCCTTGCAGTCGGTTTGTTCTCAATGTTCCAAAAGAAGACCTGCAATCATTTGAGAGGATTTTATTTCTCGTGGAGTATGCTCATTGGTTTTATGAGGACAACTCGGTGGAGAAAAATCCATCGCTGAAGTCATTTAACTTGAAGGAATTCACTTCTTTATGTATCCTGTGCAGTTTATTAATGCTATCAGAGTCAAAATTTCTCTTCGTGTTTTTTATGTGTCACCACACTAAACCAAAAACATTCTATTCCTGGATTTCTTGTAGGACTTGCATAATTTCTCATATTGCTCTGGATGTTTTTTTAGTACATGACATCATATTGTTTATTTCATTCAGTCCCTCATACATCCATGCTTATCTATTTGTTATTCCCCTGGTACTCCTTCATTCATTGGTGCATCCTTATTTTCCTTAATATATTGCAGTGTTTAACAGCTGTGATGTTCTTAAACCTTATGTTGCCCATATAGATGACATATTTAAGGACTTCACTTCGTACAAGGTTAAGGTTCCTGTAACTGGAGCCATTATTTTGGATGAAACCTATGAAAGGGTGAGGATTTTTGTCAATGATTCTATAACTCCAAAATTTGACCTTTTTTTTAGACAAAATGAGTTTTCGTAAGGATACTCTCCTAATATGGTAAACCATTTGCTATTTTCAAACATGACTACTGGTTGATATCATAAGTTCTTGTTATGTGCATGCACAAACTTGTGTGTGAGGTGAAAATTTGGTCAACTATTGGAGCTTTCTTGAAGCAGTATGATTTTTTCACTTGTACTAATTTACATTTGTCCAATTGACAGTGCCTACTCGTGAAGGGATGGAAAGGATCAAGCTGGAGTTTCCCACGCGGAAAAAAGAATAAAGATGAGGAAGACCATGCATGTGCCATCCGAGAAGTAAGATTATTTCTTATGGAGTTTTCTTTCTTAATCCAGTTCAATTTTTCTTCCTGATATTTACAGTGAGATTTCACAGCCCTCTCCAGTGAAGTTGACAATATTGTAAATGATTTTTTTAGCTCTTTAAGTTGTTATTTAGGTGCGTAATAATTGTTATACAGATAATAGATGATATATCTCTATGTTTCTCTATGCCACTGTTGATGTGTCATGAAGGTATAGATGGTTGGTGTGTGCACAACTAGTACGTTCAATGTTGCGTATATGTGCATGCATATCCATGTTCATCTTCTTGATATAATAAGATCTCCTTCTGTTAGTCAGAGCTGACAAAATAAACTACATGTGATATGGCTTGGGGATTCATATCATTCAATAACAATGTTCTTGCTGTATACTTTTGTGACACATTAGGAGCTTGTATGGGACAGGAATTGTTTTAGAACCCAACTTTTCCCCTAACTCTCACCTGTAATAGGACCAATGATGTTGTGGGACTCACTCTATGCGATAGATTTGGGGAAAGGGTTGAGAGAATAGTTGGGTTTCACATAATCATCCTACGGTTATTGCGTATTTTACTAGGAAAGTTACTGGATGAATGGAACTTTACACCAGTAGGTCTTGTTGCGTCATTTTTTTCCCCTCTGAAGGCATGCACAACCTAGACAGAACCTCCCCCTTCTATTATAAATAACCTGGTTTTTTTGTTGTGAACGCAGGTCCTTGAAGAAACAGGTTTTGATGTGACAAAACTACTTAACAAAGATGAGTACATTGAAGCCGTATTTGGACAGCAAAGGGTGCGGCTCTACATTATTGCTGGTGTGAGGGAGGATACTGCCTTTGCACCACTCACCAAAAAGGAGATCAGTGTATGGGGTTTATAATGCATCAATGTTTATCTACTTTTTTTTTGTGTGCATAGATTTTACATTTCTTGGTGTAATTTATTCGAAGGGAAAACCAATTGTAGTTTTCATTGTAGGTTATACTTTGGGGATAAGATATCGATCACTCAAAATATGGTATACCATCATATGGTGGTCTGGATTTTTGAAATTTGTATTCCTAACATTTTCATAGAGTTTATAGAACAACTTGCAGAGTTTTGTCTCTTAATTAAAATTTTAATTTGTTTTCTTTTTATTGGCTCTGTGACCTCTAAGTTTTTAATAAATGTCATCATCATCGTTAGATAGACTACATAACTCTTGTATCCTGCACATTATCATAGGTTAAGCGCACAGCTTTTGTTATCTGTTTGCAGGAAATCGCATGGCACCGACTGGATGACCTTCAGCCTGCAAGTAATGATGTGATATCTCGTGGTATCACTGGCCTCAAGCTTTACATGGTGTCCCCTTTTCTAGCGTAAGTTGTCTTGGTATATAAATTTAATTACTTTCTGAATTGTTTCAACATTTTTTATAATGTCTAATAGGACCAATTTCTTGCTACAGATCATTGAAATCCTGGATTTTAGCACATCAGTACGCAATTGCTCCAAGAACTGATATGCCACTCAAAGGTTCTTTCCCTCCCTTTGAAGTCTTTTGGTAGCCTATAAGCTTCAGGCATCTATTAAACTCGTGGGATAAAAAAAGAAAAAAGAAAGATGAATGATACAAAAGCTTGGAGAAACCAAAGCATATGAACATGAATCGTTTGCAAATGGATCGTGGTTTTCTTATCCATATAGGATACAATAGCAGTGGTATATTTTAGTATACAGTTTGTCATAGTTGAGCACCTAAATTGAATGCTCTGATGTTTCCATGATATGCACGTTTACATTTTTGTTTTGATGGTGAGTTGTCTTTGATCTTTATAAAAGCCCGGATTTGTCAGAAAAAAATTTCTGCTTCCCTGATGAACTTTGTTCTCATCTTCCTTAGGAATCAGCATGTGGAAAGCAAAGAACAGCTCGATAGGGAGTAGCAACATGATAGTGGAGAGCCAATCAACTAAACCCGAACCTGATGTTCATCCTCCTGACACAGGACTTGGCAAGAGTTTCAGAAACTTCAGGTTTGACATTGCTCCAATCTTTCAAGCCATTGAAGCTGGTTTCCGTGCTTAAGCGCAACTTGCTTCTTGTAAAGTGGTTTAAATTCACATAGCTGGGTTTCCCCATTTCTCATGTATTACTAAATACTATAGAGTTGCGCTCATGTCAGATGTACATCATTTGGGTTAGGTTTTCAGTTGTGGGTTTATGTATATTTTGTATAGAAACCCACGTGTTTTGAAGGACAGAATTTTCAGTTGAAAATTGGATCAGAGATTCAGAGACAGATGGATGAATGAGAAAACCAGATTTCTGAAGCAAAATGATCTGTGCTCGTTCACTATGACAGATTGGTCTTCTGCTTTGTCTTCTAGAAACATTACATCTGTGAATTGTGTTCACTTAAACCAGTCTACTGCTTTCTGAATTACAATAGCCATTAGATAGAAAACTGACCATAATGGCTTTTTTGTTTACCTCCATAATGAAGGTGCCGACAATTGTGAAAATTTCTTGTATCGTTCTGTAGATACACATTTCTGTATATGTTTGAACTTCGTAATGAGCTTTTATATGCTTGTTTATGATGTGACCCATGTGGTGATAAAATACAAGCGACTGGTGTTTTTTTTTTTTTTTTTCTTTTCTTTCTATGGCATACATTCTACCTGGACTACTTTTTGAATGGTTTATTCAGCTGCTTTGGAGTTGTGGTGTTGGCCATGTGGCTCATGTTCTTCCTGTACACTATATTTCCTTTTTGGATTTGCTTTTACCTCAATTTCGACCAAATTCTTGGCTTTTCCATCGAACAAGATTTATCTGAGATTTCCTTTCCCATTCATTTTTTGTCTGGGTTTGATCCTCTTGTTATATAGAATTGACTGCAGATGCTATACCCATGTCATCATCTGCATTATGGACCCAACATACTTGAACATGCTCATAAGGCAGCCCCATAGCAATAACGTGGTCGCCTCACTCACTATGGTTCATGTGATGAGAGAGACACAAAATGACTTATGGGACTGTCCCATAGAAGTCTTTATCGATCCATTTTCCGGATGATTCGAAGCAGAATAAAATGAGTACATGAATTGCAAAACCCGTGCTACATAGGATTGATTAATGAAGTTTGGCATTATTCGGTAGTGTTAGTCCAAGTATTAGACTGTCAAGAAAGCTCTTTCTAATTCTTTGGCCACCACAAAGAAAGATGACCTAGAAGAATCTACAAGAGGTCCAAAAATTTATGTTCACTTATTAATATTAGTGGGGCAAATCACAGTCCCTCCTATTAGTTGATGCCCCACCATGCATGAAGAGTGCAGCTTTTTTGGACTTTGTATAGGCATGAATTATTATGTACGGATCCCTTGATGATTTTGAAGATGCCCATTTGGCTTTCTTTGGTTTGCTTTGCTTTCTTGACAAGGGACTTAATTTGTGTTGCAAATTTATCTGAATTTTCGATGCATCCCACCTTTTTCTTTTCTTCTTCTTCTTTTTCAAATGTTGGCTTCAAATTTATTGAGGTTTCTTTCCCTCGTGCTATAGACTTTTGTCAAAAGAGCTAAAAAGAGGTACCTAGTATTTTTCTTATGGCTTTGCAAGAGCCGTTAGTCATTATCTGTAAAATCATTGATTGATTTTAGACCTAATTGCAATAATTAATATGTAAAAATCCAGACAAAACAAGATCAATAGAAGCATAAAATCTTGTATAAAACAAGAATAACACTGTTTTTCTATTTCCGACCAATCACAAACTAATACGTTAAAAAGTTATCTCACGTCATTCCGTGTATCTCCAATTGAAGAGGGTGTGAAATCTCATTAAAAATCCAACGGCCCATAAATCAACTTGAATTATTTTATTAGGAAAACCAACCGTCCAATTCCCGAGCAACGACCAAGTAAAAACTAAAAATCGGACGGCTGATGGGATATGTCTGGACACGTGGTCAGACGACCTTCTTCCTCTCAATGTCCTGAAACGAAAAAAATTAAATAGAAAAGGAAAACCAATATGGGCTGTGCCGTCTTGTACAGGAATAACGGGAAAACCGGTGGGCCCTCATTCGTGGCATGCTTTGATTCGTTTGGCTACTAGCTTGAAGAAAGCTGGTGCGGTCGACGGTAATGGTCGGTCAGTCCATCATCACATCATAAACGTGGTTTTTGTGCTCTTTTGATTTTATCAGGAAAATTATCAACAAATTTAAAAAATAAAAATTATTTATGCATCCCTTAATCTTCGACTCTCAACTCAATTTTAATAAAAATATTTTTATATTTGTTTTTTTTAAAAAGAAATATATATATTTGTTCAGCAATTGATGTAATTGACAGCTTGAATGAACATGATTTTTCGAGCAAACAAAAGAGAATCAATTTAAATCATTGAGCCTACTACAATATGTCTCTCTAAGAAATTAAAAGAAATAAAATTATTGGCTTTAAGTCATGTCTCTTCGTTTTTCTCTTTTGGGCTTCAATCATGTCGTTGGTGGTGGGGGGGTGCTTCCCCTTCACTTCACATCCATCACCAGCTTCATTCTTTTCAATCTTGTCATTTTTCCTTTCCAGTCTTTTTCCTAATCCTTCGATTACTCTCTTCCATTAAAATTAGAGCACGTTGGCTTTAAAATCGTACGTAAAGAGAAAAATTTATATACTTCCATTGCATTATCCCGTTCTTTTAAGAGAGATAAGAAGAAGGAGACAATAAAGAACGAAATATTTCTCGTACGTTCAAAACAACTGCTCACTGCTCATACACCTGTTATTAACGTTTGCTCAGGTGTAATGTAATGGCATGTGTGCTGGAGGTTGAGGCTATCTGAAATTGCTTCGCTGGCCGACCGCCCAATGACATATGGCTTGATCTGATTTGTTCCTCTATGGTTGTCTGTCTCTCATTCGTATTCGAATCCACGTAACGTAAGCTTTGTCTGCTAATCATAATCAATAAACAATCATGGAGGAAAGGATAATGGCTAATTAGTGTGACTCTGTGAGAGGCCAAAAAAGTCTGCGGCTCTCACCGCTGTGCTCATTTATTTGAACACTGGAAAAAACGTCATCAACCCTTTTTTTTTTTTGGGTTAACGCCGTTTTATTAAATTAGCGTTTTCTACTTCTGGTAACATGGGATATTAGTCCCATTACCTACCCACTTTGTCGAGACGAATAATTTAATAAATAAATTGTGGAAACAAAGTTAAAATAATGTGCGAGGAAAGGAGGTGCTCTTTTAATCATTTTTTACTTTAATTTCTTATCATTTATAGTTTCTTTCATATGGCGTAAATAAAATTTTCCAAAATTTTATCCCCAACGGTCATGAAATGTCGTTTTCTCATTGAATACGATATTTCAATCCCCAACGGCCATCAAATGTCGTTTTCTCTAGACACACATCTTCCTCCCACCCATATTACAAGAGAATTTTGAGTAACATATATTTATCATAACATTCTTTTAATGAGGCAATCCTACTCAAAATTATAACATGTAAACAGTCTAAGATTTGGGATTAGGAAATTGGTAATAGAAGACGTGATATAATTTGAATGGATAAATAGACAAAATCTTTAGTATTGAATGAGGAATAATTAATTATGAGGTGTTTTTCTTCTTCGGTGGGGGAGAGAATTATTATATGATGAACTGGAAAGTGACGTGGTATGCCGTGTGTTTGTGTGCCTCTTATCCCAACCCAACCCAATATCCAGCGGTAAGCCTAAAGCATAAGAATGGGACCCACTCTCCCGCTGCTTGTGTTTTATTAACGTTGAAGAACCGCCAAGCCATCTCCAACCATCCATTTTTCGGCCTAACTTAGCCGATTTCGCGGTGAAGCAAGACGACCATCCAGCGGTCCATCACCACGTGATCAGCTTCGGGACGTGTGGCTCACAGCCACCCACGTGTCACTCCATTTCGAAGCTTATTTTGACCGTCGACAAATTTTTATTTACGTGCGTTTTTGGTCGTGCGTGGGGGGTGGGCCGTCTGCGCCCAGCAGCAGCTGAGTCCGAAGGACAACAACAGTTCTGTCTGCAGCGTCGGCTGTCAAATACAAGGACTACTGTTGGGTTTTGGCCCGTTGCGAGTCACTGCTACTCACTGAGTCATTTTGAACGCGCTGCACGCCCTCTTGCCAAAAAAATTCTCTTTATCATCATTGAATTCTGAAACATGCATGTCTTTCTTTTTCCAATTCTGATTCGAATAAAAGCATTACACATAAAATAAAGGATTTTGGAAGGTGATATTCATATTTCTCCCAAATTACGGTAAAATACAAAAGAAAAAACTTTTACATGCATGTCAATTTGTTATTGATAAAAATGTAAGAATTCCTACTTGGAAATATTTTCCTAAAATAAATAGTAGTGATAAACAAGGTTCATAACTTTTTTTGTCCTTTTATTTAATGACATATGAGGTACCTTTTATTTATTTATCAATATAGTATTTAGACCCCAAAAAACATGTCACATAAGAAACCTCACACCAATTCACAATTTAAGACGATAATTAACTTGATAAATAGTCTATATTTCACCGTTTAACATCATAAGTATCTTACATTGCTAAATAGTATCGGAAGCTTAAAATTTCATCATCTTGAAAAATGATGTTTTGGGGGGAGGAGAGATTTCGAAAGCAACATTTCTTATATCTTTAAGAAGAAAAATCTTACATTGTGGTAAGTGAGTGGGAAGCACAAGAAACGGAGGAGTGAAGTAAGTGGGAGGTCAGGTGGCCCCAGTAAAAAGTCAGGCCACATAGTCGGTGAAAGCCAAAGAACACACTAAAATAGTATGTGGGTTCTGTCCAGAAATTTCAAATTGCAGTAATTAATCCTAATCCCTCACCCATATATACCCCCTTCTCCTCACTCTCTCACACACCAACACCCTCCCCTCTCTCTCTCTCTCTCTCTCTCTCTCTCTAGAAATTTCAAAAGCGAAGACTCTGTTTTTCTTTAGCCTCAGCTCCCCTGCTTCTCTGTTTCTCCCAAACTCTGTGAAGCTTTAGCTAATTAAGCTTAATGGCCAAGGACGTTGAAGTTGCAGAGAGAGGCTCTTTCTCAGCGAAGGACTACCATGACCCACCTCCTGCACCACTCTTCGATGCAGTGGAGCTCACCAAATGGTCCTTTTACAGAGCTCTCATAGCTGAGTTCATAGCCACTCTTCTTTTCCTCTATGTCACTGTGCTTACTGTCATTGGGTACAAGAGCCAGTCAGATACAACTGCCAATGGTGACGCTTGTGGTGGGGTTGGGATTCTGGGTATTGCTTGGGCCTTTGGGGGCATGATCTTTGTCCTTGTTTACTGCACTGCTGGGATTTCAGGTCAGTTTTCGTTTCTAACTTCATCATTTTACTTCTAAGTACAGAAATACGCTAAAAAGCTGAAGTCTTTGCTGTGCGTTTTGTGTGATTTTGTTGTTTATATAGAAATTAGCTAAAAAGCTGATATCTTTGATGTGGCTTTTGTGTGGTTTCGCTTGTATATACACAAATTAATTAAAAAGCTGATGTCTTTGATGTGGGTTTTGTGTGAACAGGGGGTCACATTAACCCTGCAGTGACATTTGGGCTGTTCTTGGCTCGCAAGGTGTCGCTCGTCAGAGCTGTTTTGTACATGGTGGCTCAGTCTTTGGGGGCTATAGCCGGTGTTGCTTTGGTCAAGGCTTTCCAAGAGAGCTACTACACCAAGTATGGCGGTGGAGCCAATGAGCTCAGTCAAGGCTACAGCAAAGGAGTTGGGTTGGGTGCTGAGATTATTGGGACCTTTGTGCTGGTTTACACTGTGTTCTCTGCTACTGACCCAAAGAGGAGTGCTAGAGACTCCCATGTTCCGGTACATACCTTTCTTTCATCACCATTTACTATTTATTTTCTCTGATAGCTTCTCTGGTTTTTGCTACAAAATGGTAATTAGACAAAAGAAAATAAAAAAAAACAGGGTGGCTGAGAAAAGAAGAGAGAGAAATTAGTGTAGTAGTGTTATATGGTTTTTAGTTTTGTAGAAAACTTTTTCCGCTATGTAGATCTATAAACATGTTTCTGGGATTTTCATTTTTGTTTTGATATAAATTTATTTTTTAACCCATTTTAATTTGGAGAACATAGTTATTTGTGTAAGAGAATTGAGAAAACTTGGTCACATGTTTTAGTTTTTGAGATTTAAAATTCCTTCTGAATATGCATTATTTATGAGATGTATTATTACATAGGAAAACAGAATACCTTTGTGTTCTTGAGTTGAGTGCATTATTGAATTTGTATTTTTTATGTTGGACTGTATTATTGAATTGACTTGGTACAAAGACTTTAAGCTTCATTGAATGTCGAGCCTGTATTTGCCTTAACATCTTGTGATAAAATATACCCTCATTAAAAAAACGCACACACTATTACACGGTACAATAGTAATTATATAATTCGATTCAATTAACGCTATAAATGATAGTCTAAATTATTCTATTTCGGTACAAAATCATAGATAAGCTTTACCAAGGATTGCCAAGCATTTGGTACTGAGTTTCCTCTTACGTTTTTAGTAACAAAATGTATCAGAAGTAGGACCAAACTGAAGGCGAACACACTCTCTTCATAAACTGGTCTAATCAACACATGTGATTTCCTTATAAAATGTGTAAATCAAAATAAAATTTTATAAAATGTGTAAATCAAAATAACGTTGTATACTAGTGTTTTCGGTCCTTATTACATATATAAATGGATACTGCCCTTGAAATGATTATAAAAACCAAAATTTCTTTAAAGGTGAATCCGTGGAAGAAAAGTATCAAAAGAAAAGTAACATTTCTAAGCACCACCATGTCCCTAATGAGTAGGTAGGTTCATACCGTGCGCTGCCCAAGTGGTTTTTGTGGCTAGAATTTTAGGGCAACACAGTAGATGCCAAGGGGAGGTGACCTAATTTTGTTTGCTTTCAACAAGTTGATTCTACTTTTTCAGTTTCTTCTGCCCACCTTTTCAGCCTTTCCATTCATCTTGACGTGCTCTGCCCTCTCAAGATGGTCTTTACCTTAACGTCAAACTGTGGGTTCTTCCTACTATTCCTGTAAAGTAAAACGTCTTTTGAGTGCCATTTGAGGACCATTTAGGTATTATCTTAATAGTTAAAGTTAGATCAGTGTCTTAATTTGTTTCCTGTATCACAAAGACAAAGTTCAGAATAGTTTCCACATGATATGCTGAGTCACATTTATGAATGAAAGGTTGTCGAGTTTTGTTTTTATTTAGCTTCACGGGAAGGTCCTTTGGAACTGTTTTAGTCCATTTTCTGTTCCAAGTGTGTTGTTGCTGATTTTGGTCTTGTAGATTTGACTGGAAGAACAGACATCCATCCACTCAGAATTTGTTTTTATGAATATGAAATGAGAAAAATAATATTATAGTTTATGAAGCTGATAAAATTGTACTCTGCTGTGAATTTTTAAAGGTTTTGGCTCCACTGCCAATTGGGTTTGCTGTGTTCATAGTTCACTTGGCCACAATCCCAATCACTGGCACCGGCATCAACCCTGCTAGGAGTCTTGGAGCTGCTGTCATCTACAACAAAGACAAGGCTTGGGATGACCAAGTATGTATATAATATTTAATCACTTTTATTTTATTTTATTTTTTCTAATTTTAGTTTTGTGATATTGTATCTTATGTGTAAACTTTTCCTCCATCTTTTTGTTTGCAGTGGATTTTTTGGGTTGGACCCTTCATTGGTGCAGCCATTGCAGCCTTCTACCACCAATTCATCTTGAGAGCAGGAGCTGTCAAAGCCCTTGGATCATTCAGGAGCAACCCCCATGTTTGAATATTTTCAGAGACTCCATGAATTGAAGTTGCTTCCTTTGTCATGGTTAGGGTGGGAAACAATGGAAGAAGGCATCATGGGATTTGAAAAAGAATAAGTTATAACGGCTAGTATTTATTATTTGTGCTTTTATAAAGGCTAGTATTTATTATTTGTGCTTTTAGCTTATGCTTGTGTATGAAGGTTTCTTTTTCTCCTCTCTCTCAATTTCCTTTAGAAAGAGGGGCTGAGAGGGCCATTAAGTTGTAGATACAGTCAGGTTGAAAAGGGGGAGCTTTTTGTACCCCTTACTGCTTCTCCAAACACTTGCCTTTGAATTTACTTCAATGTCATTTTCATTTCCATCTCTCCTCCTTTCTTCTTTGTACCCATCATGCTTTCAAGAAAAGTTCATACTATTTGGTCACTTCTGCTTGCTGTATAATGTCTCAATTAGCTTGCACAAACGAATAATTTGCACCCAAAAATAAGGTAAATATAATAATAACATCATCAACAGGACCTTGACTTGTAGGCTAATAGTCTCAAGTTCGAATCCCATAGCACCTTTCATAGTCTGTGTGAGGAAGCTTATTGTAGTTTAGATTATCGCTTGTATTAAAAAAATTAAAATCATATATATACATATTATAATAACAACTCAATATATAATCAGATAAACAATTACGTTTGAGATGTGTGCGAAGCATAAGCTTGCAAGTCATTAGGAGCCTAACACTTCCCACATGGACTCTCTCTGTGCTCCATTTTGTCTGTCGGCCCAAAATACTAGACCTCGCTGGCTTCTCTTTCCTTCTACACTCTACTACTTTCAACCCTTATCCCAACAACACAATCAATCCCATATCTGTCTCAATCTCTCCGCAAATTGTGCCTAACTATTCTAAGTTTTATATAATGATACCTACTTAGACAAGTCAATATATTTTTTCTATGTATGTGACAACAATGAGAGTATATGAGAATTTAGTAGCTTATGGAACCTCGATAACATGAATGTGGGGATCCTTTAATATTTTCTTGCTCAAATAAGAATACTTATTTAAGCTATATGCTTTGTCTAAGTTCAATTGATAGATGTGAGGGCTTGTAATTCAGTGTGATTGATCAGTTAGTTACCGTAATTTGTTTTTCTTCCTATTTTTAGATATAAGCAAGGTCTAAAATATCAATAATATCAACGAAATATTGAGGATATTATCGTTTTTTCGGGTCTAGAATATTTTGGAACATATCCATACACATATCGTATAATTGTCGATAATATCAGAAAATATCGATGTCAATAATTTCTCACACACTTCAACAACATTTGACCAAAATATCGTGATAATATCGATAAATATCGAAAATATCGCTATATTAGGGGGAAAAAAAAAGCAACACTCACGCAAAGAAGATTACTTGTTACCTATAACTTCAGACTCTGTTGGAGTGGGAAGTAGTAACTATGGTTATACTCAAAACCAACCCTTTTTCCTACCCTCCATATCTCATGCCTTTTGGGATGGAATCAAGCGGCTCATGGAAAGAATATGAGACCCAATCTTCAAATGATTTTGCTTATAGACAACACCAACCAATCTCAGATCCATATGGGAGGCATGTTAACGACTACATGCAAAACTATTTTGGAGATTTATCATTTGATGACTACTCTTCACATTACACTTACTCTACACATAGAGACAATGAAGACAATAAAAAAATTGAACCTCGTAGAAACTCTATGTGGTACTAAATCACCGAAGTATCTTACCATGCAATGTATAAAATGTAAAATATTGTAGTAAATCATTATTAGTTTTTGTCAGCTCGTTATATAATCAACTTAAATCAGATAAACTCACCATGCAATGAATTTCCTTCTAATTCTTTGTGATAAACTAATAGATAATTGACTAAATAAATATCCTCAAAATTTTCAATAAAAATTTTCAAATTTTTTTTACAATTTCCGTGGTTTTTATTCAAATTTTACCGATATTAATAGTGTCCCGATATTTCCATTGAAATTTCTGTGATTTTAGACCACTGATATTTCCAAAACCATCGATATTTTAGACCTTGGATATAAGTAATATGAGTGATGAGGGCATTGAGCACATTGATGTTTACTTATCACGGGTATTGAAATTCTAGACTTTTATGCATTTTCTAACATATAATGAATAAAAATTTATGCATTTACAAACTCATAATAAATCAAAATTTATGCGAATTTTATGTTAAAATCTAGCTGTAATCAAATAATCTCAAAATTAGGAATGAGATCAACTACTCCCATTCCTTGATTTCCCTCACTAATTTTCCTGATTCATGATTTCCCCCAATCATGGTAAATAAACATAATCGTAGTTGGTTCGATCATGGTAAGTAAAAATAATCGGAGTTGGCCGAATCAGTCAAGTCTAAGGAGGGACGCACCTATCAGCTATTTTTGCCTCCGAAGCGCAAAACCAAAGTGGGTCATATGGCCCATATCTTCCATCTCGTATGCAGCTGGAAAAGGCTTGAACCCAACAAGTTTGAACATGGCCTAAATCGAGCTATAGCTAGCTTGAAAAATCCTATCCTATCCTACCTCACCTGATCTCACCCACTTCGAGTTCGAGTTGTCATTGGATCTCTTGCGAGAGACTTGGCTACAATCCAAGAGCTCTTCCTCAAAAGGACAAACAATGACATCGAAGATAAGACATGTATACCGTTATTCACACCACCCTCTAGATAAAAGATTTGCCAAAATGCCAAAATTCTCATTCTTTGTGGTAAGATCTATGGCTGAAACGTATCAGAAACATCTGCTATATGCATATATGTATATACGTTTTCTATATTACGATTAGCTACGCTTACGGATAGTTCATTTTTGACCTAATCGAGTGACCATCTAGACACAAAATTGGTTATCCGCAAAATACATTCCATTGTATATAAATAAATGGTCACGTTACTAGACGTACCTATTCCAATAAGCATATTTTATAAGCAATGGTGCAGTGGTGTGCACGCTTCTATGATTGCTTCTAATAGCACGGCATGCATATTATCTATACTTCAAAGTCAAGCAACAACTACCACTTCCTCTTCATCAGTCCTAATAAAAAAACCCATTTCAGCAACTAAGATATCTACACTTCAATTTTTTTCCAACAAATCTCTATCATAAATGGCACCCATCACCACCCTTGTCTCCTTCATTCTCACTCATTTTGGGTTTCTCTTGAGCCCTTGGACACCCGCATTCCACAGTTTCAGGTCTGAAAATCCTCCCGTTGATCACTTCCGTCCTCCCGTTGGTCTCTTCCCCTTGGCTTATGGTTTTGCAGCCATCATGTAATCTTCTTCAGCTACCTGCATTCTTGTTCGAAATACCATATCAAATGTTCATATATATGCTCAAAGTTCCACCTGGGTATGTTCAAGTTCAAGTTCAAGTTCGAAGAAGGCTAGTATTTTAGTTTTGGAGCTGCGATGGCATGGTGTTTTGAATTTGTGATTTAGGCAAATATCAATTGCTTTGCATGTAAATGTATTATATATGCTTAGGATTTGTTTTATGCATCATATATCCTTATATTTTCACAATTAAGCTAATCGGTCTCCGTTGTCTATAATACATTTCAGCCTAAGTTTTATTGTAGCAGTGTTGTTTAATTTAACTTTGAAGATATGTTGATTCCAAGTTTGACAATTGTGAGTTCAGAACGACCATCTGCTTTAAGCATAGAAGATAATGGAGTTGCCTAGCAGAAAAGCAATTAAAGCATAACTACTACACACCCACCCTCTAGCATATGTCAACATTCATCACCCTCTAACTTTTTTTTTTGTTGAGGAAATTTCGTATTGAGAGAGGCGATAATATACTAAACTCTCACACATACTACACATATGTTAGGACTTGAACCTAGAACCTTGCATGAGGGAGCAATTACTCCAAACCACTACACTAGTGGGTCATTTGCCTTCGCCCTCAAACTTTACTTGTGAGGAACATATGCATTTATCTAACAAACTAAAGTCATTGTACATCACTACACACCATCCTCAAGCCTCATTCACTCAATAATTCATTTGTTAAAGAAAAATTTTCATTTGACAATGACGAGAGTGACTCAACACCTAACGCGTGAACAATTAAATGGGTGAATCATTGAACCCCTCCCACAACCCCCTCATTAATGAGAATTATATTCTCAAGAATCCAACCACATGTCACCCAAACCGTCAACTCCAACTCCAACTAGCCCAACCCAAAACATCCACATGCAACCATACCCAATAAAACCCACAACTTCAAAGTAATTGAGTTAAATCAAATAGAAACAATTAATGGTGGGCACTCAAACCGGCGAACCAGAAATCCGAGCGGAACCACACCGAACCAAACCGGAAAAAAACCGAGTTGACTAAAAAGTTAAAAACCGGTCAAAAACCGAACGGACCGGTTTTGGATCCAATTTCATGTCTTCAAAAATCGGACTGGGCCGAACAGAACCGGTCAAATTAAAAAATATATAACTTTAATATTTATTTATATTTAATGCTATATTTTTAATTTAATAACTAATATTTATTCAAGTTCAATTTCAAAATATCTCTATTTTCTAACTTTAATATTTATTTTTATATGAAATTGAATAATTTGTTAATTTTCAAGTCTAAATAAATAAATTTTCAGTTGAAAATTGTATTAAGAAATAATTTTTAAAAAATAATTTTTATAATCCGGTTCAACCCGAACCGAACCCGAATTGGACAGTTTTTGAAATTTTTTTAATTAAAACCAAACCGATCCAAACCTAATGAATAGTACCAGATCGGTTCCAATTTGAGGCAAAAACAAATCCAACCCGAACCGTACCCAACCCAACAAACAATCTTAATCAAAGAATTGAAAAAACAGAGCCCATGTCTTCTCACGCACAAAGTTTCTAGAGACAGTATTTCCTTGACCCCAAAAAAAAAAAAGTTATTTTTTCTCATTTCAACTTATTCCATGATCAAAGGCACGACGTCGTTTCGAAGAAGAACTTGTCCTGAATTAGTACGTCCCTCTTCTTCTTGTTGAAATAGTGTTCTCCATTCTCTCGTCTCTTGACCATCACCGCGAAAAAAGAGAGAGAAAGAGATGCATCTATGGCCCTCAGCGACGATCAGAGACTCCTTCAAGCTTGCTTATCTGAGAAAGCTCGAATGGAACCTCCAGAGAATGAAAAGGGAAAAAGAATCATCAGCTTCCGTCAATCAGAAGCTGTTAGATAGCCAAGAAGGAGGAGTCCAACAATCGAATAGCCAAGAAGGTGAAGTCAATGGAAAAATGGCCGAAGTGCCCAATCCAAAGGCGCATGGAGTGGTCCTTGGACTTTGCAGAGAGATCCTCATGCTTCTCTCCTGTTGCTTCTGTTGTTTCTGCTGCGGAGGTAATTCATTTCATCTCAAACCCTTGTACTTTCACATGCTTTTGTTTCAAAATTTTGTTTGAAATGAAGTTATATGATATGGGTTTTCATTATATGAGCCATTGGTTTGTAGAGTATTTGCTAAATTTTGGAGCGGGTGTTTTAACACGCCTCTGAAAAATTGGGTTAAATTCTTTAGCAATCAAATTTGTAACTTGTAATAATCTTTGGTTAGGGACTTTACTGTGACATTCTCTTCGTTATGTGCTGTGTGAGAAAAATGTCTTGATACTAAGGTATTGTTGAGCACATAACTGTAGAATGGGTATTTGAATCATTTTTCCCTATCACATAGGGGATTTGATTTGGGGAATGGAACTACCTTGCTTGCGTTAAAACTAAAATGTATTGCAGATTCAAGCAGTGCTCTTATGGTTTGATTTCTAGTTTGAATAGGAGATGCTGCTGGAATTCTCTCATACCTTTTCATGTAGTTTAATCATTAGGTGATTGGTGAAATACCCAGTAAGATCAAAGGCCAATCGACTAGTTCAAGGAATTTATCAGTTGGACAGTTCTGCCTGCTTTTGTGAGCCTGTAAGGGGTGGGTGTTGCAGTTTGACAAGGATTCTTGTGTCTGGTAAGGAAAAAGAGAAAAAGAGTAGTTTGTTTGCTTGTACGGAGAGCTGGTTAATAAGGTTAAAAATGAGATTTCATTAATGAACAGACCAGTTAAATATTCACATCCAAAGATTCATTCAGGATGGCATGTGCAGCTGATTATGCTTGAACATGGGAAGTATCTATAATTGTCTTGTTGAGCTGAGAATGGGGAGAATCCATTCAGGAACTTTTGAATTAAATAAATTGGAAATATTTGAACATAGAACTCTGCACACTTCTTCACTACCTGAATCATGGTCCTGGACCAAGAACCATCTTAGGTATTAGCCTACTAGAATAGATTGAATTTCTGTTTAGATATGAATCTTAGGGTGCTTGTGCCCAAGAAAGTGGAAGGCTATCCATATATTCTCACGAAACTTGTTGCTGTTCCCATTAATCTATGCTCTAAAGCATGTCTGCATATATGCAAAGATTGAATACCCAAGATGCCTCTACTTTGATATGGTCTGTCTAGCGTGTAGTGATATATCTTTGGTGCGGTTGGAAAACAAAATGAATGATATATGATGGGATGTTGTAAATGAAACAGGCAAAAGTAGTTCTGAAAGGCTGTAATGATTGGAGCATCATGTACATGCTTATCTAAGTCTGCATGTCATGGAAAGACTGCTTTGTAGGTGGGGGGTTTTCTGTGAAGATATCATAGTATTGGCAGAGTTGTGACAGCGAGCCAGTGATCAGGTTAATCAGTTTCATGCTGACAATATAATCATACACCCATTACATTCGGGTTGGTGATGTCTTCTTAGATCATACACTAATGTGTTTCCGTTTGCCTATACATGTCTCTTCATCTTACAACAGGCACTGTTAAGTCGTATTTTCTTATTTCTCATTATTAAGTAATGACTTGATCATGATTCTGATATGAGGGTTTTCTTGTTTCAGCTTGTGCAGGGGAAGATGCTGATCTTGTCTTCTGATGACAAGAATTTAGGGATTGAATTTCAAGGACAATATTATGTAGCCTTTTGTTTTTTTTTCGTGTGTGTTTAGTCTGATATGTACAGTCTACACTAATAGAATGTCAATCTTCATTGTTCAGACGGAGATGATTCATGCTATACCATTTGATTGCTTGACTGAGCTCAATTTCAAACATAACCCCAGGGGTCATGGGTTCAATTCTCATTACTCTACCTAGCACCTCTCTCTCTCTCTCTCTCTCTCTCTCTCTCTCTCTCTCTCTCCCTCACAACTTCACAAGACAAGACTATAAATTAATGAAGGGAAGGAAGACATGTGGCAACACCCCATTGGTTATGTAATTAAATACGAGAGTAAATGGGCGGTAAATACAAAGTTTTGTCAAAAGGGCAACTAGTTTAGAGGCTATTGATTATAATAAAAAAGAATAAATAAAAAAAGAGGGCAACTAGTTTTTCAAGCTCGTCCATGGTAATGGTAGAGGCTGCTCTTGATTTATAGACAGACTCAGAGATCAAGGAGGTTGGTTGTTTGGTCCCGGTTGCAATTTGCATGCCACCCCCACCCGCATTAATATTCACACCCAATCCATCCCAACTACCAAAACCACCCAAACCAAAGCAGCAATAAGTAACTCCAACGACTTCCTCCCCACACTCTCACTCTTTTCCAGGGTCTTTGGATACTCTCACCATCTGGCGTTACAAAATGGCGCACCCAATTGCGGAGGCGAACGACCAAAGCCCCTTCGGCTCTTTGACCCCTGACGCCTTCTATTCCCGCCACAAAGTCTCTCACGCCTCCGAGTACATCACGAATCCCAGAGGCCTCAACCTCTTCACCCAGTGGTGGACCCCACTCCCTCCCACTCCCGTCCTCGGAACCCTAGCCATCGTCCACGGCTTCACTGGCGAGACCAGCTGGTTCGTCCAGCTCACCGCCGTCCACTTCGCCAAGTCCGGCTTTGCCGTCTGCGCCATCGACCACCAGGGCCACGGCTTCTCCGACGGACTCGTCGCTCACATTCCCGACATCAACCCCGTCGTCGACGACTGCATCTCCTTCTTCGACTCCTTCCGCGCCCGCCACGCTCCGCCCAACCTCCCCGCCTTCCTCTATGCCGAGTCCCTAGGCGGCGCGATCGCCCTACTCATCACGCTCCGACAAGGGAGTGGCGCGTGGAACGGCCTCATCCTCAACGGCGCCATGTGCGGGATCAGCGCCAAGTTCAAGCCGCCGTGGCCGCTCGAGCACCTACTCTTCCTCGTCGCGGCGGTGATTCCGACGTGGCGCGTGGTTCCGACGCGGGGGTCGCTGCCCGACCTGTCGTTCAAGGTGGAGTGGAAGCGGAGGCTGGCGCTGGCGAGCCCGAGGAGGACGGTGGCGAGGCCGCGGGCGGCGACGGCGCTTGAGCTGCTAAGGGTGTGCAAGGAGCTTCAGGCGAAGTTTGAGGAGGTGGAGGTACCGCTGCTGATCGTCCACGGCGGCGACGACCTCGTCTGCGACCCCGCGTGCGTCAAGGAGCTCTACGAGCGCGCGTCGGGCAAGGACAAGACGCTGAGGATCCAAGAGGGCATGTGGCACCAGCTGGTTGGTGAAACCCAGGAGGACGTCGACTTGGTGTTCGGCGAAATGGTGGCGTGGCTTCGTACTCGAGCTGAACGGGCCTCCACCGCCGCCGCCGCGGTCGCGAAAGGTGGTGCTGCCTAGTCTAGTCTATAGGGGTTAGTAAGTTTTTAGTGATGTGATCACTGTGTTAATTTAAATTTAGTTGGAACAGAGAGGAAGAAGCAGCATAAGCAGCCAATGGAAGCATGCCATGTCACTTTGAAGTTTAAATAAAAATGATTAATTTAAATATGTGGTGACCTTCTTAAATTGTTCAACCACCCACCCTTATGATTCATTACCAAAAAAAATAATAATAAAAAAAAATGCAATTTTCCAAACTTAAGGATTATGAATATGAGAATAAAAATTGAAGAGAATGAAAATGATACCTTAGAATAGGTCATCATATCATAAAACAAATAACCCACATTTCTTGGGCAATTATGAGAAATTAGAGATTGGTTTCTGCTAGTAATTCTTTGTTTCCACCATAGAAGATGAGATTCTTGTTTTGCGTTTTATTTGTTGTTGCTTGTTGATTGAAACATACCAAACTGAGAAACTATGGATTCGACCATGATGTGGATCGTGCACCAAGCAATGAACAATGCGCATGAAAAGATGCAGAGCAAAGAAGGCGTTCTTCAGCGCTTGAATGAGATATCCAGATTCTATGAGTTGGCTGTCATGCAGCTGGAAGGGTGTTTGAAGTTTGTTCGGCAAGAGACCGACAGCTGCATTCTTGAGAGCAGCCATGAGCAGGTGCTGACAGACTTGACCGAGATTCGAAACCGCCTTCAAGGGCGCCTCAAGGAGTCTGAGATGGCAATCATGGCCAAGGATAGAGAATTGGCTTCGCTGCGTTCCAGCACCGCGAATCTCAAGCTTGAAAGAAGAACGAAGAGTGAGCCTGTTGAAGAATACATTTTTAGTAATAGGATGGGTGGGGATGATGAGAAGGAGGATGATGATGATAGAGATAATGAACTTTTTTGCGAGTTGAAGAATTCAGTGGATCAGCAGGTTTTGAATATCAGACAGAAGCTTCAGCCTGATTACAGGTTCAAAGATAAGGAAGGAAATTCGGAAGTTGTTGAAGGGATCAACAACAAAAGGATTGAGCAGATGGGTTCAGACATGGGGATTTTGAAGGAAACTTTGGATCTTGCTTTTGGGAAAATGCAGAATGCCATTTTCAGGTCTGAGGTTGGGCCAATTGAGCAGCAATGGAGATGGGATGTTGAGAAAGACACAATGTCTGCTTTGCTTCAAGGGTTCATGAGTGATTTCCAGGAAACTGTTGAAGCACAAGTGTGGAAAGAAGAGGAGCACATTTGTCTTGGCTTGAAGGAGTACTGGTATGATTTGATGGATGAGGTGGCGAACTTGCGCAGTGAACTAGATTCTTTCGTCGGTGAGAATGAGGTGGTGCAAGTGAAGAGTACTGATCCATTGCAAACAAGCCTTGGAGGCAAAGTTTCAAACAGAACAAATGAAAAGCATTCACCGGAAGATTTTAGTCATGGAAAGCCTGAGAATCAGCTGTCTTTAAAGGCTGAAGAGGTTATGCAAGAAGTTCATGAAGAGGAAAGGGGAGAGGATGGAGGCCACTTTGTTTCCAAGATGATAAAGAATCATGAATCCATCATCCGGAAGAAAAGTGCAGAGGTAGAAGAGCTGAATTTGCTGAAGAGAGAAATTCTTCGACAGAAAGGGAATTTGTCTAGCAGGAGAGAAGAGATTGGGATGCAAGAAAACAGCTTGAAAAGAAGGGTCCAGGAAATTATTTTAAAACTAGACAAATTAAGAGATTGGGATGTTAAGCTTAATGAAACTTTTGGTAATCATGAGTTTGATGAGGAAGAAACTCTTTCAGAGGAGAGGTTCCTGAAATCTGATGCAAATCATATTGACAATTTGGAACTTGATACTTTGGAAGATGTATGGAAGAAGATGGATAAAGTACCTTATGCAGTAAATGAAGAGCTACAAAATAGCAGGCTGAAACAAGACCAAGAAGAAGAAAATTTGAAAGCTGTGATAATGGAAAGGACCTATGTTACTCTTCTTGAAAATTTAATAAAAGAGAATCACATTGAATTACATGATTTTGAGTTAGAGAACCTGATTTGGAAGGACATATGTAATGTTCTCCTTACAGAAGTGGTCAATCAATGGAAGGAGAATATTGAAGGTAACAACATTGAATCTCGAACCAGAGAAGAGATATATTGCACCGTCCTCCGCGAGGCAATCAAGGATTATAGCTCAAATGGTAACTTTGCATTAGTAGAGTGTCAGGATTTGAGGGTTGAAAATAATTCTTTGGAAGACTCAGCATTCTCAGACAAGTTTTGTTACTTGGAAGGAACAATAAGAGAGGATGTATGCTGGACCCTTTTGCATGAAATGCTCAAGGAGTGGAATGAATGTATATATGGTTGTGAAACTGAGAGCCTTCTTAGAGAAGAGGTAGACTGGCTTATTTGTAATGAGACAATCAAAGATTTTGTAAAAACTGCCGGTGATCCATTGGCTCGATATCAAGATTTTGTTACCAGGGAGTTTCTTCAGACCACAGAAAGTTTTGTGAGGGAGGATATCTGTATGGTTTTCATCAGAGAAACGATCAAGGAATGGAAGATGGAGAGTCTCAGTAGGGAAGAAAATTTTCAATTTGTCATGGTTGAGGTATTGAGAGATGCATTTGACCTGTTTAGAGAAGCTGATTCTGGGACTCAGGACAAATTCCCAAAAGGCATGCTCTTTGCTAACAAGTTACAGAATGATAGACAGGTCGGTGCAGAGGAGAATTTGAATGAAAAGATAGGTATGGAGGAAGATCTGATGTCAAGTGAAAGTTCTAGAGAGTTGTTAACTAAATTGCACACTTTCAGTTCAGTGAGCAGCAAGCTAGCAATTAAGGCTCTAGGAAGTGAGTTAGGATCTAGTTTAGACATCATAGTTGGCGGTTTACAAAAGGTTTATGATCAAGTGAGTCCTGCAGTAGGTTCTGCACATAGCAGTGAGCCGTCTTGTTGCCAACCAAAAGCAAACAAAGAGGTTCAATTGAACCCATCTGATTCTGTGTTTACACCTTTCCTCAGATTTCAAGAAGCGTTGGTGGACCTTGAGCACTCAACAAAAGAAAAGTTAGAAGTAAACTTCTTGAGGTATTGGTCTATATACAGATAATTTCTCACCAAAGCTCAGATTGTACTTCTGTAAACTAAGCAGACTGCACGCCTACTCCTTTACAGATTGGACAAGATGAGGGATGGTATAAATATACTTGTTGAACATGTTTCCACCTTGAGAAAAAAAGAATCACTTTATAGGAACGCTTTTACTAGGAGATGTCAAGATCTGTGGAAGGCTGAGACTGAGGTTATGCGCTGCAACGATAACTTTTTGGCTTTGATTTGTTTGTGAACTAATCATGTTGAGTTTATATGTTGGTTGGAATTTTGATGCGTGTCATATGTAGGTGGATCTTCTGGGTGATCAAGTGGATGTTCTTGTAGGCCTTCTTGAGAAAATTTACCCCATATTGTGTCATCATTCGCCGGTTCTGCAGCAGTATTTTGAGGTAAGCAATGTTTTCTTTTCACATTTCTCGTGTCAAGGTGCTGTGTTTAGCGATGCTTAATCCTTTCTGTCATACACAACCTTCTGTTTTACTCTGAAATGTGAATTGTTTATCGTAGTTTATAGTTACTCGATTTTCTTGCAGGTCTCGGACATCTTACAGTTGATCAAGAAAGAACTAACTGGAGCTGTCAATACATCCAAAAATTGACATGTGCATGAAACCATCTTCTGCCTATCATTTTTTTATTTTGTATTGAAGAAAAAGATAAAATGTGCTTACAGAAATGGATCTAGTCTGTTATCAATGTTGTTTTAGCTGAGGCAAAATAAATGAAGTCAACCAAAACAAACAGAAACACAAGACTGCAGGAGAAGACAAGTGGGAAAGCAACAAGGAAAAAAGAAGAAAACAAGAAAGGAAAAAGCATTCCTCAATAGGCTGGCGAACTATACTATGTTTTGAGAAGCCCAGAGAGCAAACCAAAACTAAGCTGGCAATTAGCTCTCGTTGTTGATTTTATCTTGAAGCTTTCGAAAGGTTTGTTTGCCGTCTAGTTCTTGTCTTTTTCTGTTTAAGTGAAGGATAAACGGCTATACATTGTGCATATATAAACATGCATTTCAAGTTCTTGATTGTTTATGCATCATCAAAAGCTCTCATGGCCACACTGCTTCACCTATGTTCCTGTTCTGTTCTAGTTTTGGTCCTCTTTGTTAACTTCGTGACCTCTTATAACCACGTTAGTCTCACACCAGCGGGCGCACCTGGACCCAATGAACCACCACCATCACCTTCACCACCATCACCATCACCAACATCGCCACCACCACCACCACCATCGCCACCACCGCCATCACCACCACCACCTCCCAATAAGAAAGGGTCTTCAGGAGGACTAAGTGGTGGACAGAAGGCAGGGATAGTGTTTGGAGTGCTGATAGGGGCAGGGCTGATTGGGTTTGGCGGATTCGTGTACAAGAAACGTAAGGATAACATGAGAAGAGGGCGCTTTGGAGCTGCAGCCAGGACAACCTTTCTTTGATTTTGACACATCTTTTTGATTAATTAGAAACTGAAATAGGAGAGGAAATGAAGAGACCATGAATGAATCTACATTTGTTAATTCAAATTTTGTCTTGTTTTATGTCTTCAGTATTGGGTTTTTGATTTGATTGTTCTTTAATATTGTAAAACTAGCATGTCCAATAAGATTTGAAATTCGTTTTGTGTTTATTAAGGTGTTCTTGAACTGCGAATGTTATAAAAGACAGTTCTCATTAACATGTAACAACACTTGTTGGGCAAATAAATCTGACAGAAATCCTTATTGGATTTAATTACAATCATGATATCATTAACAGAAATGAATCTATTGAAACCAAAATGAATAACAATCTAAATGACAAGAACCAAACTTAATTGTCCCTGCTTTACTTGCAATTTCCAGTTTCTCTGTTCAAAAGTTGATAGCTACATGAATTGTAAAAAAGCTATTGATTACACGATATCCTTAAATTTTTGTTAGCAACAACTTGGTATTGGTTCTAGCTAGCTGAATAATAGATCCATAAGGCCTCATGAATCTAAAGAATCATGTTGTTGTTTAAGTTTATGTCCCTGCTAGGAATGAAATGTGAGGATATCCTGCAGGATTTGCTCGGCTACTATTGCGCAAGCGAATAGTCCTACCCCAAGAAGTACAGGCCTTGCTCTTGATAAAGTCTTTTGCTCACCATTTTCACATTCTTTATTGTGCATTGCCCAAGCCATTGCTGGTGGCAGAACTCCATATAGCATTGTCATACAGTAGCCTCCCTAGTCCACATAAAAGTCAGTCAAACAGAAAAGAAAAACCCAGCATTTAAGGTTTGCATTATTATAAGCTATTGCCTGCTTAATTTTCTCTGCAAGTGGTTCAACTGTTAATCCCTCCTCCTTTATACTTACAGCAATGTCTGTGGCAGTGGAGAATGCATCTGGAACGCTAGTTGACACAATAAGAGATGGACCAACAACCATTGCCACTGCTGTGAAGCTAACTTTATTCCTTCCCCACCATTTTCTCAGCTCAAAGGAGATGTTTGGTTTCTGCCAGGGTTAAGTAGCATATAAGTTAGTGCTGCTATTCCTAGAGACATGCTTCAACCTGTGAATTAGGTGGAGACTTGAAATGTAGAGAATATATTTCCTTGTATTAAACAAATTACACAGTCCCTATTTATACAAATACAGGAAGTCTACTTAAGGTAGGAAATAATATAGACATGAATACAATCTGATTTACAGCAGGAAAGCTAATTGCTAGGAGGAGATTGTGAAGTTGACTTTCGTGTGTGCTAGGAAAGGAAAGATGCATTAACATCAAAGCTACCTGGAGTGTTTGTGTGAGGGGAGAATTCCATGATAGGTTATTAAGCTGTTCCTTGAAAAATTCAGAGAAGCCTAGAAGGGTCCCAATTAGTGATGTTCCAACTGCAAGGAGTGAGAAAGCTTCTACCATATATGAAACCCCACTCCATCTCACCCTAAACCAAGTTGTGTCAAAACATGATCATGTTTCCATGAATAGAACTATGTTCAATTGACTCAGTCTGCAGATATTGGGATACCTCATAAGCAATTCAACAGGGTCAACAACTTGATCAGCATGGGCAGAGAGGCCAAGTGCAATTGCATCCCAAACAAGCAATGCCAGCAATGGAACAAGACCACCAAGAAATACCGAAATCCTTAAGCGTGTGAGATCACCGCCCAAATAAGCACAAAGAACTGCAAAGAGAGTCAAATATAATATGACATTGGAGGTTCCAAATTGTCTATACTGCTCAAGAAGGGCAAGTTTAATTCATCGAATAATGCACTCCTTTACCAGGTGCAAGGTCATGATACACCAAAGAAAAGATTATCACAGGTATTGTAGCTGGGACTTTGCCCCAGTCTCCAGTTCCCTCTAATCCTGACCATCCTCCAAACATAACTGCCAGCACCTCTATTGCTAGTAGTAAACCTGTGAATCAAATTTTTGTGCAGTTTGAGAGTTTGATATCGCCCTGCTGAGAAAACCTGCCGCATTATCCCTCTAAAACTATGCAAGAAATGTTTTCCAATGTCAATCCTGACTTTTCACATCAATTTCCAAGGTTGAAAAAGTATAAAAAAGTTAACAAAATCATGTGATTTATGAATGTCAAATGTGTTGTGCAGAGTTACAACAAAATCTTGAAAATAGTCTAGGAAATGGTACCTATCATGGAAGCAGTGAGCAGTTGGTTAACTTGATCTGTAGCTCGAGTCCCGCCTATGGCAATGAGTAGAGTAAAAAGTAAAGTAAAAAAGAAGCCTGAAACTGGAGCTGGGAGATTGAGCAAATGGAAGAGGATCTCTCCAGACTTCGAACTATAAGCAATGACTGAAGTATAGCCCAAGAAAATATAAATCACAGTGACTAAAGTTCCACCCCAATCTCCTAGAGTCTCTTGTGCCATAGTCCTAAAGGAAATGACCTCCAATTCATTCTCTCTGTCTTCCTTCCCCTGCTTCCTCCTCATGCTCACATTGATTTCAACAAGCAAAAGTGCCTCAATTAGGAGAAACCCCCAACATACCACCATGGATATTGAACTTGGAAGCAATCCCTACCATGATGTAAAGAAATAACAAAAAAAATGAAAGAGAGAGAGAGGCATATTTAATTTTTGTCATTAGAAACATCTAAGAAGTGAAAGCAGCTGAGAGATAGGTAATTACTGCTGGAGATGCTTTTTCTGGGAGTGCAAGGATCCCTGAACCTATACTAGTACCAATGATCAAAGCAATTGCCCCAGCAATAGTTCCTTTCTTCCTGGGCTCCCTGACAGGACCTGTCTTTGCCTTCTTTGCAGAAGCCTTTTGAGCAAGCAGTGACTTGAGCTGCTGCAACTGTTGGTGAGAGGAACAAACATGGTAGCTGCAGCTGCTCTTGCTCCTGCTCCTGCTACTGCTACTGCTAAGAGAACATATATTTTAAAGCAAAACATTTGAAAGGAAGAGAATGGAGCTGTATAAAGAAGAAGAGAATCAATGGAAATTGCATCACATATGCATCATACATCTTGAGTTGTATATGTATGAAATCACTTGGGTTGTTTTGGTGAACACTTCTTGCCCAGGATTGATTTGTGTTTGGGTTTATGTGGCTTCTTCTGGGATGGAAGGAGGTCATGCATTTTGAGTCCATGAGTGTGTGGTGTGGGTGTGAGAATCATGTTGATTTTAGATGGAAGTGGACTATAAATTGAGGTTTAAGTTTCCCAATAATCTTGGAAGTGGACCCTTTTAGAATAGAACATGATTGGTCATTCTCTACACTAGAACTTCTAATAAAGCAAGGGAAAAAGTGGGGTCCACAGAAAGATATTTTGATCTATGTCTACTACAAAAAAATTCCCCTAGTATTTTGAATTTTGTTTTTTGTATGTTAACGAAAAACATTTATCAAAATTCAAAATACTTCAATTCTTGTGTTTTAGGGTTCACCTTGTCTAGGGCTCCAGTTTAAATTTCGTATAGGGCAAAAAATTTTAAATTTAGACGTTGTCCCTTCCCATGCGATTAGGGTTTTTGGCAACTCAAGTCTAGCGGCTAGGGTTTTGTTGGTTTCTCTTGCACACATCCAGTCTTGGCATGATCGTTTCTTGCTTCTAAGGCGCCTCTGGATGCTTATGAGCAACAGCGTCGGCATGCTCGTTACTTTTTTGGGATTTGTTTTGCGCTTTGTGACGGCTTTTGGTCGAAGCATAGAGTGGATTATGGAGGCCGTGGACGATATCGTTCAAGAATTCACCAATAATTTGGCAATCTCTAAGTTTGAGGCTTTCGAGATTGTAGGAGTAGCGGAGTTAGGTTATCTATAGGCTGATTAGCTTCCTTTTGGCTGGGCATTTACTCACAACCAAGCCTTTCCATAAGGAGGCTTTATTTGGTACTATGAAGAATATACCAGTCCAATCTGAAAGGATTATTGGAGGAAGGCGAATGATTGAATTTTCTTTCATCTTCTTACCTTTGTACATAAATAAGGGATTTATTAGGGTTACTGTGAAATCCACTTCTACTGCTATTAACCATCTTTTTGAAGATCCACAAAAGCGTATGTTCCCCCAATTTTAATTGCAAACCAAGTAACTTGTCATTCGTGACGTTGAGTAGTCTCTATATACCATTTTTGCCCGTAGGAATTAAAAGCACTGGAGGAGAACGATCACAAATTGACATTTTAGTCAATTGGTTCTTATAATTCTTTGCTCCACGATGCCATGACATGCAAACAAGACTTGCTCACAAATAGTCAATTGGAGATATTAATCTCTCTAAAACTAAGCCCAAAAGATTGTGACACAGCCTTGCCCAATCTAAAAACAAAAGGCAGAAAAAAGAAAAAGAAAATAGAGAGATATAACAGTGAAGGAGGTGGTTTCCAATGAAAATTAAATTGAATAAATAAAAATATATAAATTAAAGAGCTTGATACAACCATGCCGAAACAACTATTAAAAAAAAACTAGATTCATTTGATCCTTGGTGATTTCAAACACTTTATGTGAAGATAAAAACATTAGAACCCAAAACAATAAGGTACACAAGCTCATCATCTTTTTTTAATCTGGAAATATTTGTATTGTTGAGATGCAACATACAAGAATCATGCACAACATGAATGATTAATAAAAAATATTAATAATCTATTCAAACTTAGAAACAAACGTGTAATACCAACCAAAAAAGCTTAGCAAGGATTTGGAAAGCAGTTTCCAACAAGAATTAGGAAATATTATATATATTTTAGGAAAGAATTAGGGAATGTCATATATTATTTTAGGAAAGAATAGGAATTAGGCCCAAAGAAAAGCCAACCCGCGTTATTGATATATTAGTTCGTCATTTCTCATCTGCCAGAAAAGTGTGAAAGGAAAAAATGGCTTGTGAGAAACGACAGAAAAGTGTGAAAGGCAAAGATGGCTTGATTGAGTGATTGAGTATCAAAGGACGAGGAAAAGTTGCCAAGGTGAAATGCGGGGTCTGTAAGAAGCTCTCTTCTTTAGCCTCTTGTAGATCCCACACCTCAACTTAGCAACTTTTCCATGCCTTATATTTTGATGCTCAATAACTCTTATGAAGAAAGCCCAACTTGGGAGTTTCATACAAGTACAACTAGAACCTCAAAAGCCCATATAGGTTGGACTTCAAGTCTGCACATTATCTTATTGAGTTTGAAGATATTTATAAAGGATTAAACATCTGAAGTTTATTCTTGCAGTCGATGTGGGACTCCAAGTAGAAATGGGACTGCAATTTCTCTCTCCACTCTTTTCTTGATTTCTACTTAGTTACTCATCCATCACTTCTCTTCTCTATTCCGTTTCTTCCTCTCTAATCCATGAATGCCAACCTTCATTTTCTTTCTTACTTAAAACTCTTCAGATCAATCCATCCATTCATTTTCCAATTGCGGGGGCACATGAAACCCTGGTTGGTCATTTAGGATGTAACTATCATATTCCCCTCTCTGTGCTTCCGCATCTGCCATTTTTGGACACGAATTGATTATTGATACGATGCTGTTTCGAAGAGGAACTTATCCCGAATTGATTATGGACACGACATTGTTTCGAAGAGGAACTTGTCCCGAATTGATTATGGACACGACGTTTTGAAGAGAAACTTGTCCCGAATTGATTATGGACACGTCGTTTCGAAGAGAAACTTGTCCCGAATTGATTATGGACACGTCGTTTCGAAGAGGAACTTGTCCCGAATTGATTATGGATACGCCGTTTCGAAGAGGAACTTGTCCCAAATTGATTATGGACACGATGCTGTTTCGAAGAGAAACTTATCCCGAATTGATTATGGACACGACGTTTCGAAGATAAACTTGTCCCGAATTGATTATGGACACGGCGTTTTGAAGAGGAACTTATCTCGAATTGATCATGGACACGTTGTTTCGAAGAGGAACTTGTCCCGAATTGATTATGGACACGACGCCGTTTCGAAGAGAAAGTTGTCCTGAATTGATTATGGACACGACGTTTCAAAGAGAAACTTGTCCCGAATTGATTATGGACACGTCGTTTCGAAGAGGAACTTCTCTTGAAATGATTATGGACACGACGCCGTTTCCAAAAGGAACTTCTCTTGAATTAATTGTGGACACGACGCCGTTTCGAAGAGAAAATTGTCCTGAATTGATTATGGACACGTCGTTTCGAAGAGGAATTTATCCCGAATTGATTATGGACACGACACTATTTCGAAGAGTAACTTATCCCGAATTGATTATGGACACCACGCCATTTTGAAGAGGAACTTATTCCGAATTGATTGTGGACACGACGCCGTTTCGAAGAGGAACTTGTCCCGAATTGATTATGGACACGACATTTCGAAGAGAAACTTGTCCCGAATTGATTATGGACATCACGCCATTTCGAAGAGGAACTTGTCCCGAATTGATTATGGAAACGACGTTTCGAAGAGGAACTTATCCCGAATTGATCATGGACACGTTGTTTCAAAAAGGAACATGTCCTGAATTGATTATGGACACGATGCCGTTTCGAAGAGAAAGTTGTCCCGAATTGATTGTGGACACGACGTTTCAAAGAGAAACTTGTCCCGAATTGATTATGGACACGTTGTTTCGAAGAGGAACTTGTCCTGAATTGATTATGAACACGACGTTTCGAAGATAAACTTGTCCCGAATTGATCATGGACATCACGCCATTTCTAAGAAGAACTATTATGGACATGCCGTTTCGAAGAATAACTTGTCTCGAATTGATTATGGACACGAAGCCATTTCGAATAGGAACTTGTGCTGAATTGATTATGGACACGATGTTTCGAATAGAAACTTGTCCCGAATTGAATATGGACACGACGTTTCGAAGAGGAACTTGTTCCGAATTGATTATGGACACGGCGTTTCGAAGAGGAACTTCTCCCGAAATGATTATGGACACGACGCCGTTTCCATGAGGAACTTCTCCTAGATTGATTGTAGACACGTCGTTTCGAAGAGAAACTTATTCCGAATTGATTATGGACACGTCGTTTCGGAGTGGAACTTGTCCCGAATTGATTATGGACATGATGTTTCGAAGAGGAACTTGTCCCGAATTGATTATGGACACGACATTTCGAAGAGGAACTTGTCCCGAATTGATTATGGACACGACGTTTCGAAGAGAAACTTGTCCCAAATTGATCATAGTAAAATATTACCTCATTGTTCTTGTTCTTCTTGTGTTCAACAAGATCTGGAAGAGAGGGGAAGCGCCTCTTGCAAACACCACATTTGAGCTTCGCCACTTTTCCATGTCTGTCCTTCTGGTGCAAAATCATCCACTCTTTGCCCTTGACAAATTTCTGGCAGAGGTTACATTGCCTTTTTTCAACAGTAGTTTTGGCCTTGGATGGGGTTGGGTTTGGGGTTGGGTTTGGAGTTTGGAGATCAGCAGCAGGTGGGTTCTAGGGTTGATCCATGGAGGAGTAGAGAGAAGAAATAGGAGGAGTTCGTACAAGTACACCGAGAGAAAGAAATAAAAGGAGTTCGTATGATATTTTTAGAGCAAGCAACTCTCTCTTATATCAGTATATAAAATAATTTGAGTGAGTGAGTTCGTACAGTGAGAGAAGAAATAGAAATGAAGGGTTTTGGTTGGTTAGTTTGAGTGAGTGAGTGAGTTCGTACAGTGAGAGAAATGACGAACCAATATATCATGGAGGAGGGAAGAAATAAAACGCAGGTCGTTTCGAAGAAGAGATGTTTGGTCTTAAGACACGACGTCGTTTCAAAGAGGAACTTGTCCCAAATTGATTATGGACACGGAGCCGTTTCGAAGATGAACTTTTCCCGAAGATGAACTTTTCCCGAATTGATTATGGAAACGACGTCGTTTTGAAGAGGAACTTATCCCGAATTGATTATGAATGTCACACGACGCCGTTTTAAAGAGGAACTTGTCATAGGAAGAGAAAGAGATGCATATATGGCCCTCAGCGACAATAAGATACTCCTCCAGGCTTGCTTACCTGAGAAAGCTCGAATGGAACCTCTAGAGAATGAAAATCGAAAAAGAATCATCAGCTTCCGTCAATCAGAAGCTGTTATATAGCCACGATGGCGAAGTCCAACAATCGAATAGCCAAATTGATTATGGACACGACGCCGTTTCGAAAAGGAACTTATCCCGAATTGATTATGGACGTCACACGACGCCGTTTCGAAGAGGAACTTTTCCCGAATTGATTATGGACACGATGCCGTTTTGAAGAGGAACTTGTCCCGAATTGATTATGGACATGACGCCGTTTCGAAGAGGAGCTTGCTCTTCTTCCGGCCAAAAGTCACCCATCTCTAGGGGCGGCACTGCAGTTTACATGCCACCATATCAGATCTTTCTCATCCCATACTAATTAAAATAAGATAAAGATGCAATTATTTAATAAACCCTTACCTTAATCTTCTTCTTCTCCTTGAGATATGCCAGATCTGGACCAGAGAGGAATAACTTCTTGCAGACACCACAAGTGAGCTTGGCAACTTTGCCATGAACCTTCTTCTTATGGTCTTTCAGCCCCTCTTTTCCCTTCACTATCTTTGGGCAGATGTTGCATTGCCTTTTGTCAAGTATTTTGGCCTTAGGCTTGGATGGGGTTGGGGTTGAGGGTGGGTTCTGGTTGTGGAGATCACTGGGTGGGTTATGGCGTTGATCAGCCATGGAGAAGGAGGAGAGAAGAAATTGAAATGAGGTCAATGAGAGAAATGAGAAATGACCAACTTCGTTTCCTTAAGAAGCTGGATTATCTTTTTCTTTTTCCAATTTAATTGAGTGGAATTAAGCCCAAAGAAAAGCCTTTTCAAGCCAGTTTGGGCCTTAGTGGTGGGCTTTGGTAGGCACAGTAGTTCACTCTAATACCTTCCGACCCAAAAAAAAAAAGAAGTTCACTCTAATACCTTACCCATATATATAATATGGGGTGCAACAATTTCATTAATAAAAGGACATAACAACAATATTGTCCCACAAAGAGCTCTTGTAAATAATAAACACAACTATTGCAAGACAATGAGCAAAAATAATTTTACATCTTGAAAATCCAGCTCACCAGGAACTGAAAAATATAAGAGGATTCATAAAGCCACTGCATCTGTGTTGTAAGTAGATCATATGAGAGACAAAACTTTCTATTAATTTAAGAAATACCTACAAGTGAAAAAGCAAAGCCCACTCAACTTTCACCATGACACATGGTCATAACGCCTCTCGAACATCCCTAAACTTAAAGCACCAATTGATAGTAGATCCACAAAATCAACAGCTCCACTCCTCAACACGGAGATATGATGAAGATCCACCTCATCAACCCGAAAATTGTAATGACACAACACATACCAAAAAGATAGATCTACACAAATGTACAAAGATCTAACCAAAAAGGTTTGTAGGAAGACCCTAAAACAACTAGGTATGAGACAAACCTTACAAAGCACAAAGGATACAAAAGTGTAGCACGAAATGAACTAGGAAGAAAGGCCATCCACAAGTATGGGGGAGATAACCTTGTTTATTCGTATAATAGGATGATTATACTAGGAAGAAAATAGAAGAAAGACCCCAAATACGGTGTGGGGCTAGTTATTGTACGCAACACATTAAATTATTAAACATTTCTTTAATATTATTTTTTAGTATGATTGATATAGTGTAAGACGTTCCATAAAATAATTTAATGAGGATAATGCAAGGCAATAAGTCAATGATTACTAAATTAAAGTGCTAAGCCGGGTTTCTTTATCCCATGGGAAGAAAAATTCTTGAATATGATCAGTCAATTAGGGTTCTTACTCTAATTACTTGACTGTTAAGCCCAATTTAGGTCACCAACCATATAATATTGGGGAAAATCAAATTAACGCCGAGATATTCAAATTGATTTCATGGTGCCGACAAGTTGTCTCCTATATAACGAAGGATGCCGGTCCACTTAAGCTCTTCAAATTAATTATAAAAATTAATCCTACTTAACTGTAACCGAAAAATTAATCCTCTTCAAGCAACGAGGACGTGCTCAATACTAATTGGGTCAAGTACCAAAACTTCTCCTTCAAGTCCAATCTCACTGTACATTCGAGCACACCTAATCACACACGTTTCAATTTTTTAAAGTCTTTCCTAAATATCTCTCACTGTCGCAACTATAAACTGTGAAAAGGACGAGAAATTGAAAATCCTCATGATATTCCCTCCCTTATTCACAGTCACCAACTTTCTGTGTGAGAGTGAGAGAGAGAATTGGCCATGTGAAGAATAGTGTGGGTTGGTAATTTAATTGATATTTATGTGTGGTTCATTAATACTCTACTGTGAGTAACTGCCATGCCAATAAGGAATATATCACTTTCACTCTCTCTCTCTCTCTCTCTCTGTGTGCCAATTATTTAATTCCAGCCAAGGAGAGGACTTGGAGGCCAAGCAAATTGTTGCAAAGTTACTGTCCCTCACTATCACTCTCACACACGCAGTTTCAATTTCTCAGAGAGAGAGAGAGTGCGAAAGGAATATCATGATTACTTTTACATATATATTTATAAATACCATTTACAGGTGTTGACTAGGTTATCATGAGGGCAGAGGAGTAGGTGTTGACTAGTGGGCTCACAATTCTCTCTCTCTGTGGTCCCATGGTGGGAGTTTCTGGGGATTGATGGGGATCTTTGGTGGGGTCCATAAAACGTTTTGTCTCTCTATGAGGTTGTTTTGTTTTCTTCATATTGGGCCTTAGTCTATAGAAACTTGTCTCGAATTGATTATGAACACGACGTTTCGAAAAGGAACTTTTTCCGAAATGATTATGGACACGACGCCGTTTCCAAGAGGAACTTATGTCGAATTCATTATGGACACGTTTCGAAGAGAAACTTATCCCGAAGTGATTATGGACATGTTGTTTCGAAGAGTAACTTGTCTCAAATTGATTATGGACACGACGTTTCGAAGAGGAACTTGTCCCGAATTGATTATGGACACGTCGTTTCGAAGAGGAACTTCTCCCGAAATGATTATGGACACGACGCCGTTTCCAAGAGGAACTTCTCTCGAATTGATTATGGACATGACACCGTTTCCAAGAGGAACTTGTCCCGAATTCATTATGGACGCGTTTCGAAGAGGAACTTGTCCCGAATTCATTATGGACACGTCGTTTCGAAGAGTAACTTGTCCCGAATTGATTATGGACACGTCGTTTCGAAGAGGAACTTGTCCCGAATTGATTATGGACATGTCGTTTCGAAGAGTAACTTGTCCCGAATTGATTATGGACACGTCGTTTCGAAGAGGAACTTGTCCCGAATTGATTATGGACATGTCGTTTCGAAGAGTAACTTGTCCCGAATTGATTATGGACATGACGTTTCGAAGAGGAACTTGTCCCGAATTATTATGGACACGTCGTTTCGAAGAGGAGCTTGTCTCGAATTGATTATGGACACAATGCCGTTTCGAAGAGAAAGTTGCCTCGAATTGATTATGGACACGACTTTTCAAAGAGAAACTTGTCCCAAATTGATTATGGACATGTCGTTTCGAAGAGGAGCTTGTCCCGAATTGATTATGGACATGATGCCGTTTCGAAGAGAAACTTGTGCCGAATTGATTATGGACACGACGTTTCGAAGAGGAACTTGTCCCAAATTGATTATGAACACGTCGTTCCGAAGAGGAACTTGTCCCGAATTGATTATGGACACGTCGTTTCGAAGAGGAGCTTGTCCCGACTTGATTATGGACACAATGCCGTTTCGAAGAGAAAGTTGTCCCGAATTGATTATGGACATGACGTTTCGAAGAGAAACTTGTCCCGAATTGATTATGGACACGTCGTTTCGAAGAGGAACTTGTTCCGAATTGATTATGGACACGATGTTTCGAAGAGAAACTTGTCCCGAATTGATTATGGACATCACGCCATTTCGAAGATGAACTTGTCCTGAATTGATTATGGACATGTCGTTTCGAAGAGGAACTTGTCCCGAATTGATTATGGACACGACGTTTCGAAGAGAAACTTGTCCCGAATTGATTATGGACACAACGTTTTGAAGAGGAACTTGTCCCGAATTGATTATGGACACGTTGTTTCGAAGAGGAACTTATCCCGAATTGATTATGGACACGTTGTTTCGAAGAGGAACTTGTCCCGAATTGATTATGGACACCACGCCGTTTCGAATAGGAACTTATCCCAAATTGATTATGGACACGACGCCGTTTCGAAGAGGAACTTGTCCTGAATTGATTATGGACACTACGTCGTTTTGAACAGTAACTTATCCCGAATTTTTAAAGCAAACAACTCTCTCTTATATCAGTATAACAGGCTTGTGTTAGTTGCGATAAGACCTAGCTTACTTTTGTTGGCCTGTATATTAGGCCTTTGATCAAGAGTCAAGAAAAAGGTACTCAAGCCCAGTCCATAATTATAATTGGTTTTTTTAATAGAAATTTTTAAGTATAAATTAAAAATAGTTCATCACTATTGCCCAATAAAAAAGCGCATATGCTTGCATACCAGAGGTAGAATCAGAGTATTAAGTTCGAACTTTAGTGGCATCTTAGTTATGTGTGTTTGTGAGAAATCCCTCTCCTCTGTAATTTAAACAATCGCTTATACTAAAAAATAATAATTCATAACTATCACTGAATTTTATTTATATTTATTTTTAGTGATAACTGATAAGTCAGTTTGTCCTTCTTGTATTGGCTGGGAATCAAATCTCATGATTTTTTGCTAATTTTAATCCATTTTCGCAAAGTTGCTTGTTTATGGCATAGAATATCCTAACTGAGGTTAAATTTTTAGTTTAGACTCTTGAGAGTGATCAACCGCGGTGGCCATGTTTCATTCCTTACATGTCCACATGAAATAAAAACTCCTATAAGAAGATTGCATTTTCTCCCATTAAATTACATATACTTCTGACCCGAAAAATTATATGTAGGATATATGAACCATATCATGCCATCACCTATGGGAAGAGAATTTATTCAATTTTGGGTGTTGATTGATAGGAGAAAGAGAAGAGAACGATAGATTTTAGGGGGAGACATGCAGAGAAAGGAGGGTAAAAAAGATGAAGAAGAACCGTTACTCCAGTTAGGGGTTTTTTTTTCATTTTTTTAAATTGAATTTTTATGTTAAGGATAATGGGTCAAGTTTAATAGCTTTAAATTAAGTTTTAATAAAAGTCAAGAAAATCATGACAGAGATAATCAGAGAAGAGGATTCGGATTCATTAATTTGGAGATAATATCAGTGTTGCTAGTATTCGGTTACTGGCCCATCTCTTTGAAATTTGACAAGTTGTACATGACTTGGTGCACATAGAACTTGAGGCTAGTGGCCTAGCGGTCTCTCACTCATTTATCTATCATTCAACTTGTACATGACTTGGTGCAGGCAGATAGTACTTGAGGCTAGTGGCCTTCTAGTGGTCTTTCACTCATTTATCTATCATTCTAATAGAACAACGCTATCGGCCTCACTTCATTATTGATGATTGGTAGCTCAGGTGGGGAGTTCTCTCGGTTAAACCACATTTCATTGATGGAACATTACCATATCATCACAAACCACAAGTATTACTTTTCACTTTGATTTGCTATTCCAACCACTATCTTTTGCAGAATTCTAGATTACCATTTATTTGTGTGGCCATTGTTTAGCCAACATGCATATGCATCTTACCAAGTTCCTTTTCTTCTAGCCGACATCTTCTCCACAATTAAGACCCACATCTCACAATTTTGAAAATATATATCTTCTTTTGGTATATCTAAGTTGTTTGATACGTACACTTACAGCTGCTCCGGTATTTGTTAAGGGATCATGAATACCAAGGGAATAGGCTCTCACTTTTGAGTTTGGTATCAAGATTATGTCATAATGTTGAAGGGAATAGGCTCTCACTTTTGAGTTTGGTATCAAGATTATATCATAATGTTGAAGGGAATAGGCTCTCACTCTAGGTTTCCAGTGGCAACAAACAATGTTTATCGTTTTCATCATGCACTCTATTAATTCATAGATCTTCGACATTGGCATCACCATCTCTCTTCAAACAAAAAAACAAAAGACGCACCCTTCCACACCCAAGCAGAACCTGTTCAGTTCTCTCTCCATAATCTTAACCAAAATGTACAAGAAACTAAGGGGTAAATATGTATAGGAAAATTAAACACACAAGTTTAACCAAAAGAGCTGCAAACATGTCTATGTCTCTTATAGTTTTAGCCTTGTAGCTAGGCGGGACGAGTACGGGTCACAACTGCAGAGACCATTGAGTTCATGCCACACATGGCATGGCCTCGGCAAAGACGATAATACCCATTCTCTCCCCATCGCTCACCCCATGAATTCTTGATGATCCAATATGGCTTGTTGCGCAGCCTGAGAATGGAGTAGCCCTTGGCACCATACCCCACAAGTAAAACACCATGGTTCACCCATTTCCTGAAACAGATTAGGGGGCACGAAACACCGCCGATGTACGTTTGCATAAACACTGCATTCAACCCGACTGCAACATAAATAGTGTCAAGCATAGTTACATAGTTAATTCATATGGTAGCTGAAGTACTAACGTTGAAAGATGTCTTAAGTTTCAAATCCCATGTCTTTGTAGTGTATATGTACTTACTGGCAAGGGGACCATGGTGGACTAAATTGGCTGCAATTTGGTCCTCATCAATTGGGATGGTGCTAAAATTGGCAACTTTTACAGCCACCTTGTCCGGATTAAATTTGCATTCGCCCCGTCTTCCGGTGTATGGGTATGTGCTCTCCTCCTCCAACCCTCCCGCTTCAATCAGATATTCGTAGGCATTTGTCATAAGCCCGCCACCGCACCCACTGTCGCACGCGGTCTTGTCTTTCGCATCGCACTTCAAATTGAAATTTAAACAAATTATTTAACTAGATTCGATGAACATAGTCATAAATGTAAATTTGAAACAAGTAATTAAACACCATTATAATTTAGAGGTTAATTAATTAATTACCGTGCTATCGCAGTCCACAAGCTGTTGCTCACTGAGACTAATTAAGAAGCTTCCCTGTTGCAATAAAATTGGCTCCTTCAATTGCTCCTGTAGTGCTGAAGGCCCAGCACGACCCACACCTACCCTGCAAAATTAAAATGAAATAATCATATCCATGACCAAGTCTCGTGACACAAAAATATATATATTTTGGACAGCTTCATGAGGATTATTTGTGGGATTTTTTTCAAATTATTCCTGGAGAGATAAAAGAAACAAAAAAAGGATTAGGTAATAAAATGTTAATAGTGATTTACCTGCATCTTGACCTCAGTAACAGCTCCTTTCTCTCTCCAATCAAAATTCTCAGGCAAATCACCAACATCCATAACCGGCGGAGCACTATCCGAAACGCCGTCGTTCGAGCTGGCCGGCTGGATAGCTCTCATGCCGGTGTACATCCGCTCGAACTCCTTCTCGGACAGGTCCGAGAAAGGCGTGACGCCGTGGACAGCCGTCGGATCAAGGGCCTGGTGTTCGGCGGCTCTGATCATGTTCATGGCGAAGATGCCGAGGCGGTGCATGTACTCCTTTCGAGTCGAATACTTCTTCCCGTATTTCTCGATGAACATCTGGAAGCTTCTCTCTGTCCCCAGCAGAGGGCGGTGATTGTCTGTGACTTGGTGTATGATTGGGTCCTGTGCGGCGTCGTGGACAGCGAAAGAGAGGGTGCTTATAAGTGCGCAGGTTAAGACTGCAACGGCACTCACGGAGCATTTTAGAGTTGGAGGTAGAACTGCTCCGGCCATCTTTGATTTCTTAGGTTGGCCCGCTAGCTTAATTAAAGCTAGCTATCCCTTGTTCTTGGCTGTGCTTTTATATTTGGAGTTCATATTTTGTGATTGACCGTTTTGACCCTGAGAAAGATAAATATCTGTTGCTCGTGAGGGGTAATTTTGTAAATGTAATAAACGGTTACAGGCGGTGCCATTGCATTGGGGACGTTTGTGTTGTTGCATGCATGCAAACACGTGGAGGTCATTCTGCGCAAGCATGCTACTTTGTGTAGCTTCTTAATTGGTTGGTGCTCTGGCTTTCGTTTGGTCACGAAGAGGCCCTAGCCCTGAACAGGCCCAAAGCAAAGTTAACAGCAACTTCTCCATTAGGCCTAGCAAGCAAGACCTTGAGCATTAGGCTCAACCCAATACCTCAAATCCAATTTAAAAGCCATTAGCTTATTTGCAATCATATTGTTCATCAGCTCAAAATAGTAACGTTTATTAACTAGGGAGCTTCTCCAATGCGAACTTTAAGATGTGAACTCGGTGCGAACTTTTGTTTTTAACCGTTGGAAGAAGAGCGAAAATAAAGAAAATAAAGCCACACAAGTCATCCAACGGTTAAAAACAAAAGTTCGCACCGAGTTCGCATCTTAAAGTTCGCATTGGAGAAGCTCCCTATTAACTATATCTATACCTGTCAATGAATCGGATTTTAATTCGAATGCGTATATAACATATGTCCTGATTTAATATACGTATATTCGGCAAACCTTTAATAGTTAAGTAATATCATATAGTAATTTGAATATTTCAAAAATTAAAACAATTATAATTTTTTACTTATTTAAAACTTCTCTACTAAACAAAAAATACTTATTGGTAAAAATAACACTATTAATGGCTAATGAATAAAAGTATATAAAATAAAATTCGGATCTAATTATGACATCAAATATTAGTTAACTTAGCAATCAGATATGGATTTGTTTACTAATAATCCTTTGGATTATCATATATGATCGAATTATTTTTCCTATCAAATCGGATTGAATATAGACTAATTTGATCCATTTTCAGGTATGGTAATATGCACAAGTACACGGAGATATGATGAAGATCCACCTCATCAACCCGAAAATTGTAATGACACAACACATACCAAAAAGATAGATCTACACAAATGTACAAAGATCTAACCAAAAAGGTTTGTAGGAAGACCCTAAAACAACTAGGTATGAGACAAACCTTACAAAACACAAAGGATAAAACTAGGAAGAAAGGCCCTCCACAAGTATTGGGGAGATAACCCTGTTTATTCGTATAATAGGATGATTATACTAGGAAGAAAATAGAAGAAAGACCCCAAATACGGTGTGGGGCTAGTTATTGTACACAACACATTAAATTATTAAATATTTCTTTAATATTATTTTTGAGTATGATTGATATAGAGTAAGACGTTCCACAAAATAATTTAATGAGGATAATGCAAGGCAATAAGTCAATGATTACTAAATTAAAGTGCTAAGCCGGGTTTATTTCTCCCATGGGAAGAAAAATTCTTGAATATGATCAGTCAATTAGGGTTCTTACTCTAATTACTTGACTGTTAAGCCCAATTTAGGTCACCAACCATATAATATTGGGGAAAATCAAATTAACGCCGAGATATTCAAATTGATTTTATGGTGCCGACAAGTTGTCTCCTATAACGAAGGATGCCGGTCCACTTAAGCTCTTCAAATTAATTATAAAAATTAATCCTCTACTTAACTGTAACCGAAAAATTAATCCTCTTCAAGCAACGAGGACGTGCTCAACACTAATTGGGTCAAGTACCAAAACTTCTCCTTCAAGTCCAATCTCACTGTACATTCGAGCACACCTAATCACGCACGTTTCAATTCTTTAAAGTCTTTCCTAAATATCTCTCACTGTCGCAACTATAAAATGTGTAAAGGACGGGAAATTGAAATTCCGTGAAAAGAAAAGCAGAGGAGGAGAGGGACCCTCTGATCTTTGTATTATCTGATCTTTGTGTTTGGCGGAATCTCCAATCCATTAACTCAATAAAAAGAACAAGAGTGAGAATCGAACGATACCCACTTGGGGTTTTTGGCTCATTTTATCTGTTGCCGCTGAGCTTTCAGTGATCCAAAAACAGAGCAAAAAATAGAGTAGGATTTAGGAACAGTGGTAGGTAGCTGAAGGCAGAGCAATGGGCATTTTGCATGAGGATGTTGTGGTAATTAACCAGGCAGAGAAGGCTGGGGAACCCACTGTAATCACTGTCAATTGCCCTGACAAAACTGGTTTGGGCTGTGATTTGTGCAGGGTTATATTGCTCTTTGGGCTAAGCATTTGCAGAGGAGGTGAGGGTTATTGTTATTGACTGTATGTTTTTTTTTTCTTTTCTTTTTTCTGGGTAATTCTGAGTTTTTTGGAGGTGGATTTGGGATTGTAGTCGGTGAAATGGTGGGCAGTGTGATTTATTTGATGTTTGTAGGTTTTTTTCTCTGATTTACTGGGAAATATACTGTTTGGATCTGAAATTCTTGAGAATACTGGTCATTTTGTCTTGTGTTTTTCTGAAACGTTTTGGTGGATGTAGGCTTTAGAAAGAAACAAAGAATTGGTTTGAGTTTCTTTTTGTGGTAAATCAGAAAACAGGTTATTCTTCATAAGCCTTGGAGTTTTGAGTGATAGTTTAGTTTTTATAGGTTTCCCTTAATATTTTATTGAATGTGCTGGTGATTAGTTTAGCTTTTTTGCGGAGCAGATGTTTCAACAGATGGGAAATGGTGCTACCTTGTGTTTTGGGTGGTGGGAAAACCAAATACAAGGTGATTGGTTTGATTTTTAGTTTGAATAGAAGATGCTGCTGGAATTCCCTCATACCTTTTCATGTAGTTTAAGCATTAGGTGATTGGTAAAATACCCAGTAAGATCAAGGCCAATCTTCTAGTTCTACCTGCTTTTGTGAGCCTGTCTGGTGTCTGTAAAAGATATAAAACAATAAAGAAACAAGAGAAAAAGAGTAGTTTGGAGAGCTGATTAATAAGGTCAGCAATGAGAAAAAGAGTAGTTAGATATTTGCTTCAAAAGATTCATTTAGGAGTATGGCATGCGCAGTTGATTATTCTTGAACATGGGAAGTATCTATATTGTCTTGTTGAACTGAGAATGGCGACAATCCATTGACCCCAAAGGATCCTATCAGGAACTTTTTATTTTAATTATTTTATTGGAAATATTTGAGCATACAACTCTGCACACCACTTTACCATCTAAACCATGGTACAGGACCAAGAACCATCTTAGGTATTAGCCTAATAGAATAGATAGAATTAATACAATTGTAAATGTGTTGAATGGAAAATGTTGCAACTAAATACTTCAAATCTTGTGTTTCTTTCGAATTTCAGATTTTGCTATATAACCTAAAAGCCTTAATTAAAGTGGGTCATGCTTCTTTAGGCTTTTAGGCTTTTAGGTTAATTGTGAGTGAGAATATATAGAAAAGATAGCTTTTGTGGCATTGACTGAAAGTTGGGTTGAGAAAGATGAACTTGTTTTCCTTGGTGGTTTCCTTTTTGTCTTTTGCTTAAAGAATAAAAATATTTACAAAAGTTTCTCCATTAAAATGAGTCACAAGTTTATATTTTTTATTTACTACGACAAACATAAAATACCAATAATATCAAATAGTGAGAATACCAAGTATCTTTAAGTGACAACAAAGTAAGAATAGACTAAGAAGAAATACAACAAGCTTTTTACAACTGAGGCGCTGGCACGATCCATATTGCTGGTTTATGGGCGTTCTTCATCTGGGTCTTCAACATTGTGCTATACGAATTTGAAAAGCTTTGTGTCTCGACGTTATACACGCCATAATCATGAGGTACACAAGGTCGATTTGTTCCTAAATCAATGCTCGCAAAATCATTATCATGGTTCAAGTATATGCAATTCGGCTGCCATCCTGAAAGCTCTGAAGCCAACACATACATTGTAGAGTTATCACCCGCAAAAAGAGAAATACCACCTAAAGTGTCTTTCTCAATCCACTTACACTCTTTCAAATCCAATTCAAAAATTTTGATTTTCCCTGTCGCACGTTTGTTACGCTCATAATCAAAATAATATGTTCTGTGGACCATCAAAAATTTTCCCTCATTTAAAGTCAAAAGATATCTTGTAGTATTACCTGTTCGTTTGATGCCCTTTGCAACCACATTTACATTCGGGTTAGAGCGAGTAGTAACATCAAAAGATAACAATCTGCTCCAGTTATCAATAGCATAACATTTGTCTTCAACAAAAACAACTTCTTCAATCAAAGTATGCCTTCCATCGGCATAAATCCATGTTCTCTCTTTACCAAGTCTAATGAAAGCCAATCGCCCGAACCCCTCATATATGACTGCAACAATACAATCGGCTGAATTTAATATGGGATCTACTGAAATTGAGGCCTTGAACACAAAATGGTTACTTATGTTAGCCCATTTGTGTTTATTAAAATTTGGAGGGTTTATTGGAGGAAGGTGAATGATTGAATTTTCTTTCATCCTCATACCTTTGTACCTAAGGAAGGGATTTGTTAGGGTTACTGTGAAATCCTTTTTTACTGCTATTAACCATCCTTTTGAAGACCCACAAAAGCGCCTCTTCCCCAATTTTAATTGTGAACCTAATAGCCTGTCATCCATGACATTGAATGGTCTCCATATACCATTTTTGCCGGTAGGAATTAAGAGCATTGGAGGAGAACGATCACAACTTGACATTTTAGCCAATTGTTCCTTATAATTCTTTGCTCCACCATACCATGACTTGCAAACAAGACTTGCTCGCAAATAGTCAGTTGGAGAGATTAATCTTAGTAAAACCAAGTCCAAAAGATTGTGACACAGTCCTGCCCAATCTAAAAACAAAAGGCATAAAAAAAAAAAAGTAATTAGGGAGAGAACCATGAAGGAGGGGGTTTCCACTGAAAATTAAATTGAATAAATTAAAGAGCTTTATACAACCATGCCGGAACACCCAAAAAAAAAGAGGATGCATTTGAGGTCCTTGGTAATTTCAAACACTTTATGAGAAGATAAAAATTTTAGAACCCAAAACTGTAAGATACACAAGCTCATCATCTTCCTTTTTAAAATCTGGAAATATTTGTATTGTTGAGAAGCAACATACAAGAATCATGGATGATTAATGGAAAAATATTAATAATATTTGATCTATTCAAACTTAGCAAACAAACGTGTAATACCAACAACAAAAAAAGCTTCGTTTAGCAAACATACCTGAATTCATGATTTTGTTTTCTTAGAAGAAGATTTAGGGTTGTTGACGAGTATAATTCACTTAAAACAAGAATAAACGACAACTACACCCTCTTATTTATACATACAGAGAATATGATTACAAACCCTACAAGGATTTGGAAAGCAGTTTCCAACGAGAATTAGGAAATATTATATATATTTTAGGAAAGAATTAGAATTAGGAAATATCATTCATATAATTTAGGAAAGAATTAGGAAATATTATATATATTTTAGGAAAGAATTAGAATTAGGAAATATCATATATATTTTAGGAAAGCCAACCCGTGTTACTGATTTTCAAGGCAGTTTGGGCCTCAGTCTTCCGTTGGGCCATCGAGAGATGCAGGGTGGAGGTTGGGCCATAAATAATGTCATTGTGTGGTGTATGGTGTGTATGAATTTATCCCCTAGCAAAATGACATGCGATTGGGATTTGGGATATATATATAATATGAGGGGATGGGTTGGAGATAAAGCTAGCACTTGATTTTCCATTGTTGCGTTCTAGAATAGTAACAAACAACAGAAAATAGGAAGGCGACTGTGATCAAAGTCGCCGTAACTTGTATTAGCAAGTTGACACGTAGCGTTCACCATTTGTTATTGTAGCCGTTTCCAGTTTTACCCTTCAACCAACCCAATGACACGAAACCCACACCAAAATGAAAACTCAAGTGACGCCAACCTCTTCTATTTGAGAGGAGAGAATTGAAGTTTGACAAAGGAAAAAAAAGCCTCACACATATGGAGCTGGGAAATTGATCAAATGGAAGAGGATCTCTCCAGAATTGGAACTATAAGCAATGACTGAAGTATGGCCCAAGAAAATATAAATCACAGTGACTGAAGTTCCACCACAATCTCCTAGAGTCTCTTGTGCCATAGTCCTAATGGAAATGACCTCCAATTCATTCTCTCTGTCTTCCTTCCCCTGCTTCCTCCTCATGCTCACATTGAACCCCCAACATACCACCACGGATATTGAACTTGGAAGCAATCCCTACCATGATGTAAAGAAATAACAACAACAAAAAAGGATTTGGGAGAGAGAGAGAGAGGGAGGGGGGGGGGGGAGGATGGGTTTGGTGGGGTTTGCATATTTAATTTTTGTCATTAGAAACATCTAAGAAGTGAAAGCAGCTGAGAGACAGGTAATTACTGCTGGAGATGCTTTTTCTGGGAGTGCAAGGATCCCTGAGCCTATACTAGTACCAATGATGATCAAAGCAATTGGCCCAGCAATATAGTTCCTTTCTTCCTGGGCTCCTTGACAGGACCTGTCTTTGCCTTCTTTGTGCTGCTGCAACTGTTGGTGAGAGGAACAAACATGGTAGCTGCAGCTGCTCTTGCTCCTGCTCCTGCTACTGTTAAGAGAAAGAGAACATATATTTTAAAGCAAAACATTTGAAAGGAAGAGTATTATGTATGCATATATTTTCAGCATGGATTTGCATATATTATTTCTGAATTTTCTATGCATTAAATATAGCAATTAGACCCTCTTTTTCCGACAATCTTAAGACAATTTAATTGGTGTATATATTGACCCAAAAGTTAGAGCATGGTTGGCTTGTTTTTAAATGATTTTTAGTTTGCTTCTTTTAGAATCTTTTTTAAAGTTAACGTGAAATTGGATCCAGATGAAAACTTTAACAATCTTCTCTTCTCTTTTTTAATAAAAAGTTTCTGGCGAATTTCACCAGAACATTGCAACTCAGATGCACACAAATGGCAGACCTAAAAACTTGAGAATGTCTAAAAAGGATGCATTTTAAGACAGAAGACCAAAGAGAAACATCAACAATTACAGAAAACTATTAACATTGACTACGAGTGTACAATTTCCTAAGCCAGAGAATTTGCCTTAATTGTATCAACTGGGTGCAATAAAGAAGTAGAAAGTGCACAAGCAAGGCCCCCTGCTAGTGCAGATCTTAGTACACTTCCAGCGGGTATTTCCACAGGTGGTGCAACAGCAACAACAGTGGCAGCTTCAAACCAGATACTCCTGTATGTATTATGAAGAAGTTACTGTCAGCTAGGAGTAACCTACTAGCTTGTGGACACTAGCCCTACTGAGAATTTTAAAAATATGTATACACAGATGTGATTTCTAAAGTGCAATTGATTCTGCATTACTCCTAATTCATTGAATAGTTCATTCTCCATAAATGTGCATCAATTACCAAAGAATAATGGAACTGTTACCATTTCAGACCAAGAAACGAAAGACAATAAAATAATGAAATAACTGAATCGAACTCCAGACTACACCTATACTACATCCATGAGCCGACCACAGATTTAACCAAAGTTACCATGTTCTTGGTACATTTGGGTTCACTGTACCAATAGGAAAATGAAATACGCTCCTGTGCTGTGAATGCAGTATGTTGTATATTTAGTTCATTCACCATTTGGATTCATGGCTTACTACAGTTGCTTGTGCACAACTTTAAGTAGACCTATCTATGCATGCTTATCAAGGGACTGACTACAATGAGCAATTCATCTTACCGAGGATCATCTTGAAGTCGATCAGAAGGGAGCAACAGCATAAAATTCCTCAAATGGCCATAAGAAATAGATCCTTCTGTGTCGGCATTGAGAAATCGCATCATAGCAACAGCATTGTCTTCATTAGCTGGAAGTCCAGCATTTTTAAGTGATGCCAATACTTCACTTTTTTGCAGTGTTCCAGACTTGCTGAGGCATAGAGACGTATATGCACGTAGAATGGTTGGTTCCTTCTGTTCCATCAAAGATAAAAACTGTTTCCAGCCAAATGATTTTGAAAATATGTGACATCTAGTACGGCGCATAAACTCGTGAGCATATCTCCGTGGCAACTTTCGCTTTCTTATTGCAATTTCGAGATCTTCCAGAGTTACTTGACCATCTCTGTCTCTATCTAGTTCTTCAAAGAATCTCCTTCCTAGATGCATTCATGATGTAAAATGTGTTAATTATATAATTGTATAGACACAAAATTGAACAAGTTGAAGTCATTATATAGCTTTTTTATTACAAATTCAATGAATATAAAGCTCATGAATTAGCATGAATAAACTTCTGTTTTGGAATCTTCCCTTTTTTTCCTTTTTTACAGAAAGAAACAAAGCACATCCATTTCCACAATACGTATTAGGTACCAAGCTACCTGAGACAACATACCTTCAGACTCTGTGTACCTAAAGAAATCTTGGACAGAGAATAGTTTCTTCTTGTCAGGATACTCTTTAGAAGGTCTCCCCAAATGAGGTACAAGCTCAATTAATTCAGTCAACGAAACAGTGGATTCAGTCAACGAAACAGTGGATAATGTGGATCTCAAACGCTCTACATTTTATAGAGGAATACTAAGAATATCGCTAGCAAGCTTCTGTGGTGAACTGCCTGCTGATTCTGCCCTGTTTCTTGCAGTAACATCCTCATCACCCTCTTCGTTAACTGAAGAGGTTACCCCAACAACGCCCGATGGCACTCCTCCCACTCTCGCAAACTTCAAGTTTCCCAGAAATCCATTTACATCTGCTTTTCGACCTTCCAGCAAACCTGTAATTACCCTGAAATGATCAGTTTGGGAAGAAGAAGTCGGCTCTGGGGAAGTTTCACAAGTTTCTCGACCACTTTCTTGAACACCATGATCAAACTTCTGAAGATTCTGAGTTAGTTGATAAAAAACAAAACCTATGAGGCATTCTAGTGATGCATGTTTTCCTTCGTTATGTGGCACAACTTCATTCTGAATTGTTCTAGCATGCTGGCCCTTAGACTCCCTCTGCTTCAAGTCACCAGAAACCTTTGGCTTTTTGCAAGAACACGCTTTGTCCTCATCACTCGTTTTCTGGAGCCGCTTCTTACCCAATTTGAACGGACCCGGAAATGCCTGAACAAAACTGTTAGCTAACACAGACCAATTTACAGCAAACTGCAAACAATTCACACAAGACCCATCCTCTTTAGCACACTCCTTCTCTGTCAACCCACTCTTTGACACCTCAGGTCGATTTTCATTACCAGAATTCTGGGAAAACTTCCCAAACAACGCCTTTATAGGAACCTTAGCAGACAACCCTTTCTTCCTCTCATCGCCACCAACTGTGACACAATGACCAGCTTTCTTCTTCCCCCCAAAGATCTGAGCTTTACCATTCTTATCAACACCATCAAATTGATAAACCAAATCAACAGCATTTAATTTATTATTAGGCCCTGCCCAGCAACACTCAAAGTCCTTGGCCGCTTTTCGAAAACTCAATTCCAGCGGCGAAAGCGCTTCCTTAACAAGTTGAATCGAATTGAAAAACGATTCAACCGGGTCATTTGCAGACAACATTACTAACAAAACTCAAGATTCTTTCAGTCCTAGATAACTATCAAGCTTCCAACAAAATCCACAGGAACCGTTACGCACAGAAACATACAAAACAAATTTTCTTCCACAAAATTAGCACATATGGATTAAATTCGCCATAGAAACAGCGTAGAGTAATAGAAATACACCACAGAACTGCGTGGACCGGGCGGGTGAGATCCGAATATGAAGCGGTGCACCGACTGTTGAATCCGAAACGACGAAAACCCTATGCGTGCATTACGGGCAGCTCAACTTCTGTTCAATCAGATTTAAATTTCTTCGCTTTTAGCGTCTCGTTATTTCTTCAGAGTACAAAGTGTCAGCCTTTGCATTTCAAATATGGATTCAAAGCCATGAGAGAGAGAGAGCATTTGTTTGGCAGATTGTGTTTGTGAAAGAGGCTTGGCCAAATTCAGAGAAAGATGTGAGATTTTATTGGGTTTGGACAGCCTCTGTGTTTCATTTGAGACCGACAGATTTGGGTGGGATTAGAGGAAGAAGAAGAGCAAAACAACCAGAAGTGAAGAACAAAGAGGCAGCTAAAGACCAGGCCTCTATTTTTTTAATTTTTAATTATTTTGTTTTGCAATTTTCTTTTTTGTTTTAAATTTTTTGTACTAATCTTATTCTTCGGATAATGAATGCTGAACCCCTTTTCCAATTGCTTGTATTAAAAAATATTTCAATTCGCATGATCTTTTATGGACATGAGGCTTGAGTCAAGATTGACTTGACATAATTTGTCATAAATCCCAAAAGAGAATTCTGTTATGAAAATTTGTGCCTAGACAAAAGGTATATGAACAAAGAAGAGAATGTGTGTGCCATCCCATTACATGACATATGACCACATGATTTGTTTGTACATAAATAACCACTTCTAAGGTCCCATCCGGAGTTTTCACATATAAATTATCAGTACATTTATTGAAACATCATAATTTGACATTCCCAGCTGTCTGCCAATCCATATTTATTGAATATATAATCCTCTGAAAATAATGATTTTTATGTTGTAATTATTGGTATTGGCTCCTTTGATCACAAGGCAAGATAACGACTAAAGTGGCTACTGGCTACCAGCCATGTAGTAGGATTGTTGTATGCATTGAGGAAATTTGATGGTCAAGATGAAATCAGAAGAGCTTTATATCTATATCCAAAAGATTTCAAATTGTATTGAAACTGCAAAAAATGTGTTAAAAAAACTTAAATACACTTAAATATAAGGATGCCCTTATCAGTTTTTGAACAAAATTGAACATGCACAGACAGGTGTAATGGGATTCCTCTTACTCAAGATCATACATATTCAGACAAAAATAACTCATGAGCAACCACTGCTTCCTATGAACATAAAGAAGGGGGAATTATTTTACTGTTTACCACACGGCGTGAAGTCGAGGCATTTTAAATGCATCAAAATGCTGATCCACTGCCCTTTGTCTTTCCAAGCATCACATCTTTAGCTTCATTGATTTTGGATGCTAGGTAATGGCTGCCGCCTGCATCAGGATGGTTTGCAACCATCACCTTTCTATTTGCTTCCTTGACCTTGTCTGCAGGTGCATTCTCCCTGTGAAACCATACAAAAAGATTATCTATTTTGCTTACAAACAGAGAAGATAAGATGGTCAGAGCTTCACTCCTTATGATTTCAAGTTTTCCATCATTTTGGTTGAAACCAATTCAATATTCCTTTCATTTTCCTTGACTATGAATAAATAAACAGCGATAATAAGGCTAGAATAAGAGCTGCTTCCCTCTATGTCATTGTCTGCTGGAAACCACCTTCATAAAATTTCCGCATTCTAGGTTTTGGCGGTCGTGTCTTGAACGCATGCCAAGCCTGGATACCATATCTACCAGCAAGCGCAGTAGCAGCTACTGCAAGACCAGCCAGAAAAGGTGTAGCCTGATGCGCATCTACAAGTTCATTAATTCAACAGAACTGTAATTTTTCATTTTAATTCTAAGGTATTTGTAAGTTCAATCTCAATTGTCATTTTAAGTACACTAAACTCCTTTCCCAAGACCATTGCCCCATGTCATAAAAAAGGGGAATTTCCACCAGTTCTTCTGAACATTATAACATGCACATGGTTCAATCCAGAAAGACACCATCAACTAACAAGGTGCCAAAGCATACAACACAAAATATCACTTGGACAATCAAAAGAAGGCACTAACCAAAGAGGGTTTCAAACGATATATACGTGCACGACAGATATATCGAATCAAATGTATAAAGGGCATGACATCAATTGACAAAACAGCCTCTGCCCTCTTAAAGCCAACTCCAAACATACGTATGTTAACTATGGTTAGTATGTTAACTATGGTTAGCAAGTCAGTAAGTTTGTTACAAGTTAGCACGTGTGTTAGTTAGACAGCTAAGCTGTGTGGTTAGTCAGTTAAGCCTCTCTGTGAATAAGAGGTGGCTATGCGTTGTAAAGAGCAATAGATTGAAATCAAAACATAGAAATTCTCAATTCTTCTCTATCTCTTTCTCTGCTATCTCTGTAATTCTCCTTCTCTTTTCTTTATGTTATCATGGTATCAGAGCCAGCATCGCTCACGCTTCTTCTTGATCTTCTTGCTTCCGCTATTCAATTCCTTTGCTATAATTCTGATTCAATTCCTTTCCTCGCTTCGATCTGTTCTTCTATTCATTGATTCTTCCATTTGTTCTTCAACTCTTCCATTCGTTCTTTCCTTTCTTCAAATCTTAATTTCGTTCTTTGCTTAGGGTTTTCTTGATTTTGGGGATTTTCTGCTTATCAATGGCGATTTCTTCTTCCTCTGATTTTGGGATTATACTCAATTGATACTCGGTTTTGGGAATTTTTCAATGTACTTGATCAATTCCGAGCTTTTCTGCTTCCCCCTTCCAATCTCTCCTCATCTTTGTTCTCTTGCTTCTGGTTCTTTGGCTTTTCTTTCTTCACGATAGTGCCAAGAATTGTTCTCTACGCTTTGCCTACTACATGTTCGCTCTATTGCCTCATCGACTGTTCTTTGCAACTCTTTCTTTCTTTCTGTTGTTCAACAAGATGGTGACTCCTACTGAACTTCCACTTGTTCAATCTCCGATTGCAACTCTCATTCCTACTGTTTCTACATACATATGTGACAGTCAAGCTTGCTGATACAGATTATTGGACTTGGCATTTCCAAATGAATCTTCTTCTTGAAGGTCATGGCCTCTTGGGTTTTGTGGATGGTTCAAGGAAATGTCCTGCACATTTTGATAAAGATTTAGATCTTGAAGGTGTTGAGATTGATGCTTATCAAGGCTGGAAGATGCACGATCGTGCCTTGATGCAGCTGCTTATTGCAACTCTCTCTTCCACTGCAATTCTGCTATTTGGGTCCTATGGATGTTCTTCTGGTTGGGTATGTCTATTGTTCATCCTCTATCTCTCTGATTTCAATAATTGGAGAATACCTTCAAGCTTTCTATTCACCTTTGCTTGCTATAAAATCAATTCATGTTCTTGCATACATCACCATTGATCAAATATTGATGGTTCATTTGTTCTCTGCTCTGTTAATTTTCTTGTGCATCCAAAATCTCAGTACCCCTATTCTTGATTCTTAAGAAAATCTTCAATCAATTACTCCTTACATGGTTCTGTCACAATTCTCTTCTCTCACTCTTCTTATCTCAGGGGACAAAGAACTTCCCATTTCATTCTCTTCTATCTCTTTCTTCTTATCTCAAGGAACAAGGAATTCCTCATATCTCGTTCTCTTCTATCTGTTTCTCCAATCTCAAAGGAACAAACTCCTTTCTACAGTCTCTAAGGGAACCAAAGAATTTATTAATTCTTCCTCTTTTCTATCTTCTTTCTACAATCTTCTGGGAACAAAAGAATTTCCCACTTCTTCTTGCTTTCTATCTCATTTCTCTAAATTCTCAGGGAACAAGAATTTCCCTCTCCTCTTCTTCTATCTCGTTCTAGAATTTCTCTCTTCTCTTCTTCTATCTCTATCTCAATGTGGGGGTCTGATTACATCATTGATTTGGAAGGGTTGGTAAATCTCATGGGCACACAGTTGGTAATGGTCAATCAGGTTGGGAAATTAGTTGACTGGACGAGTTGGAGAAATTCTGATGGTTCTATTGCTAGGCATAAAGCTCGGTTGGTAGCTCAGGGATTCAGTCAAGAGCAAGGCTTGGATTTTAGTGAAACTTTCAGTCCTGTAGTGCGTCACACCACTGTCAGACTAATACTAAGTCTAGCTGCAATGAATAAATGGCAGTTAAGACAACTTGATGTTAAGAACGCCTTTTTACATGGCGAATTGGAAGAAGAAGTGTTTATGAAACAACCACAAGGGTTTGCTGATCCACGTTATCCTGATTTTGTATGTAAGCTTAAGAAATCATTGTATGGTTTGAAGCAAGCTCCAAGGGCTTGGAATGCCAAATTCACCGGATACTTACCAGCTATAGGTTTTGAAGCTTCACAGTCTGATCCTAGTCTTTTTGTCAGACATTCAGACTCAGAGGTTGTGATTCTCTTACTCTACGTTGATGATATTATTCTCACGGGTTCTATTGAGAAGATGGTTCAGCTTGTGATTGATGAGTTAAGTTCTGTATTTGAAATGAAGGACTTGGGTAAGCTTAAATTCTTTCTCGGCTTACAAGTTTCCTATGCCTCCAATGGTGATATTTTTGTTAATCAGTCTAAATATGCTAAGGAGTTGCTTCACAAAGCTGGAATGCAATCTTGTCGGTCCTGCTCAACTCCATGTAAACCACATACACAGGTGTTAACAGAGTCTGGTGAAGTGTTAACTGATCCAACATTGTTTAGGAGCATTGTAGGGGCTCTCCAATATTTGACTTTTACAAGACCAGACCTTGCTTACTCTGTCAATTCTGTGTGTCAATACATGAATCAGCCTACTGATCTTCATTGGCATTTGGTAAAAAGGATTCTCAGATATGTGCAAGGTACTCTAGATTATGGCCTGAGTTTCACAGCTGGTGATATGCATCTCTCTGCATATAGTGATGCTGACTGGGCAGGTGACATCAACACTCGCAGGTCTACAACAGGTTTTGTGATATTTTTAGGCAGCAATCCTATATCTTGGCAGTCAAAGAAACAAGGCTCTGTTTCAAGAAGTTCTACAGAGGCAGAGTACAGGGCTCTAGCCCATACTACTGCTGATTTGGCTTGGATTCGACAGGTTTTGAAAGATTTAAAGTTGTATCTGCCAGATCCTCCAGTTGCATATTGTGATAATATGTCTGCTTTGGCTCTTAGCTCAAATCCAGTATACCATTCCAGAATTAAACACTTGGACATTGATTTCCATTTTGTAAGGGAGAGAGTGCAGAAGAAGGATTTGCTGGTTCAGTATATTTCAACAGGTGAACAACTTGCTGATGTGTTTACAAAGGGTCTACATGGTCCTATCTTCTCACAGCATTGTGCTCATCTTAGGTTAAGAGAGTTACCTAAGTAGGGAAAATGTTAACTATGGTTAGTATGTTAACTATGGTTAGCAAGTCAGTAAGTTTGTTACAAGTTAGCACGTGTGTTAGTTAGACAGCTAAGCTGTGTGGTTAGTCAGTTAAGCCTCTCTGTGAATAAGAGGTGGCTATGCGTTGTAAAGAGCAATAGATTGAAATCAAAACATAGAAATTCTCAATTCTTCTCTATCTCTTTCTCTGCTATCTCTGTAATTCTCCTTCTCTTTTCTTTATGTTATCAACGTAGAGCACACATAGGCTTCTAAAAAATCATGATCCCTCTAATTAGAGATAGAAAGTCCTAGAGACAATAACATCCAATCATGACCAGACCATTTGAAGGAATACATATGAAACTGTGGGCCTTTTATCAAGATGCAATCTGTGCTAATCATGGTCATACAATCTTGATTAGAAAACCCAAAGCAGCACTTCAAAACCATTGTCTCTATGATCAACGCCCCTATCTTCCATGTGGGGATTGTTTTGGTTGCATCTCAAATACATTTTCCAGCATGCATGGGTGCACAAAGACAAAGAACAAAAATTACACTGGCAAAAACAGCTCTTCAGTGTCAAATAAGGGGCATAACAGCAGCAAGTCAATAAACTGAGCCACATTTAGGATTTAGCAGAAACCCTGCTGTACCAATCTACCAAGCAAAAGTTTTTATTTTTATTTTTATTTTTAATTTAACTGAATCTCATAAATTTCAATAAAATTAAGTTCGCATGGAAACAAGCAAGAGCAAAAATTAAATCTACCAAAATCACATTAAATTTGCTTTTGAGGCAGACATTAAGCGAAATAAAGCCAAAAAGGAGGTGGGGAAAAAGAGATTTTTCTCACCATTGCGTCGTAAGTATCGTGCCTGAGCTCAGAATTCGGGGTTTCATTCAGAGCTTTCTCGGAGCTTCTGCCTTTAGCTTCTGAGTTGGGGAAGAGGCCCTGTGCTTTGCCCAACATGTTTCCTAATCTTAATTCTAATTCGTCCATTAATCTCTAGGAGCCTATCATATTTTGACGTGTAAGCTTAACAGGCCAAGCACTTAAGTGACGGCCCACTGGAAACATTTGGGCCTCGGACTGGAAATAGTCTAGCCGATCGGCTATACTATTTCTTTTAAAAACAATTAGAAAAACCCCTATTTCTTTAAAAAGAAACAGCGTATAGCCGAGCGGCTATACTATTTGTTTTTAAAAAAAAATAAGAAAAACGGAGTACAGCCGGGCGGTGATGCTATTTCTTTTAAAAAACAGAGTATAGCCGACCGCCTATACTATCTCTGTAAAAAAAAAGGACAAATTTAAAAACAGAGTATAGCCGATCGGCTATACTATTTCTTTTTTTAAAAACAGTGTATATCCGACCGGCTATACTATTTCTTTAAAAAATTAAAATTAAAAACCTTGCATATCCGGGCGGCTATACTATTTCTTTGAATAATATTCAAAAAAACCTAGTTACTATTTCTTTTTTAAGAAAAAAAAAATTAGAAAAACAGAGTATAGCTGCGCTGCTATACTATTTCTTTATAAAAAAATAGAAAAACAGAGTATATCCGTGCGGCTATACCTTTTCTTTATACAAAATTTGAAAAAACCGAATATATCCGTGTGGCTAGACTATTTAATAAAAAATTATGAAAAAAAACCCTCCTAATTGCATTAGTTTAACATTTATAGATATTAATTTGGTATAGCCGCGACTATACGAATAATATACGTACGTGTTTTATTTGGCAAAATTTTGGCAAATTACAATTTAATATACTTACAATTTTGTGTTCCTCTGTACCTTTACTACAAGTCAGTTTGAAGGCCAAAGTCTCAATGAGTGTCAAGATCACAGACAAGTAATGCTTTCAAATTGTGAAATTGGTCACAATTCAGTAAGTGTCAAGAGCCATTCCCGGCCGATTTCAGTGAGTACTCGAAACCTGCCAACGTGACAAGGCACTTCCCGCCCAAGTTTTTCTCCGAAAGGAGATTCCAGCATTGAGCAAACTAGGAATCGAGGAGGAGAAAGGTGGGGAAGACAGGTAGGAGGTAAGAGCGCAAATTGAATGAGAATCAGAAATTCATTGTTCTGTTGATGAATGTTAGAGAAGTTGCAAGAAGAAAAGTTAGAAACAAATGAACTTTATCCACTGAAAAATGAAGCAACGATGAGTCAAAATACAAATGATTCATAAACAAGGTGCACTGAGTTTCCCTTGCAATCTCAAGAATCCAGGAACAAACAGAAATAGAGGAACCAAATGAGGAAAACAGAACCACACCAATCTGCACACAGCTAAAGAAATCATATATCTGTTACCATGAATTAACATCAACCTCCAGTCCAATCCTGCTTGGCTACTACATTATAAATTACAAGCCCTAACAGCCAAAGGTTACTGAGAAGAAGAAGAAAAAATGTTGACATTAATGATGAAGACAACTGAAACAGACATGAAATCACAAAACTAATTTTTGTTTTCTCTTTCCTCCACCCTCTAACAAAGCCCTGACCCATCTTTTATTCAATCTTCTTCACCTCAACATCTACCTAAGTACGTTCTTGCTTTATTTTACTTGCACACCTCACTAGGCTTATCACTACCTGCTGCCCCCTCCATTGCTAACGTTCTTCTCAAGCATGGCAGTGCCTTTAACAGAGCTAGTATCAACCCTAGGAGGACCTGAGTGCCTTCTTGGTCCAGCTGGGGAAGCAGGGTATGACAACCGCTTCTTTACAGAACTCACTGATCCTTTCTCTGATGCTGTCCCATTCTTGTCAAACTGGTTTGAGCTTGGGCTTGCCAACCGAGACCTGGCCTTTGTTGATTTTGTGGGTGTCATGTAACTTGGAACTGAAGGCGGGCTTGCAAGGCTCTCGTCATCTCTCACAGAGGACCCTGCAATGCTATGCCTCCTGTTGAAGCGCTCTCACTGGACGCTGAATGTACTCCTGGAGTCCTCATCTCCTCCCCAGCCATTTCCTCTTGGCGTTTTCCCTGTCACTGATGATGAAGATTGTGCCCTGGAGAAAGGAGTTGAAGGGGATTGGCGACTAGGAGGCCTGCTTGATTTTACGGCAGTAGGGGTCCTAGGGGAAGGCTTATTATCACGAAGTGTATAAGCTTTGGTGATTTCCCCAACGGACATGGAGGCACGGCTAGCTGCACTCCTCATGGAGGCCCTGTCATTGTAGTCTACTGTACTTCGGCTTTCCCACGGCCTTGCAGCCATCCATCGCTCTAACCAACTCCAACCCCAGTGGGGATTGCTGGGATCCATGAACGTAGGATGTTCAGATTTTGAAGAGTTCTTCCACATTTGCTGTTAAAGAGATATTATTATCCGGGTCAGTTTAAGGTTGAAGTTTGATTCAATATACTAACACTAATAGTGAGATATCAAATAGATTTTTAACTTACAACTCCCTACTAGTCACTTAGGGACATCACAACAAAATCTTAAATCATATTTCAAAAATTGCCAACAATAGACTGCCTGTAATCCTTTAAAAAATTGCGAAAGGGAAAACTAGGCTACCTGGTGAGAGAATGAATAAGCCAAAGCCCTTTCTCTTCTTATAGCAGCTTCTTGTTTGCTTTGTAGCTTTGCCTCAACCTGCTCCTTAGATTGGGTGCTATCATTCCGTTCTTCTCCCATCTGTCACAAGTTGATTATATATACAAAAAACAAAGATTAAAGCCAGACTAGGATAGTATGGTGATTACAAAATGTAGAGATATCTAAGTCTTCATGTTTGTGTGTGATGAGAGAGAGATTTCTACTAATCTAAAACTAGAGGGTGAAATAAATTGGAAATTAAGCTCAGAGAACGGTGCATGGAAGCAAAACCAAATATTCCTCCATGTAATTTCTGATAAATGCAAAAACAAACTGACCGATACAAAAGGCAACAGTGGGTTCTTAATTAAACCTTTTTGGCTCTTTGCAAAAATTCCAGTGAAGTTCTTTGTGAAACTATGGCACTTCAAACCATTTTTTTTTTCATTTTGGAGAAAAGAGAGTTAAATTTTTGCTTCTTTTAGAATCTTTTTTAAAGTTAACGTGAAATTGGATCCAGATGAAAACTTTAACAATCTTCTCTTCTTCTTTTTTAATAAAGAGTTTTCTGGCGAATTTCACCAGAACATTGCAACTCAGATGCACAAAAATGGCAGAGCAAATGCAAGAAAAACAAAGCGAAAGAAAGGATGAAAATAGATGAACAAACCACAACCATCACAATTGTACAGGAGCACACATAGACAGCTTAAATAAACATAATATAAAGTTTATAAACTTACAGAAGCTTTGAGTTTCTCAAACTCTTTCTCTTGTTTGTGTTGGAGCTGTCGCTGAAGTGCCTGATTCTCCTCGGACATTCTAATTCTCCTAGCACGAATCTGAGACTGCACAGGAGCAAGAGTCTGCATGCATCTTAGTGTGGTAGTTGCTTGCCGTTTAACAGATTGGCCCTCTATCAATGATTTCAACCTCACCAACCCCCTCAAAGCCCGCAATGCCCTTCTTGCCTGAAATCGCAAATTACATAAAAGCTCATTTAACACATACAGCTCATAGCTCAATAATGGATATGTCGAAGTTATGAGAGTAGATTGTTATTTATTGCTTTGCCAAAACAGAATAACTTTTGTACATGCTCTCAACATTCAGTTATAATATGGAAGTTGACCTTGAAATGTTATCACTAAAGTTGACACATAAATGCAAGTATATTTCTCAAAAGAGGCAAATCAGTTAGCACAAGCCCTGTGCTATTGAATGCCAAATCCCTAATCTTGTTCAAGTTGAACCGAGACACCAAAATTCAACTGATTCAATTCAATAGAACCAGATATGAAAGGCTCATTTCCCAAACAACTAAGTAATAACCATAAGTAGATTGTTCCTCGTATAAAAAATAAGTAAATTGCTACAAAAAATCTAAGTTCTTCTCCATAACAAGAACAAAAGGTTTACTTCTACATTTTATCACAAATCAAACATCTTATGGCTAAAAAGTTAAGGACATGAATCAATTAGGATTACAGAATAATATAGCAAAATAAGACCTACCAAGTGCCCTCGGAATGCCGTCTGAATCTTGACAGCTGCTACCTCCTGAAGTGACTTTCCTGAGTAATGGGGCGCAGGCACAGTAGTAAGAGGAACCACCTCTGCGGCAGCCTGAGCGGCAGCAACAGCTGCCTCTGCAGCCACGGCAGTGGCAAATGCCACAGAGAAAACATGCTTGCTCTGTGCATTCTCAGCCTCAGCTAATTTGACATCTTGTTTTGGAGGCAGAGGAGGAGGAGGGGTCGTGTCAGGGGCAGGGATAACCAACGCACTTTCTTCGTATGAAGAAACCACATCCTCATTCTTCTGCTTCCCAAACCATTTTAAATGTAAATGTATTGAATGGAAAATGTTGCAACTAAATACTTCAAATCTTGTGTTTCTTTCGAATTTCAGATTTTGCTATATAACCTAAAAGCCTTAATTAAAGTGGGTCATGCTTCTTTAGGCTTTTAGGCTTTTAGGTTAATTGTGAGTGAGAATAGAAAAGATAGCTTTTCAGATACATAGATGGTCAGAAGAAATAAACATGTTCAATGAATAATCAAATGCATAATTGGAATCAGTGCACATTAAACTAGAATGTTGTTACCTACACTTTAATGGCATCGTTTGAACCAGTGCATTAAACAAAACCCAATGAAACAGAATTACGACAAACATAAAATACCAATGAATTGCAGCAGAAATCTAATAAATTGGGAGTTTGGTAGGGTTTGGCATCGGTTGTGCGGGTTATGAGTTTTTTGATTTATGGATAGGAAAATATATTATTAGATTAAGAGTTAATTAATTGTACATGGCTCCACATGTTGCGTGTTGTCCACAAAATGTTACACCACACGTGTAAAAATGCGTGATTTGTTAAAGGTTTTAATATAAGGGAGCGATATCAAGAGAGAAAATCAAACATAAGACTTGAAGTGCAAGAGCAAATGCTCTTAAACAGTGAGCTACAAACTCCTTTGCATGAAAGGTATATGTGGTTTGGGTTGACATTACTGGTTTCGAATAGTATTAGTAAGCGTGAAAGAAACCACATAATTTCTTGTTAAAACTTCAATTAGTACAGGGCCACCTCCCGTAAAAGAAACAGAATTACGACAAACATAAAATACCAACGAATTGCAGCAGAAATCTAATAAATTGGGAGTTTGGTAGGGTTTGGCATCGGTTGTGCGGGTTATGAGTTTTCATTAATTGCGTTGGGCCTTAGTCTATAGTTGGGCCATTTTCATTAATTTATTTGATTTGGTTGTGGTCGTACGTACTGCATGGCAAGATGCAACAATGTATTTGAGGTGGCTGCGTAATGGTCAATATATAACTGCCAACCCAGATGTAATTAATGAAAAATGAACATTTTTACGGGTGAATGAGTGAGAAAGGTGGTGGTGATGAGGTGGACGTGCACTGCGATGGTGGTGGTGGTGAGGTGGGGCGTAGGCGGTGCCTGTGAGAGCTCGATATTGGTGGGTGGTGGTGTTGAGTATATATATTCATGGCTACGCTTAGTCTATAGTTGGGCCATTTACATTAATTTGTTTAATTTGGTTGTGGTAGTACGTACCGCATGGCAGGCATTTATGGGAATAGGACAAAGAAGAAAAAGAAAGCCTTGTTTACGCGGAGAAAAAAAGAAGAAAAATAAAAGAAAGCAAGCCGCAAGCAGAAATCAATATCCCAAAAGGTGAAAATGTGGGGTGTATTTTATAATCATAACACTAGGTGGGCTCACAACTCTCTCTCTCTCTCTGTGGTCCCGCGGTTGGTAAGGTAAAAACATGGTCTGAAAAGTCGATATTATCGCCGAAATATCGGCGATAATATCGGATTTTGTGACTTGCGATATTTTAAACACATACCAATTAGATTTCGTCATAATGTCGAGAATATCGCCGACAATATCGTTGAAATATCGGGATCGATATTGTCGTGCAAATTTAAGCTGAAATGGTGATAATATCTCGATATTATCGAAATTATCGATAAAATCTAAGTACAAATTCTGGAATTAATCTTACCTTCTGAAGCGTTCATCTATTTAGCAGGTTGCACGTTTAGCGCCGCGAGGCGTGGAGAGGCGTGGCGAGGCGTGGCAACGTGTGGCGAGGCGGACGAAGGGCAGGGCGGCTATTCTGCAAGCAGCTGCGTGCGAGAGGAAGAAGATGACATCGCGTGGGTTTTTTAGGGTTTGTTGGGAATGAAACGACTTCGTTTCATATAATTAATGAAACGCACGCTTAGCAAACGTTCAGCGTGCCTTTTTAATTATTTTTAAATCACGATTTTTTGTTTTTAACAAACAAGTGGTTAACGCCTCCCACTGAAACACCACTACTTTCCTTTTTTCACTGAAACACAACTACTTACCCTTTTTGTCGTTTCATTTTTCTTCCTAAATTAATATATTAACATATATATATATATATATATATATATATATATATTTATAGTATAACCCTAATATATGAACTGAATTGCGTTTTTGTTTTGATGTTGAATAAATATTTTAGATTTAGGGATTGATTATTATGCATGAATGAGACCATTAGTTCTTTTATTTTCTGTTTTATATTTTCGGCGTGTAATATTTATAACGTCTTTAAAATGTCTGTAAGCTAATATTTATTATATAAGATAAATTTCTATATTAAAAAAGACACCAAGGGGATTCAAACCCCTCCCATTTTACTCATTCAACACCTTAACCACCATATTACTTATGTTTTTGTGAAAATATGCTAAAATATTTATATATATATACATGGTTTTGTTTTGATTTTTTTTTGCAAGAAACAAATTGTTTTGAATTCTTTTGACCATTCCTTTTCAAGTTTCTACTTTTGATTATGGTGTGTTTAATCTTTTTTCATTAATTACTATATATTTTCTACACTCACAGGGCTCGTTTGGTACACCGTATTAGACTTTGGATAGGAGTAAATAGTCTATGTCAGGTGTTTGGTGTCAACTTGTATTATTTAATTACCCGACTATTTTATACGGGTTGGGCTTTTAATACTCTCCTTACCTGACTAACTAATACAATCCACAGACTCCGGATTAGATAATACACGCTTAATTATACGGCTAAGGAAAAAGAACACGCGTTCTACAAAAAAAGTCAGACGCTCTTTTCATCTTCTTCTCCCTAGGATTCTTCTCTGCTATCTTCTCCACATGTTATTTTCTTTACTCTTCTCCAGGTATCCATCTCTCACTCTCTCTCTTTTTCATACTCTCTCCAATATGCTTCTTCTTACTTCTTCTCTATTCTTTATATATTTCAAATTTTTATTAAATTTTTGAGGAAATTAGGTTATTAATTTTTCTTTTTTGACATTTTTTTAATCAAATGTTTTCTTTGTATGTGATATATTGATTCGACGTTGTGGGAGTATTTAGATTGTTGGTATTAAACAGAGTAGTGCTAGTTTTCGTCCAAAAACAAACAACTGTGCTAGTGTTGGTAGTTTAGTTGAATACATACATACCTGACGATTAGGAGAGCAAAATTACAAAATTAAAATTGTATGAACCTGAATTCTAGGAACCAATTTTTTTTTCTGGGCGACCATGGGCCCTTTCTGATGTTTTCCTCTTGAACCATTTTCTTGATTGATAAATTTTCTCTTTTCCTTTTCTTTTTACGATTCCCAAGCTTGTGGCCTTGGCTCTTTTGGTTGCAATGCTTTTGTTCTGCTGCTACTTTCTCCTTCTTCTTGTTGTACATGGAAACTTTGATGTCCAGTACAAACATATGCAGATCAATATTCATAATACAATTCTAATAGTTAAACCACATATATTTTTGTATATGCAAGCAGGATGATATTTTGTAGTCTTATGTCATGTCTCAATTTCCATTAAAATTATCAAAGATTATTTTTTTATATTTTTCAAATAGTCTGATCTAATGTTATCCGGAATATCACCAAACACAGTATAACTTAGTCAGATTATTTATCCAGAACAGCACCAAACGCCTTATAATATTATGGATAAATAGTCAGTACTCTCCGGAACAGATTAGTACTATCCGACTGAAATTAGTCAGTACAGTCCGACGTACCAAACGAGCCCACAGTGTTTGCCAGCTCGCTATATAATTAACTTAAATCAGTTAAATCCATCATGCAATGCATTTCCTTCCAATTTTTTATGATAAACTAATAGATAATTGACTAAATAAACATCCTGCAAAGTTTCAATAAAAATTTCCAAGTTTTTCTTATAATTTCCGTGATTTTTATTCAATTTTTATCGATATCGATAATATCCCGATATTTCCATCGAAATTTCCGTGTTTTTGGCCTACCGATATTTCCGATATCACCGATATTTTAGACCTTGGGTAAAAATCCCTAAAAGTTCTGATGAAGACATTTTTATATATTTGAATATTCTAATGGTAAGCTTGTTTCGTTTTGTTCATGTTGTTGGGCCTTAGTCTATAGTTGGCCATTTCCATTAATTTGTTTAATTTGGTTGTGGTACTACGTACTGCATGGTAAGCATTTATGGGAATAGGACAAGGAAGCTTTATTTACGCGGAGAAAAGAAGAAGAAAAATAAAATAAAGCAAGCTGCAAGCAGTACAGATTCTTTTTATTTTCTCTCGTTTCCTATGTTTTCCCGGAAACCAAACATCTCATTCCGAAAGTAAAAGAAAAGACCGGTGGGTTTCGTTGGCAAGAAAGTAAGCAGCAAAGATCAAAAAGCAAGCAGCAGGTATTTTACAACATTGTTAATTTTGTATGCTTCTTGATGTCAATGAAGGAATCAAACGCATGTATCAAATGAAAGTGACTTTTATCCGAGTCTTTGAATTTCTACGTCATATGTCCAAAACGACGAGGTTTTTGACTGATGTAAAACAAATTAAAGGTTGGGTGCGTACAGCGATCTTCCAAGCTGTAGAACGAGGGCTTCTGGAGTTTACGCGGAGAAAAAAAGAAGAAAAATAAAAGAAAGCAAGCAATCAATATCCCAAAAGGTGAATTCAGATTCTTTTCATTTTCTCTCGTTTCCTATGTTTTCCCGGAAACCAAACATCTCATTCCGAAAGTAAAAGAAAAGACCGGTGGGTTTCGTTGGCAAGAAAGTAAGCAGCAAAGATCAAAAAGCAAGCAGCAGGTATTTTACAACATTGTTAATTTTGTATGCTTCTTGATGTCAATGAAGGAATCAAACGCATGTATCAAATGAAAGTGACTTTTATCCGAGTCTTTGAATTTCTACGTCATATGTCCAAAACGACGAGGTTTTTGACTGATGTAAAACAAATTAAAGGTTGGGTGCGTACAGCGATCTTCCAAGCTGTAGAACGAGGGCTTCTGGAGTTTACGCGGAGAAAAAAAGAAGAAAAATAAAAGAAAGCAAGCAATCAATATCCCAAAAGGTGAATTCAGATTCTTTTCATTTTCTCTCGTTTCCTATGTTTTCCCGGAAACCAAACATCTCATTCCGAAAGTAAAAGAAAAGACCGGTGGGTTTCGTTGGCAAGAAAGTAAGCAGCAAAGATCAAAAAGCAAGCAGCAGGTATTTTACAACATTGTTAATTTTGTATGCTTCTTGATGTCAATGAAGGAATCAAACGCATGTATCAAATGAAAGTGACTTTTATCCGAGTCTTTGAATTTCTACGTCATATGTCCAAAACGACGAGGTTTTTGACTGATGTAAAACAAATTAAAGGTTGGGTGCGTACAGCGATCTTCCAAGCTGTAGAACGAGGGCTTCTGGAGTTTACGCGGAGAAAAAAAGAAGAAAAATAAAAGAAAGCAAGCAATCAATATCCCAAAAGGTGAATTCAGATTCTTTTCATTTTCTCTCGTTTCCTATGTTTTCCCGGAAACCAAACATCTCATTCCGAAAGTAAAAGAAAAGACCGGTGGGTTTCGTTGGCAAGAAAGTAAGCAGCAAAGATCAAAAAGCAAGCAGCAGGTATTTTACAACATTGTTAATTTTGTATGCTTCTTGATGTCAATGAAGGAATCAAACGCATGTATCAAATGAAAGTGACTTTTATCCGAGTCTTTGAATTTCTACGTCATATGTCCAAAACGACGAGGTTTTTGACTGATGTAAAACAAATTAAAGGTTGGGTGCGTACAGCGATCTTCCAAGCTGTAGAACGAGGGCTTCTGGAGTTTACGCGGAGAAAAAAAGAAGAAAAATAAAAGAAAGCAAGCAATCAATATCCCAAAAGGTGAATTCAGATTCTTTTCATTTTCTCTCGTTTCCTATGTTTTCCCGGAAACCAAACATCTCATTCCGAAAGTAAAAGAAAAGACCGGTGGGTTTCGTTGGCAAGAAAGTAAGCAGCAAAGATCAAAAAGCAAGCAGCAGGTATTTTACAACATTGTTAATTTTGTATGCTTCTTGATGTCAATGAAGGAATCAAACGCATGTATCAAATGAAAGTGACTTTTATCCGAGTCTTTGAATTTCTACGTCATATGTCCAAAACGACGAGGTTTTTGACTGATGTAAAACAAATTAAAGGTTGGGTGCGTACAGCGATCTTCCAAGCTGTAGAACGAGGGCTTCTGGAGTTTACGCGGAGAAAAAAAGAAGAAAAATAAAAGAAAGCAAGCAATCAATATCCCAAAAGGTGAATTCAGATTCTTTTCATTTTCTCTCGTTTCCTATGTTTTCCCGGAAACCAAACATCTCATTCCGAAAGTAAAAGAAAAGACCGGTGGGTTTCGTTGGCAAGAAAGTAAGCAGCAAAGATCAAAAAGCAAGCAGCAGGTATTTTACAACATTGTTAATTTTGTATGCTTCTTGATGTCAATGAAGGAATCAAACGCATGTATCAAATGAAAGTGACTTTTATCCGAGTCTTTGAATTTCTACGTCATATGTCCAAAACGACGAGGTTTTTGACTGATGTAAAACAAATTAAAGGTTGGGTGCGTACAGCGATCTTCCAAGCTGTAGAACGAGGGCTTCTGGAGTTTACGCGGAGAAAAAAAGAAGAAAAATAAAAGAAAGCAAGCAATCAATATCCCAAAAGGTGAATTCAGATTCTTTTCATTTTCTCTCGTTTCCTATGTTTTCCCGGAAACCAAACATCTCATTCCGAAAGTAAAAGAAAAGACCGGTGGGTTTCGTTGGCAAGAAAGTAAGCAGCAAAGATCAAAAAGCAAGCAGCAGGTATTTTACAACATTGTTAATTTTGTATGCTTCTTGATGCCAATGAAGGAATCAAACGCATGTATCAAATGAAAGTGACTTTTATCCGAGTCTTTGAATTTCTACGTCATATGTCCAAAACGACGAGGTTTTTGACTGATGTAAAACAAATTAAAGGTTGGGTGCGTACAGCGATCTTCCAAGCTGTAGAACGAGGGCTTCTGGAGTTTACGCGGAGAAAAAAAGAAGAAAAATAAAAGAAAGCAAGCAATCAATATCCCAAAAGGTGAATTCAGATTCTTTTCATTTTCTCTCGTTTCCTATGTTTTCCCGGAAACCAAACATCTCATTCCGAAAGTAAAAGAAAAGACCGGTGGGTTTCGTTGGCAAGAAAGTAAGCAGCAAAGATCAAAAAGCAAGCAGCAGGTATTTTACAACATTGTTAATTTTGTATGCTTCTTGATGTCAATGAAGGAATCAAACGCATGTATCAAATGAAAGTGACTTTTATCCGAGTCTTTGAATTTCTACGTCATATGTCCAAAACGACGAGGTTTTTGACTGATGTAAAACAAATTAAAGGTTGGGTGCGTACAGCGATCTTCCAAGCTGTAGAACGAGGGCTTCTGGAGTTTACGCGGAGAAAAAAAGAAGAAAAATAAAAGAAAGCAAGCAATCAATATCCCAAAAGGTGAATTCAGATTCTTTTCATTTTCTCTCGTTTCCTATGTTTTCCCGGAAACCAAACATCTCATTCCGAAAGTAAAAGAAAAGACCGGTGGGTTTCGTTGGCAAGAAAGTAAGCAGCAAAGATCAAAAAGCAAGCAGCAGGTATTTTACAACATTGTTAATTTTGTATGCTTCTTGATGTCAATGAAGGAATCAAACGCATGTATCAAATGAAAGTGACTTTTATCCGAGTCTTTGAATTTCTACGTCATATGTCCAAAACGACGAGGTTTTTGACTGATGTAAAACAAATTAAAGGTTGGGTGCGTACAGCGATCTTCCAAGCTGTAGAACGAGGGCTTCTGGAGTTTACGCGGAGAAAAAAAGAAGAAAAATAAAAGAAAGCAAGCAATCAATATCCCAAAAGGTGAATTCAGATTCTTTTCATTTTCTCTCGTTTCCTATGTTTTCCCGGAAACCAAACATCTCATTCCGAAAGTAAAAGAAAAGACCGGTGGGTTTCGTTGGCAAGAAAGTAAGCAGCAAAGATCAAAAAGCAAGCAGCAGGTATTTTACAACATTGTTAATTTTGTATGCTTCTTGATGTCAATGAAGGAATCAAACGCATGTATCAAATGAAAGTGACTTTTATCCGAGTCTTTGAATTTCTACGTCATATGTCCAAAACGACGAGGTTTTTGACTGATGTAAAACAAATTAAAGGTTGGGTGCGTACAGCGATCTTCCAAGCTGTAGAACGAGGGCTTCTGGAGTTTACGCGGAGAAAAAAAGAAGAAAAATAAAAGAAAGCAAGCAATCAATATCCCAAAAGGTGAATTCAGATTCTTTTCATTTTCTCTCGTTTCCTATGTTTTCCCGGAAACCAAACATCTCATTCCGAAAGTAAAAGAAAAGACCGGTGGGTTTCGTTGGCAAGAAAGTAAGCAGCAAAGATCAAAAAGCAAGCAGCAGGTATTTTACAACATTGTTAATTTTGTATGCTTCTTGATGCCAATGAAGGAATCAAACGCATGTATCAAATGAAAGTGACTTTTATCCGAGTCTTTGAATTTCTACGTCATATGTCCAAAACGACGAGGTTTTTGACTGATGTAAAACAAATTAAAGGTTGGGTGCGTACAGCGATCTTCCAAGCTGTAGAACGAGGGCTTCTGGAGTTTACGCGGAGAAAAAAAGAAGAAAAATAAAAGAAAGCAAGCAATCAATATCCCAAAAGGTGAATTCAGATTCTTTTCATTTTCTCTCGTTTCCTATGTTTTCCCGGAAACCAAACATCTCATTCCGAAAGTAAAAGAAAAGACCGGTGGGTTTCGTTGGCAAGAAAGTAAGCAGCAAAGATCAAAAAGCAAGCAGCAGGTATTTTACAACATTGTTAATTTTGTATGCTTCTTGATGTCAATGAAGGAATCAAACGCATGTATCAAATGAAAGTGACTTTTATCCGAGTCTTTGAATTTCTACGTCATATGTCCAAAACGACGAGGTTTTTGACTGATGTAAAACAAATTAAAGGTTGGGTGCGTACAGCGATCTTCCAAGCTGTAGAACGAGGGCTTCTGGAGTTTACGCGGAGAAAAAAAGAAGAAAAATAAAAGAAAGCAAGCAATCAATATCCCAAAAGGTGAATTCAGATTCTTTTCATTTTCTCTCGTTTCCTATGTTTTCCCGGAAACCAAACATCTCATTCCGAAAGTAAAAGAAAAGACCGGTGGGTTTCGTTGGCAAGAAAGTAAGCAGCAAAGATCAAAAAGCAAGCAGCAGGTATTTTACAACATTGTTAATTTTGTATGCTTCTTGATGTCAATGAAGGAATCAAACGCATGTATCAAATGAAAGTGACTTTTATCCGAGTCTTTGAATTTCTACGTCATATGTCCAAAACGACGAGGTTTTTGACTGATGTAAAACAAATTAAAGGTTGGGTGCGTACAGCGATCTTCCAAGCTGTAGAACGAGGGCTTCTGGAGTTTACGCGGAGAAAAAAAGAAGAAAAATAAAAGAAAGCAAGCAATCAATATCCCAAAAGGTGAATTCAGATTCTTTTCATTTTCTCTCGTTTCCTATGTTTTCCCGGAAACCAAACATCACATAAAGTCATTCAAAGAGTATTTAGACAACCTATTACAAGCAGCAAGCAAACCTCTCTTTGTAAAAAGCATTTAACCAACTATTTGATCAAGCTGAGTAGCAAAAACTAACTACACAAGTTTCATAGACTTCAAAAAGTGAAAACCAGATGCCGGAGCTGCTCTTCCAGCCAAAAGTTGGTCATCCACATCCCTCTAGATCTAGGGGAAGCACTGAAATTTGCAACAAACAATATAAGATCGTTATTTTTATTTTCTCATCCTATACTTGAAACTACATTTGAAACTAAATAGTAAACTCTTACCTCCCTTTGCTTGTTTTTCTTGTGATCAGCAAGATCTGGCACAGAGACAAACAGACCCTTGCAAACACCACATTTTAGCCTCACCACTTTTCCATGCTTGGACTTCTGGTGCAAAACCAGCCCCTCCTTGCCCTTCACTGATTTCTGGCACAGGTTACACTTCCTTTTTTGAACTGTAGTTTTGGGTTTGGATGGGGTGTGGTTTGGGGGTGGGTTTGGGGGTGGGTTCTGGTTGTGGAGATCAGCAGCAGGGGGGTTTTCCTGGGGTTGATCCATGGAGAAGGAGGTGAAATGAGATCAGTGTATAAGAGAAATGAGAAATGAGAGAAGTGAGTGAGTGAAATGATAAATGACTAACTAAGCTGGATTATCATTATATAAGAGAATGGAAACGAGGTCGTTTCGTTGAAGCAGAAGAATGAGGTACCGCCACAGTATTGCTACAGTACCGCCACAGCATTGCTACAGTATAGAGCTACAGTCCCGCTCTGACACGTGTTGCGTTCAGGGCTGTCCGATAAGAATTTTTCCTCCAATCCAACGGCAACCAATTTTTATGCAATAAAAAAATGAAAAAAAATCGAAAAAATATTTAAAAAATACCCAAAAATTCTGAAATTTTTTTTTTCTATAAATACCTACCAAAACTCTTCACTTTCTACACCAAAAATATTTTTAGGTGCTTGAATTTTCTTTCATCCTCGTACCTTTGTACCTAAAGATAGATAGGCTTTACCTGTGAACGTTTCAACTTTTTATTACCAAGCTCACTATATGACTCCAAAACTTATATCCCTACTAGTTGAACATGAAAATCCACAAATTGAAGTTTAGTATGGAATGGAGTGGTAAAATAAGGGGACAAATTTTGCACTAGAAGGAAGAGGAGACAAATTTTTTTTATTAATTTCAGGATTGAAACATGGTGTTTGCTTAATGTGGGCATTTTTCCCTTTCACAATTCTCATGTGTTGTCAACATAGATCAAAGAAATTGTGACGTGTTAGGCTCTAGTTGGATTTAGGCCATTTCTTTTAGGTAAAATGCATCATTTTGCCGTTGTATTTTGCATTGATCTTAATTTTGGTTGAGATATATATATATATATATATTTTTCATATTTGTAAATGTATTGAATGGAAAATGTTGCAACTAAATAATTCAAATCTTGTGTTAAGGCTTTTAGGTAATATAGAAAAATCTGAAATTACACCTTAATTGTGAGTGAGAATAGAAAAGATAGCTTTTGTGGCATTGACTGAAAGTTGGGTTGAGAAAGATGAACTTGTTTTCCTTTGTGGTTTCCTTTTTGTCTTTTGCTTAAAGAATAAAAATATTTACAAAAGTTTCTCCATTAAAATGAGTCACAAGTTTATATTTTTCATTTATTTACAAGCACACTGATTCTTATCCCTTGAGTTAAGAATCCTAACTTGTTTGAGATTATCTTTTTTTTTTTTCCCGTTAATTATAATTAACTAGGTAGTTGAGTGGATTTGCAAATTGTTCTGATATTTGTGATTTTGTCTTCAATTTGTTTTATTATATTATATGCCATAATCATTTTATGAATTTTTGGATTTAAGATTTTCAATTTTTTATTATTATATTAGTTTGTTTTTTATTGTGTGCAGTGGTTAAAGAAGACTAGGAGGAAAGGGTTAATTGCTTCTCGGGTCTGTAGAGATATCTCATATAATGATGAAAAAGATATGTTTTTTTTTGGTCGAATGAAAAAGATACGGTTTACGTCAGTCACTAGTGTATGCAAATATATTAACTGGTGACAATAAAATAACCTCTACCTTATAATAGCAAATTTCTTTTTAGTCTTGTTTGCTTTATGAGATTCTTGGCTGACAATATCCTTGACATTTTGGATTGTTACATAAGTAGGCAATTCACACTGAAGCATTCAGATACATAGATGGTCTCATGGTCAGAAGAAATAAACATGTTCAATGAATAATCAAATGCATAATTGGAATCAGTGCATTAAACAAAACCCAATCAAACAGAATTACGACAAACATAAAATACCGATAATATCAAATAGTGAGAATACCAAATATCTTTAAGTGACAACAAAGTAAGAATAGACTAAGAAGAAATACAACAAGCTTTTTACAACTGAGGCGTTGGCACGATCCATATTGCTGGTTTATGGGCGTTCTTCATATGGGTCTTAAACCGTGTGCTATACGAATTTGAAAAGCTTTGTGTCTCGACGTTATACACGCCATAATCATGAGGTAACACAAGGTCGATTTGTTCCTAAATCAATGCTCGCAAAATCATGATCATGGTTCAAGTATATGCAATTCGGCTGCCAACCTAAAAGCTCTAAAGCCAACACATATATTGTAGAGTTATCACCCGCAAAAAGAGAAATACCACCTAAAGTGTTTTTCTCAATCCACTTACACTGTAACAACCCGGTCCTAAATTAATAGTTAAATATTAAATTATTCAGGAAAAGGACAATTTTACCCTAGGATTGATTAAATAATTTAAAATAAGAGGAAATAAGTTTAAGTGAGAAAATAAATTTGAAAAGTAAAATATTATTTAATATTAAGATGGGGTAAAAAGGTCATTTTAAGTTTGGGAAGGAATTTGGAGATTTCGATTGGACCGTTGCGTAGAGCACGTTGGAACGAGTCCGTAGACACGTAGTGGACTCGAATCGGAGTTGTAACGAAGAAATGGCGATCAAAAGAAGTTCAGTGGCATAATCGTAAATATTTCGAAAGTTAGCTTTTTATAAACCCAGAATTTCTGAGTTTGGGGGAGCTCGACCAGCTAACTTCCAAAGGGGATATCTCTCAGCCCCGACCACCAAATCGAGCAAGACCAGTGCCAAACGAACCACCTCGCTCCCCTCTTTCAGTCTCAGCCCATTCCAGCCTCGATCCGCCGTCGTGATCGCCGGAAACCGCCACGAAACAGGGCTGTTTGGACAGTATTTTGATGGAATTTCACGGAGCTCGTTCGAACACCTCCGGCCACCAAATCGGACGAGTGAGGTATGGTTTTCCAACTATTTTCCATGCTCTAGCTGTTGGTTGGGTAGGATTTCAGAAATTCCAAGCGTAAATACTTCGATTGTTAAGTTAGGTTTCAGCCAGTTTTGAGGGTGCGATTCCGGCCACTTCTGTCCAGTTTTTGGGGTAAGTCCAAGAACAAAAGTGGCTCCAATTAGGGTGTTACACCTAGGGTAGGAACCTTGAGCCGTGATTCGGAGTTTTTCCGACGAAGCGTTATCGCTTTAGGCACCACTCACTGCCGGCCAGTGAGGCGGCGCGTGGGTAGCAGGGTGGGGACCACAGTCAGTCCTACAATAATCTTCTAGTCCCCTTGAGCGCGTAGGATTTTGCGGATATTAATTCGGACAACGTTTGAACCCCGAACGGATCTCGCATATTGTGCGATTTCCGGGTTTGATACGTTTGAACCGTTGGATCGTAGTCATGTTCTGGTTTGTTAAGCTAGGTAATTCCAGGATCGCATAGTATTTGACGGATCATAAAAGGGAGTCCTGGTTACTCCAGGAATGTCAGCCCTAGAGCGAGTTTTACAGTAAACAAACTTTTGGCAGACCAGGCCCAGAGGAAAGAACTACGTGTGGCTTGATCCCTCAGTAAGGGTACGTAGGCAGCCTACAGTTATCAGGTGCAGCCACGAGTTAAGGCCTTTGGGTTTGTGCTTTTGTTTTTCAGGACACTTTGGTCATTTTTTTGACCCATGGCCACCAGGTGTCAGTTTAAATAAGTTTTGACCCGGATTCCAAAGTGGAATTTGGGTCGGGGTGTCTCATACACTCTTTCAAATCCAATTCAAAAACTTTGATTTTCTCTGTCGCACGTTTGTTACGCTCATAATCAAAATAATATGTTATGTGGACCATCAAAAATTTTCCCTCATTTAAAGCCACAAGATATCTTGTGGTATTACCTGTTCATTTCATGCCCTTTGCAACCACATTTACATTTGGGTTAGAGCGAGTAGTAACATCAAAAGATAACAATCTGCTCCAGTTATCAACAGCATAACATTTGTCTTCAACAAAAACAACTTCTTCAATCAAAGTATGTCTTCCATCGGCATAAATCCATGTTCTCTCTTTACCAAGTCTAATGAAACCCAAGGTACTAAAGGCTCTACTTGTTCAATTTCTTGAAACCCAAGGTACCTAAAGATAGATAGACTTTACCTGTGAACGTTTCAGCTTTTTATTACCAAGCTCACTATATGACTCCAAAACTTATAGCCCTACCAGTTGAACATGAAAATCCACAAATTGAAGTTTAGTATGGAATGGAGTGGTAAAATAAGGGGACAAATTTTGCACTAGAAGGAAGAGGAGACAAAAAAAAATTATTAATTTTTTTCATAAACGTTAATTTCAGGATTGAAACATGGTGTTTGCTTAATGTGGGCATTTTTCCTATTCACAATTCTCATGTGTTGTCAACATAGATCAAAGAAATTGTGACGTGTTAGGCTCTAGTTGGATTTAGGCCATTTCTTTTAGGTAAAATGCATCATTTTGCCGTTGTATTTTGCATTGGTCTTAATTTTGGTTGATATATATATATATATTCTCATATTTTAGTTTTTTAGTACAAACAATAATTTGAACTATAATTTTGGTTGCTCATACACACACACACTATCAAGGTGGGATTTCAAACCTGAGAACATTGATCTACAAGTAAAGATCATTTTTCACTAGTATAAATGTAACATGACGAAAATAAAAAGAAAACGAAACGCACAATCATTTTTGTTTGTATTGGAGTTTTGTATTTTAGACCACATTGACCATATTTTAGCAATTGTGTTAAGTAATTTTGGTCACTGTAGTAATTAATTAGATAAAATTTAAGATGTTGAATTAGGAAACCAATCCGAAAGTTGTTGGGAGATTAAAAGACCGCCTTATGAGTTTCTAAAACTAAAACAAAAGGCATAAAAAAAAAAAGTAATTAGAGAGAGAACAATGAAGGAGGGGGTTTCCAATGAAAATTAAATTGAATAAATTAAAGAGCTTGATACAACCATGCCGGAACACCCAAAAAAAACTAGATGCATTTGATCCTTGGTATATATATATGATAATTTCTTAGAAATATATATGATAGTTATCTTTGGAAATTATATATAGATGCCAAATATAAAAAGTGGCACAACTACAAACTATTCAAATTAGTAGTTTAAACCATGCTCTTTTATGGGCTATTAGATTTGTTATTGTGAATTACAAACTGGCATTCAGAACATGTTTGCAGAAAATTCATACAATGCTACAAAGGTTGTGTGGGGTTCATGAAATTTGCATCATCACTTCATTGTAAACATTTCAGTAGCATTTTGACAATAAACTATAACAATAAATTTCTAATATTGCAGCATACACAATTGCTATATTCTTTCCATTTATAAGAATTAAACCAGTCATATTGCATCCAATTGCTTTTCAGGCTAAGGCAGAAAGAAAAGTTGTTTTTCCAACCCCTGACGGACCCATGACAGCAGTAATGCGGCCAGGCCTAATTTTACCAGTCACACACCTCAATAGATGCTTGTTTTTTGCTTTCAAAGTAAGTGTTAGGTCTTCGAAAGAAATCTCAATCAGAGGCCTTTTCCTTATTTCATGATTAGTAGCCATTTTAACCACCCCTGAGAAGGTAAGGTCCTTGTACTCTTGCTGCTGAGCCTTCTCTTTCTCAAGTTGAGCATAAGCATACTTGAAATTTTGGCTATGAGTATTGATTTTTTTTCCTTTTGGCACATTTCCTACATTTGTATCTTCAGCTCCAATACTGAAAACTTCATAACAATCAGGATCCTCTTCAATTTTATGCATAATCTGCAGGAGCTCACCAGGTTCCTTTTTCTTTCCTTCTGATGGCACGGGTGAGGACAGAGAGACACCAGATGTACTTGGATGTGGTGATATTGGAAGTCCATCATCTATGTCAGGTTTAGACTGATTCAAAATCTTAAGGTTCTCAGGATCTGGGGTGTCCTTTTTCCGAGAAAATGTACGTGATAAATGAGCTTGCAATCCACTTGCATGCTTCTTAGCAGCATCTTTTCCAGATTTCCATCTTTGTTGTGCTTTTGCTGTTTCCCTTGCACTTCTGGCTGCTGCTTCTCGGGATTTGGCCAGTCTCCTCCCTCTAGTGGTGAGAACTTGGTCAGAACAATTGTAAATAATAAGTAGCAGAGTACTCAGAGCTGCCTGCATAAGAAATGAAGAGCATAAGTATGTTTCACAAAATTAAAATACGTATAATATAGAAAGTCAGTAAGACAAAAAACTGGAGTTTTGGAATATATCAGATAGGCACTTTCATTAGGATGAGCAGAGTGTGCTTTACATGAAAGATCAATCATGTGAGACAGTGAACCCTGTTGAGTTTTTGTTTCTATAAAGTGGCGAACTTACAATAAGCATTATTCCATATGCATGCATATTTTGATTTGCAGTGCTTGGATTGCAGGAAGTCAATGCGAAGCAGCCTGTAACATAAAACAACGAATGGTCAGCTGCTTTATGCAGAAAGTACTGGATAAACTACACTCCAAATTCCAGGTTAGAAGGAAAAGGGGCGCGATCGCTTACAAAAATGCTGCAATTAGGAACATAATAAAAGCTCATTGCCACAGGGAACCATCTGTCCCAGTTGGATACTCTTGGTCTTGGTAGAGGCTCAAATGGCTAGGAAGCTAAGTAAGCCTTCACTAAAGAAACAATTATTTTTCAAGGTCCTGCTTGGCGACTTCTATCAGCATCTGGTAACATGCATCCAACCTTCTTTTCCACTTTTTCAAGATCAATTCTTACATTCGTGATCAATGCATGATTGCCCTTTTTTCTCTTTTGGTTCATTTGAATAAGATCTTAACTCTCTGTATGTGCTCAAGTTTAATCAGTATATTACATTCAGAGTGATGCACCCAAATTCAGCTGGAAGGTTAACTACCCTGTTCATGGCTTAAGTCCACTTCTTTTCAGTTACCAAATACTTAGCATATGCAACTTGAGTTATGTGAGATTTTCATGGTTTTAAGAAGCATATGTTCTATGATTTACAATAAGCTGTTAAATTTTGTAGTGTTTACCACCTGTGTTTATCGAGAAGTTAGAGGAACCCATAGCAAAGTTTATTACCTTATCCGTCTCAAGTGGACGACCGGCAAGTGACAGCATTCTAAACATTGTTTACGCATCTTTCCCGTATCTTTTCAAAACAATCGACTCCACCTGCAGAAAAGGAAATGTACTTAGACATCTGTCTTGGTAAATAAAAATTTATTTTCATAACTTGTATAAGACAAAAATTCAGAAAGATTAAAAAAAAAACCTCATTGTCCTGAGCCAGCTCAAGAATTTTCTTCAAGCCCGCACAAGGATCAAATGTGCCAGTAAAAACAATATTCAATGCATTACTATGTCATCCATAAGAAAAATAAAGGATGCATTAAAACCAGAATTCAAAATTTGAAAATATATCAATTTGTATTAGAAAAAGGGAACTGTACCAGCACTATATGACTCGTCCTCATCTACATCTCTTTCCGGGCTTGAATCACACAGCCCACTGAGGGAATCTCTGACACGACCCATGGTCGAACTACGACTGGCTTCACTGTTTATTACCTCTTCATAAATGGTATTCTGTGATAAAGGAACTGCAAAAGAAATCAACAAAACTATGAGCTAAGGAGACAGCATGGAACAATGGTAGGCAAATGGCCAATCAGGTACTACTGCTCCCTGATTTCATTTATTAAGGCTTCACTTTAATTTTATAGCATGCAAGAATCTGAACATCCAGTTTACCTGAATTTTCTGTTTTAACTTTCTTCTCTGCAGTTCTAGTTGCCTTAAGCATTGCTCTTAAGACAACTGCAGCTTCATCATCCAGTCGTGCTGTCGCATTCTCAACGCAAGCCTAGAACACATGGACAGAATACGCAGTACCATATCAGTATGAATAGATAATTATAATCCAAACAGAAAAACAGACAGAAAACCAACCTTGTGCCTTAGACATCGAATGAATTCCTCGAAATTGGCACGCCAAAGGACCACTTCATCGTTAGACCCAAATTCAACATCCAACTCCAGCTCAGCATGTTTGCGCTATAAGTTCAGAAAATAGCATATTAGAATAAAGTACCTTTCAGGAAACTGCACATTAGAACAAACTATCCCTGGTATCTAGAAATGACAATCCCTATACCAACCTTCTCCCCAACGCTCAAATTATCACTTTTTCCTCCGGGAGCATCATCTCCAGAATCTATCATAATTGAAAATCTTATACCTTCCGGGGGCGCTGCTGCTGCTGGAACAAGTTGTTCAATGGTCTCTGGTACTTCAACCATCTGTGAAAGTTCCCAAATTGCAATTTTAAAAACAAATTACCACATGAGCAACTAAGGAGGTTTTTAACTAGAGAACTCTTTTCTTAATTATGCTAGCATATGAATGGAGTATCTTACTTTTATAGGGGTTGTATGATTTATTTGGTTTAAATGTACAGGGTCTTCATCTTGAGTTTTCGGTTCACATGGCATGTATAATATATATCGACCTGAACACACGCCACAATCAATCAATAGCTAAAGTTAGTACTGAGTTATCTACCAAGATTAATTAAGCGCACCATAAAGTTGACTAGTGCTTGACAGGAAACTGAAATTACACAATACAACTCAATGTCCACTAAAAATGCAACCTTCATTTTCATCCAGTCCAGTAATAAAGGCTGACAAACTTCCAATCAAATCTATCTATTACAGCATTACCTTAGCAGATTAAGCGCCTCACTTCTTTGCAGGACCTTCTTGTTTAGTAGCTTGTTCAAGAACTGGTTCTGGAGCGGGCAGCTTTCAACAAAATGGGCGTTCACAAGTTTAAGAAAGCTTTCCTGAACAGAATCTTTACCTGCAGAATCTCCTGGTTGGAGAAGGAAAAAAAAAAAAAAAATTTAGGAATGGAGCAGATGAATCGTACACTTAGTCACAATGATCCCACTTAATCTTAAATTGAAGCAAAAAAAAAAAAATTCAATAAAACATTGATAAAAGGATTACCTTGACGTTTACTTGATTCAGCTCCTTCCATTATTTGTTTAAGTGTAAGCCTACCATTCTCAAGCAAATCCTTGAGAATTAGTTCACGTTGCAAAACAATGAAGGAAAGGCAGTAATCAGATTGGATGACCCCCTATAAACAACAAACCAAACCAAAAAAAAGAACAAAGTAACCAACATCTGTATCGAGTTCCTGGGCATACAAAAAAATTCACTCATTTTATGCACTCCTTCAGCAAACCCAAAAGCCCACATGAAAATGGAAAAGAACAGAAGCTGGGTTTAGGGTTAAGAGACGCACCGGATTGTTCGAAGTAGAAGGGTTGAACGCAATTGTGTTGGATCAGAATGAGGAGAGAGTTCTGGACTTGCTGAGGGGTCAGCTCTGTGAACCCAATTAGCTGTTTCAGGCTTAAATGTCCTCTTCTTAGTAGATTTCACACACTTTCTGCAACCACAGACACATACATAAAATCAATGATAATTATCCAGAAATTGAAGAAAAAGGTAAAAACTTTGAAGAGAAAGAGAGAGAGACTTACAAAGACGAGATTGCCGAAGTTGGAGGTGACGATGTGTACGGCATATTTGATGCCGTATTGGTTCAGCGTCATCTTCTTCTGCCTACTTCTCATTCTTCAGTGAAAGAGCGGACAAAGATAGGCGGGAAATAATATGTGAAAAATTCGGTCATTGTAAAGTATTTTCATATAGATTATATAAATTTTTTAATGTGTAGTATTTTTATTCACTAATATGTGAAAAATAGGTTTATAATACGTGTATAATATATTGATTTTTAAAAACGTATTTTTTGTAATATCTTTAAAAGGTGTATGAAAAATAAGTATAAAAAAAAAAGCATATATGCATCCTACATGAATTTATTTTGTATTTCACCTTTTTTATTTCTTTAAAAACTAATAATTACAAAAATTGACAACGGGGGTCTAGCTTAGTGGAAAGGCCTTGACACTGACAATGTGTGTGAGAAAACCGCTCCCTCAATATCGCAACTACATATTAATACCCAAATTTTAAGGGTCGTTACAAATATCGCTTGTGTTAAAATATAAATAAAAAATAAAAAATCAAAGGCCTTCATTGTTGAACCTTCAGGTCCATACTTCTTCTTTGGGCTTGGAATTCATGCTACGGGCTTACTTGTGAATGGGCCTCCGAATGAGCTTGATGCGCATTTGGGTCGGGTTTGGTTTGGTAATTGATTATAGTCCGGAAATGTTAGGGCGAAACTTTTATAGGAACGACACCGTTGAGAGTCGTTTACGGACACTGAGCTCAAGAAGGGAAGTAGGAAGAAAGAGACTCAAGGTTGAAAGCTTCAATGGCGTGCCTTGTGTCCATGGCCCTCTCTCTGTACCTCTCTCAGCTTCACATTGCTTCACAAAGGTAAGTTCACATTTACCAAACTTGTCGTCAACAAAAAAAAAAACCCTAGCTTTTATCCTTGAGCTGCTGAAACAATCTTAGAAAACTTGGGATTTGAAAGCGGGAGTGGGAAAATGCTTCGGAGATTTGAAAAAAATTTGTGTTCCAATCTTTTATATTGATGTTTTTTGTTGTTATTATTAAACTCTTAGGTCTTTACATAGTTGATTCCTGCATTTCAAGTCCGTCATTGTATGTTTCACTTGAAGGGACAACAGCAAATCCCATTATGCAGGTGAGTCCCGGCTTGCATTTTATTGCAACTAGGGCATGGTAGAGATGCCATGACATGCAACTGTCGTGTTTGGTTTGGTTTGCTCTGATATTAAATATGTAAAGTTTTGACCCCTTCTGTTCTTTTCTTTGTGGCCAGTTTTTTGATCGTTCCATGTTCATAACACAGGGTTTATACAATTTTGAAGCGAATCAGGTGGTTCAGTGTATGTATATACCAACAAACAAGATAATCTGGTGATGGAAGAGCAAACCAATCCTAACATGTATCAACCACTCAACTTCTTTTCTAACCAACACGATTCTCAACTACTGCAGGTAGATCTTGTACACACTCAATTGTTCATCTTATTCTGAGCTATTGTTGTATGTGAGTTGTATGCTCATTGACATGCAGGAACCTCTGATCAATGGCACATACCAAGAGCCCGTATGAAGCGCCCCTGAATTGAGGCAGGTAATTAGAAGTAAAAGTCGAGGACTTGAATAAATTGAGATTGGTAAGTTTGTTGTTTAAATCAGAACAAATATATGGATGGAAATTATTTTGCTTCATGGTTTCCTGTAGGCAATGGATCTCGATGTCCAACATCCACATTCATCTTCATTCTTGCTTTTGGATCGCGGATAGAGAGCTTCTGACAGTCCATTTCTTGTGCTCAAGTAAAGGTGAACGACCATTGAAACTCTCTCTCTCTCTCTCTCTCTGTTAAAGAATTAATGTATGTTAAATATGTACTGTACAGTCTCAAAAGCCTATTGTTTTTTCATTTGAAGTGCAATACTGGAGTGTGATGAGGCACTCTTGATGTCATAAAAAAATGCATTTGATCTCTGCACCACCTGGTCAACTCCCATTTTTACAACACAAAATGAAGTTTATAACTTGAACTTGATATACAGAAAACCCAAGTTGTATATATGAACTTGGCAGGGCTTCAATGGAGGCAACCGTTGGTCCTTGAAGGAGAAGCTTGAAAAGCATCCATATGCTCAGGGACCTCAAAAGTCACTCTTCGCTGTGTTACAGCCTTTTCTTTCTTTTCATCTTTTTCGTCTATGTTTCTCTACGGACGTGAGAACTGCTGCCCACCCTATCTTAGATAAAAAGTACACATGTTATGCCTTTTATTTAGTGAAGCACTAAAACTTTTTAGATTATTTCATTGGTATAGTTCACTATTATTATGCTTGTAAAGTACATCTTTTATTCTGCGCTTGATCCTAAATATTGCTTGGACAGGGATCATCCAATTCTGGTCCTCTTCTCGCTCCAGCTGAAATCTTGATTGCTATCCACGTAATTGATCCCGACAGAGATGGAATTCCACTAAAGAAGGCATATCATCTTTTGTTTTTATTGATTGGCTACCTCTCTGAGTGGCAATAATGAATTGCTGGATATGTTTTTTGTTGAGCAGGTCACAGATGCATGCAACCCCTGCTTTGAGCAGAGGCAGAGATATTAACCCAACAATTTCTTGCCAAAGTTTTGAATCAGTTGGTCCGTAACATTGGAACTTTATTAACTTTTGAGCAGAACTTAAAGACAAGTTTCTTAGTTGCATTCCTTACATGTCCATATGAAATAAAAACTCCTATAAGAAGATTGCATTTTCTCCCATTAAATTACATATACTTCTGACCCGAAAAATTATATGTAGGATACATAAACCATATCATGCCATCACCTATGGGAAGAGAATTTATTCAATTTTGGGTGTTGATTGATAGGAGAAAGAGAAGAGAACGATAGATTTTAGGGGGAGACGTGCAGAGAAAGGAGGGTAAAAAAGATGAAGAAGAACCGTTACTCCAATTAGGGTTTTTTTTCATTTTTTTAAATTGAATTTTTATTTTAAGGATAATGGGTCAAGTTTAATAGCTTTAAATTAAGTTTTAATAAAAGTCAAGCAAATCATGGCAGAGATAATCATAGAAGAGGATTCGGATTCGTTAATTTGGAGATAATATCAGTGTTGCTAGTATTCGGTTACTTACTGACCCATCTCTTTGAAATTTGACAAGTTGTACATGACTTGGTGCACATAGAACTTGAGGCTAGTGGCCTTCTAGCGGTCTCTCACTCATTTATCTATCATTCAACTTGTACATGACTTGGTGCAGGCAGATAGTACTTGAGGCTAGTGGCCTTCTAGTGGTCTTTCACTCATTTATCTATCATTCTAATAGAACAACGCTATCGGCCTCACTTCATTATTGATGATTGGTAGCTCCGGTGGGGAGTTCTCTCGGTTAAACCACATTTCATTGATGGAACATTACCATATCATCACAAACCACAAGTATTGCTCTTTACTTTTCACTTTGATTTGCTATTCCAACCACTATCTTTTGCAGAATTCTAGATTACCATTCATTTGTGTGGCCATTGTTTAGCCAACATGCATATGCATCTTACCAAGTTCCTTTTCTTCTAGCCGACATCTTCTCCACAATTAAGACCCACATCTCACAATTTTGAAAATATATATCTTCTTTTGGTATATCTAAGTTGTTTGATACGTACACTTACAGCTGCTCCGGTATTTCTTAAGGGATCATGAATACCAAGGGAATAGGCTCTCACTTTTGAGTTTGGTATCAAGATTATATCATAATGTTGAAGGGAATAGGCTCTCACTCTAGGTTTCCAGTGGCAACAAACAATGTTTATCATTTTCATCATGCACTCTCTTAATTCATAGATCTTCGACATTGGCATCACCATCTCTCTTTAGCCAATTGTTCCTTGTAATTATTTGCTCCACCATACCATGACTTGCACACAAGACTTGACCGCAAATAGTCAGTTGGAGAGATTAGTCTCTGTAAAACTAAGTCCAAAAGATTGTGACACAGGCTTGCCCAATCTAAAAACAAAAGGCATAAAAAATATAAAAATAAAAAGTAATTAGAGAGAGAACGATGAAGGAGGTGGTTTCCAATGAAAATTAAAATATATAAATTAAAGATAAATTAAAGCGCTTGATACAACCCTGCCGGAACACCAAAAAAATAAAAACTAGATGCATTTGATCCTTGGTAATTTCACATTTTATGAGAAGATAAAAATTTTAGAACCCAAAACAGTAAGGTACACAAGCTCATCATCTTCTTTTTTAAAATCTGGAAATATTTGTATTGTTGAGATGCAACATACAAGAATCATGGATGATTAATGGAAAAATATTAAGAATATTTGATCTATTCAAACTTAGCAAACACACGTGTAATACCCAAAAAATAGAAGCTTCGTTTAGCAAACATACCTGCATTCATGATTTTGTTTTCTTAGAAGAAGATTTAGGGTTGTTGACGAGTATAATTCACTTAAAACAAGAATAAACGAAACTACACCCTCTTATTTATACATACAAAGAATATGATTACAAACCCTACAAGGATTTGGAAAGCAGTTTCCAACGAGAATTAGGAAATATTATGTATATTTTAGGAAAGAATTAGGAAATATCATACATATTTTAGGAAAGAATAGGAATTAAGCCCAAAGGAAAGCCAACCCGTGTTACTGATTTTCAAGGCAGTTTAGGCCTTAGTCTTCCGTTGGGCCATCGAGAGATGCAGGGTGGAGGTTGGGCCATAAATAATGTCATTGTGTGGTGTATGAATTTATCCCCTAGCAAAATGACATGCGATTGGGATTTGGGATATATATAATATGGGGGGATGGGTTGGAGATAAAGCTAGCACTTGATTTTCCATTGTTGCGTTCTAGAATAGTAACAAACAACAGAAAATAGGAAGGCAACTGTGAGCAAAGTCGCCGTAACTTGTATTAGCAAGTTGACACGTAGCGTTCACCATTTGTTATTGTAGCCGTTTCCAGTTTTACCCTTCAACCAACCCAATGACGCGAAACCCACACCAAAATGAAAACTCAAGTGACGCCAACCTCTTCTATTTGAGAGAAGAGAATTGAAGTTTGACAAAGGAAAAAAAAGCCTCACACATATGGATGGAACCAGAAAGAGGGTTTCTTGTTTTCTTCCAAGGCATGTGAACTCGAGAGTGTACTTGTTGGAGAAATGCACAGTGAGGAGCAAGTGGCTACAGCAGGTGATCATGAACTATACACTAACACAAGTTAGCACTACAAAAAAAGAAAGCATTAGTCACATTTTTATAGCAACAAAATAGTTTTGGTGACATTTGAATGGGTGGTCAATGACTTTGGTTACTAGTCACCATTATTTGTGATTAATTATCTCACACTTTAAAGAATTGGTGAGTATTGATTTAAATATAATAAATATAAAGCAGCTGACACATGAACAGTAATTTATTGAATATAATATTTGAGGATAATCTTCCTTGAGAGTAGTAATCCAATTAAATATGTATAGAACACAGCAAAAAGGAAATACGTATACAAAAACAATTAAATATTACAATGGTTAACCAATAAAGTATTGCAAATTTATCCAGATTCAAAGAAAACAATTTATTACAATTTAAATTAACTTTCCAATACTTCCAGCAAAACAGAAAAACACTCCAATAAAATTACAATTCACAATTGCTTCTAATTGGTATTAAAGAATACAACTTCTTGTCGCATCCATTCTTCCTTGCGAATATTTTAGATCGCATCCATTCCCAGCGGCGGCTCCATTGCCAGTGCTCTTGAAGAACACAGTTTGTTCTTGCCCAAGTGGTTTCTTCAAGGACTATCTTCTTACTCCTACTCCACAGCGGTGATTGAATTTCTAAAGGCGCCTCCATTCCCAATCCGAGGTTCTACCTCTTTATTTATGTATGTTGTTTTATCAATCATAAAATCTTAATCCTTACTTGTTAGGGCTTGTAGATTCTTAATTTGATTTTCGTGTATTATTTGGATCTTAAATGGTTAATATTTACATCATCAAATTTGAGTCCTCCCTGCCTTCTTGACAAATTTGATACTATCTGTTTAATATTGGTATTTCACCCTAAATGTTGGGAAGTGTACAACATAAATGGTCAAAAATATAAATATCCCAAAATTTTTTTTGGGTGAAATACCCACATCTCTTTAATTAATTTGGACAAATTTAATTGGTTTATTATACTTTTGTTACTTTAAAAGAAGGTATATATTTTTTCTTTCATTTTTTTAAAGGAACTTAAATATGAAATTAGGATATTAGGCGCCAATATAGTGTGTTTTCGCGCTTGATGAATTATTTTGAGTTTCAAATATGTTTTTTTCAAATGTTAATTATGCTTTGGGAATGCAAAACTGGCATAAGTGCTTTTTCACAAACTCATTTTACTCTCTTGACAAAAGAAAAACCCACTCTCTATGACGAAAGAAAAATCTACTTTACTCTGTCTCTCTATAGAATACATGGATGATACTGCTTTGTTGGATGCAGACAACGACTCGAAGTTGCCCCTAAGAAGCACACATACAAGTATTAGGAACACACAAATTGACAATTGGGAAGAAGATGACGTGCCAAGAAATGTGGAAGGAATCGTAAATGAGGCTGCTGACGACCATGAAGACGACAGTAGTATCGTACGAATCAAGGTATTGAGGTGGTGGAGTTTAATGCAAGGGGTCAAGCCATTGCCCCCAAAAAAAACAGTAGCTCGATGGCAAAGGTTTCTAGGGCTAATGGCTGTGGACCAAGGTTTGTTTCCAATTGATGTAAAAGATTGGCGATGTTTTGAATGTGGAACGACACTAGGCGATGCATGGAAACGAATCAAGGTATAAAGTATTTTGTGAGTTGGTTTTGTTTATAAATAATTTTATCTACACAATATTCTACTGGTATTATCTGTTTGTATCACATATGTTAATATGTAAAGGCTTTTTATCAGGGGCCACGTTGACCCCTGGGACGATGGAAAACACCATTTAAGTTGGTATCTTGACCCATTGATTGGTTGAGTGGTTGGGCAAGAACGGCCACCACTTGTTTGTGGAAAGGCCTGACTAAAGGGAATCAAAGCAGTGTCCAGCTTCTGCTGCCTTGCTCATTATAATCCACAACATGTTCATCTATATTTAATTCATATCTTGTATATGGTTCATTCTTATATCTTGTATGGATCTGCCACTGCTTCATATATTGTATATGACTCATTCTTATAATCTATTCTCATAGGCATCTTGTATACATTCTACAAATGAATACAACTCAATAACCTCAATTATCATGACCTCTACCAATCATGATATGTAACTTATAGGGTTGTGGTAACCCACTAGGTTATAGTGGATTGCCCTTTAGTCGATGCTTTTATGAATCTGGTATTCCATTTCAGATTAGTATGTTTCTTCTTTACTTCTTTTGATAATCTGGCCATATGTTCTCTTTATGTAAGGCTCATCACCATGCATATAGGACTTACATCACATAGCAGCAATACATTTTTGTGCATTAATGAGGTTAAAACCAACAGGAAGTAACAGGTGATGCAAAAGTATAATAACCAATGAGAGCAGGAATGTAACTTTTCAATGGAAGTTAAAAGGTTTCTTGTACTTTAAGAGTCGTGATTTGTCAGCGCTTTTGGTCTTCGTGTTTCAGTTGACTACTCTGATTAACTTATACATGTCAAACCACTAAAATGTTAATGTATATAGTTGAATATGAATGCAGAGGAAAATTGATTGGTCTGATCCGGAAACTAAAAAGAAGGCACCCAAAATATGGGCCGTGGCTGAGCAGAAACTCAATCATCTTTGGAAGAAACACAAGGCCAATTTAAAAAAGAATTGGTATGATCCTTTTTTGAATTCAGAGGAGCGATGGAATTGCACTGATGACAGGGTTAGCAAAGAACAGTGGAGGTTATTGGTGAAATATTGGGAGACTGGTCCAGCGCAGGTAAAACATGAAATAAGTCTTTGCTTTTTGTTTTTTCAAATGGTCAATTGTTTGACGTTGTATAAAATATTCATACAGAAACGATCAATCACAAATAAATGTAACCGTGCGAAGTGCAGGATGCACCACACAACAGGGACAAAATCATATGCCCAAGTGAGGAACCAATATGTAAGTGTTACAGTTTTTGTAGTCAATTAATGTGGAGCATGTTATCATATTGTAAGTCTGCTTATGTAAGTTCTCATAATTTTTTGATCGTATATAAATGATAAAAACATAGAACAGCTGGTATGTACTTTCAATTTTTTAATTAATGGGCCATGAACACACAACCGACATCAGTATTAAAATTGCATCAAACCTAATGAGTAGATCCTATGATCATTACAAAAACATTGCATGCCACATGCTAATGTTGAAGAAGAGATTATAGCAACCTTTATCCACACTACAAGCATGTCAATACCCACCTTCCACAAAAAAAATTATTGTCATTAGCTTTACCTTGAAAATTTCTCTACGACTATAGAACTAGCAGTAATTTTAAATGATATTTGATATGTGAACTGCCTGGTGGATTTTAGAAGGTGAATCACAGGGGTGTCTCCCCTGACAGATGCAAAATGTTTGAACTGTGCCACCTAAGAAAGAATGGAACACCTGTGAATGAGACAGTTGCAAAAGCTATGGTGAGGCTGAATTTGATTGTATTTTAGGATCTGTTATCTTGTGTTGTTTGTTATGGAGGCATCCATGTAGTAGAATGCACAGTTAACAAATATATATATTTTTGTGATTACATCATGCAGGAAGATATGAATTCAAAGATCATTGATATTAGGGATAAAAAGAAGCAAAACCAACTACCAGATGAATTAACAGCAGAGGAAATCAATATTGTATATGCTGAAGTGCTTGGAAGAGAGAAGGGTAATCGGGTGAGAGGATATGGCATAGGGTTGAGAACTGAGGATGTTTTGGGTGTGTTGAGAGAAAAAAGAGGTTTGAGGCTGGAGTTTGATGATATGCGTGAGTCTTACGAAGAAAGAATAGTGCAGGTTACAAAGGATGCAAATGAAAGGGAAGAGAGAATTAAAAGGGAAATGAGAGAGGAGGGGAGAGCCACAACGGAAAAAGTGAAACGTTTGGAGCAACTTTTAACGAAACAACAAGCCATCATGGAAAAGGTTTTAGGTAGTGCAAGCAATGTTTCTGAATTGCTACTGGGATATGTTTCATCAAGCACTCTGCAAGTAGCACTTGGTTCTAATAGATTGGAAGAAATTATGACTACAACCTTACATGCCAAGCCAAACATTAATTGATCAAGATGGTTATAGACCAGTAATAAGGGGGATAGAAGAGGAGGAGCATGCAAGGAATGTAGGCCCTATGTTCAAAGTTTGAAAAATATTGTTAGAGTTTATGGTATCTAGACCATGCAGTACCATTATGCTTTTTGTTAACACCATGCTTATCAATATATATGTGTTTTGGCATTATGAAATTCATAATACCAAAATACATGTTAGTTTGGTATTTTGATCATAACTGCTTCGTTGGTACTAGGGTATGCCATTTCCTTTTTGAAGACCAAGTTCAAGTGGGATGAAATTAGTTATTTTGAAAGTAGATCCCAAATGATTGTATATTTAGTTACCAGTGACTTAATATTTTGGGAGGTTTAATCCTCCATATGTGTAAATTGTAATGAAAATTATGAAATGAAAGCTAATATGTTTATGAAATGTTTACTGTACTGGAAGAAATTGCAATGAAAGTCAATATCTTTATTAAATTGTTTATTGAATTTTAATGAAATTACAATAAACACCATACATCAATAAAAACGATATTTTTATTAATTAATTATTGGAAAATGAAAAGTAAGAAATGTACAAATAGAAATTGTAATTCTTTTTAATAATTCTAATACACATATATAGATTTAAGTAACAAAAATGTATTGTCAATTTGTTGAATTTGATGGGCCCTACTGTATTTAAATGCTATTAACAATCAAATACGTAATATGAAGTTGATTGGATAGTCAAATAAGTAATAAAATATTATAAACTTAAGTTGATTGGATAGATAATGGGCCCCACATGCTGTTAAGAGTCAATTTTCACAATGTCACGAATGTTATTATAACGGTGACAATAGCCTTTAGTAACGGCTTCATATGTAATGAAGCCCAAAATCGTAACTGCACCGTTACTATTGCTTTTACTCACCAAAAAAGGTGTCTAATGATGCCAACAGTCACCAATAAAAAGGTAACAATTGTTGACTTTTTTTGTAGTGTAGGTTGTTTCTTAGTTAATTGCATTTGGTCATTTCCAATATTTGCAAAGTTCTAAGCGATTTGCAAATATTATATAGTAAGGAAAACGACGATACTTCCAAGAAAGGATGTAATGTGATGAAACATAAAAGTTTGTACCATGGTAAGATCAATTACTTTGACTTGAGTTGTAACAATGAAAAGTGGAGTTGAAAAGATAGATCAAGAGCAAGGTCTAAAATATCGGTTATATCGGAAATATCGGTAGGCCAAAAACACGGAAATTTCGATGGAAATATCGGGATATTATCGATATCGATAAAAATTGAATAAAAACCACGGAAATTGTAAGAAAAACTTGGAAATTTTTATTGAAACTTTGCAGGATGTTTATTTAGTCATTTATCTATTAGTTTATCATAAAAAAATTGGAAGGAAATGCATTGCATGATGGATTTAACTGATTTAAGTTGATTATATAGCGTGCTGGCAAACACTGTCAGTGTAGAAAATATGTAGTAATTAATAAAAAAAGATTAAACACACCATAATCATTTATATATAATGAATTACTACAATATTTTACACTTTATACATTGCATGGTCAAAAGGAATGGTCAAAACAATTCAAAACAATTTGTTTCTTGCAAAAAAAATTCAAAACAAAACCATGTATATATATAAATATTTTAGCATATTTTCACAAAACATAAGTGATATTCTCTAATCTATTCTAATATTGAAAAAAAATAAAAGCAAGACAAAAACAAATTATAAAATAGAATGAGCTAAAATTATGTAATAAAGAAAAATACATGAAAAGGAAAAAAATGTAAAATAAAAAGTAAACACAAAGTAAAGAGAAAAACAAAGACAAAAATATATACAAAAAGAAAAAACTGAAATGAAAAAGAAGAGAAAAAGCAAGACTGGGAAAGAGAAAAAAAAAATTGAAAACATAATAGCGTATTGCGTTTGAAATGTCCAATGTATTGGGGATTGTGGGCTTTATCGGGTAGCAACTCCATTGCTTGCTGTTGCCCCTGTTTATTTTAATATGTTTTTATAAAATAAAATAAAAACTTAAATGAAACGGTGTCGTTTCTCCATGAATCAAAAGACCAAAAAAAGGAAGCGCTCTGCTTGCTGCGCTGAAGTTGAAGTTGTTGCAAGTTTGAGAAGACAGAAAAAAGTCAGAAATCCTCATCTTCTTCCTCGCGCTAACAGAGCGCCTCTGCAACTCAAGCAATTGCAGGGGTCACATTTCTTCTCCCCGAGCCATGGTTTCTGGTTTGCAGGTATCGATAATCTCGATATTATCGAGATATTGCAACGGTTTTGTGTTGAAGCTATTCGATACTATCGAGAACGATATTTCGGCGATAATTTCGGCGACATTATCGATATTCGGACGAAAACTGTATGGTTTGTGCCCAGAGTATCGGCATGTGAAAAAAACGAAATTATCGCCAATATTTCGGCGCTAATTTCGATTTTTAAGACATTGATCAAGAGTATCTTCGTGAGTTCCTACTTCTTAGAGTATGAAGAAAGTTTATTCAAAATCTATTAGCAACCGCAATATTAACGAGAGAATTGTGGGGTGGCTTAGTTATTGATCGTTTTAATTTCATATATACTTGAGAAGAATGGAAAAGTGAATTTGCTTATGCAAAAAGAGATAATAATCAATTATTACCAAAGTTAAGGAGAGATGGTTCAGTATTTCGAAGATTAATTTATCTCTTAAAATTTTTAGGTATAGAAAGGATAGTGACCTTACAAAAGCGCCTCACAAAAGCGCCTCTTCCCCAATTTTAATTGTGAACCTAATAACCTGTCATCCATGACATTGAATGGTCTCCATATACCATTTTTGCCGGTAGGAATTAAGAGCATTGGAGGAGAACGATCACAACTTGACATTTTAGCCAATTGTTCCTTATAATCCTTTGCTCCACCGTACCATGACTTGCAAACAAGACTTGCTCGCAGATAGTCAGTTGGAGAGATTAATCTCTGTAAAACCAAGTCCAAAAGATTGTGTCACAGTCTGGCCCAATCTAAAAACAAAAGGCTTAAAAAATAAAAATAAAAAGTAATTAGAGAGAGAGCAATGAAGGAGGGGGTTTCCAATGAAAATTAAAATATATAAATTAAAGAGCTTGATACAACCATGCCGGAACACCCAAAAAAAACTAGATGCATTTGATCATTGGTAATTTCAAACACTTCATGAGAAGATAAAAATTTTAGAACCCAAAACAGTAAGGTACACAAGCTCATCAATCTGGAAATATTTGTATTGTTGAGATGCAACATACAAGAATCATGTATGATTAATTAAAAATTATTAATAATATTTGATCTGTTCAAACTTAGCAAACAAACATGTAATACCAAAAAAAAAAAAAAACTTCGTTTAGCAAACATACCTGAATTCATGATTTTGTTTTCTTAGAAGAAGATTTAGTGCTCGTTTGGCATTGCTTATTTGGGGTGATAAGTGATTTTTAAAAAATGTTGGGAAGCCCAACCCGTTTGATAAACTGTGAGAAAATCACTTATTGTTAAAAATTGCTGTGAGAGAAAGCTATAAGGGAAAGCAGCTAATGAGGTGCTGTCATTTTCTGATTATGCAGAAATCAGTTTCGAAGATGTGTTGGGTTTAATGATTATGTAGCAATCATTTTCTGATTTTGTTGAAATCAATATCAACAACACTTTTAACAAAAATTTTACCAAACGCCAAACTGCTTTCTCTTACAGCTGATTTCTCTCACAGCAAATCTAACAACGATTATTTTCACAGCACAGCAATGCCAAACTGGCCCTTAGGGTTGTTGACGAGTGCACTTAAAACAAGAATAAACGAAACTACACCCTCTTATTTATGCATACAAAGAATATGATTACAAACCCTACAAGGATTTGGAAAGCAGTTTCCAACGAGAATTAGGAAATATCATACATATTTTAGGAAAGAATAGGAAATATCAACCTTCCCTTTCTTATCTCTAAACAATCTCAAAACTCTTTTGAGGAGGAGAGACAGTGTGAAACTGCCTAATCAACAACAACACTAATGTGAAACTAAGTAATTAAATTAAGCTAATTAGATATATAATTGTCAATTCTTTGACAAATTAAAACGGCCCACCATGCCTACCTAAGCCAATCAATCAATCTATTAATCTTCAAATCAGGCTTTTGGCCCAACAAATCCATAAACAAATTACTTTTCTTTTTTTTTATACCTCAACACCAAAAATATTCAATTTGCCCCGCATTTTTCTGCGTTGAATTGATTGACCTTCCTAAGGTTTACACTTATTTACAGTTTCATTAACCAACTTGACTTTTTGAACATGTGCTTGTATTGTATTTAAAAACACTGCCTTTTTAAAAAAAAATATAAAATAAATAAATAAATAAATAAAATATAAACAAATGGCTAAGCAGTTCAGGTTCACTGATTAGCCAAGTAAATGCGATAGTATTTCACTAGGGTAGGGATGGTTCAAGGCCACAAACTACCTCTCCCGAAGCGGTATCTTTCCACTAGAATCTCTCTCTAAGTGTCTGCATTTTACTTTTACTTTTTTCGTTTTCTTCAACTTTGAAATTTCATACTAGACAGCTATATAAAATATTGAAGTGAATTTGTAAGTTGTATACTGATACGTAACTATAATCTTTTGTTGTTTACTTGGACTACAAGTCGAGTTAGTCAAGTTTGAACAACCCTCAAATTTGACCCTTGGATGACAACTCTTCCCCTCGTAAATCATGCATCGTGCAACCACATGCAATCGATCCATGTCTATGTCTTCATCACTAAAATTGCCAAAAACTTAATTAATTTGAGCATTCGTTACCGGATTGCACAATCTGACAAGACCAACTCCTCCCTTAACAAAATTTTTATCCTAGGATTATAAATCCTATCCAATATTACATAATCCAACTCACCAAACATGTCCTGTGATTTAGATGGGGTTGAAAGGTCAGGTAGGTTTAATTTTCTTTTTATAACTGATTATATATATTATTACCATCTCATTTGTTGGGCTTTGGCGTAGAAAGGGGTAATGCCCAGAGGAAAGCCAAGACTTTGGAGTCAATTTGGGCCTTAGTCTACAGTTGGGCCATTTACATTAATTTGTTTGAGTTAAAATATTGAAGCAAAAAACATTTAATAAAACTCGAGAGAAAAGAAAATTCTATGAGTTAAGAATATATTTATAATTTGGTGAATGGTAAGTTGCACAACTTTTAATTTAAGTTTAAGATATGACTGTTTTCTAATTGAATGTATGAAGAGCATTTTGGGTATAGTCAAAAACACCCGGGGGTTTTCTTCTTTTTTATATGTGAAATTCTTAAGATATGACAACAATTGTACTGTGTTTGTCTAATGCAGTGAGGCCATCAGCTTTCTGCAGGCAATGAAGTGTTTTTATTTCTACAACAAAGAGAAGAATGACGAGGCAAAGACTACCAAGTCTACTTGTACTCGTTCCACTTCCCCTTTCTTTTCACTTGATCGTGACCCAAGAAAATCTGGTTCCGAGTCTAATTCTCAGAAGGAGAATGCCACAGAATTTAGCACAGCATCCTCTGCCAAGTCATATGCCACAGAATTTACCATATATTTTAAAGCAAGACATTTGAAAGGAAGAGAATGGAGCTGTATATTAAAAAGGAAAATACATTTGTACTCTGCAAGCATGCACCCATTACGCCCGTTTTTTAAAGTCAGGTATAGGTTTACACTCATTGGGTGTCTCGGCCTATACTAAATTGAAATTTATTTAAGACAACAATCATGAAACTCACCCTTTTATATGGGACTTGCAAAACCCAATATGATGACTTATATATTTCTCAATCAACGTTCCTCTTCTTATCTCTAAACAATCAATATCTAATCTTCAATTCAGGCTTTTGGGGCAACAATTCCATAAACAAATTAGTGCTTCCAAGTGTGCTTGTATTTTATATTGAAACACAACGTCTTTAGAACCAGCGGAATGAAACAAAGATTGAAAAAACCTGTTGAATTCACCCCAAAACTCATTCTCACCACTTAACCACTCCCCAACTCCTCCTCCAAGGTAGCAATCTTCAATTTGTTGTTGTTTTGATTCCTCTGATTATTCCACTGAATGATTCCAGGCAAAGTTAGTTAAAATGACCTCTTTTCGTTGTTTATCCGTACACACATCACACACACATGCATGTCGGCACAAATTGTATAAGATTGCATGTTTAAATAAAGCTAAATTGTAGCAATTGTCCCTCAACTATAGATTGCAGCCATTATAATTTGATTGTATTTTATTAGTTCTTGTAACATCTTAGCTTTCCATTGCTTACATGTATGTATATATGTTGCTCAAGTTCAGGCCTATTTTTAGCTAACAGACTCAATCTGCAGGCTCATGAACTACCAACATCTATAGCAATCCACCACTCATGAATGGAAAACAAAATTATCGAACTCTTTGTTTTTCTTTTTCACATTTCTTACCCATTTTCATTCTAGTTAGAGTAGTTAATGATATAGACTCTTCCTTGTAATTATATTTTAGACCTTAGATTTTAGGATAGGCGATTTTATTATGTTCAATTGCCAACTTATTTCGATGATTGCATGCATTGCTATATACACAGTTCACAGTTTTATATGTTAATTCTAAGAATGCCTAGCACTTGCCTCGACCAATTTTTCAGGTTTTTTTAATCCATATTATGTATGCATATATTTTCAGCATGGATTTGCACAAATTATTTCTGAATTTTCTATGCATTAAATATAGCAATTAGACCCTCTTTTTCCAACAATCTTAAGACAATAGCCATCACCCCATTCATAGTCGTCAAACAGAGCCCAGTGGAAATATCCTTTCAAGTTCACTCCACTCTTCAATGCCCTGTTCATCCAGTACAAATGCCTCAGATTATTTTGAATTCTATATGGATCCTTCAGTGCAGCATCAAGTCCAAGTTTATTATCCTTGGCTCAGTAATTCCATTTTCAGTAATGTAGATTATCAGATTCCGATCATTTTTATTCATGAACCCCAACAGTTTGTTCACACCTTGTGGATAAATAATGTAGAGGATCGAGTTTCCTTCAGCCTGACGACCAATAGGATCTCCGTTTTTGTTTTCGGTCAGCGTTGAAGCTAAAGGATCGTTGCGGTAGCAGAAGCTCTGTCTTTTGCGGATTCTGAGTAAGGCTCAACATACTGTCCTACAAGACTAATTCCACTTTGTGAAGCTCAACAACAGTGGCATGTGCTAGGAGAAGGTTATGGCTCACAATGTAAGGTTCAGTGGCTGAATTGCCGGCGCTATGCATGGAAACCCTGCTGAAATAGAACACCTTCCTTCCTGGCGCAGCAATTCCTTAGTCATATCCAAATTTGGCAATGATCAACTGCTCGTTGATTGTGATCCAATTTTTGACCCTATCTTCGAATGTTGTAAAACAGATTTCAATGTAAGCCTTGAAATCATCCACAAAAGAACGGTTCAAAGGGCCTAAGTACTTGTCTTCCAAACCTTGTGGTAGGTCAAAGAGCAATAAGGTCACATAGGGTGTGATCCCATTCTCGACTAATTCATCAATAAGGCTGTTGTAGTGATCAATGAACCAAGTATAGCCGCGCGGCTGTACTGTTTGAATATGATATATTTAAACCGTATATTCAGACGGCTATACTACTAGTTTAGGAAAAAATTAAAAAGGGCGTATAGCCGCACGGCTATACTCTTTTAATATATTATATTCACACAGTATAACGGCGCCGCTACACTATTAATTTCAAAAGCAATTTATAAAAAACACCCTGATTGAAATTAATATGGACCCAGCAATTCAAAATCCTTATTTGAAAACTCTATCTTCTTTTTTTAAATTTACTTAGGAAAGATGACATCAAGGAAAATATTACGAAGCATTTTCAAATGGAAAAGTGCATAAGCAAAAACATGTTTAAATGCAGGAGATCGAACAAAATCAAGTGAAATGGCCTAAGGTTGCATGCACCCTGTTAGTCAACCTAGTATTTCAGTACAAGATCATCAGACTAGGAAGGTTGATTCACTAGTGACCTGCCACATGACTGTGAAAACAGAGTAATCCTAATTCCACTTCAACCAAAAGCTCATTATCTTTCAATTTGGAGCCAACTTAAGTCAGTTCCGATACACCAAGAGGTACCCTTCCAGGATGTGGCATCTTGATTAAGAATAGCCATCTAGAGTTACTATCCCACTCGCAGTTCCTAAAAATAGTGCACTAGCATGTCATATATCCTGATGCCTGAAATTAATTCAACAATGGTTACCATCAACTTCATTACCTCAATGGTTTTTGCCACTGGAGTTTATCCTGATGCCTGAAAATGTTGGACTGCAAATTAAGCCATGTGAAGAAACAGAAAATTGATTTGAGCAATGGGAATATAGATCTCTCCTCATTTGCACTGGCGCTACAATAGACTCAACAATTCGAGAAACTCCACTGGTTCTTCATTTTCTTTAACAATCTGTTCAGATACAGCATTCAGTGGTCGCAGTTAGAAACCCTGTCGGATTTACCAACAATTGACAAGCATGCATTACACAGGCTTTAAGCCAATAGAAAGTGATACTTTGAAGAAATACAGAATGAATGAACACAAAGAAATCAACATAGGCACCTTAAACCCCAAACAAGCCACAAATGAACACATTAGTACTTCCAGAAATATAACTGGTCACTGCTGAGTAATGACAACGGCAAACAATTAAATCTGCTGAGTTTGGTAACATAATAAGTTACACAATAAATCTGAACTCCAACAGCAAACAATTACAGATGACAAACTCCGCCAAAAAAAAAAACACTGAGGTAGAGGTTCCAAAGAGCAATTTTTCCTAGGTTCAGCAGAATGTTTGATAAAAGAAGGTTCCTTCTGGCATATGTTGCACTGTTGTCTTGAATCTTCCCCTCCATTTTGAACACCATCCTTTGGCTCTAATACCTTGTCAGTATCATCTATGTGACCTACAGAACAAGTACTGTCATTTATCCTAACACCATCTTCTTTAGTGGAAAGAAATTTTGAGGAAGTACTCATCAGCCTCATCTTATCACTCATCACAGGCAACTTGAGAGACAACCTACCTCTGCGCTCAGCAAGAGGAGATAACTTTTTAGATGGTAATGAGGTTGATCAAGAATAGGACTGTGAACTACAATTGGAAACAACGTTTTCTGGATTGTTAGACATGGGTTGATCAGAAGATTTAGATGAGAGGAGAGACATGTCAGAATCATTTGACAATGTTGAAGAGACTGGAAGAGAACATGAAGCTGCTGATGGAGAATCCATAGAGGATTCTGAAAAGTACTTCGAACTAGTGCTCGATTCAGAAGATATGGAATCTGGTGATAGATATAGAGGTGAAGAAGAAGAGGACGATGAAGATGAAGAGGATGCTGATGAATTATTTTTAGCTGTATGAACTAACATCATACAATCTGACAAACAACCGCTCTAGGAGGGTCTAGGCGGCCCTAGGCGGCTCTAGGAGCCCTAGGCAGCTCTAGGAGGGTCTGGCTATTTTTATATATTATATTTATATAAAACACGGAGTATAAAGGCGCGGCCATACTATTTTTATATATTATATTTAAACAGTATAGCCGCCTGGCTATACTATAAATTGGGATATAATTTTTTAAAAACCGATTATCACCGCCCGGCTATACTATTAATTTCAGAGAAAAAAAATTAAAAAATGGAGTATAATCGCTCGGCTGTACTCTTTTAATATGGGTTAGCAGAAAGAGCCCGAATGCCATGGATATTGTGAAGAAAAAAAAAAGGCAATGTGTGGTGGTGGTGGTGGTGGTAATTTCAACCCTATGTAATCGATATAGATATGCAATTATGAAGATCAATTAATTTGATGCTGCTCGAGAATTGCCGTTCCCAAGTGATGACATCATTGCTTTTGAGTGTTGCTATTTCCAGCCCCATGTCTTATCTTCCCACCCACCTTATCTTCCCACCCATCATGTAAATTTGAAAAAAAATAAAATCTTAACTTTCCACCCACCATTATTCCTAAAACACCCTTAAATTATTAAAATAAACTTAAATTATTACCTGTTGAGAATATATTTTTATTTTTCAGTGTCCTTTTGCTTTTTATGTTAGGCCCATTTGTTTGGTCATCTTATTTGTGGTCTCAAATTGTCTGTCTGAGTTAATTATTGTTATGACGTGTTGCTCTTGTAATAAAAGTACTTTTGGAAACAAAGAAGATATATAGTACAACTTTCTTGTAGTGTGTGATGACATCAGTTTTATACTAAACACCAATGCTAAAGTTCTTTATGTGTGCCAAAAAAATGTTGACCTGCAATGTCTAAACATGCAACGGCATTGGTAGTTTTAATAATTTTGATACTAAATACGGTTTACAACATCATAATTTTAGACTACAGTGATGTATTTTCTGACTTATAACATCATAAAAACCAATAATGTTGATGTTATTTCTAATTATAGGCATAAGTTGTCTTATGACCAAGGTCTTAAATATCGGAGGTATCGGAAGTATCGGAAGTCAAAAAACACGGAAATATCGCAGGAAATATCGGGATATTATCGGTATCGGAAAAAATTGAATAAAAACCACGGAAATTGTAAGAAAAACTTGGAAATTTTTATTGAAACTTTACAGGATGTTCATTTAGTCAATTATCTATTAGTTTATCACAAAAAATTGGAAGGAAATGCATTGCATGATGGATTTAATTGATTTAAGTTGATTATATAGCGAGCTGGCAAACACCGTAAGTGTAGAAAATATGTAGTAATTAAAGAAAGAAGATTAAACACACCATAATCATTTATATATAATGAATTACTACAATATTTTACACTTTATACATTGCATGGTAAGATACATGAGTGACTTAGTACCACATAGAGTTCCTATGAGGTTCAAAATTTTCACTATCTTCATCATCTCTATGTGTAGAGTAAGTATATTTTGAAGAGTAGTCATCAAATGATAAATCCCCAAAATAGTTTTGCATGTAATTGTTAACATGCCACCCATATGGATCCGAGATTGGTTGACGTTGTCCATAAGCAAAATCATTTGAAGATTGAGTCTCGGATTCTTTCCATGAGTCACTTGATTCCATCCCAACAGGAATGGGATATGAAGGGTAGGGAAATGGTTGGTTATGAGTATAACCATAGTTACTACTTCTACCCCAACAGAGTCCGAAGTTATAGATAACGAGTTATCTTCTTGACTTGACAAAGTCCCCTTGCCTCTTTCTCTACGAGTATAGTTCTTCCCTATGGCACCAATTCCTGACTTGTAAAAGCATGTGAGCATGTTGTCGGCTAGACATGCTTTGTTTATTAGCTCAATGAGCTACTTTTGTATTACTCTAGGAGACATACTTTCCGTAGAGTGCCCAAATCAGTTCAATGAGCTACTTCTCTACATTTTTTGAGTTTCGTATCGGGATATTATCGGGATATTATTGGGATATTATCGGGATATTATCAATAATATCTCGATATATTGACCAAATCATTCATAAAAATGTTGAAAATATCTTTCCGATATTATCGGGATAATATCGGGATAATATCGGGACATTATCGATAAATTGACGATAACACTATGGTTCGTTGTTAAAATATCGGACCCCCAAAAATCAGATATTATCGGGATAATATCGGGGATATTATCGATATTTAGTACCTTGCTTATGACTGATGTTGTTTTAAATCTTAAACCTTAGTTGTTTGTGCAAAATTAAAGTTGTTATAAGCAATATTATGGTGTGTTGCCCATTACACATCAAAAAACATATATAAATTTAAATATATCCAACACTACAATTTTTCCAACCCCACATGTAAATCAATAAAAATAAAATTATTACATGTTAAGAATATATTTTCTAAGAAGAAATGTGAACTATGGCCCTGTTTGGTTCATGGGAAAGGAAACTAGGAGATGGGAAATCAATTATTTTCCCATGTTTGGTAAGTCAGGCATGAGAAATCATTACCTAGCACATGGGAAAGTAGGGGGGAAGTGAAGCCATCCTCCCTCCTTGGGTTTTACTTTCCCTTCTCATAGGAAAGTAAGGCTATCATTAAATGCACATTTTTTAGACTAATTTGTCCTTACTAATAATTTATAATTATAGTTTTATCCAACAACTATTGGTATTCCTTTTTTATTTTTTAATTCATAACATATTTTTAATATGGGTAAGATTGGGAAACTAAACAAAATTAGTTTTCCATTCCTACTCAAAACAAACATGGGAAAAGAAATAAAGTAATATTTTCAGGTTACTTTCCCGGTATTACCAAACGTGGGAAAGGAATCACCATTTCCCATCCCTTGAGAAATGACATGGGAAATGATTTCCCATCAAATCCATTCCGTGAACCAAACGGAGCCTATGGGTTTTCCTTTTGGCACAGGCCTGTGTTAGTTGCGATAAGTCAATTTGTCCCTCTCGTATTGGCTGGGAATCAAATTATACATTAATAACATGCACACGAACCTGCATATTAAATATTTGCTTATGCAAAGAGATGAAGTAGAATATTCATTAACCTGGATTAGGTTATAGAAAATTGCAATGAAACTAAATTTTAAATGTAATTGTTAGAAGGATCCTCTAGTGTATCAGAGCGGCCCACCCAAAGACACAGAAGTACAACCTTAAACTAGCCCAAACTCTACCTTCCTCCTCAAGTGCATCTGGGTTCGATTCATGTAAAAGACAATCTTGAGACAATCCAATATATACTCTCCCCTCCTCCTCCCTAGCGAATGACAAAAAAACAAAAACTATTATATTATTTAAATAATTGATAGAAACATAAGCTTGATGAATGTGCCTTATTGTTAATTTGCTATGATTTTCAACCAAAACATAAGCCAAGTTTACACATTTCAAGATATTGGTTCTGCTTTTAGACCCAAAAAAAAAAAAATTTGGTTCTGCTTCAGTTTTAAGATACAAAATGAGCAGCTTAAACATATTGATTTGCATTACAGATGCTTCCAACTTTCTGATTTGTCACTATTTTCTGTTTTTGGGTCAAATGATTTGTTACTGTTAAGAAAATTGAAAGCATGATAAACCTATATATTATATATGTGGCTGGAATTAAATAATTGGCAGCACTTGGGCATGGTCATTCAACTTCTAAAAGTAGATTTATTCTAACTTCTGAACCTTGGGATGTTTTATGGGCTAAGCTACCCCACAAAATCAAGCAATTTTGGGGTGTGTGGTCTCCAATTTGCAACAACCTCTCTTTGTAAAAACAAGCATTTAAATATACAAGGCCTCATGAATCTAAATTCTTGTAGTCTTGTTAAGTTTGAGACTTCTTCTCTAGGGGACGGTTTTACTTGTAAGCGCAATTATCATAACAACATTGAAATTTTTGTAAAAAATCCAAAAGTCACCCTCATCCCTCTAGCTCTAAGGGCGGCACTGCAATTTACATGCAACAATATAAGATCATTCGTCTTTTTTCTCATCCTATACTATTTAACACTTGGATATATTTGATCTTGTGATTAATCAAATCTAACCTCAGTCTTCTTTTTCATCTTGTGATCAGCCAGATTTGGAAGATAGGGGAAGAGCCTTTTGCAGACACCACACTTCACCTTGGCAACTTTGCCATGCTGATTCTTCTAATACATAATGAGGCCATATTTTCCTTTTACAGTCTTCTGGCAGAGATTGCATTGCTTTTTTTTTCAAGAGTTTTGGCCATGGATGGGGTTGGGTTTGGGGTCTGAAGATCAGCGGGTTGGTTCTAGGGTTCAGCCATGGAGGAGAGGAGAGAAGAAATAGAAATGAACTTTTCCCGAAAAGGAAATTTTCCCGAATTGATTATGGATGTCACACGACGCCGTTTCCAAGAAGAACTTGTCACAGGGAGAAAAAGAGATGCATTTGTGGCCCTCAGCGACAATTAGGGTCTGGTTTAGTCACTTAGGTTTTGGCTACTACTTAGGTTTATGAAACTGTTATAGTTGGTTTTTACTTTTTGCTATATTTGGTTTGATCTTTGCCGGCTTGATGGTGACATTTGGCTAAGCTCCGGTGGTGGTCTCTGGTTTACAACTTAGCTTTATCAAACTGCTTTGCTATATTTAGTTTGATCTTTGCCGCTTGATGGTGATCACATTTGGCTAAGCTCCGGTGGTGGTCTCTGGTTTACTACTCAGGTTTATCAAATTGCTTTGCTAGTTGGTTAAATGTTTAGTATTTCCTATGAGATTTGCTTGCAATAGGTTGTTTAATTCTTGTTATATTTGAATTATATATAAAATCTTTGCTACATAGTTGGCTTGCTGCTTGCTCTCTCTCCCTCTGTCTCTGTTTTGTCATTTGCTTTAGAAAGTTTTACTTTCGGAATGACGTTATGCGATGTTTAGTACTTTTTTGAAGCACCGCGTTTATTGATTTTGTATGACACAATTGATTATGGACACGTCGTTTCGAAGAGGAATTTGTCCCGAAATAATTATGGATACGACGCCGTTTCCAAGAGGAACTTCTCCCGAATTGATTATGGACACAACCCCGTTTCGAAGAGGAACTTGTCCCGAATTGATTATGGACACGACGTTTCAAAGAGAAACTTGTCCTAAATTGATTATGGACATGTCGTTTCGAAGAGGAACTTGTCCCGAATTAATTATGGACACGTCGTTTCGAAGATGAGCTTGTCCCGAATTGATTATGGACACGATGTCGTTTCCAAGAGGAACTTCTCCCGAATTGATTATGGACACGATGTAGTTTCGAAGAGAAACTTGTCTTGAATTGATTATGGACATGTCGTTTCTAAGAGGAACTTGTCCCGAATTGATTATGGACACGTTGTTTCGAAGATGAGCTTGTCCCAAATTGATTATGGACACGATGTCGTTTCCAAGAGGAGCTTGTCCCGAATTGATTATGGACACGATGTCGTTTCCAAGAGGAACTTGTCCCGAATTGATTATGGACACGATGTAGTTTCGAAGAGGAACTTGTCCCGAATTGATTATGAACACGACGTTTCGAAGAGAAACTTGTCTCGAATTGATTATGGACAAGACGTTTCGAAGAGGAACTTGTCCCGAATTGATTATGGATACGATGTTTCGAAGAGGAACTTGTCCCAAATTGATTATGAACACGTCGTTTCAAAGAGGAGCTTGTCCCGAATTGATTATGGACACAATGTTTCGAAGAGAAACTTGTCCCGAATTGATTATGGACATGTCATTTCGAAGAAGAATTTGTCCCGAATTAATTATGGACATGACGTTTCGAATGTGCACTCCATAAAGCTTATAGTGAACCCAGTAGATCCAGTTATTAAAGGTATGACTAGAGAGTTAGTTGATCATCGAGGGGAATGAGTTCGTAAGTCGAAATTTATATATATATATATATATATATATATTATTATTATTATTATTATTATCATTATTACCATCTGATTGTTGGGCTTTGATGTAGAGAGGGGTAAACAAAAGGCCCAGAGGAAAGCCTAGGCTTTGGAGTCAATTTGGGCCTTAGTATACAGTTGGGCCATTTAGAGTAATTTCGATTCGACAAGGGTCAATTTGGACTCATACATTAATTTGTTTGAGTTAAAATATGGAAGCAAAAAATATTTAATAAAACTCGAGAGTAAAGAAAATTCTTCATTTGATGACAAAGTAAGAAGATAATAAAAAGAAATACAACCAAATACCTTTCTAACGTTTGGTTATCCAATCTTCATAAGCTAGGTGACTAAACAATGGCATTACTAGTCGAGTTGTTTCATATTAGAAACAATAAAAGCAAATCAATTTTTCTTCTTATTATTATTATTTTAATTAAATTTTAGTACTTTCTTGAAGCACCGCGTTCATTGATTTTGTATGACACAATTGAATATCGAAACGGTTTCCAATTTGTCCAATTTTTTGCAAAGTTGATCTTTGAATGTAAACTTAAAAAATAGATGGTTTCGATCGTTGAAAAAAAAAATCGTAGAAGATCCTAAAGAGTGTCCTTTGAGGGATCCCTCAACAGATGGGACTATATATATAGGTACGTACTGTGTCTATGGTCGTTAAAAAAACACACACACATTTGGATACCCTCGCCCTCCATTCTTTATCAAGCAAGCAAGCTATTTCAGGGTCATTGTTGTCATTCACTAGTCTTGTTAGGTTGCATTGCATTACTCATTTGAGGGCATTTTGCTATACATCAATATATAGTAAATAATTAAGCAAAACTAAGCTGAAATTAATTACACATTATTTATCATAGCTGAATCTTTGAATTTTCGATGTGCAGACTATGACCGGTTTGGTTTAATTTCCTCTTACTATTATTATGATTGAGATTTTAAAGAAGAAGAAAAAGAAGGTATATATATGATAATTTCTTATAAATATATATGATAGTTATCTTTGGAAATTATATATAGATGCCAAATATAAAAAGTTGCACAACTTTTGGGTTCTTGCTTTTTCTCCTATGCTATGAGAGAAATATATATATATATATATATATATATATATATATATATATATATATATATATAAAGCATAGTAGACTAGGTTATCATTGGAGGCAGATAGGCATAGGGCAGAAGGTAGGTGTTGACTGTAGTGATCTTCACTGGGCTCACAACTCTCTCTCTCTCTCAAGTCCCGAGGTGGGAGTTTCATTCTTTTTGGTTTGGTAAAAATCCCAAAAAGTTCAGATGAGGACATTTTTGTATATTTGAATAATATTATGATATGAATATTCTAATGGTGCCTCTCTTCTCTGGGGATGGATGGGGATCTTTGGTGGTGTCCACTTCCAATATAGAAAACGTTCTAGTGTCTCTCTAAGCTTGTTTCGTTTTCTTTTTGATTATGGACATGACGACGTTTCGAAGAGAAACTTGTCCCGAATTGATTATGGACACGACGTTTCGAAGAGGAACTTGTCCCGAATTGATTATGGACACGTTGTTTCGAAGAGGAACTTTTCCCGAATTGATTATGGACACGACGCCGTTTCGAAGAGGAAATTATCCCGAATTGATTATGGACACGATGCCATTTCGAATAGGAACTTATCCCGAATTGTTTGTGGACATGACGTTTCAAAGAAGAACTTGTCCCGAATTGATTATGGACACGACGCCGTTTCGAAGAGGAACTTATCCTAAATTGATTATGGACGTCACATGACGCCGTTTCGAAGAGGAACTTTTCCCGAATTGATTATGGACGTCACACGATGCCATTTCGAAGAGGAACTTGTCACAGAGAGAGAAAGAGATGCATCTATAGCCCTCAGTGACAATTAGAGACTCTTCCAGGCTTGCTTACTTGAGAAAGCTCGAATGGAAACTCCAAAGAATGAAAATCGAAAAAGAACAATCAGCTTCCTACAATTAGAAGCTGTTAGATAGCCAAGAGGGCGAAGTCCAACAATCGAATAGCTAAGAAGGTGAAGTCAATGGAAAAATGGCAAAAGTGCCTAATTCAAGTGCTCATGGAGTGCTCATGAATCTAAATTCTTGTAGTCTTGTTATATTTGAGACTTCTTCTCTAGGGGACGGTTTTACTTGTAAGCGCATTTATCATAAGAATATTGAAATTTTTGTTAAAAATCCAAAAGTCACCCTCATCCCTCAAGCTCTAGGGGAAGCACTGCAATTTACAAGCTACAATATCATATAATTCTTCTTTTTTCTCATCCTATAGTATTTAACACTTGGATATATTTTAAATTAATTAATCAAATCTTACCTCAATCTTCTTTTTCTTCTTGTGATCAGCCAGATTTGGAAAAGAGGGGAAAAGCCTCTTGCAGACACCACACTTCACCTTGGCAACTTTGCCATGCCGATTCTTCTGATGCTCAATGAGGCCATATTTTCCTTTTACAGTTTTTTAGCAATAGCTCTCCTTTTGTTTTCAAGAATTTTGGCCTTGGATGGGGTTGGGTTTGGGGTTGAGGTTGGGGTCTGGAGATCAGCGGGTTGGTTTTGGGGTTCAACCACGGAGGAGAGGAGAGAAGAAATAGAAATGAAGGGTTTTGGTTGGTTGGTTTGAGTGAGTGAGTTCGTACAGTAAGAGAAATGACGAACCAATATATCATGGATAAGAGAAGAAATAAAATGCAGGTCGTTTCGAAGATGAGATGTTTGATCTTAAGACACAACGCCATTTCGAAGAGGAACTTGTCCCGAATTGATTATGGACACGGAGCCGTTTCGAAGATGAACTTTTCCCGAAGACGAACTTTTCCCGAATTGATTATGGAAACGACGCCGTTTCGAAGAGGAACTTATCCCGAATTGATTAGGGATGTCACACGACGCCGTTTTGAAGAGGAACTTGTCAAAGGGAGAGAAAGAGATGCATCTATGGCCCTCAGCGACAATAAGATACTCCTCCAGGCTTGCTTACCTGAGAAAGCTCGAATGGAACCTCTAGAGAATGAAAATCGAAAAAGAATCATCAGCTTCCGTCAATCAGAAGCTGTTAGATAGCCATGATTGCGGAGTCCAACAATCGAATAGCCAAGAGGGCGGAGTCCAACAATCGAATAGCCAAGAAGGTGAAGTCAATAGAAAAGTGGCAGAAGTGCCCAATTCAAAGGCTCATGAATCTAAATTCTTGTAGTCTTGTTAAGTTTGGGATTTTTTCTCTAGGGGACGTTATTACTTGTAAGCGCATTTATCATAAGAACATTGAAATTTTTATTAAAAATTCAAAAGTCACCCTCATCCCTCTAGCTCTAGGGGCGGCATTGCAATTTACAAGCAACAATATAAGATCATTCTTCTTTTTTATCATCCTATACTATTTAACACTTGGATATATTTAAAATTAATTAATCAAATCTTACCTCAATCTTCTTTTTCTTCTTGTGATCAGCCAGATTTGGAAGAGAGGGGAAGAGCCTCTTGCAGACACCACACTTCACCTTGGCAACTTTGCCATGCCGATTCTTCTAATGCTCAATGAGGCCATCTTTTCCTTTTACATTCTTCTAGCATAGGTTGCACTGCTTTTTTTTCAAGAGTTTTGGCATTGGATGAGGTTGGGTTTGGGGTTGAGGTTGGGGTCTGGAGATCAGCGGGTTGGTTCTGAGGTTGAGCCATGGAGGAGAGGAGAGAAGAAATGGAAATGAAGGGTTTTGGTTGGTAGGTTTGAGTGAGTGAGTTCGTACAGTGAGAGAAATGACGAACCTATATATCATGAAGGAGAGAATAAATAAAATGCATGTTGTTTCAAAGAGGAGATGTTTGGTCTTAAGACACGACGCCGTTTCGAAGAAAAACTTGTCCCAAATTGATTATGGACACGACGCCTTTCGAAAAGGAACTTATCCCGAATTGATTATGGACGTCACACGACGCCGTTTCGAAGAGGAACTTGTACCGAATTGATTATGGACACGATGCCGTTTTGAAGAGGAACTTGTCCCGAATTGATTATGGACGTCACACGACGCCATTTCGAAGAGGAACTTGTACCGAATTGATTATGGACACGACGCCGTTTCAAAGAGGAACTTATCCCGAATTGATTATGGACGTCACACGACGCCGTTGTGAAGAGGAACTTGTCACATGGAGAGAAAGAGATGCATCTATGGCCCTCAGCGACAATCAGAGACTCCTCCAGGCTTGCTTACTTGAGAAAGGTCGAATGGAACCTCCAGAGAATGAAAATCGAAAAAGAATCATCAGCTTCCGTCAATCAAAAGCTGTTAGATAGCCAAGAGGGCGGAGTCCAACAATCGAATAGCAAGAAGGTGAAGTCAATGGAAAAGTGGCAGAAGTGCCCAATTCAAGGGCTAATGAATCTAAATTTTTGTAGTCCTGTTAAGTTTGGGACTTCTTCTCTAGGGAACGTTTTTACTTGTAAGCACATTTATTATAAAAACATTGAATTTTTTGTTAAAAATCCAAAAGTCACCCTCATCCCTCTAGCTCTAGGGGCGGCACTGCAATTTACAATTAACAATATAAGATCATTCTTTTTTTTTTCATCCTATACTATTTAACACTTGGATATATTTGAAATTAATTAATCAAATTTTACCTCAGTATTCTTTTTCTTCTTGTGATCAGCCAGATTTGGAAGTGGAAGAGCCTCTCGCAGACACCATACTTCAGCTTGGCAACTTTGCCATACCGATTCTTCTTATGCTCAATGAGGCCATCTTTTCCTTTTACAGTCTTCTGGCAGAGATTGCACTGCTTTTTTTTTTTTTCAAGAGTTTTGGTCTTGGATGGGGTTGAGGTTGGGGTCTGGAGATCAGCTGGTTGGTTATGGGGTTCAGCCATGGAGGAGAGGAGAGAAGAAATAGAAATGAAGAGTTTTGGTTGGTTGGTTTGAGTGAGTGAGTTCGTACAGTGAGAGAAATGACGAACCAATATATCATGGAGGAGAGAATAAATAAAACGCAGGTCGTTTCGAAGAGGAGATGTTTGGTCTTAAGACACGACGCCGTTTCGAAGAGGAAGTTGTCCCGAATTGATTAAGGACATGACGCCGTTTCGAAGAGGAACTTTTCCCGCATTGATTATGGACGTCACACGACGCCGTTTCGAAGAGGAACTTGTCACATAGAGAGAAAGAGATGCATCTATGGCCCTCAGCGACAATCAGAGACTCCTCCAGGCTTGTTAGGGTTACTGTGAAATCCTTTTCTATTGCTATTAACCATCCTTTTTTTTTTTTGGTGAAAACCAAGGTATACCCCGCGCGATTACGGGGACTAACCCTCAAGGTACTGTCGAGCGCAAAGCGGGGACCTCTCCCAACAAAGTCTGCTCTATTCGCAAGCGCCTGGGATCGAACCCAGGACTTCTTGCCATTAACCATCCTTTTGAAGACCCACAAAAGCGCCTCTTCCCCAATTTTAATTGTGAACCTAATAACCTGTCATCCATGACATTGAATGGTCTCCATATTAATTGGTGGAGAATGATCACAACTTGACATTTTAGCCAATTGTTCCTTATAATTCTTTACTCCACCATACCATGACTTGCTCGCAGATAGTCAGTTGGAGAGATTAATGTCTGTAAAACCAAGTCCAAAAGATTGTGACACAGTCTGGCCCAATATAAAAACAAAAGGCATAAAAAAAAAAAAAAGTAATTAGAGAGAGAACAATGAAGGAGGCGGTTTCCAATGAATATTAAAATATATAAATTAAAGAGCTTGATACACCCATGCCGGAACACCCAAAAAAAACTAGATGCATATGATCCTTGGTAATTTCAAACACTTCATGAGAAGATAAAAATTTTAGAACCCAAAACAGTAAGGTACACAAGCTCATCAATCTGGAAATATTTGTATTGTTGAGATGCAACATACAAGAATCATGTATGATTAATTAAAAATTATTAATAATATTTGATCTATTCAAACATAGCCAACAAACGTGTAATACCAAAGAAAAATGCTTCGTTTAGCAAACATACCTGAATTCGTGATTTTGTTTTCTTAGAAGAAGATTTAGGGGTGTTGCGCCTTAATCACCAATGACGAGTATAATTCTCTTAAAACAAGAGTAAACGAAACTACACCCTCTTATTTATACATACCAAAGAATATGAGTACAAACCCTACAAGGATTTGGAAAGCAGTTTCCAACGAGAATTAGGAAATATTATATATTTTAGGAAAGAATTATGAAATATCAGACATATTTTAGGAAAGAATAAGAATTAAGCCCAAAGAAAAGCCTTTTCAAGCCAGTTTGGGCCTTAGTCTTCAGTTTTGTCATTTCAATCCAATTGATAGGCATGTCCACTACTACCATTGGTAGGCACATTAGTTCACTCTAAAACCTTAGCCGTATATATAATATGGGGGGATGGGTTGTAGATAAATATGAAAAGGACCAGAGCCTTATGGGCAGCAATTTGATGGATTGTGACTATCAACAAGAGGGAGGGAGAGAGGGAGGGAGCGAGGGAGCAAATACAATGCCATTGCAAGCAGAGAGTAAAAGTGGAGGGAGGGGCTAGCTAGCAGCTTTGAGCTTCTACATGCTTTGTGCTTCTTGCCCCCCTTTGAATGAATACTCACTTCAATTTCATGTCCTAAAAGCCCTATGAGCTCACTCACTAGAGCCCAAATCACATTTGTATTTGACACAGGTGCGCGCATTACATCCGTTTATCAATTCGGAAATAGATTAACGCTCGTTGGCATTTCAATTTAAATTAGATTCAAATTCAGTAATTATGAAACTCACCCTTCTACATGGACTAGCACAACACAATTATAGGTTTGTTTTGTTGAATTGTGAAGTCTTGTACGGTATGCTTGATGAAACGACATGGTGGGAGTAGTTTATAAGCACTAGCAAAGCAATAAAGATTAGTGGAACACTAAAACGATGGTTTGTGAATTTTTAGAGGTTTTTCAAATCAATCTTTTCCAATTCATCAATCAATCAACCTTCCCTTTCTTATCTCTAAACAATCTCAAAACTCTTTTGAGGAGGAGAGACAGTGTGAAACTGCCTAATCAACAACCACACTAATGTGAAACTAAGTAATTAAATTAAGCTAATTAGATATATAATTGTCAACTCTTTGACAAATTAAAACGGCCCACCATGCCTACCTAAGCCAATCAATCAATCTATTAATCTTCAAATCAGGCTTTTGGCCCAACAATTCCATAAACAAATTCTTTTTTTCTTTTTTTTTCCCCCCGCATTTTTCTGCGTTGAATTGATTCACCTTCCTAAGGTTTACACTTATTTACAGTTTCATTAACCAACTTGACTTTACGAACGTGTGCTTGGATTGTATTTAAAAACACCGCCTTTTTTTAAAATATAAATAAAATAAATAAAAAAATATTAATCTTTTGTGACATAATTTAAAATTTACTTGTTCTAGTCTCTAGACATAGATAAGGAGACACGACAGGAGAATGATGAAAAGTCAGATGCAAATTTGAAGAGAGTAAACAATGGGTTAAAATGGAGATCCGGTATTATTTTATTTATTGGTTTGGTAGTTTGCATTGAATATAAATAAAAATAGAACATGTACATAATAAACGTGGGTTAGGTCAATTAGCTAAAATCATGAGCGCACTCTTTTATACCCGAATTTGAGTCCCCCACTTCATAAACTAGAACTAGACTATCGTATAATACTCTAACACTATTATAACACAAGGTTTAAATTGAGAAAAAGGATTGAAAAATTCCCTCCTTCGCTAATAACACCATTAAAGAAGCAACCAAGACCTATAATTAGGACATGACAGAGATTGAAAGAATAATTGCAATAAATTTGGCTACACCTACACGGCTGCTTTCTTCTTCCTACGGATTTTTCTGGATAATTTCTTTTTAATTTTTTAATTGGTGGCAAAAAAATCCCAGCGGATTGTGGCATAACTAAAGGGACAACACCTACATGGGCTACACTAGGTGACTCAGTCAACTCCCTCCACCAATGTGTCACCAAAATCATCTACATCTCAAATGACACCAAAAAACAAAAACAAAAACAAAAACAAGTACTCTCTGTATTTTGTTATTAATTAATTGCTATTGGCCAACAAATGTTATCCACTATATCCATTTTTATTTTTATTTATTTATTTATTACAATGACAGTTGTAAAATTCACCTTTCACCTATGAGAGCCGAGAAAGAGTCCAAACCCAACCGGCAGGCAGAGCTCACTGTTCCAGGCCAATTGACCCAACACCCAGGGGCCCACCCTTACACGTCACCACGTAAGACCGCAAATATGGGCCTCACCACCTTTAGCCGTATCTAGTCTAATCAGGGTCAAATTCGTCATTACCAAAGGTTCTAATTTAGTTTAGACCAGAGAGCAACAGAAGAAGAGGGCGGACTGGTACATGTAGTAGTAGTGCTTCTCCATTCTCTCACCGACGGATGTGGCGCGCTGGGCCCCACGCGGTAACGACAAAGGCGCGAAATATAGAAATTTTTTGCTCTCTTGACCCCCCCAATTGACCGTTGATCACGGACGAATAGCAAGCGCCCACTCCTGACCGTCGGATAGAGCGAGGAGGGTAAACCAACGGCCTCACCCGTCGGTGTACCCATTGGTAAACAGTGTAAAAGACAGAAAGTTGATAACCATTAACCCGGGTTAAACTCGGTTAAAACTAGAAAAACGACGTCGTTAACTGTTAATGTCAGAGAAAAAGAGAGAGAGAGCGAGTGGTATTTTTTAATTTATAAAATAAAAGGGTATATAAGAAACAGACATGCTGTGCAGAGAGTCTGTGTGTTTGCCTGTTCCTCCCCTTCTTCTTCCTCTGCGTTCTTCATTGCCTTTCTATCTTTCTTTCTCGGGTTTTGGTGTGCGTTTGGTTTGGTTGGTTGGTTTTGTTGGTTGAGCTTTTCATGCTAATCCTCTCTGTGCGTTTAGCTGGCTTTGGTGGCGTGCTCTGTTAAAAGAAAACAGACTGGACCTCCAAAACGAATCCGTTTCTCTCTTTCCCTCTTTTTCTTTCTCGGAGACTAAAATGAGAGTTGAAATTCCTTTTGTCTAACCAATATATAAGCATTTTTGTGTTTTCATGGATATAATCGAAACCAAGTGAGGACTCTGTGTGTGTGTTTGGTGGCCGAAATTTTAATCCGAAATTTTGTATTTGGGGGGAAAAAATGACTTCGACTCGGTCCGAAATGCAAGAGCCGAGCATCGACACCGATAAGCTCAGCTACGAGATATTCTCCATATTGGAGAGCAAGTTCCTCTTCGGCTACGACGATCAGAAGCTCTGGGTCCCCAAGCAGGTCTCTCCGTCTCCGCCCCCCTCCGACCCCAAACTCGAAACCCAGCCCCAATCCGAAACCCCCGTTTCGGCAATCAAGAACCAGAGGGGCAAAATCTGCATACTCAGCATCGACGGCGGAGGAGGAATGCGGGGGATTCTCTCTGGCAAGGCCCTCGCGTATCTCGAGCACGCGCTCAAGCTCAAATCCGGCAATCCCGAAGCCAGAATCGCTGATTACTTCGACGTTGCCACCGGTGCCGGCATCGGAGGCATCTTTGCCGCCATGCTCTTCGCCAGCAGAGACCAGGCCCGGCCTATGTTCAAGGCCGACGACACGTGGCGCTTCCTCGCTGATCACGGCAAAAGCTTCGTCAACAACCGCTCCTCCTCCGCTGGTTCGGGCGGGTTCCTCCGGCGGTTCTTCCGAGGTTCTGGTTCGGGTTCCGGTTTGAGCGCCACGGCCGGTTTGGAAAAAGCGATGAAAGAGGCCTTCGCCGATAACGATCGAACCCTGACTCTAAAAGACACGCTCAAGCCGGTTTTAATCCCCTGCTACGACCTCTCCAGTACGGCGCCATTTTTGTTCTCCCGCGCCGACGCCCTTGAAACCGACAGCTACGACTTCCGCCTCTGGGAGGTCTGCCGCGCCACGTCAGCCGAGCCGGGAGTCTTCGAGCCGGTTCAAATGCGGTCGGTCAACAACCAGACCCGGTGCCTCGCCGTGGACGGCGGATTGGCCATGAGCAACCCGGCGGCGGCGGCGATCACGCACGTGCTGCACAACAAGCAGGAGTTTCCGTTCGTGCGAGGGGTCGAGGACATAATGGTCCTTTCCATAGGGACCGGCCAGTTTCTAGAAGAAGCAAGGTACGAGTACGAGCAGGTGAAGAGGTGGAGGGCAAAGGAATGGGCTCGGCCCATGGCCAAAATCGCCGGCGACGGGTCAGCGGACCTGGTGGACCAGTCCGTCGCCATGGCGTTTGGTCAGTGCGGAAGCAGTAACTACGTGCGCATTCAGGTACGTGTACGCTAGGCCGTTGCTAACGTGCGCACCGTGCGCAATTAATTAAATTTGTGTATTTTTTTGTTGGCATGGAGTTAATTTTTGGGTTTGGTTGTTTTTTGCCGTTTCTGGGGCAAGTGCAACCGTGCAACGAGACACTGTTACTAGTTAACCAGGCTGGTACTGTTCAGAAATACGATGTAAAATGTGCACATACTACACACGTATTGACAGTACTAACTTGCGCTGGGGGTGTGGGTTTCGCTTTCATGCAATTAAATGCGGGTGTTTTGTAACGTAAAAACATTTGGCCTGGTGTGGAGTGGAGTGGGGGGCATTGCTAGTATTTTTTTATAGCTTGCTCTATGCTGCAAAGTGCACAGACCAAGTGAAGCAAAATGGGGGACCTTGGGTTTTTTGTTTCCCTGGTTGAATTGATTGCACGTGATTATGCTTTGGGTTTGGCTGTGAGCCTGTGAGCTTTGATTTTGTTTTCTCAATTAATTTTGGGACCGAGAGAAGGAATGGAGATTCTGGTTGGTCCGGCGTAGGTTAGCTGATTAGGACTTTCTGTCTTTTACACAAACTAGGCCTAAAGCCTAGAGTTGACTGGTTGTCTTAGTAAATTGGTTTGGGTTCTTGGCTTTGAAGTTTTGCTTTTCCTTTGCAGTTTTGGTCCCACTGCATTGCATTCTATTGATTTCACTGATAAATTAAAGACTTTCTCTTCTTTATTTCTTTGCTGGATTTCAATTTGATACCTTTGAAGTTTGCTTCTTGAGGCAGGCTCTAAAATGATATTTCTTTATTCACTCTTTTCTTTGTTCTTAGTTATTAGCCTTCGGTTTGCCCCCTGGTGTGGAAACTTGGAAACCATGACCTGTATTTTTTTTAAAAAGAGGGAAATGCTCATTATTGTCTTACCAATCTTCTTTTCAAAGGAAGTAGCTATTGATTGTGGATTCCTGACCCTGTAATATAGCAGCAAGTAGTAATTAGATGGAAATGGTTGGATAGCTGGGGTATGGAGTTGCTAGGAGTGGTCACAAATTGCTTGATCTTAATAAACAAGCATCCTATAATTTAGAGGTCTAGCCCTTATTACTAGGACAATTTTTATGTACTGTCAAAGTACCAGAACTTACTGCTCTGATTTTCCTGTTGCAGTACATATCTCTGGCTGAGGCTCTTAAAATCTTAATATCTGTAGAAAAAATGTGGGGTTATACCTTTAATCTGACTGTGGTTGTTTCTCTCCATTTTAGCAAAATGAATACTATTCTAATCTATTTTCCTACTCTTGGATAAAAGGTTACTATCGTTGACCCACAACTTTTTGTCATTTTCTGTGTTCTCTTACGGTTTATTTTATCTCTGAGGTGGTCCTAAATTAGAGCTGTCACCCAAATCCCAATGGTTTCAGCTGTTAGGTAAAAAAAAAATTATTTACTAGAAATATATCCTATGAATTTTGGAACTTTCCCAATTTGTGGGTTGCTTGGTTTGAATATGACCTGTGACTAATATGCATGGCTGTTTATAAATCCTAAGTGGGTTCGCTTGTTAGGTTCTTAATCAATATGCTAACTGGAAATTAGTTTTTGAACATAGCTAATAATTGGATGGTGTTTATCAGGCAAATGGGACAAGCTTGGGACGGTCCGGGCCAAATGTAGATACAGACCCAAGTCCCAACAACGTGAAGATGCTGGTAGGAGCGGCAGAGGAAATGCTGAAACAGAAGAATGTTGAATCAGTACTCTTTGGTGGTAAGAGAATTGGTGAGCAGAGCAATTTCGAGAAGCTCGATTGGTTTGCCGGAGAACTGGTTTTGGAGCATCAGAGGAGGAGTTGCAGAATAGCTCCCACTGTTGCCTTCAAGCAAGCTGCTGCCAAAACCACTTAGCCTACTACCTCCAACAAAACCAAAAGGTATGTGCTTTCTGTTATGTTTAAACCTCACTCATCTTCTATACTATATTCATACCCCAGAAATTTGGAGAAAAAGAAAACAACTTTTATTGTCAAAACAATGTTCCCCTTTTAATCATTAAACTAGAGTGAAATTATGTCCATTGAAATTAAGAACATACCAAGTCCACTGTTATTTCGATTCGTACAACATTGTACAAGCGGCACTCATGTATTACATTTGACTTTGACGCATTCTGACTAAACATGTCTGTGCATCCCTGTAGTTTTCTATGATCTTTGTACTTGTTTTTATTTAATCCTCAAATTTAGGGTAGATATCCTGTCAGTGCTATGATTAGTTGTCAGAAGTTTATTAAAATTCAAATGGAGAAAGTGTTAGGCACAAATGTTATGTTATGTTATCATGCAGGCATGGTATAAGAAATTAATAAAGATATGTTGTTGGTGGTGAAGCCTTCATACAATTTTAAATTCAAGAATTTGTTGAAACTTACATAGCATGAGTTACTTAATCATTTAGGGGGTTCCACTAATAATGGTTACATGTCATCTTATTGTTTGATTTTATTAAATACAACATGTTATCATGATGGCATGCATACAACTACTGTTTCTAAGACTTTCTCCTTCAAATATGGTGGCATTGATTAATTAGGTGTCATGAGTTGTAGTCACGAGCAGAGCAGGCATTGAAATTTCTTAATCTCTGTTTCTCCGTGGGCTGGTCTTGTCATTTTCTTCCTCCTTTATAACAACCAGTTTGTTGTTGTTTAACAAACAACAAAAAAATTACACTAAAGAAAAGAAGAAGGTAAAACTAGATGATTGCTTATAGCCCCATCTGTTGTCGGCCTACCGACACTTAGTTTGGAATATATTTAAGGACATTTTGGATATTTTTAGCGAACAAACATGAGAAAAAGGCACGGAGGGGTGTTGTGGTCATTTAGAAGAGAATCAAATCCTTGTGGTCCTAAAGGCAATTCCGTAGTCCGGAAAAATGGTTCTCCTTGTGAGAGCATGCATGTTTCTTTTGAATGTCAGGGGCAAAATTTTATTGCTTTGCTTGTATGGCATTGGCCTACAGAATCACACATGCCTATTTGAGCGAAGACCACGTCCACACTATCTAGCTATTAGCTCATTTGGAACTGAAACATTCATCTTCTTAAAATTACTTAGATGCCTTGCTTGAAATAAGCAGCATATTCCTTCAAATAATCAAGTCTGTGATTTATGTCTCTCATGCACCATTATCTGTACACGTAGTGCCTTGCGGTCCATGATTTTTTAAATGGTCTAGGAGAAGTGTCTTTTCTTGAAACACAGAGGAAATTTTGTTTGGTGTGCACAAATCACTGGGGCCATGCTGAGGCCTTGTTTAATCATCCTTAAAGACCTATATGTTAGGTAAAAGCCTAGTGAATAGAATTGTAGGTACATACATTATAATAGAAGCTGGATGGTTTCCTGTCCACAAGAAGCTGGATCCATCATCCATTATAATAGATTGGATTAAAGAGTGTTTAGAGCTTGTGACCAGATAGAGACTGGCACAGTGGCACTTACACTTCCTTCCCAACTAACTTTTTAACAGACAAGGGGTAAACCTGGAAAAGCCAAAGGGGTCAAATTTCTAAAGTTTTTCATTCTCTTTTTGTTCAAACCATTTTCTCTCATTGTAGTTCTAATCTTACTATTACTTCTTCAAAATTTCAAATCATACATGTAGATTACAAGTTCTTTCATTTATCTTCCTCAACTCAAATGTACATTTTTACTCGTAGCTTGAAATATAACAGCAAATTATTTTCCCCAAATCTTGCAGGTGAATAGACAGACATCAAAGGAAGGGAAATCCAAAAAAACAAAAAAAAAACAAAAAAAACAAAAAAAAAGAGGAAAAGAGAAGTAATGTAGCAAACAGCTTTACTTTTGTAAGTGGAGATAGTAAGAGAAGAGGAGGGATTGTGGGGATCATTGGATTGAGTGAAAAGGACTAGTAGTTTGTAAAAAGGGTTGAAGATATAATGGGATTCTTTGCCTGCCAGAGGACATGCATTGTGGTCTCCACTCTAACCTTTCTACAATGGCAAGGAACCAAGGGTGGTAGAAAAAAGCAAAAGCGAGATCAAAAAGCTTTTGAGGTCAAACAAACAAGAAGCAGATGTTCAGGTGTGAATCTATTGATTTCAGATTGAGTAGTCAGGGGGTGGGAAGAGAACTGTTTCCATATTTCTTCCCCTACCCTTTTTCATTTTTATATGTTTCAATTTTCCCCCAAATGGGTTGTCCAATATCCGTCTTTTCATCCTCACTCTCAAGAAACTTGAGAAAGTGGGTGGGTAGGTGGTGGTGGGCTAGCTAAAGCTTATGATGAAAACCCAGAATTAAAAAATTAGCCAAAGCTATTTGTTTGTCTTTGGCTTTTAGCTTTTAGCTTTTTACCTCTACAATATATTTTCTTTTGAATATAGAATGTTTGTAGCGGTGGCAGAAGAGTTTTTCAGAGTGTGGGCTATCTTTTTCAAGCAACTGACCATTTCTCTCCAGAGTGGGGGCCTTCATATTAGGGGCTAGTTCTTGGAGCCTTTCTAGAGGTAGAAGAAAAGTAGTCTTTTTCTTTTTTTCCATGTTTAAGTGTATAATATAGGATTTTGGGTCCTCTATTTGAAGTTCCATGATTTGTTTAAAGAGAATTCCAACTTCTTTTTGTACATGCTTGTAATTTGAGAGATTGGTGGTGGGTGTTCTCTTCTCTCTTGGCTGCAGTTTCACTTTTTCTCGAGTGTAGCTTTCATGCGTTCGGCTTTTTCTTTGCCTGTTATTGACTATTGAAACTTTTCCTACAAATGAGGTGTCTGCGCATGACTTGTATCCTCATGAACAAGGGTCAGCGCGGCTGCTGCACAACAAATCAATGAAAATTCACTGTTTTTCCATGAAAAGAATGATTCTATTAAGACACTCAAATATCCATCACCACGCCCAGTCTACATCAGAATGCTCCCCATTCAAAATCCATGGATCATAATCCTAAAATATATGATTGTGGAGCAGATATGGGCTTTTAGTTAGAGTGAATGTGTTCTCTATTCTGCACCCGAGTTTAAATTCCCCTCTTCGTAGTTTAGATTAGAATAGAATATTGCTTGTATAAAAAATATATATATGATTGTGGATAAAAATGTATGAACAGTCATTCTTCAAATAGACTTGTAGCTTTTAAATAGTTTTCCAAACTATAGATGAGAGGAGCCAGTTGTAATCAAAATGGCCAAAAAGCAAACAATGACAAGAGAAAAAATAATGCTTGCCACTTTATCATGAGTCATGACCAAGTAAGCCAAAATGTGTAAGGGGTTTCCTCAATTGGAAAAAGTTTGCTTATGCAAGCCACGGGGACAATGGCTAATGCTTGCTCATTCCATGCCTTGTCTAAATCTTTTTCAGAACAAAAAAAAATGATGTCCAATGGCATGCCAAGAAAATTACTACTTGCCCATGATTACTTTACCTGGGGGTAAATAATTGCTTGTTGGTAGCTTCTACTGCCCTCTTTTACCACTGCCTTTTTAGTGTGGTGGGTATCTTATCACTGTGGTCATAATGGGTTTTCACAGCTGCAAAGGATTTATGTTGAAGCAAGCAAAGCATCCAATCCAATTTGCCCAAATTCAAGCGCAATTAGTAGTACAAATTGAAGCAAAAAGGTGAATTAGAGCAAGATTACTCCGCATAAGCAGGCTTTTACTTTTGTGAAGATTGACCTAATCATGGTTCATGACCCACCAAATTAAGTTTCACCTCCTAAACCTAAAAACCAACAAAATTAGTTGATTTCTTTATGCATGTGGTTGGTAAGTTGGTAGTGGCTGCCTCCCCCCCTTTTGCGTTTTGGGTGGGTAATATATTCATCAAAGTGCATTTTCCCTAACCTACTACTACCCTAGGCCTATGGTAAAACATCCTTTCCGCCCTATTCATCAAAGTTAAACTCTCTTTTCATCCCACTTTTCCTTTTCCGCAACCTTTTTTTTCCCTCCATTTCCGGCCTATTCATCAAGCTCGAACTAAAATAACAAACAATGAATAAAAAAATAATGAAAAGGGTTGATGAATATATATATACATATATTATAGGCCCAAGTCATTTCTTAAACATTTGGTGCAATGTCCTTTTTTTTCCAATCAAAATACAAAGTGCACTAGATGTTTCCTTTTTGTCACCTTCTTCTCAGCTCTTTCTTCCCTCTTGTATTGTTTTCTTTTTTTCTTCTTTTCTTCTTTTCTATTCGGGATTGGTTGGTAACCCATCGATGATGTGCCCTTTCTCCTTTTGCCAAATATTGTAATTTGTGTTTGGTGTTCTATCTTATACATGCATGATGATGATGCATTGCTCTCTCTCTCTCTCTCTCTCTCTCTCTCTCTCTCTCTCTCTCTCTCTCTCTCTCTCTCTCATGCATGCATGCATAATATAATCCTGAAAGCCTAGAATTAGTGGACTAGGAAGTCAATATAATACTAACTAATAATGGAATTTGCTTATAATTGAGCTTTCTAATTGGCATCAATTATTAGAGCCTGATCTCATTCCCTATAGAGACATAGCATATTTTAATGACAAGATGATGTGATCCAGGCTCCTGCTTTTTTATCATCATCCTTTCCTTAATGCCTTTTGCTTACCTAATAATTATAAACCCTATGTGTCTTTAGTGATTTGATTAATTTAAAAAGATATATGTTAACCGAAGATGAGAACCACCATAACAATTGTTATCGGGCTCATAATCTCACGACAACAACAAATTAATTACACTATATAAACATGAGAAACATGTGGTTGTGGTCGTACCTAGAAGATAGATATGTTATATCTTCCTCTTAATTAGGTATACATCGTAGTTGCTAATTAATCAGTGGTGTTTCTCTTTCCGACGTTGGGAAATGGCCAACGTTCAAATCCCCCTCCTTCAATAATCACAAAAGAAAAAGAAGTCATAAAATATTCTAAGTTTGTGTTGTGTCATCGGTCTTGTGTTGTGTCGTCGGTCGATGATCAAGACTTGTGACAAAAAAATAATCAAGGAGCTAGCTAGAATTAGAATCATAATATATCCAAATTATATATATTGATGTATTTGGCGTATACGTCAGTATTGCTAAAAATTTATGTTAGACAATTATGTATCATCATTATTTAGTTGATGAAACAAACACGTCAGTTCAATAATAATTAAGGCACTAATATCTCAAATTTATTTTGAAAAAGAAGCTTAGAATAGACTCTGACCTTACGTATATTGGAGATAAGCCCTAATTAAATGAAAGATAAGACAATACAATATGTGGAGATGCATGCATTTTCTCCATTATGTCAAGCATACAAAGTTCTAAAAGACGGAATTAAACACAGAACTTCGGTTGCAGGACTACTCCTTAGATAAAACGTGACAGCTATTTTTCTTTTTTCTTTTCAAAGAATATTTGTTCTTTTATGACGCAAGTCTAGTCTCACATTAATTCAATTGAAACTAAATGTGGTTGCAGGACTAAAATGTGGTGATTCTCTTAAACCTCTTTCACGTAACTTACATAATATCTAATTTAGCTTTACATATGCTTGCATGCTTGAACAGTCTGATTCAGAAAGCATATATACATATGGTTGAAAACTTGAAAGGAATCTTACCACTTAGGCAGAAAATGACTCCACTACAAGAGCTAAAGCAGCTCAATCTCTTTTACCAAAATCAGAAATTTGACACCACCTACAGAAAATAATAGCATCTGTCGGTAGTCATATAAAAAAAAATTAAAAATTCATACAAATAACAAGGAAGTCCCTTTTTCTAAAAAGGAAAATAATAGGAATGAATATATATAAGCAATATATTTTCATTTTTTCCCTACCATAGGTCAAATTTTAACTGTTTCCAAATCCTTACTAAAGGTAAATAATATTCTTTATTGTCGGGTTCTTTCGGCCTTCCTTTTTGGTTTTTTTTTTTCTTTCTTAAGAAAGAAAAATTGATTTACTACTTTGTTTTTCAAATGTGAAATAGCTTGCCTAGATGCCATTGTTTAGTTACCTATCTAGCACCATCTTTGGTTGCCCATTTTCTTCAACCATGGATGACCAAGCTTTTTAGAGGAATCTGCTTTAAGCTATAAGCTTATAGCTTTTGAACATCTCATCCCCTTTTTCACCAAATTAATAATTTTGTTTGGAGAAAGATTCACATTATGGATTAGAATGTGAAGGTGACGACAACTAGTAGAAAACAAATTGTCGATGGTGCTGATGATCTTAAAATAATGGTTTGTGATCACCCACGCTGCTTCTTGATTCTCATCTTTATGATTTAATCCATATATCTATATAGACAATGTGCATATTATACTTGCTGCTTTATGCATTCCTTTTCGTAACACCCCATGTCTGCAAAGTCTTATTTTAAAGACGAAAACATCTTATTATAAACAAGAAGGGTTTTGTAGATCAAATTAGGTGGTTAACCAGTCTATTGGGATGCTAAGCGAAATTGACAACAACAATAATCATTTGGGATTTTCCTATTATTATACAATGGTTGCAGACATATTTGTTAGCATGGGGTTGAGAAAAGTTTGAAAAGAATAATAAAGCTACAATAATTGAGCAGACGTGAGTTAGGCTAGTTGACCAAGGCAGTGAGCTCGCCCCTTGCACCCAAATTCGAGTGCCCCGGCAAAAACTACACCCATTAAGTATATATAATACTATATTTGATGTCATAGTGTTCTTTCATTTCACTTTCGAAATCGGTTGTGAGCAATTTTCAGTTGACAGGTTTCTCACCACTTGATGGGATTTGAGTGGGCATGTGTAACTATCGGCAAAAACGCTAGCACGAGTGTGATGGGTACTTTTCCAAATGAAAATGAAAGATAACAGAATTTGTATATAACTGAAGGGTGAACCAAGTAAACAGCAAGAAAAATTAGGAGGTGAAGATGGTATCATTAAAAGTAAAATAAGAATATCAGCTTTGGTATGTGATATATATCATATGGCTGATTCAATCGCATGTCACAGCTGTAATTAGTTAGTTTGTTAAGTATTAGTCATTGGCTAAACATCTGATATAAAACACTAAGTCGCTGTAATTGTTCATGCAATTGAAAATCTAAAAAAGGAAATTCTCTCTTATTTCTGAGTTCTTCAACATTCATCTTCCTTCGGCCTCAATTCTTCTTCCTTATACAGTTAACACAATCCAAAGAATGAATATGTGGGTTAAAAACAAATCTCAATGTCTTGTGAATCTTGGAAGTTTAGGAGCCGCACTTTCATTTGGAATGAATAAGTCTTGATTCAATTTCAAAATCTTGGAAATTCTCAAACGAAACAAAGCAACTAATTATTCACAACCATAAATAAAATAAATATTTGTAACATTTATTGGCTTAAAATTATTGATACAAATTGAATAGTTGAAGTTAGCTCATCTTGTGCCAAAAAGAAAGTGGTTGACAACATATATTCTAGTGTCTCACCACAATGGTAAACCAATGTCAACACATCCTCTGTATAGTCACAACTTAAACAGGAAAAGAAAAGAAAGCCCTCTTGGACTCCCACACAGCGCGTTTTATGATAATGAATTACACCGAATGATACAGAAAGTTTGTCAACTTTCAACTGTGCAGAGCAGCTTCCTCAGCTGCTTCAACTTCAGATACACGCAGGGGTTCTTGTAGCTCGGGATTGATAGGAAACATATGGCACTGTGCATAATGTGCCATTAGTTGGTCCACAAGCGCAAGGGCTATCGTAGCTTCCACCATCGGCACCGCTGCACCATTCCACCAAACAAAACTTGTAAGACCATTCAAGACCAAAATCACATTTATCAAGGACTTGTCTCGTTTTTTATTAACCAATTATAATCTAATAGCAGAAAAGAAAAAACAGGTTCCAAAATCGGTATGATGTGGGCAGTTAAAATTAGAAAAGGATTGCTTTATGAGAGTATACATATCATTCAGGCATACCTCGAGGAACAACACAAGGATCATGGCGACCACGGGCTATAAGTTCTATCTCATGTTTATCTCTAGTCACTGTATTCTGCTTCTTCTGCACAAATATCCCAAAACCATGACAGTTTTGTCAGTTAATTACAATTTTGTTTATCATCTAAGTCAAGCACAAGTTGTTAACTAGCTTTGCACCTAAAGTTGTATGCTTCCAAAATTACTGAGCATATACACAATTGGAATGAAACCAAGCTATAATATAGATGACGAAAATGTGGCCAGGGGAATCAATAGTCCACTAAACTTAGTACTCTCTTATGGCCCAAAACATGATTTATCACACATTAGTAACAGAAAATGACTCATGAAGTGAGCAGTGCCAGCTGAAAATAGTGGACTAGTATTCCAGTGTCATAGTTGAGAGAGAGAGAGAGAGAGAGAGAGAGAGAGAGAGAGAGAGAGAGAGAGAGAGAGAGAGAGAGAGAGAGAGGGAGGGAGGTGGGTCGATGTTAGACTTACTGAAGTTGTAGCTGTTGGCTTGAAAGCTATTCTCCCTACCATAGGTCAAATTTTACCTGTTTCCAAATCCTTGCTAAAGGTAAATAATATTCTCTATTGTCAGGTTCTTTCGGCCTTCCTTTTTGGGGTTTTTTTCTTTCCTTCTTAAGAAAAAAAATTGAGTTCCTTCTTTTTTTCAAATGTGAAAAAGCTTGCCCAGATGGAATTGTTTAGTCACCTATCTAGCACAATGTTTGGTTGCCATGGCAAATTAAAGTTTAGTTTGTTTTCTCCAACCATTGATGACCAAGCCTTTTAGAGGAATCTGCTTTAAGCTGTAAGCTTATAGCTTTTGAACATCTATATAAGATGATATACTAAATATGCAAACGAAAAAACCACATTAAACTTGTATTTCTTATAAGCCCAGGATTGCAAGTAAAAAGAGCAGAGCTAATTTTATCATCTAAGTCAAGCACATGTTGTTAACTAGCTTTGTACCTAAAGTTGTATACTTTATAAATTACTGAGCATTTACACAATGGGAATAAAACAAGACAAGTCCTTGATAATGGACATGTGGCCAGAGGAATCAATAGTCCTTTAAAATTAGTACTCTAATGGCCCAAAACATGATTTATCACACATTAGTAACAGAAAATGACTCATGAAGTGAGCAGTGCCAGCTGAAAATAGTAGACTAGCATTCCAGTGTCATAGTTATGAGAGAGAGGTGAGAGAAGAGAGAGAGAGAGAGGTGGGTCGATGTTAGACTTACTGAAATAGTAGCTGTGGGCTTGAAAGCTATTCTCATGTTTATGATTTCCCCATTGGATATTCCTCCCTGATTGCCAGCAAATACAATCTCAGTGTACCAGACATGCTCAAGAAAAATATTTACCAACTTAATCTACATTTAGAAGTAACAAATTGAAATCTAGAACAAATACCTGTGTACCACCAGAGCGATTTGTTTTTGTCCTGATTTTTCCTTGTTCATCCAAATAGAATTCATCGTTGTGTTCACTCCCAGTTAAAAAGGTACCTGCCAGGTATTTGTGAACAGTAAGATCTTACTGAAAATATAGTGGGAGGAAAAAGAAAAAACCATGACCATAAGATTCTAGCAATCATTCTCTAGTCACCAAAAGTATCATAAGTATGTGAATCTTAACCTGCAAATCCACTTCCAAATTCAAAACCCTTTGTTGCAGGTAATGACAAAACAGCTTTAGCAAATTCAGCTTCAAGTTTGTCAAAGACTGGCGAACCAAGCCCCTGAGATACAACTGCATTGTCAATACTCCATAACAGAGAGAGAGAGAGAGAGAGAGAGAGAGAGAGAGATTTTACCGGTGGGCAGTTCCTAACGATGCACGTGACAACACCACCAATGGATTCCCCTTTCACCCTAACAGCATCAATGGCAGCAATCATCTTCTCTGCATATTCAGCGTCTGGGCACCTAACAATGTTACTCTCTACCTGACAATATTTAAATAAAAATAATAGTACAGTCAATGAGCATGTAGAATGGCCAAAAAAGGAGCATCATAAGGGCACCACTGATTAAGTCAATTTTTTATGAATAATAAAAGTTAAATTCTGTGTCAAAAAGTACTTCAATAATCCATATGATTGAGAACATGGAATGTGTAAAATCGAAAAAGAGTAAGCTACATGGTAATACTTGTGTTCCTTACTTTGAAATTTCTAAAACCAATTTACATCTAAGATTCTCCAAGAACTTGAAACCTCAAGTAACAACTCCATTGAATTGTTGGGTTTTCAAACTGTTCCATCAGGTACTAAGGGGAATGTAGAGCTATGGATGGCCAGCTACAGGTCAGAAACCAATTAGGATAAACATATTTATGAAGAGGGTAATTTTTGTTTCACATTTGGGTGTGGGTACTATTGTAGCCAATAATAACTCATGAAATGTTACTGGATGTGACAACCACAGATAAAACATATAATTGGAGGGTAAGAACAGTATCATTGTCTCAGAGATTATGCTACAAACTTAGGTACTCAAGAGTCCTAAATCATTCAGATATTTAGTCTGCATATTGAATGTTGTTCCTTGTTGCTGACATGCATTGTGCAGAGCTTATTATACAAAAATTTAAATTAATATCCATAATCCCACCTGATCAAGTGCCAGTGTATAATGATTAACCGACTCCTCTGGAAGCACAACCTTGTGAACTTGTGAAACATAAGCAAGAACCTGTAGATGTTACAAGCATAAGGGAAAAGGTTTAGAAATTATGAAAAGAAAAGGAAAAGGAAATAAGTGCAGATAATACCATATGTACAGACTGTATCTTATAGGATTATGAACGGCAAGATTGGCCAGAGAAGTTGCCAGAGAAGTTCTGAAACTTTTTCAATTAACATAAAGGACAACAGATATTAATAGCTCCAAATTCCAATTACTAATTCACTATGATTTGAGGACACGGACATGAATGTCATGTACTGTCACAGACATGGTGTGTCCGGCAAGTCCACTTCCAAAAATCTAGACATGTGGACATGCCAATACATGTGTATTTTTATTTATTTATTTAGAAAAATCATCTATTCATGATAGTCTTGAGCATATCTTTACTTGTAAAAGAAGCATATTGCCACAGAAAGTTATGAAAATAATAATCGCGATTCATTTTCTAGAAAGAAAAAAAATCCCTAAGATCTTGATTTATAGGCAAATGAAAAAATATATTTTCCTAGGCATCCAAAGACATGTCCAACATGGGTGGATACTAGTCTTGTGTCCTTAGATGTCAAAGAGAGCAAAATTTTATGAAAGAAGCATCCTCAAATCATAAGTTTCTCAGTAGCAAGTAATAGTACGATAAGACAACCTCTCAATTTTGAATTTAATAGTCAAATTAAAACTCCTCTTAGCCTGATACATTCACAATTCTTCAAGGTAAATCAACTTCAATAAATAAGCAGCAACACAATGATTAAACGAACTAGAGTCTCAGGCATTATCCACAGATACACAGGTAGTGAAATATACAGATATACAATCAAGAACTCAACAAGGGGGAAAGTAATGTGCATTGGCAAATGCATCTGCATCATGTTAAAGAAACAAAATCCCAGGGAGAAAGTTTCTCCACCTCGCACCAAAACACGCACGCACACACCTACAAACAGAAGTACACACACACCTCAGTTCCTGAAAAGGCCTTAAGGATTTTCTTGGCAACTGCTCCTGCAGCAACTCTTCCTATTGTTTCTCTAGCTGAAGATCTACCACCACCCTTCATTAAGAAACTAGGTTAAGATCTACATATCTGCAATTCCAAACAAGTAATCATGAACCTTTAATTATTAAGCTTAAAGATGGTACCTGCACTGATCTGACACCATACTTCAGGTCATAAGTTCGATCTGCATGTGAAGGCCTATAAGCTATTGACATTTCGTCATAATCCTAAAAACCACCAACATAATTATTGGAAAACTTTCTATGCACTATAAACAATATCTTCAGTATAACAATGCTCCACTGAACAAGTGATTGACTTGTAAAAAGCATAAATGTGATCGTCAATTTAAATTCTCCTATAAATGACGAATCAGTAAAAATCATAAACAAAGAAAAAAAAACACATTGCAAAGAAATATCAGTTTTTTTTCCATTTTCTTTCCTCTTCATATATTCCCTCTAGCACTAGATACTTACACGTCCTCTCTGATCAGTATTGGGTACAAGCACAAGAATTGGGGTCCCAGTAGTCACTCCTGCAGTTAATTATAAAATCATTTACAGTGCACACAAATGTGTTGAGAAGTAATTTCCTAGCTGAAGAGGAAACTACAAAAGGAACCCTGAAAAAAGCGCATTGAACAAAAATTCCAAAAAGATCTAACCTTCATGAACTCCAGAAAGTATTCGGCATGTGTCAGTTTCCTTCCTAGGAGTAGTAATCCGACTTTGACCTGGCCTCCTAACAACCCATAAAAAGTTCACATCAAAACAAATCAGAAACCAACAATAATAAAGGAAGCTTTCCGTGATTATCACAGGGAACACATTGTACTAATATCAACAATATAAACAGTCTACATATCCATGGAAACTAACTGTGTCTGCATACAATGAGCCTGGATCAAAATACCTCAGAGACTTTAAGATGAAGATGAAGATGAACATGAAAACATACTAGTAAAATTAGATTCAATTGAACAGGAAAACATACTAGTAAAATTAGATTCAATTGAACATGAAATGGGAAATACCAATCGTTACAAATTCAAAAATGCAAGTTAGGAGAGTCTTCCAACTCCCCAAAAAAACTTTAAAATGAGCATGACAAGGGCAAGCCCTGTATCAAGTACCTTCTGTCCAGGTCGCCCTGCAAATCAGCTTCAGAGAGGGGCATCCTAGGAGGACATCCATCGATTACACAACCAACACCACCACCATGTGATTCTCCAAAAGTTGTTACACGAAAGAAATTTCCATAAGTATTGCCAGCTGCCTGCACCTCTGAAATTTAACAGCAAAAAATTTCAGAATTGGAAGTCCTAGCTTACTACAATCCCTTACATTATATAAACTCCCATTTATTTTAAAACTTGCATTAGAAAAGTACTAATGTTTTCTTCTAATCCCGTTATCAATTGGACTGAGTGATATAACAGGGGTACCTAGTTTTTACAACTTTTGACCAAAAACAAAGTTTGTACAAATTGGGTAGTGCTTGCAGAAGCTACATAAAGTCGCCGCAATCCCAATGACTTAATAATCTTTCAAAAGAATAAACCATGCTTATTGCATAAAAGAAATTCACTGGGAAGTATAGGGATTTATAACCTTAAGCAGACAATTAATTCAAGAGCTACATTGCACATAACAAACTTCTCACACATTGGACAGAGGAAGCAAAGAGTAGACTTGACCACTTAACACACAGCATATACAACCTTCAATGATGTAACTAAACAATTTTAAGCAATTGAACAGATGCAGACATATGGAACTTGTACAGTGATTTGTATTAGAAGCAAAAGCAAATGAATTGAACAATCAGAGAGAGAGACTTACGGAGCTTCCTGAGAGTACGAGGGCGGATCAAAAACTGTACTGAGGGGGACGATAGATTGCGAAGATCCGAGGAGATAGAGCACAACCCAGAAAGCCCATCGGTCCTTGAAGCTCCGAGAAATGGTTTGGATGAGAGAGACGAAGCCATCTCAATTGAACTCACTGAGCCTCAGCCCACCAACCACAACACTCAGGAAGAAGAGAGAAGAAAAAGATGGAAGCTTTGAAGAAACTATAGAAAAAAAGTGGGTGCTTTGGATTTGGTATGAGTAAAGAATAAGGTGGTCGAATTTAGATGCAATAGAAGTTAGAACCCACCAACTCCCTTCACCTACCCACCACTGCCACCACCACACCTTCGAGCTTTCAATTTAATTATTTTTCTTTGTTTGGTGGCTTGCTACTTATCGCCAATCGTACAAGTGTGGTGCGGGTAGGAGACTGGGAGATACAAATGGGAAAGGATGTAAAACATTACCAAAATATTTAAAATAAAAAATAAAATAAGATTATGGGTTCTATCAAGTAAATTTTGAAGCAATTGATTGACACATGGGGTGTGCTGCCTAATTGAAGAGTGGCATTTCTATGTATTGGCCATCAGGGTCTCGTCGTGTTTTGAGTGAAAATCATGAAAAACATGGGGTGTGCTGCCTTGCTTGCGTATTCTTTACTAACTCAACTCAATTGTGTTTTCCTAATTCTGAACTCATTTTAATTCAAATTCAGCGTACAGAGTAAAGACAGACACATCACATCCCTCTATGTATGTCTGAGTTTCATTTTTTTAATATCATATATATTGCTCATGGTGTATTTTTCGGGACCACCCATATGGATGATTTGCTAAGCATTGATCGCTGAGAGCTCCCCATTCATCAATGATTGAGAATCACCAACTCATGTTTGAAGGACTGATCTAAGCGTTCCTTGAATAATATATAAACTAAAACTAGTCACCTGATTATAAAGATTGACACAAAATACTCATTACTCAAAATATCTCTCAGAGGCCTTTTGTCTTTTCCATTTATTTATTTTTATATTTTTTGCTTCATTATTTATCTTCCTTTGTCCGGTACCTGTGCTGGTTGACAGGGTAGGTGGTGGTGGTCAGGGTGAAATGTGAGGGGTGGTTGGGCTAATCAGACATTCCTCTAGTATGTTTTGACTTTTCCATAGAGTTGCATACAGAGTATTATCAGTACCAGACCGCCAACAAGTCAAATTGGAATGAGATTATATTTAAGAAACATCCTTTTATTGTTTTCACAAATGAATCATGAATTCAATGGTAACTAAAACCAAAGCTATGTATTGCCTGCTGTTTTCCACAGGGCCTGTATGAGTTTCTTCTTTGACTCTACAAACAATCATCACAAGGGAAAAAAATGTGAAAATAGAGTGCAAAATATGTCAATCCCTTCCTACAGAAACTCCATGACAGCTTTTGCTGGAGCCTGTGTTTTCAAAACCATTTCGTCATACTCATCTTCAGGATGTGATAAAGCAATAATGGCTCCTCCTGCTCCTATTGAAGCTTCACCCTCATGTATAACAACAGTTCTAATAACTATATTCAGATCAAATGTCTGGTTGTATGAGAAGAACCCAATGGAGCCGGAGTAAATTCCTCGTGAACTGTTTTCAATTGAATCAAGAAGTTCCATTGATCTCAGTTTCGGTGCACCTGTCATTGAACCACCTGGAAATGCTGCTCTCACGCAGTCAACTGCAGTTACATCCGACCGCTTCTTCCCACGAATTGTGCTCACCATAGTATGGACAGTAGCATATGATTCCACATCCATAAGATGGGGCACATGAACAGAGCCAGGCTCACATACACGACCAAGGTCGTTTCTTAGAAGATCAACAATCATCAGATTTTCAGCTTGATCCTTTTCACTGTAGAGAGATGGCAGAGTGCTCAAAGTCAGAATAAATTTAGCCAATACAAGAAAACTAAGATCCTGATAACAGCTCTTTCACTTGACCAAATTGTCATTATAGTAACGTGGTTTTAATCTCCTGTAAAAAAAGAGGAGATTCATTTTACCTGTATTGTAGCTGTAGTTTGTGTTGTTCATCTTCCTCCAGTGTTACACCACGAGCTACAGTACCCTTAATGGGCTTTGCTTCTAGTATACCATTTCTATCCAACCGTAGAAACCGCTCTGGTGAAGAACAGCAGATGCATAGGTTTTCCTTTGAAAAATTAAGCCAGGCAGCATATGGTGCTGGGTTTTTCTCTCTAAGGTGAAGGTAAAGTCCCAATGAGTCCATTTCCCCAATTCTTTTTCTCATCTGAGTCGTGAGACATAATTCATAGCTTTCACCATCTTTAATGTATTCCATACACTTGTCAACATCTTTTATATACTCCTCCCTTGATTTATCAGCAAGGAAACTTGCTTGACATTGTGAAGATGTTAAAGCCTGTAAATTTGGCTCCTCTCCCTCCGTAGTAGCAGAAGTTTTTAAGCTGAGAAGCTTCTGTTCTGTATCATCCAACCATGGTGTCTTACTTGTGCATCCTTCGTCTATAGACAGTACATAAACATCGTTGGAGCAATGATCAATAACTACAAGATTATCAGCAAAGAAAAAGCAAGCATCTGGAGTCCCGGATTTGTGGCGATTAGATAATGCTCCACATTCAACTTTAAGGCTATATCTGCATTACATGAAATCAGTGAATGCTCAGCTAACTTAAGACACATATAAGAAGAAGAACTATTTTTGGCTAGTGACAGACATTCAATCCAAGCATATAAATATGAAAAAGCAGGAACCGAAGGGAGAGAGATGATGACTTCTTATGACGGAACAGCAATCAGGAATCAGGATAGCTAAAAAGTAAAGAGATGTCTACTATTCAACTGATTATCTTCAGAGTCAATCAATCCATATTGGGATGACAGTCCTTCATTATCTTCAGGGTCAAGTATCCCATATTGGGAGATGACAGTCCTTTACTACTGAAGCATGAGCTCCAACTTTTTTTTAAATTTTTTTTGACAGAGTATAAAACTTCTTTAGGGAATGATCCATGCTCTATGCCTTAATGAAACATTGGTAGAGTTTGACGGCACGAATCATGCTTTTACAAGAGACCAACTTTCTGTGAAACTGATTTTCCACAAGCTAAATTAACAAAACTCAATCCATACACTGAGGAGTAGTGGATATGAAGGAAAAGATTGTCCAAGAATGTTACATTCAAATAAACATAACTGCATACCCCAAGTAGCCAATATATCCACCATGAAAGTCAAATGGAAGTCCTTCATAATCCTTTTCATCATAGCAAAATGACAGGAGCTCCTGAAACACAGATCGAGCAGCAAATATTACTTCAAGCTGGGAGACTGAACATAGTAACATAATCACAAACAAAATTATTTCCAAATGAACAGAAGAAAGTTTATTCTGACATAAGTTTATGGCCATTGAGATGATCTCTATATTAAGTATAACACATGTAAAAACATAGAAGCCCAAATATATCAAGAACAGAAATAAAAGGAGATAAGGGCACTTGAGAAGCTATCGTCCGCACACACAAGAAGATTACAACACAACCTGTAATTTCACTAATACCTTTTTCAAAAAGTCAAGAAAACCTTCTTCCAAAAATGTGCTTTTGGTAGAGCCTTGAGCATCCTCAACAGATAGAAAACCTCTGCCTTTCAAAGTCATATCACTGAAAAACGCAGTATATATAACTTAGAAATACTCATAAAAGCTTTATTCTAAAAAAATTATGATTAGTTTTATATGAAAACGTTATGAATAACAAGGTAGTTATGTGATGATACTTATATGTTCAAACTTGAAGCCTTGGTTAAACAAATATTCATACAAAACTACAAATTTAATGCTAAAATTTTCCCAAATCAGTGTTCAGTCAAACCTTCTATCAGACAATTTAAAGGTCAATTGCTTCCAAAGAGTTCCACCTTTTCCTCCCATAAATGAAAAGCGCGCTCTTCTCTGAACATTCAAAAAAACAAAGAAAATAAGCACCATAAAAGTAAAGACTATGATAATGCCAAATATTTCAACTAAAACCTTCACCAAGAACTATGAGAGAAGGAAAACTAATGCTAAGAGTTGTAACTAGCAATCAGAAGCAAGTGAAACTTACCAAACAACTTATAAAACGAGATGGGGAAAAATTATCAATCTTAAGATGGGCATATGCATGGCAATTAAAATGTAAAATCCAACGCCACACAAGAAAGTATAAGAAGTAATATTGAGTTGTTTAATTGGAAAGAGAAATCACTGAACAATCAACAAACCTTTTCTATTGATGAACTGTCCAACCAAAAGGTGTTTTCAGCTTTATGATGTCCATAAAGTTCACAAAATATATTTTTGGCTCCACCAACCTGACCAGCCAAGTTCTTAAATCTCTTCCATTTGAGCTTCAGATATTTAACACCATTGCTTGGATGCAAAAGGTTAACCATATTGACCATACCAGAACAACTTCTATTACCTTCACTGTTCTTTAATAAGTTACTTCTAGAAGCCTTCCTATATAGTTGACCATCTGCATTATTTACCAGTTGCCTGCGTCTAGGAACTTCTGTGAACAGTCGACTAACATGGGGAATCTGCACGCATGCTAAAAGAGGTTTATTGGTCAGTTGAAATTAGAGGCAGTTTATTCTAAGAAAATAATAATAGTTGTAAAATATATAGAACCACAAGGAAGAAGAAGGATAAACAAGTAATTCTAGAAAAGAGCCCCAGTTTACCTGTATAATCAAAATTCCGTTCTTGGAGGAAGGATGCCCTCGAACTCCGCCAGTACTCCTCTGTGATCTCTCTGAAATTCTTGAATATCTGCCTTCCATGACAGGTTGCAATACTCTCTGGATGGAACTGTAAGGCTTAACACAAAGTCAAGAGGGTATTGCACCGAAAACCAGAGCCCAACAATCACAAATGCAATGAACATGCAACACACCTGCAAACCATAATGAGGCCTCGTAGAATGCATAATGCCCATGAGAACCTTTTCGCTCTGCAGTTTGCCAGAATGGCTGAACGGAGAATAACTTCCATTTTTCAGTTTTGTTGAAAAAGATCCAGCAGCAAACTCTGAGGGAACATCAGACTTGTGGGTTTCAATAAAAGAAAGTGCATCCACGGAGGAAGTCCATGCTATAGGAATGAGTTCATCTGGGAGTGATTCAACATCTACAACAAGCGAATGGTACCGCACCACCTGCAATTAGGTATAGTCCAAAGTTAAGAATAACTATCAGAATCACCCTAAAGGTCCATGGTAGCTGCAGCATGCACTTGCTGCAAAACCAAATTAAAACATTAAAGTTCCAAGAAATCATCTTTGACCTTCTGTAATTTTAAATTTTTTCTTTTTCTTTTTTGTGGCAAATGTAGATATACTATTTGAAATTTCAAGAATGACTGACTTCAGTTCTACATAAAAAGATCAGATCTAGCAAGTATGTGACTTAGATAATATTAATCATTATTCAAGTAAATGGTTGCAATCTCAAGTTCGCATGAAAATTATAATCTTAATAAAGTTTAAAAATTATTGCCCATTTACAAGTTAATTACCATCACATTTTCGTCCAACAAGTAAAGTTTTTACTGTCATAATATACAGAATAGAATCATCTACATGAAAAGTCAGAATTCTCGATCGCCTATTGTTTAGAAGCAAACTGAAAGTGAACTAGACACTGGCAATGTTCTTTATTTTTATTTTTTCTAGGATGTGAGTAACTTTAGCAAGATATGAAAAATCAGAGAAACTGATCAGTGTCATAGAGATTCCTTGATATATTTGACATCTTCCAAGGATAACCTTTCCATGGTATGGTAAAACGAATTACAAAGGTTGCAATAAACCAAAGAGATTTCAGTATAAGACAACTAAGTTTCTTATTATTCTTTTTTTACAAGCATTAATTTCAACTTCAAACTTTAAGAGAAGACTGACCTTGAATCCTGAGTTGTGGCCAGAAGGGATGTCATTGAAAAGTCTGCACCCATTGTGCTCAATTTCGCTGTATTGAGGAAAAAAGGAGAGTACAAAGTTAATAGAAGGAGAACTTATGGGGAAACCAAACAATCACAATAGCAAAGCTTCAATCCAAAATCTTTTTAATTGTAAAGCATATCTCACATTAATAATTATAAAATTAGTAGAGAAAATAAACACCCAAGAAAACCAAATCTTTTTATAATATACAACTATACCTCAACCGTCCATGGACTGGTTCAGATGCGTGGACAACTTTAGCACCGTGCACATAAGCTAAAGCCTGTTTCATCAAAGTCATCCAGGAGAAGGGTGAAAACCAAGTCACATTAAGAGAACTATCATTCTTGATGAGAGAGGCTACACATTCTGATATCACCTTCTTATTAAGGCCAAGATTACATGCTGTTTATGTGAAATACACTACATAATGCAAAGATTCATATATGCAGATATAAATCTATAAATACAACTGTCTACATGCTGCACCAGAACAAGCCAAATAAATACATGTATTTATTTTTATTAAGCATATTGTGCATGTGTGTATTCATGTATGTAGTACGTATATTCCTCTTTTTGGCATGGAACTTTGTATATAAGATTCTTAGAACAATGTGTCAAAATCACTGCCTGTAGATACCATTTTAAGGGTAGCCTGTAATTCTCCCTAAAAATATCATTATGAATGTAACTAGGAATTTTAACTTAAGCATCTAGGCTACATCAGAAGGGAAAAAAGTATAAAGCAAAATACCTGATGTCCAAGACAAACACCCAAAATAGGGATATCCCAGCAGTCAAGCAGCACCTGAAGACATATTCCTGACAGATTCAAATAGTTTCGAAATGAAATTATCAAAATAAACTTTTAACACCTAAAGCAGGGGGCAAAAAAGAGCTGCAAACACTAGTCTAGAGAGCTGATTTTTTTTCCAATTAAAACTTCATTCAAAAACGGCAACAGAATGCAATGGAAGTCATCTATAAGTATACCAGAGTAAATCACTCAGGAGGAGAACAAAAATGTGTGTGCTTGTACATAATCCAAAAGGTTGAAAACTCTTGAGAGTGAAGCCTATCTAATTAGCTCTGCAGAATAAAGGCTATCTAAATAAGACTTCATGAATCTATTTTTAGCCAAGATGCAATTAGAAGTAACAAGTAATGCAAAAAGAAGATGGTGGCTTAAATATCATAACTCTACTTCTAGTCAATACTTCTTTCTGCTATATATCGTGTCGATAAGGATGGAACTAGAATAGAAAAGATAAATTCATTTTTCTCCCTCTCACCTATGTCCGCTGGGCATGTTGGGGAACCAGGTCCAGGTGATATAACAACATTATCAAATGCATTTTCTTCATACAAGTAATAGCAGATGTCTTTCCATGTCAATTCATCATTTCGCACCACCACAGGAGGCACTGGCACAATCAGAAGCTGAAATGTCAGAACCAAGTCAAAATTAAATTTTCAATAAAACACATCTGTATAAACCGTCAGTCAACTCTATTGCTCTCTTATGGCCCAGCCCTATTTATCTATCAATATCGTTTCATTAAGAAATATACCACTTTATCTAGCCAAGGCAGAAATTTTTCCATATAAGAAGCAATGTCCAGTTGTCTTTATGGCTATATTGGTAGCATGACTCACATGCTTTAATACTTTTAAGTGTACTTCACCAGGGGATAATCAGCCAACACTTCAGTACGCAGACATTACATTTTGTTATTCCTTAGCAGGTTATAGATGAAGAAAACATTATAGCCCTGGGACATAATGAGTGGCATACATGGAGGAGATAGAGGGGGAGGAAGAGAAAAGCGTACATCCATTAATGACAGACAGCTCCTGGTATATGTTGTATGTGTAGCTGTCATAGTTGTCAATCAACAATGTCCTCACAAATTCAAGCTTTTGACCAGGTTCCTGCAGGTGTTTCTTTCCCACATAGGATCCTTTTAAAGGCTGAGGCATCAAATTGCTAGACATCACCAGCTTTCTAGCATCATGATTAGATGCTCGATTTTTGTCCTTGTTATTGAAATTATCAACTTTCACAAAAAGTTCAGACTCTAGCATATTCTTGTTTGTGCATGGTAGCCCCTCAACAAAAGGATATCTGAGCTCAGAAGAAGACGAACACAAAGTGAAATTCATTTTTGTTACTTAGGATAGAGATTGTCAAAAGTTGTACACGAGCGCCCAAAACAGAGCTTCTGCAGCACAGAAATGTACACAGTTAGATGTGCCACCTACGGTTCAACATGCCATGCAAAGCAATATGGTATTTAAGTCTCTTTCTATACACCTATATGAATTTACTAATTTGGTCATTCCAGCATGACTACATAAATCACCACCCTTAAGTATGCAATAGCATTACCACTTCAGTCCATGTGTGTTATGTGTAATATATATTAACTACGGTTGGATTTTTGCAATAAAGACATCCACATCTGTTTACTATAATTAGTAATGGGTTAGTTCTAGACTTTGCACTGCAATCCATTGAACAATACAAAACAGGAACTTTTTAGGTGCAGGGCCTACAGAAGATACATGCTGATACTAACTATGCTTTAAATGAGGAAATGGGTTCACTCAGTTCCTCAACCAAGTATCAATATATTCATTTTGGCACTTCATCACTATGCTACAGAATTAGCTATTAGACTGAAACATAAGGTAAACTACAACGGCTACCAGCTGAAATTACTTGAAACGACCAAAATGTCAAATCTTAATCCATAATCATATAAAATATTTCAAAATCCCACACTGAAAAGCATAAAACTTGCGGACAGAACAAAAAGAAAATAAAGGATAAGAAAAGTGAGAAGCGAACCTCAGAATCAGAGGAAGCAGCTGAGACGTGTGAAGCTTGTTGGGTTATTTATAGCTTGATAAATAGAAGAGAAGAGAGAGAGAGAGAGAGGCATACGTTGTGGTGGGTTGGTATTGAATGGGCCATGGTTGGTGGTGGTGGAGGTTTGAGGAGAGACGAAGACTGCCCATGGAAACTTGGAAATGGAAAGACGGAAGCGGGACCCACCATAACCCGATACGGACAGAAGCAGTCGAGCCCAGAATCAAGATTCATACTTTAGAGGAATCCTGGGCCGCATATCGCGGGTTGCTTGGTCCTCCTTCCTTTCGAGTTCAAGACTTCAAAGGGTGCAGAGCAAACAAGGAACGGATCCGCTGTCCCCAAATTGTGTGTCCGCTCATATCCCCCAATAATTTGTTGACACATGTCATCACACTTTAACAGCGTGTCAACTTTTTTATTTGGCAATTTTCTTTAGAAAAAAAAAGAAAAAGCCAAACCAAAACGCTCGTCACAAACTTAACAGGCTCATCTTCATCGACACCGAAAATTGTGATTGCTTCCCTTCTGATTAGTGCAATTCTGCATTGCAAGAGAACGGAAACAGAGCCGTTGAAATAGGTGTGGCAATCTTTGAGTGCAAGGTCCCCTTTGCATAAGGCAATTGCGTTCGCTTTGTTGGTGGCTTGTCCCAGAGAAAACCCATGGTTGGTTTGGTTGGTTTGGGTGTTGGAAGGGAAAGAGGAGAGGAGTCCCCAAATTGGAGGGTGAAGAAGACTCGCGTGTATTAAGTTAAATGACATATGTCAACAAATTATTGGAGAGACATGGAGGGACACACAATTTGAGGACAGCAGATCCGCTCCCAGTAAATACTATTTTGTTTCATTTATCATAATTTTTGGACTGTCCCCATTTTATTTTACTTTTACTTTTATATTTTAAGGATGATTAGGATTGGACTGTACTTCATTAGTATTTTTGTGCAAAAATTAATATGTGAGATTCTCTTTAGTTTAGATTTCGACATGACATTGACCGTCCCCTTATTATAATGTTCACATATAGAAGCTCAATCTATTTTCTTAACTAATTAAAAGCATTTACTCATAACCAATGAGAATTCGATGAATTGGTAAGAATCGTTCTCTCCGTTATCAAGGCCTAGGTTCGAATCCTATTGCCAATAATCTTTCTTGGTGGGTAATCTCTAAAAATCAAAAAAGGGGCTAAGATCCCCTTTGTAAATTCTCAAAGAGGCCTTGGTGGTATGCCTTGATCTTGAGATGAGGTAGCCTCCCCTCCCCCTAAACTTTTTTTCACAAAAAAAATATATATATATTTACTCATGCACTTGAGTTCATAGGTTCAATTCCCCAATATCACTTGTATTACCAAAAAAAAAATGTTGAAACATATTCTAATTTTTAAATCCTCCATCTTCTTTTATAACAAATGAACAAATATTACAGGCGTGAGTTATGCCAATTAACAAGAAGCAGCCTTGTTTTATTATTTTTGAATGAGTTTGTCACTCAAATGTAAGAGCCACATATTTAGTTTCACTAAAATCATGGAGAGCAAGAGAAGAATGCCTTAACTCATTCTTTAAGGAGCGTTTTTGCTCACCACTTTAACTATGTGTGTACCCTCACCACCCAACTCATAACTTGATATATGTCCATACCTATAACCCTGGTTAACTATTTGTTTTTAAATATTTTAAAGCATTTAAAACTAAAAAATAAAACAAAATAATAACAAATAATATTTAAAAACAACGAAAAAAAGTATATGTCTCCTTCTCTCCCTTACCGTTCCTGACCTCCAGAGAAATGAGAGAGGGGAAGAATGGTTTCAAGATGCCAAGAATCTACAAATTCCAAACACTTCAACATCTCAAATTTAAAGGATATTCCACACAGTGGCAAAGCCACTCCTAGGCCTGGAGTGGCCCTAGCCCCCCCTATATTTCTATTATATTATATATAACACATAGAATTTGTAACAAACAACTTATAATTTAAGTTAAAATTTCCTCTAAAATAAATTAGACATGACTAAATTATAAATATTTAGCTCTAAACATGTAATTATTGAATACTTATGTGTTTTATATACTTGTATTTTCTACTTCGGCCTCCTTAACTTTGCAATTCTAGCTCTACCTCTGAGTCCACATCCGAAGCCGGAAAGGCGACAACGGTGACGAACAAGAAGTCACTGTGTCCAACGACGACGCTAGGGTTAGGGTTTCTCGGCTTGTTGCATAATAGAGACAACGATGGCGAAACCACCGACGAATTAGAAACTATGACGGACATGTCTTTTTTCCTTTTCCATTTAATATTTCTAATTGTTGAGGGTGAACAAGGTGAGGGAGGGAATGGTGGCTGGGGTTGCTGAGGGAGGTGGCTATAGAAAATAGGGCCTCTAGGTTGGGGTAGTTCGGGACATAGGGAGAGAGAAGGAGAGAGTTTTTTATTTTTTATTTTTATATTTTATTATATTTTATTAATTTTAAATACTTTAAAAGATTTGAAAATAAATAGTTAATTATGGCTATAGGTTTGGACAAATGTCAAGTCATGAATTGGGTGGTGAGGGTACACATATGATTAAAGTAATGAGCAAAAATACTCCCCAATGGTTCTAACTTAACAAAGATACTAATTAGTTGGTATCCGAACAATTAGGTGATATATCGAACATATAAAATCAAGTTTTGTATGGTCTGTTTCTTTTATAAGAAGTTAATTAGATGCAGATTCGGGATTATATATTTGGTGGATGCTTTCACAAGAAATTAATCTTAATCTGCCTATATGTATCTCGCCATATTTCCAATGTAGTTTTCCAAAGGGAAAGGGGGCTTGTTAAAAACAAAGGTCCAAATGCCTGAAGCAATCCCGTAGTTAGAATTAGTAAAGCTCATATCAAGTTTGCTGCCCCTTTCTGAAACCCTATGCAAAGCTTGGAAACTACAATTTATTTATTTATTTTTGTCGGCGGCTTGGAAACTACATTGGAATATTGTGAATATTCATATAAATATTGTGAATTTATCCATCTTATAACACTATAAACTAAAACTTGGTTTTGTTATAATCATCATTGCTGACGGAAATTGTATCCAATATTTTACCATAGTATTATAAATGACGTACAAAAAAGGGCATTCGTATCTCATTTTGCCACAAAATTAAATTAATACATTTAGAAGAAGAAAGGAGATGGCGGCCACAAACTTCACAAGGTCAAGATTAATTATATGATCTCCTTTTCAAGGTTAATTCAACCAATAATTACATAATTTTGTAAGTTCAAGAATCGACAACTCCGCAACAGGGAAGAAATTTGTGGAGTTTGACCAATAACTTGATTCATAATGGGTTACTAATTTTCATTACGTGGAAAAAGTGATACTGGAATACGATCACATTATATAATTAATTCACGTGTTGTAATATAAATAAACGATATAATTTTTTTTTTACTTTTATGATGAATTATATATAACATGTGAATAAATTATATTATATAATTATATTTCAGTAACACATTATAATTACTCATAAAATAAAAGGCTTCATACATATATGAGCATCAGCTAAGGCGGCTCTCATGCATGCATTTATATATAATATATGCAACAGGTTCCACGAAATGATGTTTTATGGAAAATTTGACCTGGACCAGACAAATTTAATTTCTTAGTTGCATGCGCAGAAAACTGGTACAAAGTTTTATTAGATCGATAGAATATTCGATTGAGATATAATCAAGCTAGTTCTATATTCATTTCAGTTGCCATCTGACTGAGTCTTGGTTAATTTGTCTGAAATCAAAGATGGGGGACTCGCTTGGACCTCGACCATGCATGCATATATATATATATATGGAAATTCTCTATGGGAACATTCAGATATTATTATTATGCGATCTTTTGTAATATTCTTCCCTGTTTTCCTGCTTGTTTATTTTGCGATCACTCTATATATATTCTTGATTTGTTGAATGGGGCAATTATTGCATTGCTCGTGAGTTGAATATTTTTATATTGTTTGATTAATGGTGGTGGAACATGTTGATGAGCAATAAACTAAACCCACGCCGGTCTATTTTACTCATTTGGATTTTGGTGAGTTAGTTTCTGAGTCTGAATTATCAATGAACATCAATTTACCATTCATCTGGATTTTGGTGTTCCAAATGTTTTAACTTGTAGTTTGAAGTTCCATTCATCCATTTACCAATGAACATCAAGAACAACTTATGTATGTAATATTGCCTTGTTTTGCTAGCCAATTAACAATGAGAAGGATTGTTCGATCTCTTCAATCTTATTAATCCAAACCTTTTCTCTATAAAAATGTATGCAAACTTTTATATATAAATGTTCGGTTTTGGTTGAGAGTCTATGTTTACCCATATTTTATCATAGAGATTGATTTCATTAAAGATTTTATGTTAAGGAAAGTGGCTTGTAGCTGAAATGGTTAACAGTATTTACCTATGCACCCTAGATCTTAGGTTCAGTTCTCCTCTCCCTTGATATCGCTTGGATAAAAATAAAAAAAAATTATGTTAAGAGTTGGTTATTAAAGACTTATAATCGCAGCCATCGGATTGTATGTATGTTATATTAAAAAATTATTTAATCCGTCAACATATCTAATGGATGGTTAATATTAGAACTCCTTAACTAATCGTTACAAAAAATACTTATTAGAGAAACTTGTTAAGACCGTTGATTAGTTTATTAGCCATGTGATTTAAATAAAATAATAATAAAAATAGACCATGTGATCATTTAACTTTAATGGGGTGACCATGGCTCATTTGGGTTGTCTTATTTTTTTTATTTAATAAGAATAATGCTTTCCCTTCTAGATGGAGAAATCACTTAACCCTATTCACACACTCACTCGACTGTATGCAGTCACACACACGAATACACAAAGTATTAGAGTCATAATCCCCATCTAATTTGTCTTATTTTTGAAGTCAAAGAGGCTAAAATCTGTCCTTTCATAAGGTTTTGGTTAAACAACTCAAAGACTTTAATTGTAGGCATTATTTATTCCAACGCTCCCTCCGTCTGCAGCCGCCCCACAATCTCCATGGAATTATAACTTAAATTATGTAAACAATAATATCATGGAAAGCGATCTAAGTGCTCCAAATTTTAGGACATCATTCTTTTCTTTTCTTTTTTTCAATAATGTTTATTTGGTGACATCATCGATCCATTCCAAGAAGAAAGAACAATCTGTAGCAGTCAATGACTACTATTATATTTATGTAAACACAATCTCACTTCTCTCCCTCTCATTTGGATTCATAAGACAATTATATATATAAGTGCAATTTTCCTTCGAATCGAATACTTGGAACTTCAGAAGTGATTTTGTCTGCAAATTTGCTAAAATCAAACTCAGTTTGTTAAGGACACAGCATACATTTTCAGCTCAATTTTCCTGCAACCATAAATCATGAAGTTCTCTTTTCCCTGCGCAAAATGTTTCACTTCACCTGGAATCGTCGATGATAACACACACGGTGAGCATATAATTTGTATGTTTTCTGGAAAAATTTAGATTTTTTTTATTTAAAAAAACCTTGTTCTAACCTTCATCAGCTAATCATAATCCAATTCCACTTTCTTATTTCTGTTTTCAACTTTTGGTTTCTTACCAGTAATGTACATGTATTGATATGGAAGTCTTGGCTGTCTTCTCATTAAATTAGGTTTACAATTTCTTCAAAATGTCCACGCCTTCACGTACAAAGAATTGAAAGTCGCCACCAATGACTTCCATCCATCCAATAAAATTGGTGAAGGTGGATTTGGATCCGTTTATAAGGGAAGACTTAACGACGGAGTAGATGTAGCTGTGAAAGTGCTTTCAGCTGAATCAAAGCAAGGAGACAGGGAGTTCATGTCTGAGCTAGCATCACTCTCCAACATTCACCATCAAAATCTGGTCAAGATGCGCGGTGGCTGCATTGAAGGCCGCCGTCGAATTCTTGTTTATGATTACATGGAGCACAACAGCCTCGCTCACATGTTGCTAGGTAAAAATATATTAAGCTACATTGTTTTCACTTTATATATGACAACAAAGAAATCTTCTCTTATCAGACAATCTGACATGTTATGTTGTCAGACTATCAATTTGCGCTTGATTATAGTAGGATTATATTTGAATGTGTGATCCAAATTAATAATCTGATAAAGTTGTTACATATCAATACACGAGTACCATAAAAATATGTAATCGATCACTTTGGTTATTGTTGACTAAGCAGGTGAGGAGAAAATTAGGTCAAAATTGAATTGGAGGGTACGGCGAGAAATTTGTCTAGGAATTGCTAGGGGGCTTGCTTACATTCACGAGGAGGTGAAACCGCACATTGTGCACAGAGATATCAAAGCCAGCAACATACTTTTGGAGAAGAACTTTCATCCAAGAATCTCAGACTTTGGATTGTCAAAACTATTCCCAGAAAACATTACTCACATCAGTACACGAGTGGCTGGAACATTGTAAGTGAAACATGTCCAAGTTTGGCTCCAACCCAATAGATTCATTTTGCGTGGTTTAATTTGATTGCTATATATTAATATTATTAATTGGTGAATATTGCTGTTGATGCATTAATTCAGAGGCTATCTTGCTCCGGAATATGCCATTTCTGGACACCTAACCCGAAAGTCAGACGTGTACAGTTTTGGAGTGTTGATTTTACAAATAGTCAGTGGAAGATCTGCAGTTGACTTTGATCTAGAACTTGGAGAACATTATCTTGTCCAAAAGGTAGGTGTGTAACTCTAATTATATGTGAAATTCCATCACATCTTAAGCTTGTTTGAGAAAGAAAAAGTCAATATACAGCACATAAGTTGGACTTTTTCAATTTAAAACCGTTAAACATGCATTTATATACGGTGTATTCATAATCGATTGATTAAATCATAAGGATTTTGGTAAGGGACTTATAGCTCAAGTAAGTTATCCCTGACTTATATGTTTGAGTCCACCACCCTCCTAAGTATTGCTTGTGTTAAAAACAAAATGAGGGTTTTTCTTAGGGATATTTGTAGAAATGTCACATAAACTTATACATCAGTTTTAATTTGTCACCTTAAAGAAAAATTTAATCGAAATGTCGCCTTAAGTTTTCAAAATTCATGATTTATCACCTAACTTTAACATCATCCAATTTTCCATCCATTTTGAAGGATATTTTAGTCTTTCCAAGCAAGAGGGTTTACATAGCTTTATATTTAAATTATATAAAATAGAGGGTTTATATATTGAAAAGACTAAAATACCCTTCAAAATGGATGGAAAATTAGATAATGTTAAAGTCAGGTGACAAATCATGGATTTTGAAAACTTAAGGTGACATTTTGCTTAAATTTTTCTTTAAGGTGACAAATTAAAATTAATGTATAAGTTCAGGTGACATTTCTACCAAAATCTCGTTTTCTTATTACTAAATAAGATTAAATCCTCACCCATTTTTGAATGAATGAAAGTCTTGAGTCTCTTCACAACAGTAGCTCAAGGGCCCCAACCATATTATTTTAAAACTCTGTACATGACAACTTTGAACTTGTAATCAACTTTGGTTTTCCGACAAGAAAGTGATACACAAGCATGCATACACATTAATCTGTCATCTCATTAACACATAAAATAAAAGTACACGTAATACCTAAAACAACAAAACATAACCAAATTTGGATAAAATTAACATAATTAATAATATAGATATGTTAATTATACATGCAATTAATAAATTAAAATGTGAATGAATAAATAAAGTAAGTGAGGCATGGATTGGATGCAGGCATGGGAAATGTACAAGAGCAAGAGGCTTGTGGATCTGGTGGACTCTAGACTTGAAGTTGATGGAAACTTTTCAGAAAAAGAAGCCATCGAGTTCTTAAAGTTGGGTCTGCTTTGCGTACAAGAGAAATGCAGCCTCCGGCCCCGCATGTCGACAGCCATTAAGCTCATGACGATGATGAACATGAAGGATGAGATGAACATGAATTTGTTTATGAACGTGGAAATTTGTGAGCCAGGAGTTATTACTGATAAGATGGACCTAAAAATAGCCCATAGGACTGATAGAAGCTCACCACTTAGCATCTCCACCATGCCAAGCCCCCAACCTTACCCTTTCAGAATCTAAATTATTATTATTATTAATAATTAACGTAGAGTTAGAAGCCTAGCAACTACGAAAGAAGTGGTGCAAAATTTGTCATATAGTCATGAAGAATATCTATGATAATAAAATCTCACATTTCGTAATGTAATTGGGTATATGTGAATTCAGTGGATTCTGAGCCTCTACATTTAGATCACACATTTTAGAAACAAAAGAGAAGAAATTAGTTCAAATTCCGGGTCTTACAACATAAACATCTTATATTGTGAGATAGCTAGCTGGGGAGATCATATACATTATTTATCCCATATATGTGAAGCTAGATCATAGAATGTTTAATTTTTCAATTACTGTTAGCAATATATCAGTTCCATTAAAATGGTCATATGATATATTATTTCTCAGCTAGAATATCATTTGAAATTCAATCAGATATATTGGGAAAGAATCTATTCCTGAGACACTTTGGAGTGTCCAATCTGTACATATAACCCAGAAGGTAGCTTAGGTGGGACCTCACTTACACTAGCTAGCTGGTACATATTCATGCACATCTGACTATATCTATGTCCTCAAGCAAAAAACTTTAAGCATATGAAGATTGAATGATTTATTTATTTAGAACAAATGAAGCTAAGCCATGCGCCCCTGGGCTGGCCAATCGCAGGATAATGTTGGGTGTATGAAAATTGAGGAGGGCATGGGCATGGAGAGAGTGAACTTGAAATTTTAAAAATCCCACCCAGCAGTAAGTAATTGATTTCTATTTCCCAGGAGATCTCAAAGGTGGTCCATTTTCTTTGCCTGACGAAATGTCCTTTTTTGACCTGCTTTGACCGTATACTATATTCCCTGCTGGCCAATTGGTGAAAAGAGAGAGTAAAAAAATTATTAAGTGAGAGAGAGACAGAGAGACAGAGAGACATAGAAGAGATGTGGTCCAGTCTGCTTGTAGCGTATGAGATTCCTAATAGCCATTATGATGATCATCCTCCTGCTGCTGCCCTAAACACTTTTGCTTTTCTTTTCTTGAAGCCCTGCCCAGTCGTACGGTTCTGTATCACTCTAGATCTCTGATTCTCTAGCTACCTATCTGTTCATACTTTATATAGAGATGAAGATACCAACTACCAAGCCACACAAGTTTAGTCTCCGACGACTTGGGCCGCGTTACAAGAACTTTACTCTCGGAGAACTTGGGCTGAGCTACACTTGAGTCCGACTAAGATTGTAGAGTTGAGCAAATCATAAGCTAGCGGCTCTACAATGTTGGCCAAACTGTTTGCTCCCTACAATCTTAGTGGGGCTACGGTCCGGCCCATATACCCCGAGACTAAAGTTCCAAGGCAATTTTATGATAGAGAGAGAGGGCGAATGGGGAAATGGGCAAAATGATATGATATGTGCTATAAGATACATAGCAGCAAGCAGGCAGATGAGACTAAATGCATATTCTCTAAACGTCCGTTGTATAGCAGCTGCTAGCTGTACGCATGCAGGACAAGGAATAATATGATCAAATTGTCTAGGAACTAGGAAAATCAAAATCTTATCTATTTATTACTGATGATAAGGCAAACCTTCTTTTCTTTTTTTATTTTTTATTTTTTTGGTTTCTTTGCCTTCTCACTTCCTTTTTTATCTGAAGCCCTTGAATTGAACATGTCCCTCAAATCAAATCAAAGATCTAGCTTCATTCTTTTATTTGGTAATGTAATCTGGCTAATCTAATCTCCAACAAGTCCAACACAACTCATTTTTTTAATTATATATCTACACCCTGAAAAAAACAATAAAAAACAAAAAACCTTTTGGTTTTGATTTATAAACCAACGGGCTAAAATGAATGGGTTTTGTCCATTGTACGCAAGTGGGAAAATCACCATGTTAATTTGGAAGAAGAAGGTTTAAAACTGAGCAATCAGATGAACAAAACTTGAAGATAAAAACAAAACAGATTAAAAGAAAAACAATTAGCTCCTTTTTGGGGTGAGTCAACAAGATTAGGACCAGAGGTCATTAGAAGTGTACATGAGATAAGCGTGGAACATGATGGATACACATGGATGGATGGATGGATGAATGGATGTCATGTCATGATGGACAACATGTAAGGAAAGTTGTAACTTCCATGTTGTCAGGGACCAAGCGAGCTTCTTAACCAGCTGCTTCTAATTTTTACCGGAATTTGGGCCGAAGCCATAAGCCCTCGTTACATGTGTTTGGTGAAATGATGGAAAATACATGTGACAAGGAGTAAAATGCCAAATTTATATTTCAGAAGCCCATAATTATTCTCTGCAAAAGTAAAGGATGTCATCACAGATATTCATACTTTCATAGAGAGAGAAAGAAGAGCCCTAACATCCATGTGAAGAAGAAGAAGAAGAAGAAGAAGAAGAAGAAGAAGAAGATGATGATGATGATGATGATGAAGGAAGAAGGAAGAAGATGAAGTACCTTTTTCTCAGACACATTAGCTATCCTGCAAACATGGGAAATTACAATGCTGCCCAACATGACCATAATACCCCTGAAGACTGCAAAATTGGCATGTTGGGAAGAAAATATAGAACAAAATGAATGAATGAATGAATGAATGTAAAAGTACTGAAACACACACAGGAAACACATGGGTTTATATGCATGGCTCCTCATACGCCATCCACGGAGGCCATCGATGTTCGGTGGGACTCTGCAAATGGCATACAGGGAGCCAGGCACATATATACTTTGTATATCTATGCGCATGTTCATGCTATATATATAATATATACAAACGACATAGATCAATTGATGTAAAAGCTTATATATATATATATATATATATATATATATATATATATATATATCAAACTCACAATATATTCAAGTCTAAGACCTCATCTCACGCCAACCCAACATCCCACCTTTCATGAATTTAGTTAGGAGTGTGTTTGTGGATATTTATATATATATATATATATATATACATATACATATATACACAAGGAGAGAGAGAGAGAGAGAGAGAGAGAGAGAGAGAGATATATATATATATATATATATATATATATATATCTGTGATGTGGTTTTTGTTGATATGACATGGGTTTGTGCGAGAGTGAACTAAGAATGCATGGATTTGAAGCAAATAAGATTTTGTAGAGCTAGCTAGTAGGTATCCTGGAGAAGCTTTGGCATGGCTATAGTGGGCAAGACAAGGGAAAGTGTAAGAGGGGTATAAAGAGTGGTAGAGAGAGAGAGGGGGGGTTTATATTGAAGAGGAAGAGAGAAAAGAGATAAAGAGGGAGAGAGAGAGAGAGAGAGAGAGGGAGGGCGAGAGAGACACACACAGAAGGGTAGAGTGATAAACGGGATAATGATGGGAGCTGGGTCATAATCCAAATGGAACTTCAAAGCCCCACAGCTCAGACCCATTTGAATTGGCACAAAACAAGCAAACCAGTGACCTAAACTTAAGGGTTTCAAGAGATAGAGACTATTTTTTTTTTTTTTTGGGTGGGGTTAATTTTGTGTTGTGATTTTCAGAGCGAAAGAAGGAGAATGTGGGGTTGGATTTGCACCCCAGCTATTGCCTCTAAATATAGACACCAAGCCAGCCAAGAGAGAGAGAGAAAGAGATCACAAAGAGAGAGAGAGAGAGAGAGAGAGAGAGAGAGAGAGAGAGAGAGAGAGAGAGAGAGAGAGAAAGAATTGGTTTGTTTGTGGGTTGAGTGAGTTGTGGGTTGGGTTAATAACCACGCAATTTCCTAAGCTCCATGGCCTTATGGTGTTTGAAATCTCCTTTTCTGGGTCGTAAAGCAGAGGTTGCTTTTCTCTTCTCTGAACCTCACTTTGTCTCGGAGTGCTTGGAACACTTGGATTCCCTCATCCCCCTCCTCTACTTTCTCTTCCCTTTAAATAAAAATACTAATAATTAAAGTGATCAAAAAGAGAAAAAGGAGAAAATACCATAATTTATCGATGCATCTTTTTCTTGTCTTTCTTTTCTTTTTTTTCTTTTTTTTTCTTTCCTTTTTGCTCCATCACTTCCTTCTTTTAATCTTTATCTTTCCTAGCTTTTTCCTCTTTCATGCCCTTCACACATATTTTATTACCAATTCATTATCTTATACTATTTTGCTTCACCAACATAGATTTGTACTTAGCCCCCCACTTCTTTGTTTTAGGTATTCAATTTAGAATAATCCATGACATATGTTTGCTAGCTATAGCTCTACCTAATTCCACCTTTACTTCTGTCCATACAGGTTGCATCCCATAATCCCACTTAAAAAACACTTTTAATATTAATATTAATCTAAATCACATGTTATTAACTAATCAGAATATGTTAAAACTGAGCTCATACATACTTTAATAAATTAATTTTCTGATTAGATGAAACCTTTTTATCTCATATATATCTTATATATACCTACCTTGCCACCATGACATTTGATTTTGATAGCAAATAATTAATTCTCTCTCTCTCCCTCTCCTCTCTCTCTCTCTTCCTGTTCTTGTTGTTTTGCAGTTGTGTAGATTTCAATTTTAACATGGGGTTAAGGGTTAGCACGGTGGAATGTCCTCATTTGCACAAGACCAAACGCCAAATTTCCCAATGATATTCTAACCTTATGCGATTTTTCTACGATTTGTCAATATCTAACAAGAATCTCTTTAGCTGTCCAAATTGGCCACCAACACAATAAATCTTAGGGTTGACATATAAAAGCAGACGCCTTGTCAGAATATATATGTTCTTGTATTTCTACTTTATGATCATCATTGATCTTAATTTTAACTATACACTAAAACCATTATCATTAATTTGTTTAATAAACCTCAATCAACGCCGACACGGGACGCATAGATATTCCAATTAATCTCACTAGGTTTAGGGTTAAGAACTGAGATCCGTAGCTCCAGCCTTGAAACTATATTACTGTGTAAACTATATATATAATTACATTAATAGAGCTTTGTATATGTTGCCCACAAATGGACGAACAATGATGCGACCTTTCAGAAGGACCAAGTGTTGAAAGAGGAAAGGATTTCCTTTTATTTGAAATTACCTGATATTACCATTGATGTAGATTGTAGATAAACATCATGAAGATGACCAAGAACAACAGCAATATGGTTTTCAAGAAAATAATCTTCCTGCAATTCTTTTTTCTTTTTTCTTTTTGAATTTGTGTGGAGGGCTTACAAATATAGTTAATTGAATTGAAAACCAATTAATTAGGATCAGTAGGCTAATTGGGAGGAGGAATTTTTCCACGAGGATAACGAGTCCTCATCAATAAACTCTGACAAAGATAAGATTTTGATTCTAAAGATCCAGTGAAACACATGATGGAAATTGAACTTTAATTTCTAGCAATCTCATTGGCTCTTTCTTGGAAACGTTATATTCATTCAAATAGATTCTTCTAGCGAAATTAAAAGTTGGAAAACTCTATTTAGCATATTTAATCTTCTCAATTTTTAACTATTTAATTACTTTTTCTGTATTCTTAGGGTCCAACCCAAACTGTGCTACATTCAGATGATAAGCAACTATGTAGCTAAAAGGGGACAGGGATTGACGCATTCACATACAAAGCACCTGTGCATGACATTGACAATTTGACACCATCAAAGCATAATTCCAAAAGTAAAAGCAGATAACAGACAGATTGCAAAACATATTCACATCAGAAGACGATCGTAATCTCACACAGTAATTTCTGGGGTACAAAATCAAGAGACGAGAAAGAGTAACTGCATTTCCTTATAATTATTAGTACTCTTCCAAATTCCTCTCCATCTATCTTTTTCAGATTATTGGTGACGCCGGGCGGTCTTGCATCGATGGACCTTTATCAATTTACAAATCCTTTGAAATGAACATGAATTTGAGGATTATAACAATGTTTTTATTACTAGATTGGAATACATTAAGCAATAAGTACGTATCTTGTATTGTTTACTTAATAAAACCTGAAATCTGACGAATTGTTGCTCTGCCTGAAAGACTAGAGAATTCAAAATTGGTAAAGCCAGCGAGATACATGAAATGGGGAAGATCAAAGCAGAAACTGTACCCCTTTCTAGTTACTACAGATGCTTCTTTCAGTATACAAGGCCGCCACAAAAAGTTAAACCCTAGAGACAACGGTTAATGCAGAACATGCCATTGGGAACACTAAACAAAACCATATAATAGTATTAGAACAATTAATAAATTAGGTGTTAAAGAAACAAAGCTTTAAGGGACAAATCAAAAAGAATGCTAGCTAAGCTAGGGATGGCAAAATGCATATTCAAATGTTATAGCTAGTAACTGGAGCACCCCCATTTGCCCACTGGCAATGTAACAAAAATGAATGTATTATTGAGAGAGAGAGAGAGAGAGAGAGAGAGAGAGAGAGAGAGAGAGAGAGAGAGAGAGAGAGAGAGAGAGATGATAGTCAAAAAAGGAGAAGGTGGTGGGGTGATGAAGGACGGGGGGTGGGGAGAGCGATCTATCTTTCCATGTCTAGGAAAGGCTGCAAGAATTTTCTTCCTTTAAAGGCTTTGATTTCCTTGTATGGAGAAGTTGGTAAACGAAGAAAAAGAAAAGAGGAAAAAGGAGAGCAAACCCATATATTAAAAATGGAAAGAAAAAAAACCCACTTTATCGTGTAGAGTGTTGGAAGCAACAAGTGTGGGAATCCTGGTGTCAGAAATATTGGGGCCTTTGGTTTTGTGCACTCATCAGACCCACAGGCCCCCTCCTTCCCTCCCTCCTTCACTCCTTTGCCTGCCTAGTCTCTGTTTTAATTGCTTGCCTCTTGCTGTTTGTATGTACTGTGTGTTTCTATTCGTCTCACGGTTAGATTCTACTCCAACCCTTTTCTTACAATTTCAATTTTCATACACATGCATGTGCCCTTGCAGAAAACCACACCATTCACATTGACAGTGGAGTTTTCTGCTATTCGAAATCGTGTTCTTCTTATTGTATGCGAACTCGGTTGTAGCTGTTGAAATGATAATAAATTTTCTGTTTTCTACTAAGATATAAATTAATCACAATTCATTAGATTAGTTTCTATTCTATTGAAATAGAAATCTGTAGCATGCCTTTGATGATATTGATATTGATATTGATATTAATATTAATATTAAACCAAGTAATTAAAGTAGTGGGATGGCTTGACTGGGTTGGATTAATTTGTAAGGTAGTGAAGTGAGATGATCTGTGCTTCTTCTAAAAGCCTCGAAGTACACGCAAACACACTTACACATCCACTCACGCACGCAGCTATTGGGTTTTAGTGTATGAGGATCATCATCATCATGAGCCTGCTCCTCCTCCTGCTGCAGATGCAGAGTGTCATGCATGTGCTTCTCTTTCTCTCATATATTTAATTTATCTATGAAATATATATATATATTGTTTTTATGAAAAATAATATTAAAAAAAAAAACCAAAGTGTTTTTATTGTTTGTTCTCGAATTTAACACGCGATACAAAGACTGGTACGCATGTTGTAGTTGTAGTTGTGGACATATTGTTATTGTTGTACTATATTTAGCCTTTGCCCTCATCCCCATATTATATATTGTGAATACATATGTATATACATGGCCTGTTGCCCTTCTCTTCTCCCCTTTTGAGAATGTCTCTATATTCTTCCGCCGCGCTTCCTCTTAATCAGCACGCTTTGTATTTGTATCCTGTCCTCTCTGCAATCTCAAAACCCTAGCTACCAAATATATATATATATATATATATATATATATATATATATATATATATATATATATATATATATATATATATATATATACAGTCCCCTTCTATTGAGGGATCCCTCAAATAATTTTATTTGAGGGACGCCCTTTAGGGTACCCTACAATTTTTTTCTCAATGATCCAAACCATCTATTTTTTAGGTCTTTATTCATAGATCATCCTTACAAAAAATTAGACAAATCGGAAACCGTTTCGATATCCAATTGTGTCCTACAAAATCAACGAACAACGGTGCATCAAGAAAATACTCAAATTTCAATAACACAATTGAGTGGTCAAATGATATCGGATTTAAGTGATTTTTTGTAGCGATGATCTTTGAATGAGTATCTACAAAATAGAGGGATTGGATTAGTGAAATACAATCCGGAGTGGGGCTACAAGGGGTATCCCTCAAATAAGCTTATTTGAGGGATCCCTCAATGGAAACTCTCTGTATATATATATATATATATATACTCAATATTGCAATATTACAATATTACAATATATTATTTGATAATGTTCAGCAAACAAGTGCAAGCCTGACGAGAAAAACTTACATCTAACTAAAATGCTATCGTGATCAGTGCGGAAGCTAGGATTTCACATTAGAGGGGGCCATTCACAAACATTTTAAAAATAATTAATTCGAATAGGAGCCCTTAAGCGCTAACCGGATTAATAAGTTAATAATATAATTTCATATTGATTAATAATTTATTCATTTATTACAATCATAATTGTCTTGAATTTCATATTTTAACATGGTTGAATATTAATCTCATCATCTACACTATTAAAGACTCAAAATTTAATAATTTATACTTCAACAGAGAGAAGAAATACAAAAAAAGTTCATAAATCCCAATACTAAGATGCCCTACTTAGACGTGTAAAACGGGGGAGAGGGGAATTCACAAAGCTTAAATTAATCAAAAGAGGAAGAGAATGAGAAAAAAAAAATGTTTTTACTCCAAGAAGCAAACATATAGCAACACATATAAGTAAAAATATGAGAAAATAAAAAATATGAGAGAGGGGCCTGGACCTACCCTGGTCCTTAGGTGGGCCTATAGGTGACTCCGCCACTGATCGTGGCAGTATCCCAAACCAATTATGTAATTTAAGTTTCAGACATGACAATGCGTATCCTAGTTTCTTTCTTCTGTGTGGTGTCATGAGGAATATTCCAAGCAAAGAAGGGTGCAAGTTGCAGGAAATTGGTACTGCCAAAAAAAAAAATATATATTATGGATTCATAGTAAAGAATCTGAAGATGTTGATGGTGTGTATAAAAAATAAGGGCAACTAGTAAAATGGTAACAAAAATAATGAAACCAAATTTCATAATTAATTTAAGAACAATGTAAGAACCAAACGAAAGCAAATTTTAGTAAGAAACAGAACCTTTTTTAAAATAGTAAATTTGGCTTTTACAAGGCTTGTGAAAGGGAATTGCGTTTATTTATCTAAATGGTTCAGAAAAGGCCTAAGACCCCATAGAGGGGAGGTAGGAGAATCAAATTCTAATCCTTTGGTATAAAAAGGAGATAATGAATTTCTTTCAAACAGTTTACTGTTTCAGACAGTGATGAAGTTTGTAGTCAGGGAGACTAGATTCCTTATGAACTACAATAGAAGGAAATATTCAGACTATTAGCTAGCTACCTCAACTCCTTCAGTCTTTCTAACAAAGTTCCAGTCTTTATAAGTAAAACAGTTTTTATATAAAATACCATGAAAAAAATTATGAAAAAAAAGAATGTTCATACCCTCCTATTTATATGGGAGATTTGGAAAGCTAACATTTTCTCTAATACATTAAAAACTTTAAGGCTTTTATTTTTGTTTTTGTTTTTCTTCCGAATTTAAAATATAATCACTTGAGGCCTTGTTGAGCAATGCGTCATCCCTAAACTGGAGGTCTTCAACATGTTCAAATAAAAACTTAGAGTGGAAAATGGTCTTAGCTTGCAAATTTGAGATCTCAAGTTCGAATCCCCGTAAGATCTTAGTTGTGTGTGTGAGAAATCATCATCTCTGTAATTTAAATTATGTTTATACTAAAAAAACAAAAACATTGGTTTATGGGAGCCCAAAATTTCAGGACGAGACTGGTAAGCCAGGTTGGGGAGCTGGTCCATGGAAGCCCATTATCGCAAAAAGAAACGTAAATTTTCCTCCACTCTCATTTTTTCCCCTGACAGATCAAAATCACATCAAACATCGATCGTCCACAAGATTATGGATCAAACTATTACGTTTGGGAAAGTCAACACCCCTCTTAATCTGGTCAGGGATATGTCACTTGGATTTATTTGCTAAGATGATGTTTTGTTGGTCTGTTTCAAAATGATGCTGAGACAACCATCTTTGAAGCTAAAGAAAGATTATGAGACGACCGATCATTTTCATTACAGATGGTTCAAGAAAACCTATTTCAAAAATATAATTTCAAGGCATAACATATAAAGAACAAAATCATTTAATAAATAAACCAAGATATTACTTTTACAAGATCACAACAGAAAGATAGTGTCACTGCTGTGATGACCCTGTCTGCGCAGACCCAGAACCAGATGGTGTGGACCCCGAAGGTCCAGAATTTGATGGTGCAGATGCTGTTGATGTAGAACCTGAGTGTGCAGGCCCTGCTGTTGCTGAATGCTGGTACTGTTGGTTCATTGGCAAGGATGGTGGCGGCGGCACTCCAGCATGATATTGCGGAGGGTATTGCTGGTACGGTGCTGGTGGAGGAGGCATATGCCCGTAGGGAGGAGGATAAAACTGCTGACGATATTGGCCAAGTGGTTGAGGAATGTTTTGAAAAGCATAATGCTGACTACGTTGCTGTCTTTCTGCACTGGAATTGTTCTCGCCTGACCCTGTAGGCCCACTAGGAGCCCCTTCCTGGGATGGAACTATAGCCCCCATTCTTTGAGGATCCATTGATGGATAAAATGATCTCTCCTGTGAGGGTGGAGGTGGCATGTTGTAATAGTGCACTGGTGCAGGTTGGTCTTGTAATTGGTTCTGCTGTTGAGATATGACTGCTCGAGGCAACAACCCACTATGAGCCACTGCCTGCTGCCTAGCTTCAGCTGTGCCCTCTGAGTCCTGTTTTGGTGCTTGGGGCCTACCCCACATTAACTTCAATCTCAAACCTTTTACTACCAGTTTATTAGAGAGTTCTTCTGCAGCCTTTTCTGCACCTTCTCTTGTTGTGTAGGTTACAAAAGCACATGCTCGTTGGAGTACCATCCTAACAGATTCTATTTCACCATGAGCGTAAAATTGATCCCTCAAATCCTGCTCAGAAATTCTCTCATCAAGCCCACCCACGTATAGAGTTCTTATGCTTTCATCCTCAGGAGGTTCCAGGGAGGGCATCTCTCCAGCCTTGTTAAGCAGCTTCATCGCCACTGGATCATTGACTCTGCAGATAATTTAGATGAGATGTGAGCATTACAAACTTCAGAAATCCGTACATTATAGTATATGGGCATTTACAAACATGCGACAGAAATATTAGGGATATAGGTTTGTGAAAGCTATTGTGTTGGCTGAAAATGCTAGCTAGAGGCTGCAGTAGAACACTCCTATCACCTCCCAAACCAAAAAAGAAGCTACAATCTTCAGAATAAATATCTTGAACTATGAATTATTGAAAGCGGAACACGAAAAAAGATCTAAAACAAATTAACCAAAAAGGAGAAGGAAAAAAAAGGGACTTTATCTACTTGCAAGGAAATTACATCTGCCAATATTTCAGACAAGAATTTCATCCCCAACTGAAAAAGGTAGACTTTAATCTGAGGAAATAATCAAGTGGAAAATATTAAACATAAGAAACAATGCTAATCAACAAACAAATTCACAAGTTTTAAGTAGCCAACTGTAACTATAAGAAAAAAAACATGCAACTGGAAATTCATGCTTCATTGTCATACTGAGAACAGGAAATATGAGGCATTGGACATACCCATAGTAACGATCTTTGATGTTTTGCTGTGACAACTCCCCAGTTATGGGCATTTCGTGCCTGTAAGGACACTCAGCACCTCTTGTGCACTCACCCCGAATGTAGAAACTGCAAACATGTGCTCTGTTCCTTTTGTAATAGGGTGTTGTTCTTTGAAGCTTCAGAATAGTGTCACTGGGTCGTGCCTTTCCGTACGAAGATTCATAGTCTATACCAGCTCTAGCCTGCACTCACCAATCAAAATTAAAATTAGACACTAAAGGATTCCAAAAGATTTACATAAATTAGTACCCTAAGTAAGCCTGGTTGTTCAAGGCAAAGACAGAAAAGTTACCTTTCGGTCATGCTCCTCAGCGAAAAACTCCCTATTTACATCACTCTTTGGAATGGCATCGTTGGAACCAATGGCCAGAGCAGTATCTCGAACCTGAACTGGCAAGCCGTATTCCAGATCCAAGAGGCAAACTTGACAAACATTTTTCAACTTACTGCACGTCTGACAAATCTCTGACTTCTTAAATCGAGCATCACGACCAGGTCTCCACCTGAAAACGGTGAATGGCCGAGTGCAAATCTTGCACTCCTTGTCGTAATCAGCTCGTGTCATCCGGACATAGGGATTGTCGCCCAAGCATGACTCGCAGATGATGGGAAAGTCTGAACGTTCCCAACCATCCGCCTCCACATTCCTGAGCAACCTGTGCGCCATATGACCTAGCAAACAAAATTTCCCAAAATCACTTAGAATTTCGTCAATTTATTGGTCTCAAATTCAGCTGGGTTAAAATAGAATATAACTGTTCTTTTTCCCTCTCACACACAATATAAATACAAAGCCAAAAGCTAGAAACAGATACTAAATCCTTAACCAATAAGGTAATCATTTACATCCCTCTCACACACGATATCATCAAACATAGCTTCTATTGGGATTTAAAAGACTGAAAAATAAAAAATCAATGAATAACAGACATAGAAGGCAAATCAATATGAACCAAATAGAAACCCTAATTTACCTGGAGATGAGATGGTCTGACTGCTGTCGCGATGAGATAGCCGAATAAGACCACCGGTCGCCGCTGGAGGTTGGCGCGCTTGGGTAGGGCCGAACGGTGCGAGCTCAAGCCTGAGGGTTATACAATTTCAGAGGTGCGAACAAGGAGATCATCGATGGTCCACTCACAAGCCAAACCGAAACCTAAAGCTCTTCCGCTCTCGCTGTTTCGCGCTTTGGCTCCCTTGGAGATGACACGGGCTTCTTTGCTGGAACCCAAGACTTTACGGGCCCAGTGCTTTTTATTTCCTTTTGAATCCTTCGGAAGCCCATTAAATTTCACATAATTTTGTTTTGATTTTTTGTTTAAGTGTTCAAACCGCTCTCTTTTTATTTTTATTTTTACTAGAAAGGGAAAAAGAAGAGAGAGAAATTGCTCTTATGAACCATTCAGCAATCTGCATATTTGATAATTGATAGAGAAGTTTTAAAAAAATCTCAAATTTTGATATGCAATTGATATTGGGGAGGCGAAATAGAACACAAGGTGCGTAGATAAACGTTCTTAACCACTTGCTTTACAAGTCCCTTATAATTTTTTTTTAAAAATTTTAGTCATCACATGATATATATTATATATATTTTTTAATTTTTTTGTTCCCCTTTTTTTAAAATTTGTTGTTTTCCCATGTCCCCATTTCGCATATCTATGTATGTGCAACATAGATGGCACTGTGAGGCAAAGGCGAACGAAAAACCATTTGCTAAGATAGTTGTCATAATTCGCCTCTATTGCTCTTGATTCCTACTAGCAATATCTGTTGTACCAACGGGCCCAATAAGAGTCAGTTACCTGTCCAAACCATGCACTGATATTGTTCTCACCTTAACCACCTAGGAAAGAGAAGGCCCAATAGACCTATAGGTGTGAGGTTTTATCACAAAAGGCCTTCGTGCAATTAGGAGTAGACCACCTATATTTAAATTGTAGATTATTGTTGTATTCTCCGATGTAGTACTTACACATCATGACTTGTATTTAGCCACCTACACCAACAATTTCCACCTTTGCGTGATTCCAACAAATGTAACTTGCTTGTTCACAACACCCGCAACTTTTTGAGCATGAGCCGCCCACAACTCCACCTTTTCCGACAAGGATTTTCTTGAGTCTTGCTAGGAGCCTTTGCTCCACCTACACATAGGACTTTCTTGAGCCTTTGCTCCACTAGCTCGCTCCACCTTTCTTCTTCGGTCCAGGAAAGTTTACTTGAGTCGCCTCCTTAATTATGTCAATGGCACCACCTTGAACCAAATGCGTTTTAGCCGAACCTGACTTTGATACCAATTGTTGCACCAATAGGCCTAATAGAAGTCCATTACCTGTCCAAACAATGCATCGATATTATACCCACCTTAACCACCTAGGAGAGAAAAGGCCCAATGGACCTCTAGGTTGGGTTTCATAAAAAAAAGTTCTCGGTGCAATTAGGAGTGGACCACATATATTTAAATTGTAGATTATTGTTGTATTCTTCGATGTGGAACTTACACATCATGGCATGTATTGAGCCACCTACACCAACAATCTCCACTATGATGAGATCTAAGCCAAGGTAACTCGCCCGTTCACAATCCCCACACTTTTTAAGAGTGAGCCCCTGTAACTCCACCTCTTCTGACAAAAACTTTCTTGACCCTCACTAGGAGCCCTCCACCTACGCTGAGGATTTTCTTGAGCCTTGTTAGGAGCCCTTGCTCCACCTAGTTAACCACCATAACAATTTCCTTGAGCCTTTGCTCTACTAGACCACTCCACATTTCTATGCAGGTCCAAAAATTTTAACTTGAGTTGCCTCCTTGAAAATGTCAACGACCCTATCTTCAACCAAATGCGTCTTAGCCAAACCTGACAGTGATATCAATTGTTATACCAACGGGCCCAATATGAGCCCACTACCTATTCAAATCATTCATCAATATTGTCTTCACCATAATCACTTAGGAGAGAGAAGGATCAATAGACCTCTAGGATACAGAATTCATGTTGTTCGTACCATATCTGAACGGCCTCTCATGCCATGACACGAGGAAAGGATCTGACACCAAACAAGGCCTTGAAACACACGCCGGCAAGCCTATCCTTACAATAAGAAGGTGCCCTCGGTGCCCTCAACCGATTCTACGCCCATCACGACCATTTAGCCCACGCTGGCAAGCCTAGCCTATAAATTGGTAGATGCCTTCGGCACCCCTGCCTATTCAGCCTCACAAAAGGTATCTTGCAGGAATTTCATGGGTTCTTCACTAGTATATTTGCCCGGACATGTGGCAGCCTCTCATGCTACTCCCACGAGTCCTACATCGAAACTTCACACCAAGAGAACACCCAAAACCTCTATAAAAGAACTATTTGTCCCATGGTACAAGGTAAGAGTTCTACTGTCCATAATTTAACCCTAAGTGATTTAACAATTACAACCGCAAGTGGAAAAAGTAAGTGAGAAAGGAAAATTGTTTGACAAAACTAGATTATTCAATGCTACAACTACAACCATTTGTTTCATACAATCAGAGGATTTATGATTTGAGGATCACTTAAAGATAGTCCATGAAATGAACAATAATATATTTTGTTATACGACCGAATTACACCCTTATTTTCGGCTAGGCTATCACTATATAAATAGAGCATTATCACTTAACAGAACCTCCATTTTCTCAGTCCCCAAACAACAACTTATTGTGAGAGCAAACATGGTACAAGGTAAGAGTTCTACTGTCCATAATTTAACCCTAAGTGATTTAACAACTACAACCGTAAATGGAAAAAGTAAGTGAGAAAGAAAAATTGTTTGACAAAACTAGATCATTCAATGCAACAACTACAACCATTTGTTTCATATAATCAGAGGATTTATGATTTGAGGATCACTTAAAGATAGTCCATGAAACGAACAATAATATATTTTGTTATACGACCAAATTACACCCTTATTTTCGGCTAGACTATCACTATATAAATAGAGCATTATCACTTAACAGAACCCCCATTTTCTCAGTCCCCAAACAACAACTTATTGTGAGAGCAAATATGGTACAAGGTAAGAGTTCTACTGTCCATAATTTAACCCTAAGTGATTTAACAACTACAACCGTAAGTGGACAAAGTAAGTGAGAAAGGAAAATTGTTTGACAAAACTAGATCATTCAATGCAACAACTACAACCATTTGTTTCATATAATCAGAGGATTTATGATTTGATGATCACTTAAAGATAGTCCATGAAACAAACAATAATATATTTTGTTATACGACCGAATTACACCCTTATTTTCGGCTAGGCTATCGCTATATAAATAGAGCATTATCACTTAACAGAACCCCCATTTTCTCAGTCCCCAAACAACAACTTATTGTGAGAGCAAACATGGTACAAGGTAAGAGTTCTACTGTCCATAATTTATCCCTAAGTGATTTAACAACTACAACCGTAAGTGGAAAAAGTAAGTGAGAAAGGAAAATTGTTTGACAAAACTAGATCATTCAATGCAACAACTACAACCATTTGTTTCATATAATTAGAGGATTTATGATTTGAGGATCACTTAAAGATAATCCATGAAACGAACAATAATATATTTTGTTATACGACCGAATTACACCCTTATTTTCGGCTAGGCTATCGCTATATAAATAGAGCATTATCACTTAACAGAACCCCCATTTTCTCAGTCCCCAAACAACAACTTATTGTGAGAGTAAACATGGTACAAGGTAAGAGTTCTACTGTCCATAATTTAACCCTAAGTGATTTAACAATTACAACCGTAAGTGGAAAAAGTAAGTGAGAAAGGAAAATTGTTTGACAAATCTAGATCATTTGATGCAACAGCTACAACCATTTGTTTCATACAACCAGATGATTTATGATTTGAGGATCACTTAAAGATAGTCCATGAAATAAACAATAATATATTTTGTTATACAACCGAATTACACCCCTATTTTCGGCTAGGCTACCACTATATAAATAGAGCATTATCACTTAACAGAACCCCCATTTTCTTAGTCCCCAAACAACAACTTACTATAAGAACAAATATGGGAAAGAGCAAGAGAGGGAGAAGAAAATGGGTAGGGAAAACGAGCTATTTCCATGCAACAACAACATCCGTTCATTTCTTACAATTGGTGGATTTGAGGATCACTCCAACAAGATCCATAAGAATAACACCATTGTATGCTTCACCTGCAAGGCTCATTTATTCACCGTTGTGGATTATGTCAAGAAAAACAAGGTGATACTAAATTAATTTCAAATTTTGAAAATTATAAGTTTAACTTTGAAATTTTAATTAACACTAGTGTTTGGCTTTCCTTATTGCAGAAATCTGGTGGCCACAAGATTCAGCAAATGTAAAATATCATGCTATCAGAATTATTAACACAAAATGAAACTAACATCTTCTCTTCATTCTCCTTCTTCACCTCTGCACCTTTCTTTTTCTCCTTCTTCTTGAGCATATCAGAGCACTAGATAGAAGTAAAGTTGGAATTATTAAATAAAAATTTTTACAAATGAAAACAAAAAATACTTGAAAAAAAAAATCATACCCTATCTTTCTCAGCTGTAAGATGATTCTCATAGTCCACAATGGTTTTGAAGCAACCATTACATAAACTGCAAATTCTGCCCTTCCCCTTTCTCATTTGTATTTTATGTATCTTGTAGTGATTCTGGACGTCTTTCTTTGATGGAAAGCTGTCATCACAATGGCTGGAGCCAAAACTATGCTGCTCTCTCTCTCTCTCTCTCTCTCTCTCTCTCTTACGTTGCAATTTTGATTTCCCCATCTTTTCTCTCAAGGTAAGAAAATTGGATTTGTTTGAATTCTCATGTGTCTGTGTGCTTGCTTTATTCATGGAGCCTGCCCTGGTATGAACAAAGGTCAAGGCTAACTGGAGTAAAAAGATAAAAATGTAGGTTCTTAACACTTTTTTTTACTCCCAAAATGTCATTTAAGCCAGCATGCGTGCTAAGCTCGATGAGGGCCTCCAAAACGACATCGAAGAGCAAGCGAGCGAGGAAGGGGTGAGCTCTAGGGAACTTGGGGCACTTGGCTCAGGTGATTCGCAAGGACGTGGAGTTTCTAAAGCTGGGGTTTGGGAGTGGGATTCAATGGGCTAATAAGGCTTTCCGAATTCCAGAGGTTTCCGAAGCTCTAAACAACGTCGTGTGGCTTCGCAACCTCGAAGACCCCAAATGCGCCTCCATTGCCAGCTCCTTCTTGGGCTCAACCTTCATATTCATGTTAAGTACCATCTTATACATACCTTTTTCTTGCTAAAGATTTGCAAGTTTGGAAATGAATGAAGTTGCTACTGCAAATTTTGTGAATTTTTTTTATTTTGGCCGAGTGGAGTGAGTGAGTGATGCAGCAGAACAAGAACACAAGATAATTTCGAGCAAACTTAACTCCATTGATTCAAAGAATACCCGGAATTAAAACTCTAATATGTTAATTCTGAGAATACCAAGGAAAAGAGTAGAGAGATGAGAGAAAAATCTCAATCTTCATTCAATAACAAACATCAATTGCCCCTTTCTTACAATTTCATGCATTATTTATAGGTGCCTCTCAATCAAGATGAGATAACTCTTCATAACTCTCCTAAACCTTTCATATCCCAACTTCCCTCATAATGATAACTCGACATTAAATCTCCCTATAACTCACAAAGACGAAAGACTCTCCATAACTTTATACATGAACCTTGATAACTCCCACATACGAAGAGACATTTATTCAATATAGGTTATTAAGACTTTCCTCATGCATGAACATAATCCCAATGGTCCATTTATTCAATATAGGTTATTAAGACTTTCCTCATGCACGAACATGATCCCAATGGTCCATGTATGTATTTGCTAAACTTGTTGCATCATCCTCCCCGGGTTGGCAAAAATTCGCCCTCTAATTTGGATCGTCGTCAGAGTTGCCACAATGTTCTAGAATAATTGTGTGGAAGGAAGGTGGAGCGCATATACTTTAGCAATTTTTCCCATGTCTCAATTTTTTGCTTTCCTTTTTGAACTCAAGTCTGCTTCAGTTGCTGCCACCACACAGCCGCTCTGCCTCGAAATCGAGCAGCCACTAAGGGAACCCGCTTGTCTTGTGACACATCTTTGAAATCCAAAACTTGTTCAACTGCAGCAACCCAATCTAAGAATTCTTCTAGTTGCAAACATCCTTTAAATTTTGGAATTTCCAGTTTGAAACCCGACTCCCATAGCCCATGATCTCGTGGAGGAACATGCCTTCTATGTCTATGATTCCCAAATGGATTTTCAGTCTCTTCACTTTCATAACGTTCTTCCTCCTCTTCATGATGACTTTGAGATCGGTTCTCAATATTTAGTGCAGCAATGTGTTCCACAATCATGTCAATGCGCTCCTCAAATTGCTGGATTCATTCCTCCAAACGTGCATACTGTGCATCCTCAACATTTCGCCGACCACCGCGACCTCCGCCTCTTGGAGCCATAGAGCTAGACTTTTTCTCTCTTTTTTTTTTTTTTTTTTTTTGGGCACCAGGATTTCGGAGTGCAAGCCGAAAGCCCACTCTGATACCAACTGATGCAGCGGAACAAGAACAAAAGATAATTTCGAGCAAATTTAACTCCGTTGATTCAAAGAATACCCGGAATTAAAACTCTAATCTGTTAATTCTGAGAATACCTAGGAAAAGAGTAGAGAGATGAGAGAAAAATCTCAATCTTCATTCAATAACAAACATCAACTGCCCCTTTCTTACAATTTCATGCATTATTTATAGGTGCCTCTCAATCAAGATGAGATAACTTCTCATAACTCTCCTAAACCTTTTCTATCCCAACTTCCCTCATAATGATAACTCGACATTAAATCCCCCTATAACTCACAAAGACGAAAAGACTCTCCATAACTTTATTCATGAACCTAGATAACTCCCACATATGAAGAGACATTTATTCAATATAGGTTATTAAGACTTTCCTTATGCATGAACATGATCCCAATGGTCCATGTATGTATTTGCTAAACTTGCTGCATCAGTGAGTGAGTGAGTGAGTGAGTGAGTGAGTGTGGTGGGTTTTTCCAATGGCATTCTAATAAGGATGGATGGAAAGAACTTCAGTGTAGCAAATTTGGGTTGCCAATATTTTGGACTAAATATATATTACCCTCTTCGTATGATTATCTAATGCTTAAATTATCATTTTGTGTGATCTTGTTCGAAACTTAGAACTTATACCTTGTTTTGATATTGGAAATTTATCCTTTGGCAGAACTCTCTGGTGTTGATTTGTTCATAGTTGATCTCAAGGCTTTTGAGGCGTATGCTCTATACTTTTATTATATGTGTCTAAGACACTTCCTAAAGTTTATAATCCAGAAAGTATTGGTGATTATTTCAATTGCAGGCCCCATGTAGTGGCCTTCAGACTTCTTGAGATAGCTTCAATATCTAATAGATAATTAACTTTTAGGTATCCAATACTTTGTTAGTATGCCTCTGGCCTTCTTAGATTTGTGAGTTATCTAGTACTAAGTTTCCTTTTCTAGAGGCTCTTCCAATGGCACACTTTTGGATTTAAGTTCTATTGAATTGATATTTGGCACTGCTAGGCCTGGCCCACTGTGTTGGCTAGTTCTTCGGTTCCAATCTTTTATAACATTTCAAGCATGTATTTATTGTAGTCCAAAATTCTCTTTCCCTAGTAATTTTAAACCCATCTTTCATTTTTATTATTTCTAAAATCTGTTTATATTACTGATTAAAACATCAGTTTGCTAGAGTTTTTATTTTAATTGCATCCTGTGTAGGATGAGGGTGCTTGTAAGTTAAATTACAGCAACTATAGTCAACACCATTGACACTTTTCCTAATTTTTTGAGCTCCCTCGTAACTGTGTACCAATCTTGACTTGTAAAATACTGTTTTTCTTCAAAGATCCACCACATCTTCTTGGATTGTGGAACTGTTGTAAACCACGTATCCTTCTCGTATGAATGACCTGGATCTAGGCAGGGGCCTGGATCATATATGACCCCGATTATGAGCTATCTCCAAGGGCAGATCTGCACACTTAAGACAGTATCAGAACAAGAGCGAACTGGGTTGACCCCAATTGTGCCCTCTCTGATGGTTAAGTCAAAAACTAACTTGAGCTAGAGAGAATGGATGTAGGGTTTGCACAATGAGAATATTTATTAGATCCAGAACTTATTACCTTTGTCTAGAGATAGGTAAGGGGTATTTATAGGGGGAGAAGGAGAGACCAAGATATTTATAAGAGATATCTTCCCTCATGTCCCCCTGGCCTGAGTCACATTTAATGTTCTACTTCTAATCACCCTACCTCTTGACAGGGGTCAGGTGGCGAAGTGACAAGCAAGCAAGGATGGAAGGTGTATTAAATGATCCATCTCCATCACTAGCCTGTTTACCTAGAGAATGAAGGATAAGGCAACACCTAGCCAAAGACGGGACATGCATGCACCGACTTTTTCCTCTTGCCAGGCTGTTTCATTAATGTTACTCTGGTTTAGGATATGGTGCATAGTGGTCGGGTCGGTGACATAACACCAGATTATTGGCCCAACCCCTGCTCCGTCCTAGCCTGCCTGAGGAGCCTACTGCCAAGGGTATCAAGTGGTCGGGTCGGTATATAGGTGACCTGGTTCATTGGCCACGTGGTCTCCCTTGGTGGGCTCAGCTCACAGTGATGGTATGAGCCATTAATAGTAGCCCTCGAACTCTTCAACTCAAGGAGCCGACCTTGGGTGGGGAGTTGCTTGGTTTCTTGTGTTTTGAGTGAGCCGAGCCCTCTTTGTTTCATGTAAATCAAGTTTTTTAGGGGTTGGGTAGCATAGAACCCAAGTCCGCAGCCGAGTAGATTCCTTGGAATACTAATGGCACTAGTTTTTTGAATTGCAGGCACTCAAGTGTGGGTGATGTGGCTCTGGCCGATTGGTGGAGCAGAGGTGCATTTATGGTTGCTGACAATAGGCGTGTTCGAAGGGTCAAGTCGCTTCATTTCCGTCGCTTCCCCTGATGATGGGTGTGAGGCGGGCACGTGTAGCCATCATAATCAGGGTGGGCTGAGTATGGACGGTGGAGATGATCGGGTGGGTTGTATAAATAGAAGAAGAGGCAACAGTCGTGCCTTTGTTCTGCCATTGTTGCTATGTGAGAGGTCTGCGCGGTTTCGCCGAGGAATCTGAACCGTTGTGCGTCTGTTGCAGAGAAGAGTTGTAAAGCTTCTGGTAAACGTCCTTCTCTTTTTTTCCTCTTCCCCTTCCTTCCTCTTCCTTCTTTTCTTCCTCTTCCTTCTTTCTTCCCCTTTCTGTTTTTGGCTAGCTTGGTTTTCTGGGTTTTGCGTGTTTGTGTTCGTTGAATTTGTTCTTGTTTTGGTATGGTTTGATCCTTAGATTCCATCCCTTCACCCATCTGATTATGTTTGAAGTTGTTGGGAGCGGTGGAAAGATGTCGAACCAATCAGACATGTTTGATTCGCAAGAAACGCCGAGCAGCTGGTCGGCTTTTAGGGATGATAGGGAAGACGAGGATGTGGTGGATCAGATGTACGAGGAAGCCGACCAGATGGGTGAGGACATGCCCATTGGTATGGGTGAGGACATGCCCATTGGTATGTGTGGGACTTCTGAATACCGAGGAATTGGGGGAAGGGTGAGAGGGAGGGAAGAAATGAAGGGTGCCGACTAGAGTGGTGAGGTGGGAGATGAAGAAGTAACAGTTGCCATGGCTGGATCAGCTAATGAGAGGAGAGAAGGCGTAGCGCATACCGACCAGGGTGAAAGGGCAACTACGAGGGTTGCCTCGGGCTCGGGTGGGGTGAGTGAGTCAAATGTAGCGGAAAGATGGTCCGCTGACAAGCGCCCGAGCACCATGACCCAACGCCAGTTAGATCGGTTGAGGGAGGAATATGCCATTCCGAGCAGTGTGAAGCTTATAGCACTGACCGGCGATGAGAGGTCGAGCACACCCCCTAGGTTGGATAACCTTGTGCGCAGATATGTTGAAGCGAGGGGTTCGGCTTCCACTCTCTCCATTTCTCCAGGAGTGGATGAGTCAACTCGGTGTAGCCCCACATCAAATGAACCCCAATATAGATAGGACCATGGTGGGCGTCCATGCGTTGTGGCGACGGGTACATGGAGCCGAGCCGACCATAGACCAAATGCTGCACTATTTCCTACTGAAGATGAGTCATTACCAGGTTGGGTTTTGCTACCAGCAAAGTGCGGTGGGGAAGTTGATTGAGAGTAATCCTTCGTCCCATAAGACATGGAAGCCGCACTAGTTTTATGCGTCGGGAGCTTGGGAGTTTCCTGAAGGCATCGAGCCGAGGAGGCCTAGGATATAGAGACGATTTAGGATGCCAGGTTGGGTTTTTGGGGTGCAATGATTCCTTAAGTTCCTCTCTTCGTTGTTGTGTCTTACTGGCTTACGCTTCTCTATTTGTTGTTGTTTTTTTTTTTTGTTCTCTTACTGATGTCCTGGGAAGTAACTCTAATATGGTTGGTAATTACTGCAATGGAGTTGGAACGAGCCGATTTGTTGCCAATCAAGCAGGAGCAGGTTAACCAAGTGCTTCCCTTACCCAGTATCGAGAGGGCCGCTGACATACTGCTCGCTAGTGAAGAGGCGAGCGAACGAGCAGTTACCCCGAGACTCGGATAAGAGGTGGGCAGAAGGAGAGCCGAGGAGGGACACTGAGAAGAGGCCAATAAGCTCCGCCTCTACAGAAGGACCTAGGAGGGCAAGCGTGGACCCCATAAGCAGTCCACTGGAGCCATGGATGGACGGGGAAGTGGCACTCGGTGCATACCAAGAGGCAGTTAGGCGAGTGCTGAAGGTGAATGTGGTCGAGGGGCTTTTTACCGAGGAGATGGACTATATTGGTATGACCATGTTTGCTCTGGAGAACCAATTGAAGGTAACGTACCCTGTCTCCCCCTCCTTAATGTTTTGTGGTATTTCCATCCCTTATTAGTTCTTTGGCTGCTCACTGCGAATTTGACCGAGGCAAGAGGGACGGGCAGGCAGTGACAGTTGCCGAGCTAAAGCGGACGGTGGGGGAGAAGGCGAAGGTGGAAGAAGAGCTTGAGCAGATGCGAGGCCGCTTGGAAGAAGAGGTAAAGAGGAATGCTGAGTTGTCATCTTCATTGGGAAAGCTCTGGGACAAGAAGTGCGGGCTTGGCCGAGAGCTATCAACGGCCCAGAAGAATTTGGATGAGGCGAAGCAGAAGATTGAGGCCTTTACTTCCGAGCTGCGTACAAGCTATGATGATTCCATGAAGGACTTCATGGATTCCTCTGAGTATCATGAGAAGTTGGCTGGTCAGAGGGTCGAGGGATACTTTGACCTGGTTGAGAAGGTTGGGGAAAAATATCCCTCCTTGGACTGGAGCTTTCTCAGAGGTGAAGCTGAGGAGACCGAGGTAGAGAGAATCCAAACAAAGGATCTGGATCCATTTGGACTAGGCATTCTCATTCTCTCTACACCACAAAGAGCATTGCAGCAAACCCATAATAAAAACCAGCCCAATAACTCAAACCAGCCCGTAAATTATTGTCATTGAAGTTGGGTTTTGTCATTGTTTGGTTATTTGGTAGTTGAAGAGAAGAATGCATTTTGTTTGATGGTGGTGACATTGTCAAAACTCGAAATGCATTTTTGTTTGATGGGAATGCATTTAATTTATATTGTCAAAACTCGATACGTTCACTTTCGCACTAACTTACTCGGGAAAAGAACACTCTGTTAGAGATATGAGCACCCTAATTTGAAACTTGTCATTCTCTCTCCAACACAACACTCGATCACAAAGTCAACCCCACAGCTGGATGTGCTGCACCCAACACCACCACCAAATGCTTTTAATATGCGTTATGAGACACATATGTGATTGCAATCTCGAGCCTCAGGGTGACATGCATTAATTATAGGCTTGTTTGCCTTTTGATTATGTTTAAGAACTTGGATCATCACCTTTAGGAATTTATAAGAACTTTTTATTCATCTTCAGTTGTCTAAGGCCAGTACTTCAGCTGACAACAGGAAATTCACATTCAAATTAAATTGTTTTTAGGAAAAAAAAACCATTACATGAAAGAAATAATTGTCACCTTCATTTGATTTCAACAAATTTACAACTTCTTATTGTGTTTATTTAGCAATCGCATTACAGGAATATAAACAAAGTTGGCCAACAGGAAGGATTTGGTTGCCTTGGGATTCAATGAGAAAGAAACTATACTTTTCATTGCAAACATTTCCCTCCACAGAGCTGTACAGAGAAATCAGGGGCCACACATGACATTTTGTGATCCATCGCGAATTCTACAAATCAACTCTCAAGTGATTCTCCAGCAAAGTACTGTTTGTGGACCATTTTTCTGTAATCTGTACAAGAAAATGAACAAGAATTGCATTAGAGGTTTGCACAGTCCAACCGAGGAAGAATTGGCACTTTCTCACCCGCCAGCATCATATCTTAGTTTACCAGGACGACAACATTTTATAGCTTAAGGTGGTAAAAGCAATTAATCTCATGGTGCATTCATAGGCTACAAAGTCTTGAACTTAGCATGAATTGCAAGGTTGTTGAAGGTTTAAGAACATTAAAGCTCAAGTTTCTAACCTTCCTTATTATTCCACAGAGCAGCAGCATAGCTGTTGAGGGGACTCTCCGGGTTTGGTTCTGCATGTAAGAACTAAAATGTCAGAAAAAGAATGAATGAAGTTTACGAGAACTTTGATGCAAAGAAGAGCAAGTTTACCTCCCAATAGACTTTGAATGGACAGAAGTATAGTCCTGCAATCGTACGCTGAAGACCACTTGTCCTGTGCCACGTATAGCAAGAACAACATAAGCCTTTTAAGAGTACATGAAAGTGAAAGAAAGGAAACTCAATCCAATATTAATATAAGACTCGTAGAGTGACATTATTATCACCAATCAATTGCTTGCCCTACATCTGTTTCCCCACCCCCATCACAATAAAAGTAGCATTCTTATTATTCAACTCTTCCATCAATTTTTCTCAAAATACCCATAAATACTGATCTTACATTTTTGTTTTTTGTCTTCTTTTTTTTGTATTTGTTAGTTCTAGATGAAGATGGCTCACGGCAGCAATAGTGCTGTTATGACCCTATCAGAGTTTGCAGCACCCTTGGATTAAGGACACAGACATGTGGGCACTGCAGCACCACCGGGTAAGGGGCACTACCAGCATCCCCGAGTCAGGGGCATTGACATGTGTACAAACATTTAGATTTATCCAACCAATTCTAGTTTTCTATAGGACACCTCAAATACTATAGAGTGAAGACCATCATATGGTGGAGCAAACTCCTCGATACAAGAGACAGTGTCACCATCATAATGGTCAATCATAAACAATTAAGTCGAAAGAGAGTTCTGACTAATACTATGGAGTGGATTGTTGGTGAGAGTCAAACTGATTTACTCTCTGTATCTGCTGGAAGCTCTGTTGATAATGGCTCTACATATTCAGAGAGGCAAAGACTTGATGCCGAAAGACGTCTGCTTGATCTGGTATGCAATTTGAATGGCAGGGTTCTACTTTGCTTAGGTTCTAGTTAATTCCAGATTCCTGGTAGAAAGCCTATGTGATAGCTATAAGACTTGGAACTATGCTGCCCGTAATTTATGGTTAGTTACTCACTTTGATAACCTAAGCGTGGCAAACCTTCCTAGATATACTGTCATATATTTTGGTTACCTTTTGAATCGCTCAGGTCTGAATTATGAGACTAATGAGAACGAATTAGTCATGGAACCGGCATTTAGATGGGCTGGTAATCCTAACATAGTTCTGGTGTTAAAGTTGGTGTCTCTAAGAATTCCAATTCACTTTGATAATCCATGCATCAATGGGTGAGAATCACCTACTCATGATGTCATGTGTGAACATTGCTCGAATAAAATATAAACTAAAGTGGTCACATGATTATAGAGATTGACACAAAATTAATCAAAATCTCTCATAGACCTTTTGTCTTTTCTATTTTTATTTTATTTTCTTCTTTGACACTACAAACATTCATCACAGATGGAGATGGAGATGGGTTTCCTAAATCTTTTCTGAATTTTGCGCAATCATAAAGAAATTAAAGGTTTGCACAATCATAAAGAAATTAACTAGCATACAGAGAAACAGTGAATATGATAAAACTGAAACACAGACATCTTCAACCAAGGATAAAAGTTTGGTGATGCTTGATGTCTTAATGCCAATGCAAGAAAAAAAAAGGCTTCAAATGCCAATTTGAAAGGAGCGTCAAACTAGGTCCAATATTCCACTAACATCTTCAAGCATACGTACACATTATGTTTCAAAATTATGGAAATACGATGAGCGTATCGATATGAATTAAATTTCAAAATAAAATCATATTAACTATGAAAACACACGTAGAATTTGAATAAATTTTCAAGAGATGTTTATGCGTGAATTAAGATTGAAGCAACTCAAATTTGAGAAAGAACAAGCTTAAGTAAACCAAATACCTTCAAAATCTTTCAAGTACAATGTAAGAGAAATAATATGAGGAGAATAAGCTAGCTTTTTACAGTTGAAGGCTTGGCACAATCCAAATTGGGGGTCGATTGACCATCTTCATTAAGGTCATGGCATCTGTGTTGTAAGGTTGCGAAAAGCTTCGATTTTTGACGTTATACACACCAAAATCATGAGGTCTACGAGTTTCATCAAATATACATTCATTGTCATGGTTGAAGTATATGCAATTTGGTTGACATCCTGAAACTTCTGAAGCTAACACAGATATTGAAGAGTTATCACCCAAAAAGATAGCAGCATCACCCAATGTCTTCTTCTTAATCCACTTGCATTTTTCAAAATCCAATTTGAAAACCTTGAAGTTTGTCGTCACACGTTTGCGTGCTTCAAAGTCAAAGTCAAAATACCTTAGGAGCATTATAATTTCTCCTTCGATTAAATTCATGATATATGTCTTCTTATTGTATAACCGTAGTTTCATCTCTTGTGCGATAATCTTTACATCTGAGTATGACTGAGTAGTGATATCAAAAGATAAAAGTTTGGTAAAATGATCGACTGCGTAAAATTTATTCTCAATGGCAGCAACTTCTTCAATCACCTGATACCTTTCATCAACAAAAGTCCACGTTGTGTCTTTAACGAGTCTAATAAAAGCCACTTGACATTTATCTTGGTATATGATTGTAACAATGCATTCGTTTGCATTTAATATTGGGTCTGCTGAAATCGAAGCCTTGAAAACAAAATTGTTACAATCTTCAGCCCATGACTCGCAATATGGAATATTTAATTGAGGAAGACGAATGATGGAGTTTTCTTTCTTTCTCCCCCCTATAACCCTAAAGAATGGATTTATTAGGGTTATTGCATAATTCCTCTCCACAACTATTAACCAACCTTTTGAAGAACCACAAAATCTCTTATTTGGGACTCTTACTTGCAAATCCAGTAGCTTATCATCCATGACGTTGTACACTTTCCATATATTATTTTTACCAGTAGGAATCAAGAGCAATGGAGGAGAACGATGACAACTTTGCATCTTAGCAAATTGTTTTTCATGAGCCTTTGCCATACAATGCCATGACATACAAACAATGCTGGATCGCAGATAGTCTAATGGTGACGCTAATCTCTCAAAAACTGAACTCAAAAGATGGTGAGGCAATCCTGACCAATCTAGAAGAAAAACAAAAGAAAAAAGAACGTTAGAGAGATAACAAGGAAGAAGAATGAAACGGTCCAAACTAGATTTTGGTTTATGTGTGAACTAAAACACCCTTGAAATAAAAACCGTGTTATTCACTTAATAATGAGTACAAATTGCAATAGCTACGTAAGATTTTGTTTAAGAAAACTAAAAGAAATAAGGAATATAAGAACACAATAATTTGTTTGAGAAAATTTTACCTGAAGCCATACTCTAAAGTCCAGAAGACGAATTTTCTTATTTGCTGAAATAATCACCAAGAAGATTGAAAGAAGCTGCCCATTAATCACCAAATTTTCTTATTGGCTGAAAGGCGTTGCTTTGAACGTAACGTACTAGTACTAGTAAATAACTGAGACCTACACCTATTTATACCTAATTTCCTGTTCTATCCTCCTTTATGAAGGAATAGAATTACAATGCCTATAGGATTAGGAGACTGGTCTCATCTCATCCGTTGGAAATTAGGAAACCCATTTGGATTGGATCTGGATTTTATGCTATGATTTTCTCTGTCATGATCTCATTAAAATTTAATATAATGGATTTAAACTAGACACATCATCCTTGAAATAAAAATTCAATCTAATCCTAATTAGAAATGAAAAAAAAAAAACCTAACGTCTCTAACAATTTTTCTTCTTCTTCTACTTCCTTCTCTGCACGTCTCCTCCCCAAAATCTGAGCGCTCATCTTTTCTTTCCCCAATTTCCCCGAAACCCTAAACTTTCCCAATTGCAGGGAATGCACTTAGGTACGCCACATGATGCACTAACAGATATGCATAAATAATGCATCGATGGACTTGAAAACCCAAAGAGCATTGCAGCAAACCCATAATATAAAAACCAGCCCATAATTTATTGCCATTGAAGTTGGGTTTTGTCTTTGTTTGGTTATTTGGTAGTTGATGAGAAGAATGCATTTTGTTTGATGGTGGTGATATTGTCAAAACTCGAAATGCATTTTTGTTTGATGGGAATGCATTTCATTTATATTGTCAAAACTCGATACGTTCACTCTCGCACTAACTTACTCGGGAAAAGAACACTCTGTTATGAAGTATGAGAAAGAAAACAACAGAGACATGAGCACCCTAATCTGAAACTTGCCATTCTCTCTCCAACACAACACTCGATCACAAACCCCACAGCTGGATGTGGTGCACCCAACACCACCACCAAATGCTTTTTTTTTTCCTTTTATGAGCACCACCAAATGCTTTTAATATGCGTTATGAGACACATATGTGATTGCAATCTCGAATTAATTATAGGCTTGTTTGCCTTTTGATTATGTTCAAGAACTTGGATCATCACCTTTAGGAATTTATAAGAACTTTTTATTCATCTTCAGTTGTCTAAGGCCAGTACTTCAGCTGACAACAGGAAATAAACATTCAAATTAAATTGCTTTTAGGAAAAAAAACCATTACATGAAAGAAATAATTGTCACCTTCATTTGATTTCAACAAATTTACAACTTCTTATTGTGTTTATTTAGCAATCGCATTACAGGAATATAAACAAAGTTGGCCAACAGGAAGGATTTGGTTGCCTTGGGATTCAATGAGAAAGAAACTATACTTTTCATTGCAAACATTTCCCCTCCACAGAGCTGTACAGAGAAATCAGGGTCCACATGACATTTTGTGATCCATCGCGAATTCTACAAATCAATTTCTCCAGCAAAGTACTGTTTGTGGACCATTTTTCTGTAATCTGTACAAGAAAATGAACAAGAATTGCATTAGAGGTTTGCACAGTCCAACCGAGGAAGAATTGGCACTTTCTCACCCGCCAGCATCATATCTTAGTTTACCAGGACGACAACATTTTATAGCTTAAGGTGGTAAAAGCAATTAATCTCATGGTGCATTCATAGGCTACAAAGTCTTGAACTTAGCATGAATTGCAAGGTTGTTGAAGGTTTAAGAACATTAAAGCTCAAGTTTCTAACCTTCCTTATTATTCCACAGAGCAGCAGCATAGCTGTTGAGGGGACTCTCCGGGTTTGGTTCTGCATGTAAGAACTAAAATGTCAGAAAAAGAATGAATGAAGTTTACGAGAACTTTGATGCAAAGAAGAGCAAGTTTACCTCCCAATAGACTTTGAATGGACAGAAGTATAGTTCTGCAATCGTACGCTGAAGACCACTTGTCCTGTGCCACGTATAGCAAGAACAACATAAGCCTTTTAAGAGTACATGAAAGTGAAAGAAAGGAAACTCAATCCAATATTAATATAAGACTCGTAGAGTGACATTATTATCACCAATCAATTGCTTGCCCTACATCTGTTTCCCCACCCCCATCACAATAAAAGTAGCATTCTTATTATTCAACTCTTCCATCAATTTTTCTCAAAATACCCATAAATACTGATCTTACATTTTTGTTTTTTGTCTTCTTTGTTTTGTATTTGTTAGTTCTAGATGAAGATGGCTCACGGCAGCAATAGTGCTGTTATGACCCTATTAGAGTTTGCAGCACCCTTGGATTAAGGACACAGACATGTGGGCACTGCAGCACCACCGGGTAAGGGGCACTACCAGCATCCCTGAGTCAGGGGCATTGACATGTGAACAAACATTTAGATTTATCCAACCAATTCTAGTTTTCTATAGGACACCTCAAATACTATAGAGTGAAGACCATCATATGGTGGAGCAAACTCCTCGATACAAGAGACACTGTCACCATCATAATGGTCAATCATAACTTCTCCATATTAGAGACACAGAGAAGGCTGTTTCTCTCACTTTATCCTCTTTGACCTTACTAGCACAAAGCTTGATACCAGTTTCTTTAAGACAACGATAAATACCTGCAGAATATCAAGACATATATTGCCAAACTGATCAACATTTGGATGGAAGCACATTGTCTCAAACTTGACTTGGGGTGGCTTGAAAGGATAGTCCAGAGGAAAACGCAAAGAAAGTTTGTAGGATAAACCCTCATACATAGTTCCTTTTCCACCTTCAATTGTGCCAAGCCATGTAAAAATGCTCTCACCTTCAGGAAAAGCCGATACTCCAAGATCTCCTCCACTCATCTGAAAACAAGAACCAATAGATGTTGGATGGACAAACGTCAGTAAAACCAAGAGTTACTTGTCTCATAACTGAAATGAAAAGTAACAAGAAATAAGGTCACCAATTCATCAAATGGACTCCTATTAGACATTAAACTTCAAGAAGATACTGTTCAGCATAGAAAATTTTATTGACAGAACAACATATCCTTCCACTGTTCAGTGGAAGTGTGATAATGGTTAAGACTTCTCAGACAACCACACACGCAGTGCAGCCATAATCTGATGCTTTGCATTGAATTCCTAGAGAACACACACACCTACCTACCTAACTTCTGCACCACACATCCCCATCATCCCAGGATTATCAAGAATCAAGAAAGTCCCCTTTTTTTTTCCTTCTAGATTATGCTTCAAGTTTCAGCTTATGAAATTAAGATTGAACCCACAGAAAACCCAGTTCAAGATTTAGACAAAAATAAACAAATACAACAAGAAATGAAAGATTAAGTAACAGAGATTCAGGCAAAATCAAAAGCAAAGAATTTTTCGAAACGAAGTAATAAAAGAGAGAAACATATCATACCATCAGAGACATCAACTCCTTCTGAAGCCTACAACAACATTGAAACAAACCAAGTTCAGTTGCGAATTGAATTATCTCGGGATCCAAACAGCGAATTCAAGAGAAGGACTGACCTTTGTGAAACGGAGGTGGTGTCGACGGGGATGGGAGAAGCAGGGGCCTTTTTCTGAGTAGTTGCGGGTGTTTGGCGCTGACGCTGGGGCTGCACGACCGACGAGTTATCGGCCGTTGGATTGGGGCGGACCTCCATGCTCACGGTGATCAATCGCCTTTCTGATCGACGGTTGCTATTCAACTTAACGGTTTCTGCAGCGGTGGTGGTAAACGGTAATGAGGCTGTCTTTCTGTTTTTTCTTTTATTTATTTTTGTTTTTAAAATTTATGAATGAGAGACTATAATGGGGGCACGACCTGCTGTTGGTGTGACTGATTATAATCGCTCATTAAATCATCATAATATTATAATTTTTTAAAAAACAAAAACAAAAAAAGGTGATAATGTAATTTGGAGTAAATTATTTTATAATAATTAGTTTATAGAATAAGTTGGACTTAATTAATAAGAAGATAATATCAAATATTTTATTGGAGGGTAGTGTACAAGTATGGCAATCACATAGCTGGAATGAAGACTGAAAAAGATGGCAATGGAGGAAAATAGGAATCTTTTGATGCCATTTGTGTAGAAGGGTTCTTATTAAAGATTGAAATTGAAGCATTAGCAACAGTTGTGAACAATATTGACATTAAACCGCATATTACAAATCTGAACATCAAATCAATCAAGCATCTTAGTTATTAGTTGAATGATCTTCTTTCCTTATTGGGAGGCAAGCCAAATTAGTAGAAGCTAGTGTTTGCGTGTTACAAAGTTCACAGAGAATGTTAGAGTCAATCATGCATGCAAATATTAACGACTAGGATGAATTAAAGAGCGTGTGTGCGACTGATCCTAACAATGCTCGTGAACTCACAACCCGACTACTGTGTAGGATTCATTTGTAGTCTTTTATCTCTTGGGTATAAAAATTATATTTCTAAAAATGAAATTGTATATGTAAAGTACAATATGTGATGCCTAAAAGAGCGAAAAATACACCACCATCGTGCATAGCACACCATATATGAGTCATCCTATCCTCTGTAACTCTGTCGCTGCAAATGCTCAACCACATATGATGTACACAAAAGAAGAAGAGGAAGAAGAAAAAGGTTAGCAGCATGTCATATGATCCAACTCCATCAACTTCTTCATTTTCCATTGCCAAATGAAAACTCAGACATAGTAATGTTAACTTCATGCTGATTACGAATCCCAGGCGGTGCCGGAGGCAATTGTGTTGTTGAAGTAGGCTCTTGATCCAGTTCCCTAATCTCTTCTGGGTCACTAGGTCCAGCATTGTTGTCGTTTAGGGAATGTGATGACCCTTCAGTTTCCCAATGATCTAATTCAAGGTTTGATGCTCTTGGAGATTCATAATAGCCATCAGCATCACTGCGGTTGTTGTGCTTGTGCAGCAGACAGACCGGGGACATGTGCATGCCGTGGCTGGGAGTTCCCGGCGTACTTAAGAATGGTGTGTTTGAGTGTGAATGATGGTTGAGTTTTGTGTTCTTTTTGGCTTCGTTGTGCCAGCTCTTCAGTGCTTCTGCCACTTCCTCATTGAAAACGGTGCGTTTCATTGTAGAACCCATCTGTTTGAGTTTGAACAAACAAAACAAAGTTAACCGATGTTAAATCAATTGGGATTCACTTGCAGCCTGCTGGGACTTTTTTTGTTTTTTTTTTCTCTCTAATTTCCTTGTGCACAATTTAAAATCTGATATTGAAAGTGAGATCATTTTCACCTGTGTCACTAGAGCATAGAGAGGCAGAGTCACATAACTGCATAAAAATTGTATAATGACCCTGAGGAGATCACCCAAAAAAAGGAATTGTGTGCATTAGCAAAAAAAATTGTGCTCATTGAATGATTAACATATGGATTTGTACAAATTTGTTTTAGTGTGTAGAGCTCACTGCTCACCCCATTGAGATCCTGATCACGATATCTTCGGTGCGCTGGTGGAAGCAAGAAGCTATCCCAAACTCATACTGAAGGAGAGAAAATCAATTATTTAGGTTATGAAAACTAAAGAAAGCTCTATTTCAATGGTTAAAGTATCTTTTGGTTAACATCTAATCTTAAGTATAAGCAGATCTTTGTAAATGTGGTCATTTTTACTTACTGTACTAAATGCAAAGAAGGCCAGCAGAAATGCATTCTGCAATGAAGAGGAAGAAATAACAAAAGAGCAGCATGTAAAAATACAAACAAGTATGACTGTATAAGATAATATAATATCCGTGAATTGAAGCTATACGTATGAATTTTAGATGCATATTTTGAAGTACCTGAAACAGAACAAAGTGGATGAGAAAGAGCATGAAGCGAGGGCTTCCAAACCAGAAGAGGTGATCGCCGGGTTGAACAAGAGGGGCACCCTTCACCACATCCCCTCTCTCCTGAATCCTCAGCCCCATCATTGATATAATCACTTGTAGTTTTGTTCCCACCAGCAGGATTATCTACAAGATTTTTAACATTATCAGGATTTTCTGTTTTCCTCACAACCCTTAAATTTATGTGGCCTGCAACTGCAATGGCAATAGTCGAAAGGGAATGCATGATACTTGGATGATGAATTTTGTATTTGAACTTACAATTAAAGGGATAAATGGTAGCCAAAAATAAGCATACCATCCTGTCCAAAGAGGAAACATTTCTTTGTCAGTAAATTCCCAAACTTTTCAGGACAATTTTCAGAATCAGTTATATATATAAATAAAAAAAAGGATTTTACAATAACACTAGAAACAGATTAGACCTAATAGAATATCTCATTTACCATATGTGTTGGAAAGCAAGAACAGCACTGCAGAGAACCATATAATTGGGCTGCATCCATGAAATATAAAGTTAAGTTTGTAAGACAGAGTTAAACAAAGAACCTAATGACTTTAGACACTACAGAACACCAACCTGATCTCCACAACAACTTTGAAATCCTCTTCAAGTGATCTGCTTATGTACTTCTGAAAATCAAATGTCGTTTCACTGCCTGGTGTCAAATGTGCCTGAAATCACAAAACATAGAATTTGAGTCCATTTATGACCTGCATCTTGAATCCCATTTAAGGCTTTGCGTATGCAAATGAATTAGGCAACTGTTTTTCGTACCATGATGAATCCATGCCTCAGAGTTAGGTAATCAACCTTAGTAACCGACTGGAAGAGCTGCCTGAAGAAAGACACCTGGAAGGGAAAAAAGAGAAACTTTGAGACATTAGGTCAAGCAATTTTATGTAAGTTGAGAAGCTTAGGAGTGTGTTTCTGAAGTTGACATTCAAGGTTTCTTGCTGACAGAACTTGGTAACAAAGCTCAACTTCACGGAAGTATGTTACTTACAATCCAAAGGGTCAATGGTGACCTGAATTTCAAATGTCTCTGTCCAAATGATGTGTCCCTTGCAAACCTAAACCTTTCTGGATCTGCAGTACAAATAAATTAATGAGTTATAATCCAAGAAGTGCCCTTGATGGTTAATTGGAAAATATTCTTATAATTAGTCATGAGAAGCCTAAATCTGTGAACAAAGTTTGTAGGAAGAAAATTATAATTTACAGGAAAACAAAAAAATAATAATAATAGTCTACAGAAAAGTTCCAGCAAGACGATGTATTAAAGCCAACCTGGACACCAACTAATCATTCTTTGGGAAAGAAAAAAAGGAACTAGAAAGTTGATCATATGTCAAGAATGATTGCATGCTTAAACTATTCATCATTTGGGATAGGACCCACTTAGCTTGAAGTAGATAAAATAACTTGGAGCAAAATTACAAACCATTGTGGTACTGATGTTCAATTGACTTTGTCTCTTTCTCCCAAACCTTCCATTTTCTCATCTGTAATCCAAAAAAGATGAAAAATACACTGAAAAGATGAAACACAGAGAGAGAGAGAGAGAGAGAGAGAGAGAGAGAGAGAGAGAGAGAGTCTCCAAAGTTGTACTAATTTGCTACTTTACCTTGTATCTTCCCAAAGTCAAGGTAAGGATGCAGTAGAGCACATGAAAAAGTGCTAACACAAAGATAAATACGTGCAGTTGGTGAATCCCATAGGCAGACACAAAGGCAACTTTGCCCTGCAAAAATTCACAGTCAATTAGAATTTTAGTGGCCAAAGGATGTTATATATCAGTATGGAAACAGAACCGTTTGCTTCTTACCTGCTCTGAACAATAATCATTTCCTTTTACTGCTAATCTGCGCCTGTAACTGAAGTCAGGATCTGAGAAATAAAGAAGTTTCCTACCCTTGTTTTCAGATTTTGACTGTGCTTCCTTACTGCAGGGAAGCCAAGAGTCTCCAATACTTTTTGGTATGCATATATCAGAGATATGATCTTGCAGCACAGTTAGGAGCAAGGATAGAAATCCCAATAGCATGAGCTCTTCAAAGAAATCAAAGAGAACAAACAAATTGTTAGGCTTTGAACAAACATAAATTGCTTTAATTCCAAAAGAAAAAAAAAACTAAATGACCGGATGATGGGGTACCAGATTTAATCTTCTCAAGTGCTTCAACTAGAGCTCTCTTGTGTTTTCTTGTTAACCACTGAAAATGGTGCAAGAACAATGTCAGGTGCAATGATCAAAATTGATGTTTAAAGACAAGAAAGTAAATTCAAGCAGGCAGCCAATGCCCAGAACACTAATTCTTGTGCACTCAGATTCATCTGCACCAGTTTAATAAACTGAAAACCCAAATAAACTGAAGGCAGCAGCAAAGCCTTCATCCCAACTACGTTGGATTTGGTTGCATGCATGATCATTAACTGAACATTATTTTTTTATGGGAATGAGGCCAATCAGCTTGAAGCCAATTAGTTAACTAAGCAATCTGGCCTTACCTTTCCTATGAGGTGTATGATATGTTCAATGAAGATTGAAACCGCAAGCAACACAAAACAGACCACAGCAACAGCCCATGTTGGTGTTTCCTCTAGGGAACGCTCTTTACTGAGTTCGGCCATTCGAATTTCTACCCAAAAGCGCTACCAAGATATTCTTGTGAATCTAAATATTATATGTATATAAATGTGATTCTCTATGTTATTTATAAGGGAAATTATGCGTGTTGAAGGGAAAGGGCGGGACAAGAAATTGAAGACATTGTCTTAGACCAGTTATGATGAAAGACTTTTAAGTAACAGCCTAAGTCTCTGTCATTCTATGCCGACTTTATCGCCAAGAGCTTATCAAAATTAAGCAAATCAGCAAATTAACTTGGAGATAATTTTCAATATATCCTTTGGAATGAGAAAAGGGGCAAATGGACATCGTCAAAATGACCACTACTAGTTCATAGTGTCGTTCAATTGCGGGTATGAATGATTAAGACATGAACTTGTAGTGGAGAGACAGCTTAAGATTTTTCCTGTTCTGAACTGAAAATGAAGGGCATTTACAAGATTCAAAAGGGTCTTTGTGAGAAATGTCACAAGTTGAATGGAGTGTAGCACCTTATGTCAATTACCACGTGGCACTACCATACTACCGCATTATTTCTCCTTTGTCAGTTCATAATTTTTACAATGCCAGAAAATATAATAGGGAAAAATCAATATTATTCTTTCTGGGTCAATTAAAGAAAATGACATGATTGGAAGAGTCCATGAACCAAAAAATATTCCAGGAAGTCCACGGGGTATAAGACATACTCATTGCACGCAACCAATTGTGACCCTGCAATGGTTCATGCTATTTGATATTCTAGACAAAACTAATCTTCTTGAGAACCTAAAGGGTACCTAAATTTGCATACAATTGTACTGCAGAAAGACTGAGAAATGTCAAAGAACTTATGTGTGGTTCTCATTCTAGAAAGCTAAACAATACGATGCCATGGAGCTCAGAGGGAGGCAAATGCCAAAGGGTATGGGCTATATGGTGCTGACTGCTTTTAAGGCCATGTTTGGTAGGTTGGACTGAACCAGATTTCTCCAATTAAAATGGACTAAAATCCTAACTGTTGTTTGTTGGGCCTAAATGCACACTGGGACTGGTTGGGCCTCATGTTTTAAGGCCATGTTTCATTCTGCTTTTATTGCTTTCTATATTAAAAACTACACCAGTCAAAAGGCAGGCAGTAAGGGCACTTCCAGCAGTCAAACCCTTGCCATGGCAAGGGGGGGGGCTAAGGCTGACACTATTCACGTGAATAGTGTCTGCCCTTGCAAAAAGTAAGTTGCACTTCCAGCAGTTGCCCGGGCAAAGGGCAAGTACTATTCAATTTTTTGTTTTTTTCACAAATTTGTTTACTTAAACAATTAATTTGGATAATATTTTCGGATAAAACATTCGGAGAAGATTTTCAGATAAGATTTTCAATTTCAAATTTCAGATAAATTTTCGTTTCAAATTTCGGATAAATTTCAAAATTTAAATTTCATATAATGCTTTGGTTTGTTTGTTTTTATATTTTTAATGCTTTGGTTGTGGTTAGTTTTTTAAGTATGAAATGTTTTGAATAAAAAGGAATTTTATTTAATAGTTTCTTTGGTAACTCAAAGAAAACCAATACTACTAATAAAATAAAATACATGAATTACAAGCAAACTAATTAAAACAAAACATTAAAATACAATGAAATAAAAAGGCAAGCAAACTAACTTAAGGGTTTTCATCATTTAACCAATCCGTATTGCTAGGTCCATCATCCGTATTGCTAGGTCCATCATCACGAAAAAGTCTTCGTCTCATAATAGCCTTTCGTTCAAGCTTCCAAAATTGTTTTGTTTCAGGAGACATATGACTTGTATCCATGGCCATGGTTTCCCGATCCTTCTTGTCTTCGTTTTCTTTGCGTTGATACTCCCTTTCTTTGCGTACATACTCCCTTTCTTTAGCATATTCTATTCGCATTGCCCTTTCATCTTCTTGGGCTTTCCCGTCTAATTCAAGTCTCATGGCGTTTTGCCTTGCAATTTCCTCCAAAATTTTAGAGGCATTACTGGTAGAATTCTTTCCTCTCCTTGCCTTCGCCGCCTTCCTCCCAATAGGTCTCGGCTCCTTTTCAATGGGTGAGTCTTCACTCATAGGGGATTCTATAGGCGTATCCGAAGCTTGTGAATCATGGAGTGGCGTCTCATTTAACACCACTGTTTGAGCCGTTGGAATAATGCTAAATCTCTTACAATGCTTCACCACCTCCCAACATTGGGTATGATTGAAAGTTTTTTTCCCTTGTCCAGTAGCACCAAACCACATTTGAGCTTGCACAATCTATATAAAAAAAATTGAATATGAAAAGAACTTAAACAAAATATTGGTAATGCAAAAAAGATAAACATATGAATGAAAATCCAAGAAATATTAACAAAATATAGAGAATGCAACAACCATTTAAATAAATATTAGAAATACAAGAAATATTAACAAAATATAAAAATTGCAAGAAACATTTAAATAAATATGGAAGTACAAGAAATATTAACAAAATATAAAAATTGCAAGAAACATTTAAATAAATATGGAAATACAAGAAATATTAACAAAATATACAAATTGCATGAAACATTTAAATTAAAATTAATAGGACATTAAAATTAATATAATGAAAATTACAAATAATTTACCTCATCGCTTAGATTTTCCCCGCTTCTTTGGTTATTCATCGCTTTAGTGAGAGCATCTCTCCATTTCCCCAACTCTTTGTTGAGAATTTTCCACCGACTAGACAATGCCATTTCTGTACAGGTGGAACCCGATCTTTCAACAAATTCGCGATGAATTTTTTTCCACATTTGACTGAATTTCATCTCATTACCCGATATGGGATCATGACTAATTTGGATCCAACACTCACACAACAAGACATCTTCCATGATGCTCCATGCCCCTCCGGTTTCTTGAGAAAAAGCCATAATATGATAGAGAAAAATTAAACTTGAAAGTGAAAAAAATATGGAGTAGAAAATGAAAAAAATATGGAGTAGAAAGTGAATAATAGTTGGAGGAGGAGAAAATGTATGAGGATTTGTTGTTAAAAATGAAGAGGATTGATTGGTATTTATAGAAAAAAATTCAGTAATTTTTGGGAATTTTTTTAAATTTTTTCCGAATTTTTTTCATAATTATTGGCCTTGAAAAATTCATGGGCGTTGGATTGGATGACAAAAGCAATCGGAAGGACCAGAAGCTGCCACGTGGCGTATGACCGTTGGGGAAAAGCTGATGCGCGCGCAGCAAATTTTTTTTAACGTTGGCGCGTGCAACGCACGCGCCAACGTTAAAAAAAATTTGAATTGCGCTTGCTGACGTCACGCTGGCGTAAGCGATGACGTCAGCGCGCCTTCAGGCCAGCACTCGGGCTGATTCTGCCTTCGGGCCTGCCCAGGCAGGTGGACCCCAGAGTTGCCCGGGCTGGACTTTGTTGTTGGAAATGGATTTTGGAGTTTTAACCCCCCCAAGCCCTTGCCCTAGGGGGCTGCTGGAAGTGCTCTAAGGAATGGTGGTAATATAGCATGATCATTTTAAAAAATAAAGTAGTTAGATCTCAGCCATTTCTGTACAGAGAAAGCAGCAAATGAAGCCATGAGATTTCCAAAAGCAAGAACATTACATATACAACTGAGTCTGTCCCATCTCTTTAGAGCACCCATCTCAAGCTAATAAAACTGTTATTTTCTGTCATACATAAAATGTATCAAGATTTCATCATTTAAATTAAGAATTGCATATCTGCTATATATATATATATATATATGAATGTGTAGTCTGAAATTTGGCTGCACACATACATATCTGGTTTTTGAGGCTGGCCCAATTTTCAGTCTTTGATATATTATATAGAGATTTTCTATTTAAACCCCGTACTTCTCTTTGTTCACCCCAATACTTGAATTATTAAACTGTAAGTTTTATTATTGTATAAAAAGACAAAAAAGGTCATCTAACTTAATAATTAACCCTAGTACATCTATACACACACCCCACACACCCCAACTTCCTGTTTACAAACTCACTCACTCACTCTCTCTCTCTCTCTCTCTCTCTCTCTCTCTCTCTCTCAAGTTCTCAACTAAACAATACCTAAGTGTTGGAATTCCAGTTACAGTTCTTGGAGAGAGGTAAAGTTGTTCTCTTTCTCTAGAAAGTATTAAATTTCAGGTTTGGGGTTCCATTTGTTTGTGTTTTTTTCTGCTGAGATCAAAGAAAATTGTGGGGTTTAAATAGAAAATCTCTTTTATTTCTTATTTTTTCAGTTTGGGGTGTATTTAAGGGTAGTTTGGGAAGATAATGAGGTTTTCTTAGAAATTGTGAAAATTTAAATTAAAAGATGGGGTGAACTTAGAACATGGGGTGAACTAAGAGAAGTGTGGAGTTTAAATAGAAAATTGTGCAAAGGTAGAGGAATCTTACATTGATCCTTGTTTTTATGTTAGAGGTGTAATATCTCTGTAGATTTGGCTATGTCTGTTTATAAGTATATAGATTAAGTTGTGTAAGTCCATATATATGACAGAAAAGTAGAAAAAAGAAAAAGCTAGTGGTATAATCTTTGAAATAAAAGTAAATCCATCTTTGTACAGAAAAAAAAAACCAACTACATTTAAAAATAAAAATAAAAAGTCTATCCAAAAAGAGGATTTGAGACCTCCAATTCCCATACATTGAAAAAACAACTGAATTGTCCCATCTTTAGAGCACACCTAAGAACAAGATTCATAGTCAGGGACGGACCCACAGTGGGGTCAATGGGGTCAAACGACCCTATGGACTCCATGGAAATAAGCTTGAAGGTCCCTTTAAGCTGACTGTGTGACCCCATGGATGCCCTCCACTTGCTTGTTGTTTGGCCTGAACGAAATGGCTGCTGCATGAGGAAGAAGAAGAAGCAGCGAATGCTGGGTAAAACGACGTCGTTTTAGCCTAGCGAATTTCTTTCTTTTTTTAAATGACCTGGCCAAAACGACGTCGTTTTGGTCCAGGTCTTTAAAAATAAAAATAAAAACAACCCAGCTATTCTAATACCCCTCCACACTCGATCCCAGCAACTCCCAAAACCCCTATCCTGAACCCTCCATCCCCCTCCCCCCCCCCCCCCCCCCCCCCCACCCCCCCCCCCCCCACAACACACACACACACACACACACACCCCCAACAAAACCTTTAAACCCATCTCCTCAATTGTTGCCGCCACTGCCAAAAGCTTGCCGCTACATCCACCACATAACAATTCAAGTAAATTCTAACTCTAAGCCTAAATTAATTGAATTGAAATTATGATTTTATTATTTTATTTTGATTTATTGGATGTTTCATATATGAATTTTTTTGTAGTTCATTGGTACAAATTTAGTGTTCTCTTTAATTGATGTGAGTTATTACTTCAAAACAAAATGGGAGATCAATTGTTGAGTGATAATTTGCTTGTTTACATTGAGAATGATATTTTTGCTTGTATTAAAAATGAAGTTATAATGCTACGTTTTCAAAATATGAAATCTCATCGTGGACAATTGTAGTTTGTAATGTTGTTTTTTTATATGAATTATGAACGAACGTTTCATTTCTAATGTTATTTTTATCTATAAAAAATTTCGAACTTTTACATTATGACTCCATAAGGTAAGATTTCTGGGTCCGTCACTGTTCACAGTAACAGAAAGAAGATAGAGTTTCTTCAACTAATAAAGCTGTTCTTTTCTGTGATGCCACCATCTCCACCTGCAAAAAAAGTAACCAAAAAAGCATGGCTTAGCATTAAGCAATGAGAGAGAGAGAGAGAGAGAGAGAGAGAGAGAGAGAGAGAGAGAGAGAGAGAGAGATTTATGATCTAAGAAAAAAAGCATTAATGAGAGGGAGAGAGATTGAAAGCTTTAATATATCTAAAGCTGTCTTGACAAACACTTTAGATCACTCTTACCAAGTTTCAGAATTACCACTCACCTTTTCAGCCTAACTTTGATGGTTAATTTATCTTACTTTTTTTTTTATTGGCCAACTAAAGGCTCTTTTGGACTCGTTACATAATTTTTCACATTCTTTGTTTATAATTTTCAAAATCAAAAGCATATAAGTTAGGTGGAGGAGTATACTATAACTCCAAAACCAAAATAAATGTGATTAACAATTCATGTTCACAGTCTGACAAGATAACATTTTATTGATCAACACATAACTCACCAATAGTAATTCCATCTGGGTCGAACTTTGGACATCCGGTTCTGACCATACGGGTGGTCCGTTTCAGCTCTTTGGGTGTTCCGGAAAGCACAGCACCCAATTGAATAGATTCCAATGAGGACCACAAGCATGACAATGTTGAGGACAGAGAGCTTGTGCCAGTCTCTTTTGCTGTCTTCAAGCACTCCAGCTTTGCATGAATCGCACTCGTAGCATAACAAATTGGGCGCATTGTTCCACCGGTAGCAGTCTGGGTCTTGACTCACTGTGGATGCCATGTTGTAATTGCATAATGTTGGTGGCTTACAACAACCAGACTGCATATAACATACAAATATGCACCCCAAATCATTAAATTATTACAAGCTTTAGAATGAGCTAGTAAGTCTTTACACACGACACGACATGAACTTTAGACATTAAACTTCAAGAAGATACTGTTCAGCATAGAAAATTTTATTGACAGAACAACATATCCTTCCACTGTTCAGTGGAAGTGTGATAATGGTTAAGACTTCTCAGACAACCACACACGCAGTGCAGCCATAATCTGATGCTTTGCATTGAATTCCTAGAGAACACACACACCTACCTACCTAACTTCTGCACCACACATCCCCATCATCCCAGGATTATCAAGAATCAAGAAAGTCCCCTTTTTTTTTCCTTCTAGATTATGCTTCAAGTTTCAGCTTATGAAATTAAGATTGAACCCACAGAAAACCCAGTTCAAGATTTAGACAAAAATAAACAAATACAACAAGAAATGAAAGATTAAGTAACAGAGATTCAGGCAAAATCAAAAGCAAAGAATTTTTCGAAACGAAGTAATAAAAGAGAGAAACATATCATACCATCAGAGACATCAACTCCTTCTGAAGCCTACAACAACATTGAAACAAACCAAGTTTAGTTGCGAATTGAATTATCTCGGGATCCAAACAGCGAATTCAAGAGAAGGACTGACCTTTGTGAAACGGAGGTGGTGTCGACGGGGATGGGAGAAGCAGGGGCCTTTTTCTGAGTAGTTGCGGGTGTTTGGCGCTGACGCTAGGGCTGCACGACCGACGAGTTATCGGCCGTTGGATTGGGGCGGACCTCCATGCTCACGGTGATCAATCGCCTTTCTGATCGACGGTTGCTATTCAACTTAACGGTTTCTGCAGTGGTGGTGGTAAATGGTAATGAGGCTGTCTTTCTGTTTTTTCTTTTATTTATTTTTGTTTTTAAAATTTATGAATGAGAGACTATAATGGGAGCACGACCTGCTGTTGGTGTGACTGATTATAATCGCTCATTAAATCATCATAATATTATAATTTTTTAAAAAACAAAAACAAAAAAAGGTGATAATGTAATTTGGAGTAAATTATTTTATAATAATTAGTTTATAGAATAAGTTGGACTTAATTAATAAGAAGATAATATCAAATATTTTATTGGAGGGTAGTGTACAAGTATGGCAATCACATAGCTGGAATGAAGACTGAAAAAGATGGCAATGGAGGAAAATAGGAATCTTTTGATGCCATTTGTGTAGAAGGGTTCTTATTAAAGATTGAAATTGAAGCATTAGCAACAGTTGTGAACAATATTGACATTAAACCGCATATTACAAATCTGAACATCAAATCAATCAAGCATCTTAGTTATTAGTTGAATGATCTTCTTTCCTTATTGGGAGGCAAGCCAAATTAGTAGAAGCTAGTGTTTGCGTGTTACAAAGTTCACAGAGAATGTTAGAGTCAATCATGCATGCAAATATTAACGACTAGGATGAATTAAAGAGCGTGTGTGCGACTGATCCTAACAATGCTCGTGAACTCACAACCCGACTACTGTGTAGGATTCATTTGTAGTCTTTTATCTCTTGGGTATAAAAATTATATTTCTAAAAATGAAATTGTATATGTAAAGTACAATATGTGATGCCTAAAAGAGCAAAAAATACACCACCATCGTGCATAGCAGACCATATATGAGTCATCCTATCCTCTGTAACTCTGTCGCTGCAAATGCTCAACCACATATGATGTACACAAAAGAAGAAGAGGAAGAAGAAAAAGGTTAGCAGCATGTCATATGATCCAACTCCATCAACTTCTTCATTTTCCATTGCCAAATGAAAACTCAGACATAGTAATGTTAACTTCATGCTGAGTACGAATCCCAGGCGGTGCCGGAGGCAATTGGGTTGTTGAACTAGGCTCTTGATCCAGTTCCCTAATCTCTTCTGGGTCACTAGGTCCATCAGTTTCCCAATGATCTAATTCAAGGTTTGATGCTCTTGGAGATTCATAATAGCCATCAGCATCGCTGCGGTTGTTGTGCTTGTGCAGCAGACAGACCGGGGACATGCGCATGCCGTGGCTGGGAGTTCCCGGCGTACTTAAGAATGGTGTGTTAGAGTGTGAATGATGGTTGAGTTTTGTGTTCTTTTTGGCTTCGTTGTGCCAGCTCTTCAATGCTTCTGCCACTTCCTCATTGAAAACGGTGCGTTTCATTGTAGAACCCATCTGTTTGAGTTTGATCAAACAAAACAAAGTTAACCGATGTTAAATCAATTGGGATTCACTTGCAGCCTGCTGGGACTTTTTTTGTTTTTTTTCTCTCTCTAATTTTCATGTGCACAATTTAAAATCTGATATTGAAAGTGAGATCATTTTCACCTGTGTTACTAGAGCATAGAAAGGCAGAGTCACATAACTGCATAAAAATTGTATAATGACCCTGAGGAGATCACCCAAAAAAAGGAATTGTGTGCATTAGCAAAAAAAATTGTGCTCATTGAATGATTAACATATGGATTTGTACAAATTTGTTTTAGTGTGTAGAGCTCACTGCTCACCCCATTGAGATCCTGATCACGATATCTTCGGTGCGCTGGTGGAAGCAAGAAGCTATCCCAAACTCATACTGAAGGAGAGAAAATCAATTATTTAGGTTATGAAAACTAAAGAAAGCTCTATTTCAATGGTTAAAGTATCTTTTGGTTAACATCTAATCTTAAGTATAAGCAGATCTTTGTAAATGTGGTCATTTTTACTTACTGTACTAAATGCAAAGAAGGCCAGCTGAAACGCATTCTGCAATGAAGAGGAAGAAATAACAAAAGAGCAGCATGTAAAAATACAAACAAGTATGACTGTATAAGATAATATAATATCCGTGAATTGAAGCTAGACATATGAATTTTAGATGCATATTTTGAAGTACCTGAAACAGAACAAAGTGGATGAGAAACAGCATGAAGCGAGGGCTTCCAAACCAGAAGAGGTGATCGCCGGGTTGAACAAGAGGGGCACCCTTCACCACATCCCCTCTCTCCTGAATCCTCAGCCCCATCATTGATATAATCACTTGTAGTTTTGTTCCCACCAGCAGGATTATCTACAAGATTTTTAACACTATCAGGATTTTCTGTTTTGCTCACAACCCTTAAATTTATGTGGCCTGCAACTGCAATGGCAATAGTCAAAAGGGAATGCATGATACTTGGATGATGAATTTTGTATTTGAACTTACAATTAAAGGGATAAATGGTAGCCAAAAATAAGCATACCATCCTGTCCAAAGAGGAAACATTTCTTTGTCAGTAAATTCCCAAAATTTTCAGGACAATTTTCAGAATCAGTTATATATATAAATAAAAAAAAGGATTTTACAATAACACTAGAAACAGATTAGACCTAATAGAATATCTCATTTACCATATGTGTTGGAAAGCAAGAACAGCACTGCAGAGAACCATATAATTGGGCTGCATCCATGAAATATAAAGTTAAGTTTGTAAGACAGAGTTAAACAAAGAACCTAATGACTTTAGACACTACAGAACACCAACCTGATCTCCACAACAACTTTGAAATCCTCTTCAAGTGATCTGCTTATGTACTTCTGAAAATCAAATGTCGTTTCACTGCCTGGTGTCAAATGTGCCTGAAATCACAAAACATAGAATTTGAGTCCATTTATGACCTGCATCTTGAATCCCATTTAAGGCTTTGCGTATGCAAATGAATTAGGCAACTGTTTTTCGTACCATGATGAATCCATGCCTCAGAGTTAGGTAATCAACCTTAGTAACCGACTGGAAGAGCTGCCTGAAGAAAGACACCTGGAAGGGAAAAAAGAGAAACTTTGAGACATTAGGTCAAGCAATTTTATGTAAGTTGAGAAGCTTAGGAGTGTGTTTCTGAAGTTGACATGCAAGGTTTCTTGCTGACAGAACTTGGTAACAAAGCTCAACTTCACGGAAGTATGTTACTTACAATCCAAAGGGTCAATGGTGACCTGAATTTCAAATGTCTCTGTCCAAATGATGTGTCCCTTGCAAACCTAAACCTTTCTGGATCTGCAGTACAAATAAATTAATGAGTTATAATCCAAGAAGTGCCCTTGATGGTTAATTGGAAAATATTCTTATAATTAGTCATGAGAAACCTATATCTGTGAACAAAGTTTGTAGGAAGAAAATTATAATTTACAGGAAAACAAAAAAATAATAATAATAGTCTACAGAAAAGTTCCAGCAAGACGATGTATTAAAGCCAACCTGGACACCAACTAATCATTCTTTGGGAAAGAAAACAAGGAACTAGAAAGTTGATCATATGTCAAGAATGATTGCATGCTTAAACTATTCATCATTTGGGATAGGACCCACTTAGCTTGAAGTAGATAAAATAACTTGGAGCAAAATTACAAACCATTGTGGTACTGATGTTCAATTGACTTTGTCTCTTTCTCCCAAACCTTCCATTTTCTCATCTGTAATCCAAAAAAGATGAAAAATACACTGAAAAGATGAAACACAGAGAGAGAGAGAGAGAGAGAGAGAGAGAGAGAGAGAGAGAGAGAGAGAGAGAGAGAGAGTCTCCAAAGTTGTACTAATTTGCTACTTTACCTTGTATCTTCCCAAAGTCAAGGTAAGGATGCAGTAGAGCACATGAAACAGTGCTAACACAAAGATAAATACGTGCAGTTGGTGAATCCCATAGGCAGACACAAAGGCAACTTTGCCCTGCAAAAATTCACAGTCAATTAGAATTTTAGTGGCCAAAGGATGTTATATATCAGTATGGAAACAGAACCGTTTGCTTCTTACCTCCTCTGAACAATAATCATTTCCTTTTACTGCTAATCTGCGCCTGTAACTGAAGTCAGGATATGAGAAATAAAGAAGTTTCCTACCCTTGTTTTCAGATTTTGACTGTGCTTCCTTACTGCAGGGAAGCCAAGAGTCTCCAATACTTTTTGGTATGCACATACCAGAGATATGATCTTGCAGCACAGTTAGGAGCAAGGATAGAAATCCCAATAGCATGAGCTCTTCAAAGAAATCAAAGAGAACAAATAAATTGTTAGGCTTTGAACAAACATAAATTGCTTTAATTCCAAAAGAAAAAAAAAACTAAATGACTGGATGATGGGGTACCAGATTTAATCTTCTCAAGTGCTTCAACTAGAGCTCTCTTGTGTTTTCTTGTTAACCACTGAAAATGGTGCAAGAACAATGTCAGGTGCAATGATCAACATTGATTTTTAAAGACAAGAAAGTAAATTCAAGCAGGCAGCCAATGCCCAGAACACTAATTCTTTTGCACTCAGATTCATCTGCACCAGTTTAATAAACTGAAAACCCAAATAAACTGAAGGCAGCAGCAAAGCCTTCATCCCAACTACGTTGGATTTGGTTGCATGCATGATCATTAACTGAACAATATTTTTTTATGGGAATGAGGCCAATCAGCTTGAAGCCAATTAGTTAACTAAGCAATCTGGCCTTACCTTTCCTATGAGGTGTATCATATGTTCAATGAAGATTGAAACCGCAAGCAACACAAAACAGACCACAGCAACAGCCCATGTTGGTGTTTCCTCTAGGGAACGCTCTTTACTGAGTTCGGCCATTCGAATTTCTACCCAAAAGCGCTACCAAGATATTCTTGTGAATCTAAATATTATATGTATATAAATGTGATTCTCTATGTTATTTATAAGGGAAATTATGCGTGTTGAAGGGAAAGGGCGGGACAAGAAATTCAAGACATTGTCTTAGACCAGTTATGATGAAAGACTTTTAAGTAACGGCCTAGGGGGTGTATCCAATTCTAACTTTTAAAGACTTTTTTTAAGTGAGTGACTTTCCAAGAGTTGACAACTTCTTAATGACTTTTATATACTTTATAAAGTTAAAGTGACAAACTTTCATATACTTTTGTCATAGAGTTTTATAGACTTTTTAAATACTTATTTTTATATTTATTTTACGAATAGCATTTATCTTTTAATATGTTGAATTAACTAGTTGGCATACATGGAACAAAAAACTAGAAAAAAAAAAACAATTGGATACAATTACGTAAAAGCAAAGAATAGTTATCCTTAACATTAGAAAATAATAAAAATGACAAAGTACAATTATAAAATGACAAAGTGCATTAGAAAATGTACCACAAGGAAATAATTGGCGATCAACTAGCCATGATTCAGGTTTTTTTTTATAAAAAAAATGAAATAACTGTATGAATGCTACCCTAAAATATCATTTGCTTTCTTGTATAACTCCGCAGCAGCAGACACGCTTTGAGATTCCCTTCCCATTCCAACTGCTTGCGCTCCCTGTGTTGCAAAAAATAGCAGAGCATTAACAAAATTCAACTCAATTCAGAACTAAGAAGTCTCTATCTTTAGAAATTTCAAACAAGAAACGCATAGGAAAAGACAAAATTCAACTATCCAATTACAGCCCAAATTGCAAATTTTTTGTATCAAACGGAGAATGAAATTTTGACAGCAATTTCAAAATTAGAATGACTATCTGAGCAGTAAAGTAACGACATTGTTCAAGTTAAAGAAAGGAAATCGCGGCAATGGAGCAACAACATTGTTCAAGTTAGCCATGATTCATTGTTTTTAGTGAGCTTAGCCATGATTCATTTCAATGACGTTGAATAAACCATAATACAAATTATAAAGTCTGGTGTAAATTACCAAGACTTTTGGTAGTAAGAATTAGCTTTAAAAGTATTGAAAAGTCATTTATTTAACAAAGTCTTTAAAAGTCATTAACATTTTGGATACCTCAAAACTTTTAAATACTCTTTAAAACTCCCAATTGAATACAACTAAACTTTTAAAGACTATTTAAAAGTCACAATTGAATACCTTAAGACTTTTAAACTCATTAAAAGTCATTAAAAGTTAGAATTGGATACACCCCCTAAGTCTCTGTCATTCTATGCCGACTTTATCGCCAAGAGCTTATCAAAATTAAGCAAATCAGCAAATTAACTTGGAGATAATTTTCAATATATCCTTTGGAATGAGAAAAGGGGCAAATGGACATCCTCAAAATGACCACTACTAGTTCATAGTGTCGTTCAATTGCGGGTATGAATGATTAGGACATGAACTTGTGGTGGAGAGACAGCTTAAGATTTTTCCTGTTCTGAACTGAAAATGAAGGGCATTTACAAGATTCAAAAGGGTCTTTGGGAGAAATGTCACAAGTTGAATGAAGCGTAGCACCTTATGTCAATTACCACGTGGTACTACCATACTACCGCATTATTTCTCCTTTGTCAGTTCATAATTTTTACAATGCCAGAAAATATAAAAGGGAAAAATCAATATTATTCTTTCTGGGTCAATTAAAGAAAATGACATGATTGGAAGAGTCTATGAACCAAAAAATATTCCAGGAAGTCCACGGGGTATAAGACATACTCATTGCACGCAACCAATTGTGACCCTGCAATGGTTCATGCTATTTGATATTCTAGACAAAACTAATCTTCTTGAGGACCTAAAGGGTACCTAAATTTGCATACAATTGTACTGCAGAAAGACTGAGAAATGTCAAAGAACTTATGTGTGGTTGTCATTCTAGAAAGCTAAACAATACGATGCCATGGAGCTCAGAGGGAGGCAAATGCCAAAGGGTATGGGCCATATGGTGCTGACTGCTTTTAAGGCCATGTTTGGTAGGTTGGACTGAACCAGACTTCTCCAATTAAAATGGATTAAAATCCTATCTGTTGTTTGTTGGGCCTAAATGCACACTGGGACTGGTTGGAACTTGGGCCTCATGTTTTAAGGCCATGTTTCATTCTGCTTTTATTGCTTTCTATATTAAAAACTACACCAGTCAAAAGGCAGGCAGTAAGGTATGGTGGTAATATAGCAAATTTAGATCTCAGCCATTTCTGTACAGAGAAAGCAGCAAATGAAGCCATGAGATTTCCAAAAGCAAGAACATTACATATACAACTGAGTCTGTCCCGTCTCTTTAGCACCCATCTCAAGCTAATAAAACTGTTATTTTATGTCATACATAAAATGTATCAAGATTTCATCATTTAAATTAAGAATTGCATATCTGCTATATATATATATATATATATGAATGTGTAGTCTGAAATTTGGCTGCACACATACATATCTGGTTTTTGAGGCTGGCCCAATTTTCAGTCTTTGATATATTATATAGAGATTTTCTATTTAAATCCCGTACTTCTTTTTGTTCACCCCAATACTTAAATTATTAAACTGTAACTTTTATTATTGTATAAAAAGACAAAAAAGGTCATCTAACTTAATAATTAACCCTAGTACATCTATACACACACCCCACACACCCCAACTTCCTATTTACAAACTCACTCACTCCTCTCTCTCTCTCTCTCTCTCTCTCTCTCTCTCTCTCTCTCTCTCTCTCTCTCTCTCTCTCTCTCTCTCTCTCTCAAGTTCTCAACTAAACAATACCTAAGTGTTGGAATTCCAGTTACAGTTCTTGGAGAAAGGTAAAGTTGTTCTCTTTCTCTAGAAAGTATTAAATTTCGGATTTGGGGTTCCATTTGTTTGTGTTTTTTTCTGCTGGGATCAAAGAAAATTGTGGGGTTTAAATAGAAAATCTCTTTTATTTCTTATTTTTTTCAATTTGGGGTGTATTTAAAGGTAGTTTGGGAAGATAATGGGGTTTTCTTAGAAATTGTGAAAATTTAAATTAAAAGATGGGGTGAACTTAGAACATGGGGTGAACTAAGAGAAGTGTGGAGTTTAAATAGAAAATTGTGCAAAGGTAGAGGAATCTTACATTGATCATTGTTTTTATGTTAGAGGTGTAATATCTCTGTAGATTTGGTTATGTCTGTTTATAAGTATATAGATTAAGTTGTGTAAGTCCATATATGACAGAAAAGTAGAAAAAAGAAAAAGCTAGTGGTATAATCTTTGAAATAAAAGTAAATCCATCTTTGTACAGAAAAAAAAAAACCAACTACATTTAAAAATAAAAATTAAAAGTCTATCCAAAAAGAGGATTTGAGACCTCCAATTCCCATACATTGAAAAAACAACTGAATTGTCCCATCTTTAGAGCACACCTAAGAACAAGATTCATAGTCAGGGACGGACCCACAGTGGGGTCAATGGGGTCAAACGACCCTATGGACTCCATGGAAATAAGCTTGAAAGTCCCTTTAAGCTGACTGTGCGACCCCATGGATGCCCTCCACTTGCTTGTTGTTTGGCCTGAACGAAATGGCTGCTGCATGAGGAAGAAGAAGAAGCAGCGCGCTGCTTCATTTTTTGTTAAAATGCTAGGTAAAACGACGTCGTTTTAGCCTAGCGAATTTCTTTCTTTTTTTAAATGACCTGGCCAAAACGACGTCATTTTGGTCCAGGTCTTTAAAAATAAAAATTAAAACAGCCCAGCTATTCTAATACCCCTCCACACCCGATCCCAGCAACTCCCAATAACCCCCCCCCCCCCCCCCCCCCCCCCCACACACACACACCCAACAAACTCCTCAATTGTTGCCGCCACTGCCCAAAGCTTGCCGCTACATCCACCACATAACAATTCAAGTAAATTCTAACTCTAAGCCTAAATTAATTGAATTGAAATTATGATTTTATTATTTTATTTTGATTTATTGGATGTTTCATATATGAATTTTTTTGTAGTTCATTGGTACAAATTTAGTGTTCTCTTTAATTGATGTGAGTTATTACTTCGAAACAAAATGGGAGATCAATTGTTGAGTGATAATTTGCTTGTTTACGTTGAGAATGATATTTTGCTTGTATTAAAAACGAAGTTATAATGCTACGTTTTCAAAATATGAAATCTCGTCGTGGACAATTGTAGTTTGTAATGTTGTTTTTTTATATGAATTATGAACGAACGTTTCATTTCTAATGTTATTTTGATCTATAAAAAATTTCGAACTTTTACATTATGACCCCATAAGGTAAGATTTCTGGGTCCGTCCCTGTTCACAGTAACAGAAAGAAGATAGAGTTTCTTCAACTAATAAAGCTGTTCTTTTCTGTGATGCCACCATCTCCACCTGCAAAAAAGTAACCAAAAAAGCATGGCTTAGCATTAAGCAATGAGACACAGAGAGAGAGATTTATGACCTAAGATAAAAAGCATTAATGAGAGGGAGAGAGATTGAAAGCTTTAATATATCTAAAGCTGTCTTGACAAACACTTCAGATCACTCTTACCAAGTTTCAGAATTACCACTCACCTTTTCAGCCTAACTTTGATGGTTAATTTATCTTACTTTTTTTTTTAATTGGCCAACTAAAGGCTCTTTTGGACTCGTTACATAATTTTTCACATTCTTTGTTTATAATTTTCAAAATCAAAAGCATATAAGTTAGGTGGAGGAGTATACTATAACTCCAAAACCAAAATAAATGTGATTAACAATTCATGTTCACAGTCTGACAAGATAACATTTTACTGATCAACACGTAACTCACCAATAGTAATTCCATCTGGGTCGAACTTTGGACATCCGGTTCTGACCATACGGGTGGTCCGTTTCAGCTCTTTGGGTGTTCTGGAAAGCACAGCACCCAATTGAATAGATTCCAATGAGGACCACAAGCATGACAATGTTGAGGACAGAGAGCTTGTGCCAGTCTCTTTTGCTGTCTTCAAGCACTCCAGCTTTGCATGAATCGCACTCGTAGCATAACAAATTGGGCCACCGGTAGCAGTCCGGGTCTTGACTCACTGTGGTTGCCATGTTGTAATTGCATAATGTTGGTGGCTTACAACAACCAGACTGCATATAACATACATATATGCACCCCAAATCATTAAATTATTACAAGCTTTAGAATGAGCTAGTAAGTCTTTACACACGACATGAACTTTTCATCTCATAACTGAAATGAAAAGTAACAAGAAATAAGGTCACCAATTCATCAAATGGACTCCTATTAGACATTAAACTTCAAGAAGATACTGTTCAGCATAGAAAATTTTATTGACAGAACAACATATCTTTCCAGTGTTCAGTGGAAGTGTGATAATGGTTAAGACTTCTCAGACAACCACACACGCAGTGCAGCTATAATCTGATGCTTTGCATTGAATTCCTAGAGAACACACACACCTACCTACCTAACTTCTGCACCACACATCCCCATCATCCCAGGATTATCAAGAATCAAGAAAGTCCCCTTTTTTTTTTCCTTCTAGATTATGCTTCAAGTTTCAGCTTATGAAATTAAGATTGAACCCACAGAAAACCCAGTTCAAGATTTAGACAAAAATAAACAAATACAACAAGAAATGAAATATTAAGTAACAGAGATTCAGGCAAAATCAAAAGCAAAGAATTTTTCGAAACGAAGTAATAAAAGAGAGAAACATATCATACCATCAGCGACATCAACTCCTTCTGAAGCCTACAACAACATTGAAACAAACCAAGTTTAGTTGCGAATTGAATTATCTCGGGATCCAAACAGCGAATTCAAGAGAAGGACTGACCTTTGTGAAACGGAGGTGGTGTCGACGGGGATGGGAGAAGCAGGGGCCTTTTTCTGAGTAGTTGCGGGTGTTTGGCGCTGACGCTGGGGCTGCACGACCGACGAGTTATCGGCCGTTGGATTGGGGCGGACCTCCATGCTCACGGTGATCAATCGCCTTTCTGATCGACGGTTGCTATTCAACTTAACGGTTTCGGCAGCGGTGGTGGTAAACGGTAATGAGGCTGTCTTTCTGTTTTTTCTTTTATTTATTTTTGTTTTTAAAGATTGAAATTGAAGCATTAGCAACAGTTGTGAACAATAATGACATTACACAATCTAAGGGGATAGAAAGGAATCTCACTCACACAAAACCACATATTACAAATCTGAACATCAAATCAATCAAGCATCTTAGTTATTAGTTGAATGATCTTCTTTGGTTATTGGGAGGCAAGCCAAAGTAGTAGAAGCTAGTGTTTGCGTGTTACAAATTTCATAGAGAATGTTAGAGTCAATCATGCATGCAAATATTAACGACTAGGATGAATTAAAGAGCGTGTGTGCGACTGATCCTAACAATGCTCGTGAACTCACAACCCGACTACTGTGTAGGATTCATTTGTAGTCTTTTATCTCTTGGGTATGAAAATTATATTTCTAAAAGTGAAATTGAATATGTAAAGTACAATACGTGATGCCTAAAAGAGCAGAAAATACACTACCATCGTGCATAGCACACAATATCCTACACGCAATACAAATTAATGAAATCATCCCTATATGATGTACACAAAAGAAGATGAGGAAGAAGAAAAGGGTTAACAGCATGTCATATGATCCAACTCCATCAACTTCTTCATTTTCCTTTGCCAAATGAAAACTCAGACAGGCTAATGTTAACTTCATGCTGAGTACGAATCCCAGGCGGTGCCGGAGGCAATTGGGTTGTTGAACTAGGCTCTTGATCCAGTTCCCTAATCTCTTCTGGGTCACTAGGTCCAGCATTGTTGTTGTTTAGGGAATGTGAAGACTCTTCAGTTTCCCAATGATCTAATTCAAGGTTTGATGCTCTTGGAGATACATAATAGCCATCACCATCGCTGCGGTTGTTGTGCTTGTGCAGCAGATGGACCGGGGACATGCGCATGTCGTGGCTCGGAGTTTCCGGCGTACTTGAGAATGGTGTGTTTGACTGTGAATGATGGCTGAGTTTTGTGTTCTTTTTGGCTTTGTTGTGCCAGCTCTTCAGTGCTCCTGCCACTTCCTCATTGAAAACGGTGCGTTTCATGGTAGAACCCATCTGTTTGAGTTTGATCAAACAAAACAAAGTTAACAGATGTTAAATCAATTGGGATTCACTTGTAGCCTGCTGGGACTTTTTTTGTTTTTTTTTTTTCTCTCCAATTTTCATGTGCACAATTTAAAATCTGATATTGAAAGTGAGATCATTTTCACCTGTGTCACTAGAGCATAGAGAGGCAGAGTCACATAACTGCATAAAAATTGTATAATGACCCTGAGGAGAGATCACCCGAAAAAAGGAATTGTGTGCATTAGCCAAAAAAATTGTGCTCATTGAATGATTAACATATGGATTTGTACAAATTTGTTTTAGTGTGTAAAGCTCACTGCTCACCCCATTGAGATCCTGATAACGATATCTTCGGTGCGCTCATGGAAGCAAGAAGCTATCCCAAACTCATACTGAAGGAGAGAAAATCAATTATTTAGGTTATGAAAACTACAGAGAGCTCTAAGTATAAGCAGATCTTTGTAAATGTGGTCATTTTTACTTACTGTACTAAAAGCAAAGAAGGCCAGCTGAAATGCATTCTGCATGTAAAAATACAAACAAGCATGACTGTATATGATAATATAATATCCGTGAATTGAAGCTTTACATATGAATTTTAGATGCATATTTTGAAGTACCTGAAACAGAACAAAGTGGATGAGAAACAGCATGAAGCGAGGGCTTCCAAACCAGAAGAGGTGATCGCCGGGTTGAACAAGAGGGGCACCCTTCACCACATCCCCTCTCTCCTGAATCCTCAGCCCCATCATTGATATAATCACTTGTAGTTTTGTTCCCACCAGCAGGATTATCTACAAGATTTTTAACACTATCAGGATTTTCTGTTTTGCTCACAACCCTTAAATTTATGTGGCCTGCAACTGCAATGGCAATAGTCAAAAGGGAATGCATGATACTTGGATGATGAATTTTGTATTTGAACTTACAATTAAAGGGATAAATGGTAGCCAAAAATAAGCATACCATCCTGTCCAAAGAGGAAACATTTCTTTGTCAGTAAATTCCCAAACTTTTCAGGACAATTTTCAGAATCAGTTATATATATAAATAAAAAAAAGGATTTTACAATAACACTAGAAACAGATTAGACCTAATAGAATATCTCATTTACCATATGTGTTGGAAAGCAAGAACAGCACTGCAGAGAACCATATAATTGGGCTGCATCCATGAAATATAAAGTTAAGTTTGTAAGACAGAGTTAAACAAAGAACCTAATGACTTTAGACACTACAGAACACCAACCTGATCTCCACAACAACTTTGAAATCCTCTTCAAGTGATCTGCTTATGTACTTCTGAAAATCAAATGTCGTTTCACTGCCTGGTGTCAAATGTGCCTGAAATCACAAAACATAGAATTTGAGTCCACTTATGACCTGCATCTTGAATCCCATTTAAGGCTTTGCGTATGCAAATGAATTAGGCAACTGTTTTTCTTACCGTGATAAATCCATGCCTCAGAGTTAGGTAATCAACCTTAGTAACTGACTGGAAGAGCTGCCTGAAGAAAGACACCTGGAAGGGAAAAAAGAGAAACTTTGAGACATTTGGTCAAGCAATTTTATGTAAGTTGAGAAGCTTAGGGGTGTGTTCCTGAAGTTGACATCAAGGTTTCTTGCTAACAGAACTTGGGAACAATGTTGAAGTGAGTCTCCTAATTAATCAAGGAGATTTATTTCCTTGATTAATTAAGGGATTTACTTTCCTATTTTTATATAATTAGGAGATACTTTCATAATCCTTTACTATATCTAATTCATTGTAAAACACTCATGTAAACTATTATATATAACTCCTTATGGAGAAGAATAATAAAAAAAAAGAACCTAACATATTAAAACCCATATTCATATTCAACTTCACGGAAGTATGTTACTTACAATCCAAAGTGTCCATGGTGACCTGAATTTCAAATGTCTCTGTCCAAATGATGTGTCCCTTGCAAACCTAAACCTTTCTGGATCTGCAATACAAATAATTTAATGAGTTATAATCCAAGAAGTGCCCTTGATGGTTAATTGGAAAATATTCTTATAATTAGTCATGAGAAGCCTAAATCTGTGAACAAAGTTTGTAGGAAGAAAATTATAATTTACAGGAAAAAAATAATAATAATAGTCTACAGAAAAGTTCCAGCAAGACGATGTATTAAAGCCAACCTGGACACCAACTAATCATTCTTTGGGAAAGAAAAAAAGGAACTAGAAAGTTGATCATATGTCAAGAATGATTGCATGCTTAAACTATTCATCATTTGGGATAGGACCCACTTAGCTTGAAGTAGATAAAATAACTTGGAGCAAAATTACAAACCATTGTGGTACTGATGTTCAATTGACTTTGTCTCTTTCTCCCAAACCTTCCATTTTCTCATCTGTAATCCAAAAAAGATGAAAAATACACTGAAAAGATGAAACACAGAGAGAGAGAGAGAGAGAGAGAGAGAGAGTCTCCAAAGTTGTATTAATTTGCTACTTTACCTTGTATCTTCCCAAAGTCAAGGTAAGGATGCAGTAGAGCACATGAAAAAGTGCTAACACAAAGATAAATACATGCAGTTGGTGAATCCCATAGGCAGACACAAAGGCAACTTTGCCCTGCAAAAATTCACAGTCAATTAGAATTTTAGTGGCCAAAGGATGTTATATATCAGTATGGAAACAGAACCGTTTGCTTCTTACCTCCTCTGAACAATAATCATTTCCTTTTACTGCTAATCTGCGCCTGTAACTGAAGTCAGGATCTGAGAAATAAAGAAGTTTCCTACCCTTGTTTTCAGATTTTGACTCTGCTTCCTTACTGCAGGGAAGCCAAGAGTCTCCAATACTTTTTGGTATGCATATATCAGAGATATGATCTTGCAGCACAGTTAGGAGCAAGGATAGAAATCCCAATAGCATGAGCTCTTCAAAGAAATCAAAGAGAACAAATAAATTGTTAGGCTTTGAACAAACATAAATTGCTTTAATTCCAAAAGAAAAAAAAAACTAAATGACCGGATGATGGGGTACCAGATTTAATCTTCTCAAGTGCTTCAACTAGAGCTCTCTTGTGTTTTCTTGTTAACCACTGAAAATGGTGCAAGAACAATGTCAGGTGCAATGATCAACATTGATGTTTAAAGACAAGAAAGTAAATTCAAGCAGGCAGCCAATGCCCAGAACACTAATTCTTGTGCACTCAGATTCATCTGCACCAGTTTAACAAACTGAAAACCCAAATAAACTGAACGCAGCATCAAAGCCTTCATCCCAACTACATGGGATTTGGTTGCATGCATGATCTTTAACTGAACAATTAATTTTTATGGGAATGAGGCCAATCAGCTTGAAGCCAATTAACTATGAAATCTGGCCTTACCTTTCCTATTAGGTGTATGATATGTTCAATGAATATTGAAACTGTAAGCAACACAAAACAGACCACAGCAACAGCCCACGTTGGTGTTTCCTCTAGGGAACGCTCTTTACTGAGTTCGGCCATTCGAATATCTACTCAAAAGAGCTACCAAGATATTCTTGTGAATCTAAATATTATATGTATATAAATGTGTTTCTCTTTGTTATTTATAAGGGAAATTATGTGTGTTGAAGGGAAAGGGCAGGACAGGAAATTGAAGACATTGTCTAAGACCAGTTATGATGAAAGACTTTTAAGTAACAGCCTAATGCTAAAATATGAATACAGGTTTTCAATATGTTCAGATATTTTATTCTTCTCCATAAGGAGGTATATATATGAGTTTACAGAGTGCTTTACAAGGAATAATATTCTATCAGTAATTAGGAAAGTAAATCCTAATTATACACAGGTTTGTCAACTAAATAGAATGGGAAAGTAAATCCCTTAATTAATCAAGGAAATACATCTCCTTGATTAATTAGGAGACTCACGTCAACACTCCTCCTCAAGTTGGTGCATATACGTCACCAATGCCCAACTTGGTAAGTGAGTCATAAAACACTCTGCTACAAACAGCTTTGGTTAAGATATCAGCTAATTGATCTTCTGATTTTACAAATGGTAGGCGGATGATTTTCTTCTCAATTTTTTCTTTGATAAAATGTCTATCCACCTCAACATGTTTGGTTCGATCACGTTGAACTGGATTATGGGCAATATCAATAGCTGACTTGTTGTCACAATGCAACTCCATTGGCTTTTCTGGCTTGAAACCCAATTCTGTCAAGAGTCTTCTGATCCATAGCAATTCACAAACTCCATGAGCCATTCCTCGATACTCTGCTTCTGCACTAGACCGAGAAACCACATTTTATTTTTTACTCCGCCAAGTGACTAGATTACCTCCCACGAAGGTGAAGTAGCCTGAAGTAGAGCGTCTGTCAATAATGGATCCAGCCCAATCAGCATCTGTATATCCCACAACTTCAAGATCTCTATTTTTTGAGAACATTAATCCTTTTCCCGGGGCTAACTTTAAATACCTTAAGATTCGATCAACTGCATTCCTATGAGACACATTGGGTGAATGCATAAACTGGCTAACCACACTCACAGCATATGCAATATCTGGTCTTGTGTGGGCCAAGTATATTAATCTTCCAACAAGGCGTTGGTACTGTTCCTTATTGGTTGGTTCTTGATCCATACCTTCGCACAATTTGTGATTCATCTCGATTGGTGTGTCAGCAGGCTTACATGAAAGCAATCTTGTTTCAGCAAGTAGATCTAATACATACTTTCTTTGTGACAGAAATATACCATTTGTGGACCTTGCTACTTCGATTCCAAGAAAGTACTTCAGATCACCTAAATCCTTCATCTCAAATTCCTGAGACAAATACTTCTGCAGTTTCAATTGCTCTCCTATGTCGTTTCCAGTCACAACTATGTCATCTACATAGACAATCAGTGCAGTGATCTTCTTTCCATCACGCTTCAAGAACAAAGTGTGATCCGAATGACTCTGTGTATATCCAAAAAACTTCATGGATTTAGTGAATCTACCAAACCAAGCTCTGGGAGACTGCTTTAATCCATACAATGATTTTTTGAGCTTGCAAACTTGATTCTCCTTGTCACAAGTGAAGTTACATCCTGGTGGTAAATCCATATATACTTCTTCTTCTAGATCTCCATGTAAGAATGCATTCTTTACATCAAACTGATGTAATGGCCAATCGAGATTTGCTGCTAGAGACAGGAGGACCCTGATAGTTTTGATCTTGGCTACTGGAGCAAAGGTTTCTTGGTAGTCTATCCCATATCTCTGTGTGTATCCCTTTGCCACCAATCTGGCTTTATATCTTTCAATAGATCCATCTGCCTTGAGTTTCACAGTATAGATCCACCTGCATCCCACTGTCTTCTTTCCATGAGGTAATGGCACAAGTTCCCATGTGCCGTTCTTCTGGAGAGCTCGCATTTCTTCATTCATGGCTTCTTTCCATTTTTGGTCTTCTAGTGCTTCAGTTACACTATTAGGAACAGGTATGTCGGCTAGCTGCTTCACAAAGTGTACCCGTGACTCAGATAATCTGGTGAGGGATACATAATTGTTGATGGGATATTTCCCCTTTGCATGAAGATCTGCTTCGTAGTGAACCGGGGATTTACCACGGTTCCTTCTTTTTGGAATTTGATATGTAGGCTCTGCGCCTTCTGAAATGCAATCAGTTATTTCATTAATGTTATCAGTTTCAGGTAGAGAAGTTACCTGAATGACGTCCTTAGCAGATGATTGGTGTGGTACTGGAGCTGAAGAATTCTCCGGGGCAGGCACAAACTCTTCAATTCTCTCATCCTGAGTGTGATGGCTGGAATCGGACTGAAGCGGAAGTATTTCAGGAAAAACTGGGGTGAGCGACTGGTCGGTAGAGTCAGGCGACCGGTCGCTTTCAGGCAGAGTCTCGGGACGTTGCGACGTGCGTGGCGACCGGTCGCTAGAGTCATGCGACCGGTCGCTTTCAGGCAGAATCGTTAATGTGCATGGGGACCGGTCGCTAGAGACATGCGACCGGTCGTTTTCGTCACGCGACCGGTCGCTAGAAGGCTGCGATCGGTCGTTATAAGTCCGAACCGAATCTGGAAAAAGTGCTGAAGTAAAAATTTCAGAATTTTGAGATGAATCCTCCTGTGCATCTGAAAAATAGCTCTCTTGTTCCCGAAACGAAACATCCATAGAAGTATACACTTTCCGACTTGGAAGATGATAACACCGGTAACCTTTCTGATGAGGTGCATACCCAATGAACACACACTTGTCGGCACGAGGATCTAATTTGCTACGTTGGTGATCATGTAAGTGGACAAAGACCACACAACCAAATATGCGGGGTTCCAGGTTTTGGGTGGGAGGTATTTGGCTATGGTGTTGGAGTGTTTGAAGGGGGGTTCGGAATTGGAGGATACTAGAGGGAATTCGATTGATAAGATACGCCGCAGAGAGTACGGCTTCGCCCCAAAAAGACCGAGGCATATTTGCACCAAAGAGGGATGCACGAACGACTTCCAGTAAGTGTCTATTCTTCCGTTCAGCCACACCATTCTGTTGAGGAGTGGAAGGGCATGAGCGTTGATGGATGATACCGTGAGCTTGGAAGAACTCAGTAAGATCATGGTTAAGAAATTCCCCACCATTGTCAGATCGAAGAACCTGAATTCGGGTATGAAATTGTGTCTCCACCATGTGATAAAACTGTTGAAACTTGGAACTGACTTCCCCTTTAGTTTTGAGAAGGGAAACCCAGGTCATGCGTGTGCAATCATCAATAAATGTGACAAACCATCGAGCTCCCCCATGAGTGGTAACTTTAGAAGGGCCCCAAACATCAGAATGAACAAGGGAAAAAGGATTTAAACTTTTATTGGAACTTAAGGGAAAAGGAACACGATGGCTCTTGGCCAGTTCACAAATGTCACACTTAAAACTAGAACTTTCTAAATCTAAAAATAATGAAGGAAATAGCTTCTGTAAATATCCAAATGAAGCATGTCTAAGACGGCGATGCCATAACCATACTTCGGAAGTTTTCTTCTCAACACTCGTCCCCCCAATTTTGAAAGCTTGATTGAGGCTGGCTTCACTGTCGGATGCCAGGTCCAAATAATAGAGTTTGCCCCTCCTAGTACCACAACCAATCGTCTTGCTGCTGAGAATGTCCTGAAAAACACAATGAGTAGGCCAAAAAGTTACGGTGCAATTCAAAGCCGCAGTAATTTGGGTAACAGACAAGAGATTATGATGTAAGGATGGAACAATTAACACAGAATCCAAAGTGAGGGAGTCAGAGAGAGAGAGGGAACCCTCCCCAATCACTGGGGAGGGGGTACCATTGGCATTAGACACCACCGATTGAGAAGGCGGTGTATGAGAGAAAATTTGTCCCGGATCAAAGGTCATGTGATCAGTGGCTCCGGTGTCAATGACCCATGTGTGTTTCTTTGAGGAACTATGCAAAACATAACCTTGGGTACCTGATGTAGCTACAGAGGCAGAGGCAGGGGCCGATGCAGGATCTGTGACAGAAGATGTGTGGAGTGAGGTGCTCTTATTCTTGCGAGGAGCTTTGGAGTGGTCCCACCAATCCGGGTACCCAATTAGTTCATAGCAGCGAGCACGAGTATGTTTGCTCCCACCACAATGAGTACATTTGATCTCTAGACGAGAGCTTGGGGTCTGAGTCTGAGAAGCGCCACCGGTAGAAGGCGGAGGGCCCCTCGGACGTTGAGTGGCCAGAACCGCAGTGTCTGAAGTACTGGCCATGGTCAGTCGTTGTTGAGCTTCACAACGTACATATGCAAAAGTTTGGTCAAGGTCCAATTTGGGGTCTTTGCGCAGAATCTCCCCCCGGACTTGATCAAACTGAGAATCGAGCCCGGCAAGAAAAAGGTGAACACGAAGACGATCCAGTTCAGTCTGGCGCTCAGTGACGTCGGCGTCACAGTGCATGCGATTCGGAGTGCGATGATCAATCTCCTGAAAGATGGTCTGCAACTGGCTGTAGTATTTGTGGACAGGAGCACCATTCTGTTTAATGGTGAACGCCCGTTGGTTGAGATCAAACAAAAAAGTTTCATCCCCCCCATCAAAGTAGGTTTTCTGCACGGCATCCCAGATTTCTTTGGCGGTACTAAAACGGATGAACCGACCCATCAAGTCTGGAGACATGGAGTCGATGAGCCACCCTTTGACCCTAAAGTTCTCCGTACACCATTGGCTGTAAGTGGAGGAGGCCTTGGAGGGTCGTGGAGTGTCGCCGGTGAGGTACCCCAATTTTTCGCGGCTAGCAATACGTAATTCCATGACCTGAGACCATAAGGCATAATTGGTCTCTGTCAAGGTGATGCCGGTAGGAAACGGAGCGTTGTCACTCTGAATAGTGACAATTTGGGAGGATACGGAAGGGGAGTCGGTGGTTTTGGAAACAATATCCATGGCAGCGGAAGGGTACGAGATTCGTGTTTAGGGTTTCAGATTCGTGTTTAGGGATTCGGATATGTGTTTAGGGTTTCGAGATTCAGGATACGAGATTCAGGATACGAGGATACGGGATTCAGGATACGTGATTCGATACGAGGGATTCGGGTTTCAAGAAATTCGATACGAGGATTTAGAGACAACCTAGGATCGATTGCTCTGATACCATGCTAAAATATGAATACGGGTTTTCAATATGTTCAGATATTTTATTCTTCTCCATAATATTCTATCAGTAATTAGGAAAGTAAATCCTAATTATACACAGGTTTGTCAACTAAATAGAATGGGAAAGTAAATCCCTTAATTAATCAAGGAAATACATCTCCTTGATTAATTAGGAGACTCACGTCAACACCTAAGTCTCTGTCATTCTATGCCAACTTTATCGCCAAGAGCTTATCAAAATTAAGCAAATCAGCAAATTAACTTGGAGATAATTTTCAATAATATATCCTTTGGAATGAGAAATGGGACAAATGGACATTGTCAAAATGACCACTACTTAAAAACTACAAATGAAGGGCAAATAAAGACAAGAAATGGTTCATAGAAATGGTTCTCAACTGAAAATGAAGGGCAATTACAAGATTCAAAAGTGTCTTTGTGAGAAATGTCGCAAGTTGAATGGAGCGTAGCACCTTTATGTCAATTACCACGTGGTACTACTATACTACTGTATTATTTCTCCTTTGTCAGTTCATAATTTTTATAATGCCTGAAAATATGAAAGGGAAAAATCAATATTATTCTTTCTGGGTCAATTAAAGAAAATGATATGACAGAGAGTAGATGAACCAAAAAAACATTCCAGGAAGTCCACGGGGGATAAGACATACTCATTCCACGCAACCAATTGTGACCTTGCAATGGTTCGTGGTCTTTGATATTCTAGACAAAATTAATCTTCTTGAGGACCTAAAGGGTACCTAAATTTGCATACAATTGGACTGCAGAAAGACTGAGAAATGTCAAAGAACTTATGTGTGGTTCTCATTCTAGAAAGCTAAACAATACGGTGCCATGGAGCTCAGAAGGAGGCAAATGCCAAGGGTATGGTATGGTATGGGCCATATGGTGCTGTCTGCTCTTTAAGAAGATAATGAGTCCTTACCACCACTTTCAACGTCCCTCAATAATCGGAAGGGGGTGGTTGGCATTAACTTTCACGATTGAATGTGATGATGTGATTTATTTTAATGGGATTAAATTTTTTCGCTTGGTGATGAAAATTTATCATCCTTGTTGCATTTCAGGCCATACTAAATTTCTTATATTCCATATCATATAATGGTCTTATCAAAAAATATATTCCTTATAGAAAGGCCAGACTCGTTAACCTAATTAACATTGCATAGATATATTCGGTGACCAAACCCATGGCCCTTTTTCTTCTATATTTCTGTTCATATTCAAACTTATGCTCTATGAGCAAGTTGCATATATATACTTCATTCTGCTTTTATTGCTTTCTGTATTAAAAACTACACCAGTCTCAAAAGGCAGGCAGTAAGGTATGGTGGTAATATAGCATGATCATTTGAAAACAATAAAGTAGTTAGATCTCATCCATTTCTGTACAGAGAAAGCAGCAAATGAAGCCATGAGATTTCCAAAAGCAAGAACATTATATATACAACTGAGTTTGTCCCATCTCTTTAGAGCACCCATCTCAAGCTAATAAAACTGTTATTTTCTGTCATATATATAAAATGTTTCAAGATTTCATCATTTGAATTAAAAATTGCATGTCTGCTCAATATATATATATACGAATGTGTAGTCTGAAATTTGGCTGCACACATACATGATACATATCTGGTTTTTGAGGCTGACCCAATTTTTGGTCACCCAATTTTCAGTCTTTGATATATTATATATGTGCAAAGGTAGAGGAATCTTACATTGATCATTGTTTTTACGTTAGAGGTGTAATATCTCTGTAGATTTGGTTATGTCTGTTTATAAGTATATAGATTAAGTTGTGTAAGTCCATATATGACAGAAAAGTAGAAAAAAGAAAAAGCTAGTGGTATAATCTTTGAAATAAAAGTAAATCCATCTTTGTACAGAAAAAAAAAAAAACCAACTACATTTAAAAATAAAAATTAAAAGTCTATCCAAAAAGAGGATTTGAGACCTCCAATTCCCATACATTGAAAAAACAACTGAATTGTCCCATCTTTAGAGCACACCTAAGAACAAGATTCACAGTAACAGAAAGAAGATAAGAGTTTCTTCAACTAATAAAGCTGTTCTTTTCTGTGATGCCACCATCTCCACCTGCAAAAAAGTGACCAAAAAAGCATGGCTTAGCATTAAGCAATGAGAGAGAGAGAGAGAGAGAGATTTATGACCTAAGAAAAAAAGCATTAATGAGAGGGAGAGAGATTGAAAGCTTTAATATATCTAAAGCTGTCTTGACAAACACTTTAGATCACTCTTACCAAGTTTCAGAATTACCACTCACCTTTTCAGCCTAACTTTGATGGTTAATTTATCTTACTTTTTTTTTTTATTGGCCAACTAAAGGCTCTTTTGGACTCGTTACATAATTTTTCACATTCTTTGTTTATAATTTTCAAAATCAAAAGCATATAAGTTAGGTGGAGGAGTATACTATAACTCCAAAACCAAAATAAATGTGATCAACAATTCATATTCACAGTCTGACAAGATAATATTTTACTGATCAACACGTAACTCACCAATAGTAATCCCATCTGGGTCGAACTTTGGACATCCGGTTCTGACCATACGGGTGGTCCGTTTCAGCTCTTTGGGTGTTCCGGAAAGCACAGCACCCAATTGAATAGATTCCAATGAGGACCACAAGCATGACAATGTTGAGGACAGAGAGCTTGTGCCAGTCTCTTTTGATGTCTTCAAGCACTCCAGCTTTGCATGAATCGCACTCGTAGCATAACAAATTGGGCGCATTGTTCCACCGGTAGCAGTCTGGGTCTTGACTCACTGTGGATGCCATGTTGTAATTGCATAATGTTGGTGGCTTACAACAACCAGACTGCATATAACATACATATATGCACCCCAAATCATTAAATTATTACAAGCTTTAGAATGAGCTAGTAAGTCTTTACACACGACATGAACTTTATACATATATATATCTCTCTCTCTGCTTTATCATCCAAAGAAAAGCTCTTTCTATATTTATTTTCAACTTTTGCTACGAAAAGCCGTCTTGAAATACATAAATGGGAAGAATTCTATGTTTCATACATGAGGAGAGAACTTCGAGGGTACGAGGGAAAACTTAATTGAATAAAAGAAAGAAAGTTTTAGAGAAAAAGTTAGGATTTCAAGTATTTTCTTTATCATATTATGCTTCTATCTAATTATAAATTACAATACGTCAACCTAATTAAGAAACGTGAATGAATCGATCAAATTTTTAAGGAAACAAACACAAGCAAAATTATTTTTTTATTATCAAGTATCCTTTTCTAATATATGTTTCAACTACTTTCTTTTTTTAAGTATGGAAAAAAAAAAAAGAGAAAAGTTGTAAGAAGGGAGTTTCTATTATCGTATTTGCAATTCTATTGATTTCTTGAGGATGTTTAGGAAAATATAGAGGCTTACAATCACATATAATACAAGACCCAAAAGAACTTGAATATATAGCCAGCAATGAATTGTAAATTACCAAACAAAAGAACACATATGTACTCATTACCTGTATGGGAGACATGTCTCTCTCAAGATAATCAAGAGGTGTCCAAGCAACAAGCTTAGCACAAGTCTTAGACCCCAATATGCAACTCCTAATCTTAGTCCAATAATTAGGATCCTTAATCCTATTCTTCAACCATGGTGAGTAATCTTCAAGATGGTACTCCTTATAAACCCTACTAGGCACATCCACTCCACCACCTTGACTTGTGACCACAAACCCAAACACAGTTAAACCCATTAGGGTTGCAATTAGGAGCAACATAACCACTAAGTACACCCAAAGTGCCCAAGCCACATTGAAGCAAGCACCAATGAAGCCTGCTAGAGATATGATGAGCACAACAAAACCCACCACCAGAAGTGGGGTTTGGAGGAAGGTTTCACATGTGGTGCTGCTCCTTGCCATCCATAGACCTCCTCCAATTATGGGTATTGATGCTAAGAGAGTGAAGAGGTTCAAGAACCCTATCACTGTGTTGCTGAACCTATACATCTCTCTCTCTCTCTCTCTCTCTCTCTCTCAATCTTCTTTCTGTGTTGTTTTCTACTTGTGTTTTTTAACTCCTAATTCTCTCTCTTTATATGGATGGCAATGCTTTACTCTGTGTTTGGTGCTGCTGAAAGCTTCAAGAATTCAAAATGCTTATCACCCTTTTTTTTTTGTTTCTCTATTTGCTTTCCATACATTAAGGTATTCATTCATAAACTTTATTAATTGAAGTACTGTATGTGCATGATAATTACTAAATTATTGACACTTCGAGTGGTTGAATGACCAAAATGCCCTTGGATTGAATTTGATTCATTATGCATTGTTCAAGGCAAGAAAAGAATATAGTAGCTAGATAGGCAATTTGGGTAATTGCAAGAATGTTGTTCAGAGAGAAGTGAGTTGCTTTTGCTTTTGTGGTGAATGAATGGACCCCATTTGAGCTTTTTTTATTATTTTTTTATTTTAAGAGAACATTTGAGCTTCTTTTTGAAGCATGGTGATCACATTGATCAACAGCAGCAGGATATATTAGGCCATCTTTTTGGCGGTAGGGAATAGAATATTAGAATATTTTAGAGAATGGAGGGTTTGCCTATCAATCCCTCTTATCCTCTCAGTCTCAGCCAATATACTTTAGACTCGTAGTTATTCAATGTCTTTGTTTGATTCTCTTTACGGCTCCACTATACACCAGTTTTCTTAATGGAAAAGTTTCTTAAGTTTCTAATCCTCAATTATTTGGTACGTCAATAACAGAATAATAATGTATGTACTTTGCCATTAAGTTTCTAGGGGGCTAGAGAAGGAGCTTAAAGTGAGGAAGCTATTCGATGAGGCCAATCCCACCATCAAAGCATTTAAAATGTTTAAGTTCCATGATTTCTTTACATTTGTTGATGGTGAGATTGACCTCCTCAAATAGCCTTCTCACTTTAAACTCCTCATTATAGCCTCCCGCTAAGTTTCTAATCCTTTAGTAATATTGAGTTTTGTTATGATTTGGATCCCTATATTGGGCTTAATACTGAAGCTCCCATCTTGATACTCAATAATATTATATAAAAATTATTTTCAATTTTCACAACTTAGACAAATAACAGGCTCTCCACTAGCCTAGGGTTAGACCAATAGACTTTTGGGACATGAAATGAACGACACGCCTCCTTAGCTACTAGCTATCCAAGCGCAATAGCCAATCACACAGAAGAAAGTGAAGCAAAAATAGAAATTCAGAGACACGGATGGCTGCAGCTATGTGCTGATTTGGTTGCCAAGAAGAAGATGCAGAAATATATTAGCAACCAGTTTAACAATTGTATAGAGATCACAAGAGCATAACTTTTATATTTATTAATGTATACTGTTTCTTTTTGTTTCAGAAACCTACATCCAGTAAAATATACATAAAAATAATTACATGGACATTAATAATATCAAAGTTATGACTGGCAGAGACAAATAATGACAGATGCGCCCAAGATTGATTTTAGGGGTAACATAATAATCATACAGTTGCAGCCTTGAGAGACAAAAAGTCTGAAATCTTGTTCGTGTAAAAATCTGGTTGTATGGAGTTGTTAGGACTCTGAAGCACTGATAACAAAAATACAGACTTTAGTGTAGTTACCTGAGAGAACAAAAAGAGTTTTGCAACCAACATTTTGTCCAAACAGAATATCAGTATCTAATCTGTCCCCAACCATGCAAATCTGTGACTTCAGGATGCCAAATCTGTCATTAATTAAATTCAACTTACTAATATCAGCAATTATATGACCAAAATGCTTTCATCAGATCCATTCAAGTCCACTTCTTTAAGATGTCAAGTGTTCTGCGACTTAGTACATGTCAGCTACTAATTAGAATGCAAAATTACATCACGAAAATTGTACATTCTTGTATTTACAAAATCATTGATGTTTACCTCATTAGTCAAAGTCATGTCTTTTAGCCTTTGATTGTCTTTTAACTTTTAAGACAGGGCACATAATCTAGATGGTTGCTAAGCACAGTAAGTGATTAAAAAGATGAGTCAATGATGAAACTCCTCTAATGTTTGTCAGAAAACCAAATAGAGCAATTTAACTTCAGTAACTAAAGAATTAATCTACAGTAAGATAAAAGAAAATAATGCAAGATAGGCCATTGATCTCTCTCTCTCTCTCTCTCTCTCTCTCACTCAGAGTAAATGCGCAGGCACACACACTTGTGTACTCTGTGCATAGTTTAATTTAATTTTTGCAAGTCTTGGATGGACTAACACTAAAAGTAGTCTTGTGCTTACAAAGCAAATCAATTAGTTCATCAGCATAAGTAGGCGCATTATATGTCTTACAATGCAATACTCATTTATATCTCTTATAATGCATCTCGAAAATTCAGACTTCAGATCTATCTTCTTCCCACCGTCTTCATGTTAGAAAAGGAAAGCATTTAAAAAAATACTTCTCATCACATGTAATATAACAGGGGCATATTAATGAATAAAAAGAATTATAAACAACTTTAGCCCAGTCCATCCCTCAAACTACTAATTATAAACAATTGTAACTACCTAACTTTTCCTGATAGTTTAGGGCCTCAGGCAAACGAGCACACACAAAAAGATGATGTTTTCAAAAAATTCAGTTTCCAAATATTTACTTTTACATCCAAAGAAGATGTAGACCTCGTTATGTCTCTCGAGCAACAGGGAAATAATGACACCAAGTTTTGTGCAATACTCTTGTTAGCCAAATGAATAACATGTCATTTGATTTCACAAACTAGGATACAAAATAGAAAAAGTACAAGTAACAGCATCATGTACTGAAACTTACATGATTTCGGACTCATACTTACTGGTCCACCAAGGTATTGAAATCCAGCAAGCTCAAGCTCCTTCAAGATACCTTCCGCACCAATCACATAAACCTATAAAAGGCTCGATCATCAGTCTATTATCATCTAAGTTCATGATTAACATGCACCAGTTAATTCATTTAGTGCTAATCATGAGGTACCAGATGCAAGGAAATCACAACAAAATAAACTTCTTTCACAATACGCAAAACTTGGAATCCCCAAGGAGAAAACCACTAGCAAACACAATTTACCATGCCTGTAAGGCTCAATTAGTATGTATCAATAACTGACAGACTTTTCTCTTCTTTAGATTCAACAATAAGTCGAAGTCGTCAGATAATGAAATATGGCTCAGATTTTCAATATCTACTTTTCCAGAGCGAAGTGCTTCAAGAGACAGGCTACCAAATGGATGGGTTCAACCGAACAATGAACAACCTTTAAAAGGAGTCACAAAGGTGACAAAAATCAATTAATTCAACCATGGCCAGCTACAAATTAAATAAATACCAAATTGCTTCTAAACAGAATTGACATTATCAACCAACAAAAGATTCTAACTTTAACAAATCAAGAGGCAATAAGTAAAAACCAGTCAGATATAATTAAACCAAACCCGTGTAAATTACCTTTTTGTTAAGAATACCAGCACCTATGCAAATCCTTCCTTGGTTACACTAGCCAAATTAACCCAAATGTCAAAATCAAGAACGATTAACATTATCCCCACAAAATAATCTCATAATTATAGCAGAATTAACATTACCATGATATAAGCAAAGGCTCATATTTTTTATACCCTCAACTAAACCAAATATCAAGATCAAACGCGACACACATTAGCACAATACAAAAACTAAATTCACATTTCTGATAAATCAATCAAACCTAACCTAAGATCAAAATCAGCAGCATTAACATTACCGCAACACGGGGAAAAAGTAAGAAAATTTGTGATCAAACAGAAATCAAAATTAAGCGAAATTAACATTTCACAACTAAAAAGGCTCGACTTTCACAAACCAGAATCAGAATGAAGAAAATTCAGATAACCAAAATCATTTTATAGAAACTAGAATAAGAAAATAAAAGCCGTCATAATTAAAAATAAAATTAGCATAAAGCCACCTGGTATCGATGTGAGGCGAAATCATTGGATCGTCGGAGTCGTTGTCGATGAACTCATAATCCGCAACTCCAGATTCGTCGCTGTCCATAGCGGCGGCTGCGTCGTCGTCGCCGCCACTATAGAAATCCTCGTCATTGTCGTCGTCATCATAGGCGTCGAGCATGTCGAAGTCGTCGTCTGATTACATTTCGTGGGTTTTCCGATGAAGAGGATCAAAACCCTAATTGGGAATCAATCCTAAATGCATTGAACAAAAGAGGGCTGGGGTTGGGGTTCATTGGAAGAGGGAAACAGAGAGAGCGGGAAGTATGTACACTAGAGGAGGAGGGAGAGCGAAATTGGTAATTTACTATATTTAAAAAGTATGGCCGATCGGCTATACTATTTTTTTTTTTAAAATAGTATAGCCGAGCGGCTATACTATTTAACTATTCGAATGCAATTAAACTGTATAGCCAAACGGCTATGCCATTGTTTTGTTATACTTTTTTTTTGGTTTTTAAAGAGTTTAGCCGAACGGCTATACTACATTTTTTTATAAAAACAGTGTCGCCGAGCGGCTATTCCTTTTTTTGTTTTTAAAAAGCATAGCCCACCGGCCATACTATTTTTTTGTTTTCAACAGTATAGCCATTCGGCTATACTATTTGTTTGTTTTTAAACCGTATACTATACCAATTTTTTGTTTTTAAACACTATCTCCGCGCGGCTATACTATTTTTTTGTTTTAAACTGTATAGCCGATCGGATATACTATTTTTTTTAGTTTTTCAACAGTATAGCCGCTCAGTATACTATTTTTTTTGTTTATTAAAAATATAGCCGGGCCGCTATACGTTTTAAACAGTAGCCCCAAGTCTCTTTCCCTCTCTCGCCTATTCTCCTCCCTCTTTGCTCTCTCCCAAACGACCTGTTCACCTCACCACACCAACGACAATTCCTCCCTTCGCCAACTCCGCCAATTCCAACTCAAGATCAAATAAAAAGTGGCTGTTTTCACAGTCCTATCACCTCTCCCTTATTTTATGCTTTGATATATTGAACAGGAACAAGGAGATGAAAGCATTTATAAATGTGAGTGCAAAGTGTACAAATAGGAGTGGTTAAATCGCTGCCCCAAACAAATGACTTTTGAATTTTAAACGAATTCCAATTTGGAAAATCTTTACATGTTTTGCAGCATAACGCAGTTGAAAATAATCTAATTAAAACACAAAGTCCAACAAGAGAGGAGAGAAACGAACCTGGCCATGCCTGAGCATCTGTAAGATGAGGGACAGCATCAGGATTTGTTGCAATGAAAAGACATCCAGGATTTTCACGTTTACAGAGTGTCCTATACCTTCCATCACATAAACATTGACTGCCACCAGAGAAGACCAAATGCAATACAGGTAACAACTGCACTGCATATATAATAAGACCATGATGTTTATATGGTGTTGGCACTTGGTATAGTAACATGTATATTACCTTCCATTTAATACTTTGTAACACAATGTTTGCATATACGCCTGAATTTGGCAATGTGATCCAAATAACAACACTCGTCTTAATATTCGTCTTTCGAGTTTAAAGAATCAAGTTTTGAATTCATAATATTAAAATTCAAATATGCTTTTATTGCAATGCAGGCATATATATTTTCAACTGATATACTGAATTGCTAAGGGGACAAACTGGCTGCTTGAACATGATCCTTCTTCATTAAAATAAACAAAATCTAGGTTTTGAGAGACAAATAGAATTCTTAGCGTATCTCTCTTTTGACTTGTGTGTAACAAGTTGCATTGATATAAGCAACCAGCAAGCAAGTGGCCAATGCGGATTTAACTCATCTTAAACCCTCCAAAATATTATTCATTATTCGGCGCTGGCCGGTGGATGACACCACAACGCAAGCATCTAATCCGCCGTATACTTTGGCCATTGCTTTAAACGACAAATTCTTTATCATCATTTTCTTTTTGCAAATTAAATAAATAATAAGACTCTTAACATAAATCAAATACCAATAATAAAGAATATATTTCTTCAATCAAGAATCCACATGGACATATAATATATGTGTATAGAAGAATTCCAATTTTTTACCCTAACTATTCAGTAATTTTTCTTCTCATGGATGCTATATCCAGAGAGCAACAGCTAAATGAATAAAACTATAAAATGGCGCTGCTTGGGGAGCAAGAGTGGAGGGGGCACTCAAGAGGAATGCTTGTCTTATTTTGCTTTTCCCCAGCTTCTGTGTATGAACAATTGCTGCAAATCCCATATGTTTGTGCTTATTCATCAAGAGTATGTGAATAAGATAAAATGAATCTAACTTGCCATGGGCTTGCCCTCCAAAAATGATCTGAAAACAATAAAAGCCTGGCGAGGTCGATGGAGCGGAACCTCATGCCCAGCTCCGGTCACAGTCACAAATGTCAGCCCCTTGTATATTTGGTTCCAGCCACCAACCTATATGACAAAGAAATGAGAGCGTTTCAGGAGATGAAAGATTATATAGTTTACTGCAGATAAACAAAAGGATACGGTAGAAAAAGTCTATACAGTTAATCACGGATATGGTTGTCATAAGCACATAAAGTCTATGGCCCAAAGAAAACAAAGAAGAGTAAAGAAGGAATGTAAAAGGCTACCCATTGTAAGAAAAGAAACGAGCCGTGTAAATATGGACTGAAGTTACAATAGGAAAACATAAAATTGCAATTCGAGTTAATGGTTGTGAAGAACATCTCTTCCATGGAACAAACCTTGCCATTGTCATACCACGGGGACCAGTTGGTAATTGTTGGTAGCTTCAGGGCATCTATGGAGTAGCGAGTTGCAGTCACAGGAACCACTGCATCAGTGTCTCCACTGGAGAAAGAGTTCATCAATAGCCATGTCAGATACAGGAAGCAAAATTGAAAAACAAAAGTACACTTCCAAAGAGTACGTCCATAAGTATATTCACGAAATTATACAACAAACAGTAACATCTTGTTCATTTTTTATTATTCACACGCTACAAACTCTTCAACATGAAGTACAGTACAATAAAAACCTTTAGTGATCTTTGCACAAGTAAATACTTAATGGAAATATAAAACAGGATTGCTTCTATGAACAATGCACATTCAATTTACCGCCACCATTACCATTACTACTGCTAGTAGTGCTAGTTTATAACATCAAGTTCCCAAACAAAAAACTAAACATATGTCACTTGAATTACAGAAATCCAGAGAACCAGAATCCTCGAAATTCAGGGACCTGAGGGAAAAAGGAGTTGCAGTATGGTGAGTCTACCTGTATACCCATATCCTAAGACCAGCAGCAATGAGCTCTCGATAAATAGGAAGCATAGACAGTGGAGAATCCGCCCAGTAGGTTCCAACTATATCACTGCAGAAAAACACTTTATCTGAGAACTCTATTGCAAGACATGCAAGAAGTTAAATATTGAAAACAAAATACCTACCTGCATGTTTGCCATGGATAAGAAATTCCAGTTACATTGGCATGGAATGCCCTTTGAACTTCTGGATGGTTGAAGTACACTTCAGAATACCTCTCAGTGCAGGGATCATATGCTCTGGACATCCATGGCTGAGTTTAAACAGCGTAAGATTAAATAACACAGACCTTTCAAATGATTTTTAAAGAAAATATGCAATTAAGCAAATTCTAGACTCTGAGGAACACATTGATGCTAATGTAGTAATGAAATATAAGCAAGAAAATTTTAACTAGTTGTACCACCAGTGACAAAATTCAAAATCAAAATTTTTCTTCACAGAATCTAAAGATATTGCAAATCATAGTTTGAAACTTTAAGGGCAGGGAACTTAAAAAACAAAACAAAATATAACTTTGCGTCTGGAAAAGCAATGCAATGAGATGCATATGTTCTCAATAGGAATTGTTCAGAAGAATTTCATATATCAAACAAGTATATGAAGTATTTTTATATCTAATATAAGGGTGAATTGAGTTCTAAGGTTAATTATATCAATTACTTATTAAAAAGCCAAGTAATCCCTGGTACACTGACTGCATGGGGAAATCACCAAAACAGTGACAACTGACTAAAACCTATAAGCAACTAAAAATTACCTATTCCTTTATTACTTTTTTTAACTCCTAGGTCTGTTAGACAACCACAGTACCCTGGAGAATGGGTTAACAATGTATGTGAAGCTAACACCTCCTCAAGTGCAGTCCCATCCCACACGAGGAAAGGCAAACAGAGAGAAACATATACATGCAGGCTGTTAACAAATTAGTAGAGAATGATGACTAGTGAGGAAAAGAAATGTTCAGTAGAACTTACGTAATGACCCCTCAAGTTGTGCTTCAGTGACTCAGTGCTATTGCAAGGACGGGTAAAAATGCTGTATGGATCAATGTTTCCCTGCTCCACTTCTGCTATTTTAAGGGCTCTCATACATTCCACTGATGGATGCTGAGAGGATCCAAAGTCACAGGTTACTCGTAGCATCCGATAGGTAGAATCAGAAATTAAACCATGGGTCCACCAGTATTGAAATGTGCCAACATAATCATGGTAATCATCAGTCACAGCATTTCCCACCTGGGAGAAAGAAATAAATCAACAAGATAAATACACCCATGTAAATAGGTTAGTTGCCAGACATTTCACATGTTAAAGTTCTCATAAAATATATGGAAAACTACAACTGTGAGTTTCATTTAAATTAGTTCTCAAAATCATGATTGAATGTACTTAATTTTAAGGATTTCCTTGTTAGCAATTAAAATAATTTATTTCATTTTATGGCATCCTGAAAAAATAGAATAAAACAGTCTATCTACAGTTTAACTTCAGCTTGTTTTAAAACAAAATAAGTTGCTCAACAGGTTGATAGACAATTACCTCAAAAGTACTAAAAAAATCAAACAATATTTCAATCGTGGAAAAAGTAAAATATCATTTGATATTGGTAATTCTTCGAACAATAAATAAAATCTTTTACGTTGTACCAAGCAACCCTTTAGGAAAGAGGCAGAAACTAAAGTTTGCACATAGTTGCAATTCAAGATAATCTTACATTCTTACCAAAAATCCCTTAAAATTTATAACTGGATTCTGAATTCCCTTGTTTCTCTCATAAACCAATTGAGACAACTGAGGAACATAGTGACCTGAAAGTGAAATTTTGAAAATGAACTCATTATCATATCAAATGTGCAGGGAAACCATAGTAAAGATGAAATTGGAAGAGGAAAAGGGGGAAAGGTGAGGAAGTAATTCACACCTGCATAACTTTCTCCAGCAATGTAGAAATCTCGGTGCTTGTATTGTGGGAACCTTTCAAACCAATTGACTAGAAATGCATATGCATCTTCAGCTACAGACACAAGACACCCCAGATATCAAAAATATTCAGAAATGTCAAAATAAACTAATTTGTAAACAGAGAAACAGTATTCACACAACCCATGAATCTTCCAAATGCTAGCCCCTACAAACTGAGAAAACTAAAAATTCAATATAAAGCTACAAAACTAAAGTGAACAACAACCTGTTCTCTGGTCTCCGGTTGTGTACAAATCTGTGGTCGTATTCGAGTATGAAAAACCAACACCAGCTGGAGATTCAAGGAACAGCAAATTTGCCACTGCCCAAATATTTGAAAATCAATCAGAATTAGATAATAAAAAAAAGATGACAATTTTGTAACCAATTAAGAGAATATGCACCATAAGGTTATACATACAATTGTTCCAAGCATAGGGATTCAAGTAAAGGGTCTTCCCATCAGGTCTAATGCGAAACGGTCCAATCTCTTCAGCTGCTCCATAAGCAACAGAAGAACAACCTGGACCACCATTGAGCCACAACACTAGCGGTCTAGACTCAGGTCCACGGTTTTTTGGGGATTCAATCAACCAGTAAAACAATGCTCTACCAGCGTTCTTATTCACAGTCACATAACCAGAGTACTGCGCAAACCCCACATTTGGCTGTCCTGGCAAATTTGTGATTCTATCCCTCACTTGATCTTGAATAGATGCAAAACAAGCTCCAAAGAAAAGGAGCAAAATGCAAAGAAATGCAAATGGAGAGTGGTCACCCATTTCTTAACCAGTCAAGCAATAACAAAGACAAAGCAACAAAACTCTAAATCATAAGATTCAGAAGCTGTAAGCAGAAAGAGACTTAAAAAGCATTCAGTAAAGGTACTGCAACAATAGATCAATTACAACAAACTCAAATGAAACCCAGAAGCACAAATCCCAACACAGTTATGGGTTCCCAAGGAATTTATCTACAATGCACTAAACAATAAAACCCAGATCCCAAAATATATTTGGGTCTGCAATGAATTACCTAAAGAGACTAAAAAAATATGAGTGACAGAGAGAGACACAGAGTGCTTGACATTTATAAAGACTTGGCCTCTCAGGCAGAATGCCAATGATTGTGATTAGTTGGAATGGAGTGTGAATGGTCTGCAAGCCATGCAATTTTTTTGTGCTTTAAAATTCCACAGCGTGGAATTTATTTGCTTCACTCAGTCAATTGACCGAACAGGTAGGATGCGCACATGGGGTTAACTCTAGATTTTTCAAGCTGCAAACTTGAGGTCTGCAGCTAACACCTACAAAAAATGAATCTAAACCGAAAAAGCACATGAGCTTTCCTATAAGTATCTTATTTTAAGCCAAATAAGGGAAGGCAATTAGTGACTAATAATGGTGAAAGAAGTTCATAAACAGAATCAAATAAAAAAAGATAAGCAACAGCACTGTACAGATTAAGTGTTAAATAATAAGAGTGGGTGGCCGTAATTTTGTTAGCTGCAGTGTCCTGTAGTCTGTTGGCGATACCTTGAAAAACTCAGTCCAGGGATGAAGGAATCAAATTGGTTGGGGGCTTGGCTGCAGCTTGACTTTTTCTCAAAGCATTTTCTTTTTTTCTTTTTTTCTTTTTTTTATCTTTTGGGAAGTTTCATCATATCCTCTGAATCACGGGCCATGGGCTGTCAGTTGGAATTCTGATTCATGTTTTATTTTGTTTTAACTTGAGCTTTTTTTTTGGTCAAGGGTTTTAATTTGAGCTTGCCAAAATATCTTTTAAACAATAACATAAAAGTATTTGCGCCATTCGAGTAGGGGCGTGTTACCCAATTTTAGACATTAAGTCATGCACTCAATCTTGACTGAAAATTAAGTTGTGCGTGTGATATAAAATGCATAATCATGGCTGAAAATACGTCACACGCAATTGGTGTTAGTATAACTCTTCACATAGTTGATGATCGATTTTATGTTAATGGCTTACTAAAACAATGATGAAAAATGACATTGAGTTTCTCTTTATTATAGATATTTACAACAAACTTTTAGTCTAGCGATATTTTTCTTTCGAATAATAGAAAAGGAGATCTAAATCACTTATGTGGATTGATTAAAAATTGTATCTTAGAACCCTAGAATTCAATGAATGGAAATATATTATAAATTGTTTGTTTTTTTTGTAAGTGCATGTGGGAGGTTACTCGAGAAGATAGGTTTTGTTGTAATGATGGCTGTGAGTTTCAACAGTTGCGGCTTGGTGGATGATTCAAGCGTGAGAGTTTGTAAGCATGGAGTCAGAGTTACGTACATAATCAATCAAAGAGAGAGAGATAAGAGAGTTGGAAGAGAAGGACCTACAATGTTTCGAAGATAGGAAAGTAGACCATGAAAATGATGGCCATTCAATTTTAATATACATATAAATGGAGAGCATGGACCAAAACGTGGTTCCACGTTCATTTCTTCTGTTTTCTACACTTTTTTCTCTTTTAATTTCTCTATGTTATATATGAAAACAACAAAGAGATTTTTCTACGACGCAAGATCTCAATTGTAAAAGTAACTGCTTTGTCTAAAGCTACAAGTCCCTTTCAACGATAATAAATTAATTTGTAGAAAAAAAAACTTTCTTTGCTTGACCATCTTCACCTAAGATATTATATATAAGATCCGAAAAGGAGGAAATATGAAAAAGGAAAAAAAAAAAGAAGAGCAAACTCTAATGTGGAAGAGGTGCTTTTTACCACTATAGTTATGAAACCTCTATTTGATTCGTTTTCTGGATTCGTATCAATTTGAGACTTTTAGACATTGGGGCAGGGGAGGCCTTTTTGAATGATTAAAATAAAAATAGTAGGGCCAACATGTAAATCCTTCTTGGGATATTTGGGTGATTCAATGTCTATAAATTTTTAGTGTGTATAGACATTTTTGGGTGCCTATAGAATCAACCAACATTTGGACCCAAAGAGAGGGAGTGAATTATGTTGAACATGGACTCTACTATACAAGCTTGGTTCTTAGACATTGTAGGCTTTATATTATGTGGTGCCATCACCAATAATCAATTACCTTTAGTTTAAAAAAACAAAAAATAAGTAAAACTTATGAAGTGTAACCCGACTCATAGAATTACTCATACCATAAGGGCGTCCTCAATAAAATCAAGAGCACATCTACCCATACCAAGGAAATCTCTTCAAAGAAACCAAATTTTAGCTAGCCTATGCGCAACGCTATTGAATTCTCTAGGACTAATTGAAACGAATGCTCAGAAATCGTTTGCAGGAGACTCTTAACATCTTGAAAAATGACCCCTTCAAAAGTAGCCCTAGACGTATCATTGCCTCTTCTTCATCAATTACCTTTCTTTTTGCTTGGTGTGATCAAATTGTAGATGCATTTTTCATTAAACAATTACACGATATATACAAGTTTTTCTCAATGCTACTTAAAACACAAGAATTCTAAGATTACAATTTACAATGAAAGCCAAACGTCCTACCATAGAAAAAGCACTTATTTAGAATCATCAAAACACACAAGATTTTTACTTTCTTACAGAAGATTTATCTTTATGTTAGATGACAAGTCATTGTGTAATTGTCTATTTACCTGGAAGTTATGAACCCAACCCACCCCTGCTCTGCTTCCGTGCATGCACTCAATAAACACCATGTCGACGTCTGATATTCCTTAATAAAAAAGATAAATACAAGGAGAGAGAAAAAAAAAACCAAAAAAACTTCAACTTGACAAAAAAGCCTTGCTGCTTTTTTACTGTGTTACCTTACTTCTCCCCTGAAATTTTCACTCCACACAAAATCCACCATTAGAGAATTCTTTATTTGATAATTCCACAAGCTCCAAATCCAACTCATTTGTATTTTGTGTATAAATATGCTTTTTTCAAAAGTTTAAACAATAAGCTTTTGACTTATTGGGCAGTGGGCAGTTGCCGGTTGAAAAAATATACCGTGAAAACAACAAGGTAACCTTAGTTTTTCGCTCTTCTCGTATCATCCCACGAGTTATAGGGTTTTAATATCAGTAATTAGAGGTTTAGAGGTTACATCTGGTTTATCATACACCATGATTTTTTTTAGAACCATCATGCACCATGATTAAGCATAAAAGAATTCATATATTCTTTTACAGAGTTGAACATTTAATACTTTTCTTTTTGTCACTAGTTAAGCATTTAAACATTTACTATACCCCTTTCAATTATACGAAAGTTTTATTTTGTTGAATTGAAAACTTAAATTAACATGAATTTTTACGGAGTCATTTCATATTCATTTCACTCCGTTAACTCTAAGTTAGGTTTCACATGCTCATTACGTATACGTTTTATTTTTTTATAATAAAAGAGCGATAATATTTTATTGATAAGATATATATATAAAAGCAAGTACAAAGCAACTAAGGTGTTGAATATAGATACAACTTCTCCAGTGACCAAATGCAACAACAAGTTGAATTGATCTAGATAAAATACGTACAACCCAAAAAATGATTAAAATCACCAAATCAATAATCATAAGCATATGTACCCAAACATGCAATAAAGATTTGTCACGCAACATCATAAACGTCAAATTCGTATCAAAAGCCAAGAGTCAAAAGCCAAAAGGAAATAAAATAAAATAAACAAAAAAACAAACCACATCAAACTCCTATAGAGTTCATGGGAATTATTAGACTAACACAAACTTAAAAACAAGTCCACTGCTCCACATCCTCTTGGGCAACCTGAAGAAAGCCATAGTGTCATACTGGCTAAACCCATAGTACCGCACCAACTAAACCCAAACCCGACATTATCCACGCTTCGTAGCTTCAAATCTATATCGAATGGTGACAACTTGAACTAATCTTTTATATCATGCCAAAAGACAATAATTATATCATGGCAACGACAACGTCTCATGATGATTGCTTCTACATCACAAAATAAAACAAAAAACAAAGAATCCAGAGGAAAAATGTGTTAAATTAAGAGAGATGGGACAACGACCAACTACCAACAACAGTGATATTGTCCCAAACTTAACCACCTATAAAGCCTAGTAGGTGTAGGGTTTTATTACAAAAGGCCTCGGTGATATTAGTAGTGGAACTATTCATTATATTTTGTATTTTATTTAGTTAAGTTTCTGATGTGGGACTTATATTCTTCAACACGCCCCTCACGTGGGACCACCATATAGTGGGCCACACGTGTAGTCAAAAATTTAAATCCAACACGTGAACACTACATATTGGGTAAGGGTAAATGCCCAATTCAAGCCCAGTCAATCAACTCGCTCTGATACCATGTTAAATTTCAGAGAGACGGGCCTACAACCCACTATTAACAACACCGATATTATCTCCAACTTAACTACCTACAAAACCCAATAAGTATGAGGTTTTATCACAAAAGGCTCGGTAATATTAGTAGTGTAACCATTCATTATATCTTGTATTTTATTTAGTCAAGTTTCTGATATAGGACTTATATTCTTCAACAAAAGAAAGGGAATTATAGAAAATGGGATGATAGGAAAGAAAAGGGATGGAATAGTAAGGGTGGCCGCCAAGTTGACGACTAGGGATTTTTCTTTAAGGTTTTCTTCGTATACGTTCTATTCTAAGTTGGCATTTAGAAATTTTAATTTTTGAAGTAAGGAGTTGAAATTGCGAAGTGTTCAATTTGAACAAGTTAAAGTTCTAAATAGAAAAATTACCAAAAATTGATTCAATTTAAATTAAACTCCAATTCTGATTTTCAGTTCTAGATTGATTCTCCAACTCTTCTATTTAGAAGCGATATTAGGAGAGGGAGAAATCGAATTTAAAATATCGTATGTAAGAATAAATGATTTTAACCACTTCCATTACAAGTCTCTTTACAATCCTTTTTCTCTCTAGCCCATCTAACTTACCGAATTGCTTGTATAAAATAAATAAATAAATAAAAGAATGCACCTATAATTTTTACTTTTTTTTTTTTCTGACAGCATGTGTTTGGTTACTATTATATCTCCAAACGAGCATTTGCCAAATACGACAACGAGTATACGTGCGTTTGCACGTGTCCCGGTTGACGTCTGCATTCCGTAGTTTGCTGCTTTGACTCCGTCTCGATTCCCGCCCGCTGCTGCTAGCTGAACTCAACTGAGGTGGAAATGCTTGCTAGGCGACAAAGTTGGGTTTTCTGTACAAGCCCTTTTAGTTCTACATATTTACGCAGAGGTCCTCTGAGACTGAGAGTTGAAATGTCATCACTTGGGTTTTCACTGATTAATAGTTATTTTATATTTATTTTATATCAAATGACCGACTAAAATTAGATTGTACATAGTGATCACTTCACATCACAATCTGCATCACAAAAATTTAGTTGTAATTTAATATAGTACTATTTATTTAGCGTTTCGAGAGGTTTCACGTTCGAATCGCTCCCTCTTTCGTATATTTTTTAATAACATTTATTCCTCCGAATAATCAAACAAAAACTTCGTATGTCAACTTGTGGTATTGTTGGACCAAATTAACATAACCATTTATTTTTATGCGACTTAACATAACCATATGCAACGAGTGAATTTGTTTAATTACCAAAAACTCTTCAAAGGAGGAGTTGGTTCTATGTTTGATGTATAAAATCAAACCACCATTGGTGCAACATTTTAAAATTTTAGACTGTTATCTCTTACAATGTAATTAACTAGCAATATTTTGGGAGTATCGATTTTTACACTTATATGGGAAGTTCATATCCATCCATGAGTTCGGTATTGCATTACCAATGATGTATTTACCAAACAAGTGAATGCAATTCCATACCCATTCCAAAGCTCCTAAATCTTAAACCAAACGACCCCTTAATTTTATCCATTTATCCTTAATTTTTATGTTCTGTCTTTTTTTTAATTTACTTAATTACAAATCATAAAAATAAAAAGAAGAGAGTTTCATTATTATGCCGAATATAGGGGTCTAAATTATAAATAAATACAAAATCATATATGAAATGGATTTTAGAAACACACTCAAAGCTCATTTATAACATAATAAAAAGACTTTGAACTTTTTATAAATTACAAAACTATCATCGATTTCTTATAACAAACACAACCCCAAAACGTCATAAAAAAACCCAAAACACTCAATATAACATCAAAGTAATTTAATAATCAAAATTAAATTAAATAGGGCTAGCTGTCCTTTTCTGAGTTTGTTTATAAAAATTAAATGGTGTATGATTTATTTATATCACTGGTTCTATAAGCTTGTAGTTGTAGTAGTATCTTATTTAAAATTTTCCATTTTTCAATATTCCTTTTATAAAAAGAAAGTAAAATTATATATAATAGTCATTGTAGACATATTAATATAAATTCTAGATGTCAGTGCCAATTTAATTATTTGGGGATTGAGATAACATGGTCCGAAAGCATTAGATGAAGTAAAGTTCCTCGTCAATTTATAAATAATGAGAGTTGGTGAGCAAACTTACAAAGATTATTGAACAATTTAAATCCAAATTTTACATGCATTACTTTTTCTTAATAAATGGAAATAAAGCATTTAATATGCGTTTTATATTGTTATATTCCCTTCTTCTTTTTTTGGCTAAGAAAATTGCTATATATATTACGATATGACATTCTAACTTTAATTCTCAACATAGAACTTTACAAGTATTTTATTAACTAAATGGCAGATGGTCTAAGAATTTGTCATTGTGGGGGTGTGAAACGTGCCAAGAACAAATAATTGTGTGGAGACAATCGTCCTTGGGCACTATGTTGCCATGCTCATAGAATCACGTGTACAACATACCAAAGAAAATTAATTTTGCTTTTTATTTAAGCAGTTCAAAACAATGTTGGTAAGAGGCTTGTAGTTCGAATGGTTACAAACAATTACTTACTCCTATCTTGTGTTCGAATCTCCTATACTCTAATACTAATATCCTTCGTTAAAAAAAAAAAAAGTGTTTATTTATATTCTAATGCTCACTTTAACTAAATTGTTTACTTTTGCAAAAAAAAATAAGGGTCTATTTAGGAGTGCTTTTGGAATAGCTAAAAGTGATTTTGATAACGTTTGGGAAAACAGTTTGGAAACACTTCCAAATTTGTATCTAAACATCTTCATAATAAAAATGCTTATGAACAGAAATGCTTTTTAAAAAAGCAGTCCCAAATGAGCCCTAATTATTAGTTAGGTATATAATTTTGTGGTTCTTAGCCTCGTAAATGATCATAGTATAATAGTTGACTAACATGAAATCACAATTTATGATTTTGCGATTTATTTATTTTTGTTCATTTACAAAAATGTAAGGTTAGTGTTGGGTTCACTGCTTGCTTGAACAGTTGTACTTCTCCATGGACCCAGTAAGGTGAAAATTGTAATATCCATATCCTACTATAATTGGGAGGCTCATAAAATCTACCTCCTTTCTTTGGTTTTTTTATAGAAATAAAATCTATCTCCTTGTGTCGGCAAAATATATAATAATCATTTTGTCAAAATTTTGGTTGGCAAGGACTGTTTGGTAGGTACTTCCAAAAAGGCTCCTATGACTTATCCTTCGGCAGAATAAACATCACACCCATATTTCTCAACCCCCCAAACCAACACCATGGCCATAAAAAATAACCCAACCAAGCAAAGACAAGAAAGAAGAACCCTGAAGCTGATCTCCATTCAAACTTTGAAGCTGCCCAGCAAGAGCTTAATTTGAACAAAGAGAGAGATCAAGATGAAGAAAAGAGCTCTTCCTCTGGCCTGCTGTTTGTTTGGTATTAGTTTAGAGAGAATATGTAGGGTTTGTGAAGTTCTCAGCAGCCCACCTTCCTTTTTAAATGCTTCTGCTTTTTTTATTGTTACATTTGCATATATCTGAGATTCCCAATTTTTTTTCCTTTGCTTTGATTCTTATTCCTAGAGGTTTTCATAAGTCATCTCTTGCTTACTTCATCGAGCTTAATAATGTTCTGCTTTGAGAATAATCTACTTTAATTAAGCTCTGCTTTGAGAATAATCTACTTTGGAGGCATTACCATATATGCCTGACTTAGGTTTTCTTGGTGGGTGGTGATTGTTCATTTTGGGATGGTTGGGATAAAGAAAACTAAAGTGCATCTCTAGGACTATAACAATGCTTGATTCGAAAGTATATAAGGTGATTTTTTTTCATTCAATCCCATTAGTTTGAGGAAGTTGGCAATTTCATATTTCTCTCATGCATAGGGGGTTTTCAATAACTCTTCTATCAGTTAAATTACAGATTGTCGATACGATATTGATAAGATTCCGTTATTATGGTTGATAACAAAATATACAGATACAAACATATTGTTGATATGATATTGTTAAGATGCCGTTATTATGGTCGATAACAAAATATACAGATATAAACTGACACAATATTACTACATTGTTTTTAGGAGATAAATTAAGCGTTTTTAGTTGAAATATAATTAGATGAAAGTTTTAAACGAAGAACTTCTCAAGATATGCACAATCAGCACAATAATAAACTAGCAAAAAACGTTTGAACATTTTAATACATTAGAGATAAGAATTGCAGTGTATTGGCAAGTTGATGATAAGTTGCATGTGCACCACCATAGCTAATTAAATTTGTTCTTATCAAGAAGATGCAAATAAATAATTAACGTTTCAATTCGCGACAACCCATGGCTTACTTTTGTTATGATGAGAGATATTATTAAGATAGAGGGGTCAACTCTAGCAAGAAAAGCTTAAAATTTAAAAACCACGGTCAAAACCCAGCGTGACACGCAATTGTGTCATTCTGTAAATATCAAGGGTAAGTCCGTCATTTCACGTAACGAAAAATACAGCAGGCAACCACCGCCCCCTTTTCCCGTAAATAAGGCCCCATACCATGGGCATTTTGGTCACGACGAAGAGAACACAGGCGGGGGCCAAAGTGAAAAAGAAAAAGTTTGATTGATTAGGGAATAGGAAAGTAGAAACAAATTAGAAAAAGTAAAAGATTTGATATAAATAAGGGTTATAAAAGAAAATAAATTAAAAAAGGATTTATTTCTAATTTTTTTATAAAAGAAATTATATTTATTTTCGGACGCGAATTGAGATTGAAATAGAGTTTAATAGGGGCGTTGAGATCCGGATGCCAGTCTCTCTCTCAAGGCTCTCTTTGTCCCTTATCGGCTCACGGTTCTCACTTTCTCGCCCCACAGGCAGATTTTCTTGAAGCCAAGAAAGAGAAAGAAAGAGAAGGAAAATTTTCTTCAGAGGAAGAGAAGGCAGCCGAACGACGACGAAGCGGATAACAAGAGCAAACCCTAGGAGAGTCATCGTCTCCCATGGCTCACTAAACTCCTCCTATGCTTTGTTTCGTCCACGATCTGGTTTCGAAACCCTAGGGCAACCAACCGTGGCTGCGGCGCAGGCTCGAAAGGCTCTTCTACGATTTGGTTTGCAGAAAACCTTAGATTCAGTACGGTACGGATAGGCAGCTGTGAGCTCTGTTGTTTTTGGGGCGTGGAAAGGCGAAGACTTTGGTGGGCATTCGGCCGAGAGAGATCTTGGCGGTGGTGTTTGGGGTTTAGAATTAGGGTTGTGAAGGTGTGGCTGCCCATGCGATTGGGTTGATTTTGATGCCGCCAGAACCATTGCCTTGGGATCGGAAAGACTTCTTCAAGGAGAGGAAGCACGAGAGGTCGGAGTCCCTTGGCTCTGTGGCACGATGGAGGGACTCGCCCCATCATGCACCTCGCGACTTCAATCGTTGGCCTTCAGCCGATTTTCGCAGACCACCAGGTATTTGTCTATCTTATTTTCAATAATCTCTCTTGTGCCTCTGTTTCTTTGCTGGCTATTTAGAATTAGAATTCTTGGCTTCTGATAAATATGTATATGCACACAAACATATGTTTCATTAATTTGCTGTTCTAGGGTTGTAAATCACTTTTTGAACGGGTTGGGCGTGCTAAAACAACAAACAAAGAGAAGGGTCGGATAGACTTGATCTTTAGCCTTATGATTTTTTTATCCGTAAGCGGTTTTGGGTTTTTTCTTATGAATTTTATTTTTGAAAAAGGGTTTTTTCTGATGATTGAACACAGCTAATTTTGTTGTTTTAGGTTTTTTTTTTGTTTTGGATTTCATATCATATCCTTCACAAGTATCGTTTAGATCTGCCAACTTTCTGAGATCTGTTATGGGAAATATATATTCTTTTTTTTCCTTTATTTTTTCTGGAAAAAATGGTTTTTGCCTTCTTTCTGTTTTGTTCGAAATATACTTTACTTGAGGTTTTTTTGTCTGAATACTTTGCTTGAGTTTTGTTTGGTCTGAATACTTGCTTGAGTTGATTGTTTTTCTTTCCTTTCCTTTTAAATATTTTCTGAAGGTCATGGTAAGCAGGGTGGTTGGCACCTATTTTCCGAGGATTCTGGTCATGGCTATGCATCTTCTCGGTCTGGTGATAAGATGCTAGAAGATGAGAGCTGCCGACCATCATTTTCGCGTGGAGATGGAAGGTATGGTAGGAACAGCAGGGATAACAGAGGGTCTTACAGCCAGAGGGAATGTAAAGTTCATTCTTGGGAAACCAGCAGTGGGTCTCCAAACACACCGGGCAGGCCAAATGACGTGATTAATGAACAAAGGACACAGGATGATATGCTGACATACTCATCCAATCCGCATTCTGACTTTGGAAGCACATGGGATCAGATTCAATTGAAAGACCAGCTTGATAGGATGGGCGGTTCTACCGGTCTAGGTGCTGGCCAGAAATGTGAGAGAGAGAACTCGTTGGGCTCAATTGATTGGAAGCCCCTTAAATGGACGCGGTCTGGAAGCATGTCTTCTCGGGGTTCAGGTTTCAGCCATTCAAGTAGCTCAAAGAGCATTGGGGCCATTGATTTCAATGAAGCAAAGGTTGAGTCACAGCCGAAAAATGCCACTCCGGTGCAGTCTCCTTCAGGGGAAGCTACTACCTGTGTGACATCTGCTGCACCATCAGAGGAAACAACTTCTAGGAAGAAGCCGCGCCTTGGATGGGGTGAGGGATTGGCAAAGTATGAGAAAAAGAAAGTCGAGGTCCCTGATGGAAGCATGAACAAAGATGGGGCTGTTTGTTCTGTTGGTAACATGGAGCTGGTCCATTCTCTGAGTTCAAATTTGGCTGATAAAAGCCCTAGAGTTACAGTTTTCTCAGATTGTGCATCTCCTGCAACTCCATCCTCTGTAGCTTGCAGTTCCTCTCCAGGTATATTGTTGCATCCTTACATTCCCTTCACATGTTACCCTATCTTAAATTGTGACCTGATATGTGAGTGGATTTTGACAAGATTTGTGTTTTAAAATCTGTAATGTGGTGTTGGCATTATTGCTTACTTATTAATGCAAGTCAAATAGAAGTTAGTATGAGATTCAGTTGATAGAACTACTCGTTGCTAGAATGTGGGCGATGAAATCCTCTCCTTGATAAGGAACATCATACATGAAGCTTTTCTCATCTTGACATATTATTATCAACGTGTTGGTTTAGTGGGAATGGGAAGGGCCTTTAGTTAGAAAATTAGGAAGTATGGATTTTAAAACCTTTGGGTCTCCTGGGTTGTCCTTCTCAGTGGTTTTAGGTTGTAGTCTAAGTAATTATACTAAGTATTTTGCTTTTGTAGTATTATGTGTTCTTATTTTTTAATTTTTGCTACCACACATTCTTTTTGAAACCTTCACATATCTTTAGTTTTTACAAAAAATGCATTTTATATATTTTTCTGTTGGTAAGTTATCTGTTGTCTTGCTATTTTGATGCGTTCCATAATGTTATGTTTATCTCTCCCTTACATATATATGTTATAGGTGCAGAAGTTTTATGATTATATCATTGTTGCAACAGGTGTGGAGGAGAAATCATTTGGCAAGACAGCAAATGTTGACAACAATAATAGAAACTTTTGTGGTTCCCCTGGTCCTATGTTTCAGAGTCATCATGAGGGATTCACATTCAATTTGGAAAAGTTGGATTGCAATTCTATAGCTAATTTGGGCTCATCACTACGGGAATTGCTTCAATCTGATGACCCAAGTTCAGTGGATTCTGGTATTGTGAGGCCTACTGCAATGAACAAGTTACTTATATGGAAAGGTGAAATTTCGAAGGTGTTGGAAGTGACCGAGTCAGAAATTGATTCACTTGAAAACGAGCTTAAAGTATTGAACTCTGATTCTGGGGGCAGCTGTCCACGTCCAGCAACTTCTAGTTCTTTGCCTTTGGAGGACATGGATAAATCTTTCAAAGAACAGGTTACTGTCACCAATTTGATCACTCGGCCTGCTCCATTGCAAATTCATTCTTCTGGGGACACTGATGCGGAGAAGATGTGTCTTGGTAATGGTGACCAGGTAGAATTTTGTGGTATTGTTAAGGATGAGGATATTGATAGTCCTGGAACAGCGACGTCGAAATTTGTTGAACCATTACCTTTGGTAAAGGTGGTTTCTTCATCGGATGTGATGAGTCACAATGATTGTTCTGGGGATTTGGATCCAATTGTAATGACCAAAGGGGAAGCAAAATGCTTAGTGCCAGGAAAGTACGAAGAAAAGACTGACCTGGCTGTTTGTGGAAATAGTAGCTTGCTTTTGGGTAGTGAGATAGTTGCACCTGTTTCTGGTGGTTACGGTCTTTGTTTTAGTGTAGTTGATACGATATGCGATTCTATATGTTCTTCCAATAAAGAATCTGCAAATAGATCATTTGACATATTTAATAAGCTGTTACCAAGAGAGCACTACAAGGTTGATATATCTGGAGTTAGTATTTCCTCATCTGGGAAGAATGATCCGTTGATCAAAGAGAAGTTCGCCATGAGGAAACGGCGTTTAAGGTTTATGGAGAGAGTCTTAACCTTAAAATATAAAGCCTTTCAACACCTGTGGAAGGAAGACTTGCGTTTGCTTTCCATACGAAAATATCGTTCGAAATCTCACAAAAAATTTGAATTAAGCTTGCGAGCAACAAACAATGGGTATCAGAAGCATCGCTCTTCTATTCGATCTCGTTTTTCTACACCTGGTAAGTGAATATTTCTTCTTTATCTGTTTATTGTCATATTTTTCTCAACCTCTTGTGTTCTTTCTATGAGATTGGGATAAAGTGCTTGGTTTATATGCGTTGAGTCTGTCAATGTTGATATGCTGATATCAGAACAAGACAAATGAAAGAAAATAGTTCTGTTGTTGATGGATATGGGTGTGAGGGGACTCTAGTTTATTTTTTCAATGCCGCTTCAACTTTCTTGTTTTATTGTTTCTGTGCTCTGTGTTGCATTTGATTTTATTTCCCTTAGTGTTTGAACATGGTTATGAAATATTATTTATGCTTATGGTATGCTGGTACCAAAACAAGAAAAATGAAAGAAACCAGTTCTGTTCTTGATCGTAATCAAGTGATTAACTTTGACGATTAATGCATTGTTCTTGCCTAGGAGGCATGCATGCTGACCTCTGGTGACATGGTTCTCACTAATTTTCCCTGTATTATTAGTGGTTAGTACTGGGGAAAAAAAAAATAGAATTCGATGCTTTGTGATTTTTGTTGGTGTAATCCTTTGAGAACAAATATCTCTGCATTTTTGTTGTGTTCTTCTGTTGAAACATTTTTTGATCACATTTTTCAATTTTTTTTTCAGCAGGAAATCTGAGCCTGGTCCCGACTACAGAGATCATTAATTTTACCAACAAGTTGCTGTCAGATTCCCAAGTCAAGCTTTATAGGAACTCATTGAAGATGCCAGCCTTAATCTTGGACAAGAAGGAGAAGATGGTGATGAGGTTTATTTCTAGTAATGGCTTAGTTGAAGATCCCTGTGTTGTTGAGAAGGAAAGGGCATTGATGAACCCATGGACGCCAGAAGAGAAAGAGCTGTTCATTGAAAAGCTAACCACATGTGGGAAGGATTTCAGAAAAATTGCTTCTTTTCTTGATCATAAGACGACTGCTGACTGTGTTGAGTTCTACTACAAACATCACAAATCTGTTTGTTTTGAGAAAACAAAGAAGAAGGCTGATATGACTAAGCAAGGAAAGTCTTCAGCTAAGACCTACCTAATTTCAAATGGGAAAAAATGGAATCGTGAGATGAATGCTGCTTCCCTTGATATTTTGGGTGCGGCTTCTGCAATTGCAGCTCATGCCGATGGTAGCACGAGATCTCGACAGGCATATTCAGGAAGATTATTTTTGGGAGGGTACGGGAATACTAATCCATCACGAGGTGATGATACCACTGTCGAAAGGTCTTGCAGTTTTGATGCTATTGGGAATGAAAGAGAAACAGTTGCTGCTGATGTTTTGGCAGGTATATGTGGCTCGCTGTCATCTGAGGCTGTGAGTTCTTGCATTACTAGTTCTATTGATCCTGGTGAGGGTTACCGAGAATGGAAGTGCCAGAAAGTGGATTCGCTAGCAAGGCGACCTTTGACGCCTGATGTTATGCAGAATGTTGATGATGAGACTTGCTCAGAGGAAAGTTGTGGAGAAATGGATCCTTCTGACTGGACAGATGCGGAGAAGTCTAGCTTTATACAGGCAGTGTCATCCTATGGCAAGGATTTTGCTATGATCTCAAGATGTGTTCGAACGAGGTCCCAACATCAATGCAAGGTTTTCTTTAGTAAAGCTCGAAAGTGCCTTGGGCTTGATTTGGTACATCCTGTGGCTGGAAATGGAACATCTGTTGGTGATGATGTTAATGGAGGTGGGAGTGATGCTGAAGATGCCTGTATTCTGGAAACTGGTTCAGGTATTTCCAGTGATAAGTCAGGGTGTAGAATGAACGAGGACATGCGCTTGTCTGTCATTAACATGGATGATGAATCTGATCCTGCAGAGACCATGAATTTGCAAACAGGTCCACTTAGATCAGAGGAAAACAATGTAATGGGACAAGTAGATCATGAAGGTGGTGAGACACTCAAATCTCTGGCTTCTGATGCAGTAGAGGCAGAGGATAGGCCTAATCTAGTTTTGGATGAAGCCGATTGTGTAAGAGATGCCCAGAAAAGTCGAGTATTCTCTGCAGAAGCTCCGAGAGATGATGTGGCTGAAAAGGGAATATTAATTGCAGAATCACTTCCTGTTGGTGGGGGAATCAACTTTGACCCAACTAATCCTGGCATGGATGGGGAAAAATTGATGGGAGAACTTTCTTCTGATGGCAATACTGATACAAGCAGATGCAGCCTACCAGGTTCAGTACACGATTCTAATTCAAGTGGCAATGCTTCTGCCCTGGCTGGTGGTGGTTCTTGTTCAGGTTTCAGTCTTAACCCCGAGTGCCTGCATCAAGTTTCTGTGGGGCTGAATTCTATGCAAAAGTCTTCTGTCATCTCAATGCCACATGAGAATTGTCATGCTCCTGCAGATTCTGTGTCACAAGATTCTGCTAAAATTGAATGCGAGAAAGCCCTTAACCAAGATAGGTTGTTGTCAACCCTGGATCTACAGGAGGTTAGAGAGCCTAAATCTGTTGGGATAGATGAGTGTCACAAGCACTTACCCGGTCTTCCAATATATACAAATGTTGAATCCTCCCAGGTTCTCAAGGGCTATCCATTGCAAATGGCAACCAAGAAAGATACTAATGGGGATGTAACGTCTGGTAATTTATCTGAAGTTCAAAACTTTTCAAAGCTAGACAGGAAGATCAATGGTCATTATATGACGAAAGATGGCTTTCTTCAATTTGGTAACTGTAAGCCACAATGTTCAGAGGTTGATTTTCCCCTTGCTCCCCAAAAGGTAGAACAACCAGTTGGCCCTCCAAAAGCCCATTCATGGAGTTCGTCAGATTCAGATAAACCAAGCAGGAATGGTGATGTGAAACTGTTTGGTAAAATACTCAGCAATCCATCATCCCTGCCCAAGTCAAGTTCCAACGTCCACGAGAATGAAGAAAAGGGAGCTCACAACCATAAGTTAAGCAACACAACATCTACCCTAAAATTCACTGGGCATCACAATGCTGATGGAAATTCTTCTGTCCTGAAGTTTGATTGTAGTAGTTATCTGGGGATTGAGAAGGTTCCCAGGAGGAGTTATGGCTTTTGGGAAGGGAATAAAGTGCATGCTGGTTATCCATCTTTTCCTGATTCAGCTATCTTGCTGGCCAAGTACCCTGCAGCATTTGGCAACTTTCCTACTTCCTCTTCCAAAATGGAACAGCAGCCATTGCAAGTCAAGAACAACGATCGGAATATGAATGGTGTATCAGTTTTTCCTTCCAGGGAAATTAGTGGCAGCAATGGAGTTGTGGATTACCCGGTGTTCAGTAGGAGTCGGGATGGTGCTAAAGTGCCCCCATTTACAGTAGATGTGAAGCAGCAGCAGCGGCAAGACGTATTTGATATGCCAAGACGAAATGGGTTTGATACAATTTCGAGTTTACAGCAGCAAGGACGGGGGATTGTTGGGATGAACGTAGTAGGGAGGGGAGGGATCCTTGTAGGGGGTCCGTGTACTGGTGTTTCAGATCCTGTTGCTGCCATAAGAATGCATTATGCAAAAACTGAACAGTATGGGGGGCAGCCGGGGAGCATGATTAGAGAGGAAGAGTCCTGGAGAGGAGGTAAGGGTGATGTAGGAAGGTAGCAGATGTTGCAGAGGGCCTTTGAGAGAGGCCCTCAGTGGCAAATTATTTATTTGCTGCGCCCTGTATAATAGGTTTTTTTGTGTTCAGTCAGTGATGTGATAGGGCAATGGACGGTTTAAAGTCCCCGTCTTTTTGGTAAAATGCTTTTTAGGTGCTTGTAATATTGCAGCAGCTTTGTATTTGTTGTATTTTATGGAAAATACAGAAATAAACTGCAAAAGTTGGGAGGGATGGATTTATTCCAGTTCATGAGCTCTCATCTGACGTCTTTCCCTTTGCCGGTTCTACATCTTTTCTCCATGTTGTGTTTTATGTGTTTTATTTACTTGAGACGTCACTCATTCTTTTATCAACCAACTTCTGGGTTTGGTAAAACTCTTCTCTCTTTGTAGTATTAAAATCTCAAAATTTGCTTTGGCATAGTTCTCTAAGGGAAAACTTAACTCTAGGCAAATACAAGGGAATGTATGCGTCTAAACTTCTAAGTCTTGGTAAGGAAAGTGTTCGAGGAACCCTGTTGAATGATCACTCTCCATCTGCAGCATTCTTGGTTTTGGTAGTAGTGCTAACAAGTTCTTCCGTTTCTTGCTGAGTTCGGAGAATAGCCGGAAGTGGTGCTGTAACTTTGATTACCTGCAAATAGATACCCAAAACTTGACTATTATAAAAAATAGAAGATGCACAGCATCCTTTAATAGAAGTAGCAATCGTTGTTTAAACCTTTACCTCATTGGATGATGGGTGAGAGAGAATCACTTGATGAGCATGCAAGTTGTAGCCACAATCTCCTGGAACAGGCTTTGTAGGCCTCAGGAACCCTCTGCATGCAATGTGAAATAAAATGCAACTCGTATCAAAATGGAGAAAAAAAAAATAACGTTCTTTTAATATCAACATCCGCTTTTTACATTGACAAACACCAAAAGAAACCACGCAAATTCCTCCATGATAGTGTTGATAATAGGGTGATCATCCACAATCATGCTCCTTATTTTTCAGTTAAAATTTAACTAAAAACACTAAAAAGCTATTTTAGGAGCTCCTTATAAAATTTCAACCCCAACCATGATCTCTAGTTTAGGGAATCATATTTATTTCTTTTTTTAGTTTAGCATAAATGCTAACTCTTCATATAAAATAATAATAAAAAATAGTTAGCATTAAATAATTACTTAAAATAGCATTAAAGTAAAACAACATTTAATTATAGGGAGTCACTAGGAGTCTTCTCTCTCTCCTCAGATTTAGAAGTTCCTAGAGGTCTCCCTATTTTAGGAGTTGGATAGAGAGCATGGTTGGAACTTGGAGGTGAGTTTTCTCACTTCCTCCCTGAATTTTATCTAAAGAGGTGGTTTAGGGAATCCATTGTGGATGCTTTAATAGTATGATGGAAAACCCAGAAAAGAATGCTCTATATCACAATAACTGCATACCCATCATCTGCAAAACTCTCATCTACAAAGTCAGAATCTAAGCACTTTGGTTGTCCACCAAGAACATAAAGAGGATCTCCTGTTTAAAAAAAAGAAGGGATTTCTTAAGCATTCAACTAGTCCAAGCAATAATACAGCTAATTCACAACTACAGTAGATATATAGGTGCAACCCCAACCTGCACCTTGCAAATTAACAAATATGTGGCAAATGAGGATGTGAGGTTTCTCAAACCCAGGGCCTCCTAGAACCAGAGTTTGATTAAAAAGTTTACCTAACAAAGGATGTCCTATGTAAGAAAGATGGATACGAATTTGGTGTGGCCTTCCTGACTGAATCTCAACCTGTTAAACAAATCAGTGCGCTAAAGTAAGTTCTAAAATTCCCAAAGAAAACATAAAGAAAACGAAAAAGAAAAAAACACAACCTGACTTCCTTGCCCATTGTAAATTTCAGATATCTTTTTTGTACTTATCATAATCATTAGGTTTAATTTAATTCTTGTGGTTAATAGAAAATCAAGTTGACTTTCGAATGTTGGTTTATGTTTCATCCCCAGATTCCCTCCCTTCCATACAACAGTATTGCTAATATGGTGTCCGAGTTAAGCCATCAATAAATTTATCATTCATGAAAACAAAACAGATGGATATAATCATATAAGAAAAACCTATATATGTATTCTGTAGTTTAAACTGGTAAAACTGGGGTACCTGGACCAGTGTTTGGTTTTTATGAATCTCTATCTCAAGAACTTCAACTTTACTCAGAGCTGGTTTTCCTGGTTACGTGAAAAAATTACAGAGAGGGATAAGTATGATGGGATAGAATAGATTGTTTTCTGCATGAGACACTCAAGGGAAAGGGTGACTGATGCAACATAACACAGGCATGACTTAAAGATTGCCATTTTCTTTCTAAATGGTGTATCAATTGGAGGGAGCTTACAGAAATCAAAATTCATTCAGTACATTAGAGAACGCAAATATACCTGTGGGAGAAGCAACATACAGCCCTTTAGCCACACCAGGATATCGCACCACTCCTATTGGCTGTTTGACAATTACCTATAGTAATTTCACATCAATCACACAATCTATCTGCATGTACAGTTGGAGTAAATATCCTTGAAGAAGACAGCCAAAAAATAAACAAAAAGGAAGACCGCTGGTCCCAAGAAACCATCAATTTAAATTGTGACCAGAGACAACTAGAAGTCAAATTGCAACGAATACTAATAAACTTAGGATGTTAAGATTGGTGGGCTGCAATGGATAAGACAGGAAAAAAAATGGCATTAGAAGCTAATAAATAGATTTGCAAGTTTTTTTAAGCTACCATTGGTTGAGTCCTACATGAAGACTTTTCCCTAAAGGCCACTTAGAGAATTTTCTAAAGTCAAATAAGGTATGGAAACAGTAGATATGAATGCTTTCTTGGAGATCTAAACTTATACATGCACAAACTGACATTAGTCATAGTAGCTCACACTTCAGCAGTACTTCACAAGGATGTTACCTTATCCTCACAAAGTATCCCAGTCACTAGTGCCCGATAGATTTTTGAAATTTTCCTCACTGCACGCACCTCCATGGAGGTATTACTGCATTGATATTGTAGATCTCATTGGCAAAGTGAAAAAGATTACGACCCAACTGAAAGAAATCTTAAGTTTACATAGAGAATCTGATATTATCTCATTGTGATTGCTAACAATGTTTTCATTCCAAAAAAGAGGGAAGCTAAAAGCAGATGTGAGCAAGATGGAATAGGTCATTTCTCTAACCTGTCATCTTCAATATTAGATGTCCCGTCAGCAAAGTATGCTGCAAGTTGAGTTTTGGCATGCTTCGTCTTTGCACAGAGTAATATTCCTAGAACCATATGAGACCAGTCAACAAGAAGAATATCAAGAACTATAACCATTTCTGTTAGTAACCATAACAATGAACAGATTTGTGAGAATAGTATGTAGAGCTGGAAAGTGAGCAACGCATTGTATACAAAGGATTTTGTTATTTATGTTATCTAGTGAGAAACATTGAACAAAGTATGAAGTTATGCATCTTTACAAGTTAAAAATCGGCTCAGAAATACGACATCTATATGCAATGAAGCCTAAAACAGAAAAAGCAAAGGAAAACTATGTATATACTAACATGAAACCTCTCAAGACAAAGTGATAAAAATAAATTATGCCTAATGTTTTAATGCACATTAATTGGTTACTATGAATAATTTCAAGGCCTTGATGAGTATGGGTTGTGAGCTTAATTCAATTAGTTAGATAGAGCATGCATCCAAATCATCTCATATCCACAGCCATATATACGAAAACTTAGCCGCAGTGATTGAAAACAAAGAAAAAAAGGAATCTCATTATTTTATTCAGCATTGGAATTCATGGTTACCTGAAGTGCCCCTTCCTAAGCGATGAACAGGAACAGGATGTGGTTCTTGGCACGATAAGGGAGAGATCTTATTTGTTGCCCGCCACAGGAGCTGTGTGAGAACTGTCCGTTGCTGGAAAAGACCTCCAGGTAAAACTTGCAGGCCAGAAGGCTTATTTAGAGCAATCTGAATTCATTAGTACACTTTCACGTCAACAGCAGTCATCATAAAAATGGATGAAAACAAACAATACACAATATATGCAGAGAAACCATACATAACTCCAATGCTTTATTTTATGAAAACAAAATTCTCAAACAAAGACAAAATCTTGAATTATATCAAAGAATCAAAGAAAATAATTCTTATGTTCGAACCTGTCTGTTCCAAATTCTCATGCATATATAAAATAATAAAAAATTACCAGTAACACTGATAGCATTCACCTAAATCTTTTACAGTGCACAACTTCCATAATTTCAATTGTGGAAGTTAAGTCCATAATCTTTTACATTCCATTTTTTGCATTCACCTAAATAATATAAAATGAGTTGTTTAAAACAGTATTAAAACAATGAATCTACTTGAGGCCAGTTGTTTAACATTACTAATCTTGATGAAAAGAAGCAAATATAGACACAGCAACAAAGATGAAAGATATGATCCAACACATAGAAACGATCACTAACCACAGTGAGACATTTACCATATCATCATCCTCATATAGAACCTCCAGCGAGTATGGCGCATCAGGCTCTCTCCACGGAAGCCTATGATAGACCAATTCCGAACCGACCCTAAACAAATTGATTATGTCAAAAAAAAAAAAAAAACCCATAAGAATCTTCTATATGCATAAGAGCAGACATAGAATATAGAGCCATATAGCATCCATCAAACAAACAACACCTGAGGATCGTACTGGGATCTCTAACAACTTCGCCATCAACTGTAATCTGTAGACCAACAAATAAAGCTGAGAATTTCCAAAGCATGCGTTTCCATTTCTCATAACAAACTTTTCCATGATTTTCAATATTCAAACCTGTCCGTTCAGAATTCTCTGCAACCAACTGCAAAACTATCATCAGTACAGATTTTTATATTGGTTCTTCAAAATAAGCATATTTTTGATTGCTTAAAGAACCAAACTCAATTCTCCAAGCAAACAACAGAGGATAGAAAGCAAAGAAAGCAAGAGCAATTTGGCAGAAGTTGGCATAGGCTGCCTGCTTACCCTTGTAGAGGAGCTGAGTTCTTATACTTGCTCGAGTAGAACTCGATCAGTGTCAGTTCTGTAATTTACACCAACAGTAGGAGTCAAATTCAGAGAAAGAAAACGACGGTGAAGTTTAAATCCAAAAAAGCATCGATTTTTAGCGCATGGACTGCGTTTGGATGCTGAGAAAACGCAGTAAAGGAAAAAATATATAGAAAAGTCTATCTTTATCTTGGAGAAGAGGGAGCGAAAGAGGACCAGAATCGGAAGCTCGAACGACGTCGTTGTAGAGCAAGCCGTGGTTGAGATCGGGCCAGGGCAATCCGAATGTCTGAGGCTGACGCGTTGGCGAAGAGCTGGACATTGTAACTTATGCAATTCAATTTTCAACCCAGAAAGAAAGAAAAGAAAGTGACTTTCAGTGAAGAATGGCTGCTGCCTTCTGCCCGACCCCGGGTCGGTTTCCGACCCGCAACTGAACTGACTTCTCCAAAAGTTTGTTGCCCGACTGTGAATGTGAAGTTCTGAGTTTTGCCGGTGTTACTTTTACCGCTACAAACGGAAAAAAATAATGGAAATTTCATTTGTTAACATAACTATAAATTTTTAGGGACTCTATCCGTTCAACCAACAATGTATAAATGTATAATAGCATTTGCATCTGAAGTTTTATGTTCGAATCTTTACTTTACATTCACTTGTGCATTCGAAATTTTATGTTCCATTCTTTCATTTTACAATAAATACATTTGATTGCGAGGTTACAAATTTAAATAAAAGAACTCCAGCCATGTGATCCGAAGTTTTATGTTCGATTCTTTCCTTTTACAATAAATACATTTGAATGCGAGGTTGTTACAAATTTAAATAAATAAAAATTAACCATTATTTGATAAATACTCCAGCCATGTGACCATTTCGATTAGGTCTTTCTAAACCTTATCGATGATTGATTTAAATCTCATGAACGATAATTGTTGATGTATAACGATTCAACTTGTATGGTTGTGGATAAGAACCAAATTAACCAATATTGAATTTTCTAGTTTAGACTAGATTACCTTGTACACTATTACAGCTCATTTCCATCCCATCTCTCCACTGGATACAGGTCACATAGCCAAATACATACTCAAAATGCAAACAAGTTTGGACAGTTGACCCAAATTGGACGGGAACAATAAAATAAAGGAAATGACTTTGATAAAAAAAATCGTGATTCGCATTATACATTTATTCTTCTCTTAAGTCTTCAAAGGACAAAGACAGTGTTTAGAGGCACAAATGGACTTAGTACAGAGAATTACACTCTGTAAAAATACATAGAAATGATGGATCAATGCCATCAAAATTCCATTAACAATCAGCAGAACACATCGGTTGATGAAGAAGGACGCGTAACCTGAAGAGCAACTGAATTCCACTCCTCAATGTCATTGCAGTGACCAGTTTTCGCTTTAAGCACCTGTAACTCGCTTGTCCCACCAGATGGGGTTTCAGTCAGAGACAATTTTTTAGCAGCCACTGCCTTCAGCCGGTATCGCTCTGCTCTCGAGCCAATGACCTGTCCTAGCACTGATGCTGCAATGGTAAAAGCCATGGCTGATTTAGGCATCAGCACAGACTTCCGAAGTATGGCTATGAATGGAACAGCTGCATGCACAGCAGCAAACCAAGATGGTGAGAATTTCTTGGTGTGCTCCCTCCATACCCCTAAAGGAACATTGGCTGCCATGCCCAATGCTCCAATCACAAGTACTTTTTCAGGAAGGGGCTGTGGGCGGAGGTTCTTTGCAAATGCAGTTCGCGCCAGAGCTGCTCGGGCTGCAACTATTGCTGGTGGGCACTTAATTTTCATGCCCGGAGGGGGCTGAAAAGCCTTTGCAACAAGCGGAATTACACCACTAACAGCACGGTATGACTTCGCGATCGGACAGCTTCCGGATTGCAGCCACTCATTACTCAAAGCCTCGTGATTAGAATTTCCTCCCTGAAACATCAATTCCAAATTTAATAAACACCGGAAAATACATAAAATTGTCTAATGATACAAAGTAAAAAAATTCAACAAAATCACAAGAAATTTCAAAACTTATAATATGTCAATAACTCAGCAAGCTGGGAAATTTGTAGCGTGAAGCAACAATCAATTTACCTTTGAAGAAGAATCTTTTTTGGAGGAATTGGATTTTCGTTTCTGATTCTTCCACTTCTCAGAGAATGCATCAAAGCTGAATGGCCCTCCAAATGATGAGAGACTGATAGTGGCTGCCTTTGCAGCTAATGGATTAAACATGGATGGGGCTGGTTGAGGCTCAACTACGTTAGAATGCACAAATGATCTTCCAGAAAGGGGGACTACTCCATCACTCCCATGGAAAAGCCTAAATGCCATGTCAAAATTGGGACCATCTTCAAAAATTGGACCTTTGCCGCCACGTCCCTGGTCAAGAAAAGTAGAAAGTAGTATCAGAAAATGGCTCAATTTCAATCAAGCAGCTGTAAGTGCCAACAGAAGATGCAAATAACCAAAAGTACGGCTACAGTAACATAGAAAACAATAGAAGATGCAAATCAGCAAAAGGAAATATAACTTACAGGCACTGGGAAGGCCAAGGATGAGGCGAAGGAAAAATTGGTGGGCTCATTGATGTTTCTCAAAAACGGACATCTGAGAATGTCTAGTTCAGAAGGCACACAATCTTCATTTGCAACTTTGAAAAAGGAATCCATTCCTAATGCGGAGAAAAGTAACCTGCAAAACGAGGAAAAATGCATAATCAATACCTCCTACTTAGTACGAAGAGTAAGAAAACACATGCTTCTAAATGTTACCAAAAATATGAATATGCCTATAATCAGATATTGATGCTGCATCTAAGGTAAACAAATAGTCATCACATAATAAAGTTGTCAACATTATCTTGCAAACACGAGCATCAAATCCAGGTCTTAGTCAAGATTAAGAATCATCACCAACATAAAAACCCAATTTTCTCAAAATTCTAAACCCACCCACAAGTCAAAACCGATAGATATTATTTGGTCAAATGGATAGTCGTCGAAAAAGCTTATTCTGAAGTTGAGAAAATGCTATGCTTAGAACAAGAACTAAAAGAAAGTCAAGAAACCCAGTTAATTGAAAATCAAAATCACGACTTTCCTCAATCTTTACTTAATAATACAAAATCTGTCACCAAAAGAACGATCTTGATTAAATTAAGGAAAACCCATCAATTTAGACCAGTCAAGACTCGAGTTCAACATCAATTGGAAATCGTCGGAAATCGTCCAGATTCCATTTCCCAGAAAAATATTATGCTGAAACAAATCATCCAACTCAAGTTAAACCTCTTAAAACCCATCAATTTACACCATCCAAATACATCAATTTAAACTGAAAATCAAACAAGATTACCAACAAAATCAAGAAAGACAACAACTTCGAAGAATACAATGCAATTCACGAAGGCGTCAATTCCAAACTAGAAAATTACAAGAACCCAAAAGCAAGAAGATAGAAATCGTACCTTGAGAGAGGTTTTGCGAAGGGAAGATTGGAAGACAGAGAAAGCGAGAGAGAGAGAGAGAGAGAGAGAGAGAGAACAAGAAGAAGAAGATGAGGAAAGGTATCGGTGGTGTTAGGTGGAACCGAAATTGACTTTCGTTGGGGAAAATGAGGGAGAGCGCTCAGAAGGCTTAAGAAGACGACGTCGTGGTGAGCACACGCTTTTTTTACTTGGATGGAGCTCTCCAAGTTAGAATGGGAAAAGGATTCGGTTTCGGACCGGTTTTGGGTATTCGGGTCCAAGCTATGACGTGGCAAGTTGTTGAACGTCTTTGATAGCGGGGCCCACCCTAGTCCAAGTCCAAGTCGCTGTTGGTGTGTACACCACGTGCTTTTTCTCAATTTTCATTTTTGTGTGGAGTTGATGAATTACTTTTTTGTTGTCTAATTTTTTATTGAATAAAAAAACCATTTCATAATTTCTTGTCTTGGTTTTTTCATGGAAGTAGGTGTTGGTGTGTTTAGCAATTATGAGAGACGTGTTTCACATATTTTTGGCAAATCACGTTTATTTTTATTTTTTCACTACTTAAATTTGGAGCTTTATGATCGATCACTTGAGTAGAGTACTAGAGTTAGTGAAGTTTTTTTTAAAGTTAAATCCCATATTGATTCTTAAGTTTTGTTCGCATGTTTGATTTAATTACGACCTCAAATAAAAGAGTAACTACTGTTAATCTTTTGAGCTATACAAACTTGTATTTTTTATTTATAAAAATTCACATAAAGGACAACAACGAAGGCGTCCACAAATCCCACGTCACTGCTGAAGTAAGATTTGATTCTAACCTCTACAATTGACTTTGTCATAGATTGTATTATTCAGGCAGTTAGACTTTAAGCCATGGACCAAAACAATAAAGCAAAGGAGATTATTTGTTGTTTTAAATTTTATAATCCCCAAGTCTAACCATTTTTTCTGAATTTCAGTCAAACTCATACAAAAAGCCATCTGATAATGCCAGTGGCTGAGTGCATTTTCATATTGCAAAAAGGAAATGTAAATGAGACAGGAACGCCTCTAAATCATGTGAACAAAACAAGGCTGGCTGGCTGCTAATTGTATACAAAGATATGAAAGTGCATACTTCAAATGATGATTATATGCCCATGAAATCCTAAACCTACAATCTTAGACAAAAATTCCAAAATTCCATTTCTCTGCTAAAAAGAAGGATCAGGTCAGTAGCCTAAGAAGAATGGAACTAGCAATTATCAGTAACAGAGGTCTTTGGCTGGGAGATGTCTGTGTCTGCAAAAGTTAACCTATATCATACAACCTATTCGGGAGTTGGCTCCTCGACAGATTTCCTGTATTCTGGTTTCAGCTCATACGTCCCTTGATTAGCTCCCTTGTTGTTGTAAACACAAAGTTCCTTAAGTATGTCTTTCAAGAATTGCTGCAAACGGAAAAATTCATAAGAACAGTCACATTATGATGATATAACGAAAAGCTTACAGTTAATCAAAGATCATCAGGTTATTGGTGTGTTACAAGTTCAAAGGATAAGTTTCTTATCTAGCTGCCTTTAAATTATGTTTTTCCCACTTAAATGTATATTGGATTTAGTTTCTTGATTCTGCTCATCTTCTATATTTAACCATGTGTAATGCATTCATCTCAATATCTCTCATACTTCCATTAGTAAAAGTAACATTTTGATTGCCTAATTTTGTGCTATTTAACAGGGAGGATGTCTTCAAATTTCATCTGTTTGGAAAATTTTCAGCAATTTTCCTTCGCAATAATTAGTAAGGTGTCTGTACGAGGATATTCAGTAACTTTCCTTGTCAATAATGCCATGCATGTATGTACATGGTATATGCAAGTAACAAGATGGGTCTTACATTAATCTGGAAAAAGACAGGTTAAGATAGTAATTCTAATATTAAGATTCAATGGGGGAAGACTTATAAATCATGCAGAAAGAAATAACCAGAAAACAGAACATACTTCTGGTTGATCTGTTTCTTGGATCAGTTGTCTTAACGTCCAATTTGGTTGCCTTTCGAAGAGTTTAAACATAATGGCTTCCATTTCTCCACGGTCCCTCCTTGTTCTTTTCGTGTCTGACCCCTTTGTTGGCATTTTCTTCTTTTCCTATATGAAAGACAGTTCTTCTTATGCTTAATACTTAATGGTGGATAATCAATACTAAAATCAAATGCCAACATACAAAATGCAGTCCCAAATAATGTCTGCCCCATGGAAACACTTTTACTCAGGAACAATATGTACAAAAAGAAGGTGGTTTTACGTACGCTGGGTCCAGGAGCTATAAAACCAATCATCCCTGGCATAGGCCTCATATGAGCCCCATTGTCATTGTCAATCACCTGAAAATTGGAAAAAAAGGGACAAATTAGTGATTATACTACTGAAAGCTATTAGATTACTGAAATAGAGTGTGAGAAAAATATATAAAGTAATCCAAGGAACCTGAATCTTTCTGTTTTTCATGTACTTTTTCGTCCGTTCACGGCAAAGTTTCCCATAATTCTCAAGGTTCTCATTATGGGGCTTCATATCAAATTTGTTCAATATTTTCCCCTCCACAGATAACTTTCCTACGGTCACAAAAGAATTTCGCACATTCAGTTGAGAGTGCACAATGGACAGCTAAAGTTAATATGTGCTTGCAGCTCTGTTGAAGTCATATAACCCCAATCAATTTTTAACATTATGTTTCTGATTTCGAGTATCATACCTTGTAAGCATATCTTTCCGCTAAAATAAATTGAAGAGTTAGAACTAACAAGAACCTAAACTAGAAATATGTGATACTAAAATGTAGCCGAGAAGAAATTGAATTCCAATCTCAAATTTAAAAAGCCTAACCCAGGAACTTGGGTATTTTCATTTCTTTGTGGCACTAAAAGCTGATTTCCCAACACAAAACCATGCAAGCCAACAATGTTATTCTTCTCTACCTATGATACAACAATCTGTTGGATGTAGCATGTACCATTTTAACTGAAGTAAAAACCATCAATTTTTAAATGCTAGCTTTTGACAAAAATAAGGAGCAGAAAAGTTTAGCATGATGTCAAGTGGATACCCAACTAGAATAGAAGCATCAATATGTCAAGCCAAACGCATTTCAGTAAAGAAAAGCCATAGATGAAAAAGGCAGACTTACCTTGTGATAACTCAGAAAACACAGACATTGGAATGAAGTCTTTAGACATATCCAAAGAGTAACACTTGGGCATATTTCCAGATTCAGTGGCCGCCAGTTCCATGGTGAACTGCATTTTAACAACTTATGTAAAGGAAAGGGCAACAAAAGAGGATATCTACATAGATGAGTGATACTATCATACTATAAAGATGAAGACTTTAACCCAAAACTTTGCAGAACAATAAAAATTGATAGAAAAGCCAGGACCTAGGTCCTGAAAACCTAATTTGTAAATTGGGTTTGGAGATAAACCCAGAAAGAGCTGAACTCTATAAAACCCACATCATGAAAATTCTTAACCCCAAAATGAAAACTTTGGGAAAAATGATCAAGAAAGTTAAAAAAAAAACAAGAAAATGAGCAACAAAACTCAGCAAGCAACAGAAAATCCATAGGAAAGGGCATGCATAGGATCAAAGACCAAAGCTTTATAAACAAGAAAATGCACAAGAATTACAAAGATTATGACCGAAACGACAATGCATGCACAAAAAAGTAAAAACCCAAAAGGGAAAAACGTCCACTTTTTGAGTTGTCGAGTAAATGGAAATGAAAAGGTACCTGAGGAGAGGAAGAGTCGTCATTGGAGTTAAGAGGGTCAATGGAGAGAACGACCTTGGCCACAGGGCGAGAAGACTGCTGATCAGATGGAGAAGAAGCAGAGGCAGAAGTGGAGGAGGCGTCAGGCTTGAGACTTTTAGCGACGAGCGGAGGGCATTTCATGAGCCAAACAGCTCGCTCTGCTCTGGTCGTCTCCAAAGGCCCATTGGCATTGTTGTTGTTGCTGCCTTGTTGCTGCTGTTGCTTTTGGTCTTCCATGTTGGCGCCACAGCCACAGGGTTCTTTGTTTATTTTGTGAGCTTTTGAGTTCGAGAGAACGAAAACAAACGGTTTTTCCGGATCTTTCTCCAACAGTACGCTTTTGCTGCCTCGGACCTGGGGGCCATTGGGTTTTATTTATATGATATGAGATATGAAATGGACTCTATTTTTGTTTACGCATCGGTTCGAGTCGACTCATGGATTCGTGTAACTCTGTCCCAATCCATAGCACTAAGTGACTCATCGATTCATGTCGTGTTTAAATCATATCATTTCAGTTAGTGTTAAATACTTTGATTTGTTTAAATAATCGTGCCGCATTAGTCATACATGGTAGAGCATGAACAGAACAATATCCGTTCTGCAAGGATATGGAGAGCTTCTCCCTTGCAAGAACATGCATTATAGAAAGAGGTACAACCCCAAAGAAAATATATAAAAATGATGTAAAAGCTTGAATTTTTGGAAGAATAATAGTTCCATTCATGCAAGAATAACAAATTGAACAAATCCGATTCCCGAATTTGAGATTTAACATAGAAATGGAGAGAATACAAATATGCTAAAATAATAGAGTATAAATTACACTCAACAACATCTTGATATTTTCTCCCGTTTCTTGAGATCAAGCCATAGCCAAAAATAGTATATGGGGTAACATTTGTAATGGTGATTATTAAAACCATTTTAAGTTACATAGTTGAGTAGAGCAGTGTTCATCATGGAACTGAATCGGAGTTGTTGCTGCCGATGGAGTTCTGCTTCCTTTCCGCTTGAAGTGATCGGCACAAGGATTCAAGCTTTTCTTTCTGATTCTTTGTTTTCTCCAACTGTTTCTTCAACCGTTCACGCTGCTCAGACCAACATAAAAATCTGTGTTATTCCTCATCTATGCTGTTTCTTAATAAGGCATCATAAAGGCATATGCCTGAGTTCAACGTTTACTGTTGATTGATGAGTAATTGAAAGAAATAGAAACAAAAAAGTGCATGCAAACTATACCTCATCTACGAGTTCTATAAGAGTAACATCTGTTTTCTCACATTTGCTCTTCAAGAATAAATTTTCCTTCTTGAGTTCCTTGATAGATTTTGCCATCTACAATTTTGCACATGTAACAAACAGGGTAGCTTAGTTTAAAACAAACATATCATGCGAGTTACACCGTGCTAGAGAAACCAGGAAAACTGTGTCTAAATGAAAATGTAATTTGAAGGAATAATTCACCTTTTCGATCTCCTGTTTAAATGTCTCAAAAACTTCATTGCTTTTCAACAATGCATCCTACACAATAAATATAATACTTAATTAAGACCAGATTGAGTGGTGTATTGATAACACATACATTCAGCTTGAAGCACTTGTGAGGTGATTGGCCAAGTATCTGAAAGGTCCATTCTGAAAGAAGAATGCTCAAATTGAGCACAAAGAGTAGGTTGCCTTCTCTTCAGTAATGCCTAATGAAGACATACATTGGAAGGCTCTAAGCACGCTTTTTTAAATATTTGAATGATATACATAGAGCCAGGAGACAGATGGTGAGTTCATTTCTGCCAATCAATTTGAAAGTTGCCAATTTTTGGCCCAACTCTCACTCTGTTAACAACTAGGACTTATAATTCCAAGTAACTCAAAGATACTAATCACAGAATGATCATGAAATCACAAGTTATTGATATATCCATCGATAACCAAGGTAATCTCTTTTCTTTGTTTCATGACATTGAATAACATATCAATTATGCAACGACCAATCTTCTATGAGTGTAATCTACGTGAGACACAACCTACTAGCATGGCTACATAAATAACACCATACAGCCTACAGGGAAAATGAACCAACTCAGTTTTGTACTCTTGAGAATTCTGCAGAGAAATTTGACAGCCTCTAACTAAGCAGTTATTCATTCTGGTGACAGTTTCAAAGTAATGGTTTAAAGCAACACATAACACAGAAGTTGACCTGAAATTGTTGGAATTTCTCTCCATCAGCTGTCAACTGTAAGCGCAAATTCTTTTCAGTTGATAGTAACTGTGACACCTGTTCTGCATATAGTTTCATCTGGGACTGTTCCTGGATTAACTTCTCTTCATGCTGCTTAATCTTCAAATCAGCAATTTGAAGCTCCAGAGATTTCTGCTTTAACTGTTAATTCAAAACAAAGCCACTACAGAAAAGTTAAGTCCCTACCTAATAAAGTAAACAATCATTATAGGTAAACTAATGTCATTTGTGCAAGTTACAGTTAAATTTTACCTTCTGTTCATATTGCTGTTCAGAAAGAGCATACTGATAGGTGAGCTGCTGCAGCTTAGTTCTTAACCTGAAAATGAATGAATGCCAATTTAACTAATATTAACACAATAAAGACAAATTATAGACAGCCAAAAAAGAAATAAACCAATGATATCAATCAACCAAGTCAACAAAAAAGATACAGATTCTATGTTGTCAGAGATTTATAACAAACAATACATGACATTATCCTATATAATAATATATGACACTTAGGATGAAATTAATCGAGTTCAGTCTCATTGACACATGCATGTGCAAGGGATCTCCAAGTTAAGTCATTCAAGTTTGCTTCAGTATATGCATCAAGATAGTAAGCATATGTTTTCATGACATCTGGCTCTTACATTTCATTCTCCTTTAGCTGAGAGATACATTCTTCCTTTTGCTCATCTAGCTTATTGCTCACATCCTATAACCATAAGAACTTAATGTTAGAATATCATTTAAAAAAAGGCATTAAAAAACAAATAATGCACTGAACAGATAAATTGTGCTTTCAAAATAGAAAGGAACTAGTTCTGAGTTCCGATGTTTGGAAAGAATACAAAACTTTTTAATTAACTGAACTCTTATTGTTTGTATGTGCTCTCTTGAGCATGTAAATAATCATGATTCATGACAGAACAGAAATCTTGTCTGTTTTTCCTTTTCAACACACACAGAATTGTAAGTTGAGAAAAAATATGGACTTTGAGTGTTCGGAACTTTAAAAGATCTCATGTTTTGTAGTGTATAATAGAGGTAATGTTTCTTCAACCTTGGATTAAGTTTAACTTGTCAACTTACAAATTAATAAGCCAACAACAATAAATATTCAAATCCCCTGAGGAAAACCTATTATATTATAAATAGTCAAACCTTTATTGCATCTTGGAACTTGACTGATAAATCTAATCTCAAGTTCTGCCCCTCTGTTGACACCCGCTTACACTCATCCTGTTTAAATGATCAGGAAGCCATCAATGTTTCTAGGTGGGTGATCGAGTATTGATCAACTACACAACTTATCGTATCAAACTGTAAGATACAGTCAAAGTAGAGAAGATATCGACATGAAAATTGTAAAAGATCACAAGTCAGTAATGTGAACTTATCATTTCAAAATGTTGAATATAGCGGACATGATGATAACAGCAGATCTTATTTAGATGAACTGAAAAGTTTCACTCAACTCCACAAAAATTTACCCTTTTTCTCCTTCACCAAATATTTCTCAATCATTAACGATAGAAAAGAATGCGGAATCACCCAATGCACCCTTACTTCGTGAAACAACCTATGCTCAAGCTCAAAGTAATGGGAGAATGAAGAAAAAGATAATCAATACTTTCAGGTGCCTCTTTGCACACTTGCTATTTTACTTTAAAAAAATGAAAAAAAGAAGACATCGAGGGCAACTTGTCACAGGCCTGCAATGTAGTTAAGTGAGCTTAGTCATGGTATGAATAAAAGGGAGCCGTACAAGGCCCAGATATATGTATTAAGGGTACATCCAATGGTTGTAAAAACTAGTTTCAGACCTCTAATTCGATTCACCAATGGCTATTAATAGAAAGTAAGAATTAAGTTTGCATGGTCAAACGGAACCTAAACAAGTTAAAGAATTACACTGAGATGAAAATTATGATAATGAACATCTAGGAAAATATGAAAATATGAAAGTTCAGAAAAAAATCATTTTAAGGATATGCAGTCAGTCAAGATAGCATACCATTAGCACTTTGTTCTGGCGTTGTAACTCCCTGCACAATGACTCAAGCTTATCTCGAACAGAAATGGCTACAAAGAAGAAAGGATGCAAGTAAATAAATAATAAAACCATCTACAATACTGCTCATAATATATAAAAATCCATGTATATATACAATGAAGGTATGCCACTGCACTAAGACTTCGCAAAAGCTACATCTTTCCATCAGAAATTAATCTTAATTTAGGTTATCAACATTATCACATCTAGTTAATGATAATTGGCAATTATTCATACCCTTCGACTTCATGAAAATTTGTGACGCACAAACATCATATGCGTAAGTAGTCCATTTCTACATCAACTATTATACTACCACATAAATGCATTATACTTAACATTCACTGTTCCTAAACAAATAAATGATTTCTCCCACAATAACCCTATCAGAGGTGTAAACATCAGTATATTAGTTATGGAAACACTGGGTGTAAACATTAGCACAACTATCTCAAAATACCTGAATCTCTTTCAGCAAGAACTTGTTGATACTTCAAGGTGAACTCTATGAACTCCTTTTCTGATTTAAAGGTACGCTTTGCACTCTTACGTTTGGTTTCAGTGGATTCCTGAGGCAAAATTAGTCCAAATTACTAACCTTACTGATGACTTACATGTATAACATATTTGTGTGATAGGTAAATATTTGTGTGCCTGGGAATGTGGTTGCAGGTACACATTTTGAGTGAAGATTGTGTCACAAATATCAGTCTCAACAAAGAAAATCACACACATGATTTCTTGCATAGGTTGCAAGGATCAACAACTGTACAAATTGATATCATATAAAAAAGAGATCAAGTAATACGTAGTACTAACTGTCTTTTTGCTTTTCAGAGTTTCAACACTCTCCAATGATGATGTTTCCTTCACATTGGCTGCTGACGCATCTGAGCTTCCTTCAGTCGCTGAAAAGCAATGAGAAATGAGGGTGGCAAACTAATGTCAAAAGATCAAACGAAAAATACCAGATATAATAGTACACATTTTGAGTTATATTTTTCAAAAAGGGAAAATCACAAAGGTAAAGATATTTACGTCTCTCTGAACTTTGACATCTTGCTTCAACTTGTTCCTTTACCTCACTGCATTCAGGTAACCCAACCGAAGTCTCAGAAACAGAATCAGCTGAGTCGGGCATGACTAGCGTACCTCCTTCTTCTGTCTGCTCCGTAGAAGCCCTTTTGGGCACTTGAACTGATTCTACTGAAACATCAGAATTATCAGTTTCCGATAATGGAACAGGAAAGGTTCTCAGTTTCTGGGTCTTCTCTGCCCTACCCTGACTTGTTTGAAACTCATCTGCAGCCAATTCTTCTACAGGTTCCTTTGAACGATCTATATCTGACGCAATATCATCCTCACGATTGTCCAGTGGCTTCTCTTGTTCAAAGGTTGGAGTTGGAGGAGCCAGGGGCTCTGGAGAGCTCTCAACAAACCCATCAGGCAATGAATCAACTTCAGGAAGCTGATTTGCTTCTGGGTTCTCCATTTTTACCTACAATCTTCATCATGCATTCTTAGAACCATCAACATTTATACCATCCTAAGAATTAGAACAAAAAAGCCCATCCCTTTACAGAGGGATGCGAGAGCAAAAGCCAGAGACTACAATCTAGTTTTGCAGCTGCGGTCATTCAGGAAAAGGCAACACTAGAACCCATTTGGTTGCTAAGAAAATTTGAAAAGAATCCAAGAGAAACTCAAAAAGATTCCATATTTAAGCTGTTTAAGATATCCTAGAATGAAATTGAAGAAGTGCCCAAGTAAAAAACCACACTTTCTCTGGGAAACCAACCCAAAAAAGAAACAAATTCATTCTTACTTTATCAAGAGAAAAATAAGAAAGAAAACGAAAATTGCAAACACCCTAACAATCAACTATCGGCATCATTGAGCAATCTGAACAATAATCAACGAAAATTGAGAGAAAAAGAAATGAAACAAAGAGAAAGAAGGAGACATTACCAGGTAGATTATGAGAGAGAGAGAGAGAGAGAGAGAGAGATTGAACTGAGACAATGGAAGTGATCTCTCTATCTGTGGAAAGTGTCCAGTGCGTGCGCTCCGTAGAAGAACTGATCTTTGTGCTGCGCTTTTGTCACTCACCTTCACTTCACCTAGTTGTTGTGTTACACCGAGAGAACGACACTTTACGTTCTCCTAATTTATTAATTTTCTCTCATATTTTTCATTAGTCTAAATTGAGCATTTTGTACCCCAATTCATTTTTATTTTTATTTTTATTTTTTTGGTAATATTTCCCCTTTATATATATGTATTATTTATTTTTTTAAAGTTAGAAAGAGAAGGGGGAATGCCACATACACTAGTACTATGGCATACACGATATGTTTTATTATATTGAAGCTATAATCCATAACTCTACCCTTAAACATGTAGCATATGAGGTTGTTGAGCCTACCACGTAGATAGTATATTCTTATATCAATGACTGTTTATGAAAATTAAGAAATTTTGTTCAAACACAGATAATTTTTCAAATTAAACTTCAAGAAATGTTAAATCAAACAATAATTAATCTATTAAACAAATATTTTTCAAAAATACCATGTGTATGATAATTATGTAAAAGAAAAAAAAAAGGATATGACACTAAGTCATAAGAAAATTATTATAGTTCTTTTTTTGTTTGTTGGAAGAAAATTATTATTGTTCAAAAGTACATATATAGTATGAAGTGACAAGTTTGGTATTAAATATCAAGGTTTACTGCTATAAGAGTTTTATTTTATTTGACATGTTTATTAAATGTGCTCGTCCATCTATAATCAGAATACGTTACTTTCCATAAAATATAAACCCAAAAAAACAAAGTTCCCGTCACGCAAAATCAAACGAGATGATGGTTTGTACCATATTCAACAGCTATAAAATAAGCGTTTTGAAGGAGAGCTAGGCATGCACAAAACATTCCTATACATATATGATATGGCCGATGTTAAGATGCTAGGTATGGTGGGGGTGGCTATGGTGCTAATTCTGTCCACCTTCGCCACAAAAACTGTCTTTATCGCTGCCGACATAATTAACGGCAACGAGCCTACTAATGGTAACGGTAACGGTAGTGGTAAGACTCGGTATCCCACTCTGATCAACAGGATAGATATGGAAGAAGATGGTGGCGTGGGCAATGGCGGTGGTGGGTGTAAAGGTTCTATGTGCAATATGCTGGTGCTCCCTTGCAAGAGTGGGTGTTATTGCATCCCCTTTGGACTTTTGCCAATTGGGGTGTGCGCTGGTATATGTTGTAGCAGCTAAATCAAATTTAATATACTTTAAGTTCATAAATAATATGTGCATTCAATGAAATAATATTGGTGGAGAGAATGTCTTTCTGAATTTTCTGGAACGATGAGAGCCTACACCATCCACAACAACAAACACAAATAGGAAAAGGGGTTACACAATTAACCAACTTACAATATACACAAGTCACCAATTTAGTTGAGGGATATTAAAATCATGAGCAAGGAGATATAAATGTTCGATGCATGCAACCAAATTCTTTAAGAAAATCTCTTAGGGCAGGAAAATGTTTCCACGGACAGTCGATGGTGGATAACCCTTCGTCCCAAATTCCAATCTTTGCCACCCTTAATTTTGAAACATTCACATCAACATTGGAGTAGCTCATGTTAACCATTGAAATGAAACTCAAATATATTTGGAGTATCGATTGTGGCCTGCACACTTTCATGGCATTTATATAAAGAAATTGATTTGGAGTATCGGTTGTCGATACATTTCAAGTTCAAGACCATACGAAGGAGCGGAAATTGTGATGGAATGAGTGTAAAAACTCAACCCACTTCGTCCCAAATGCTCCAATGCAACTTACTCATTCTAAGGCTGATATCTAACTCTTTGACGCTTCTCTCAAATGAGAAATTCAACAACTTATCTACAATTAGTGGCTGCGTCTTTGCAAAAGTAGACCATGCAAATTCTGAATTTGGCTAAGAGATCATTTGTGTGCTCGTCTTTCTCATGATACCTTGTGAAGATATTGTTGATGAACTTTTTATGGCGGAGTAAGTTGTCGCCAAAGACGACGTCATTGGGGTAATAATCATCAGGGTTGCTGCCCTCGTCGAAATCCTCTTGTATATTATGTCATCCTAAAATGGGATTATTAGTGAAATCCTCTTTCTTTTTCTTTCATTCTTTTTTGGTTCTCTCTCTTTATATTTATCCTGAAAGGCCTTTTTTATTTTCTTGTCATATCAATTGTCAAATTAGCTATCCACCTGAAGCTTCCTTCAAGTTTCACTTTTTTGCTACTTTTATTTTCCTGGTTTGTCTATGGGGTTTTTGACTCGTGGGTTTAATGAGGTGTAAATATTTGGTTTAGGGTTTGAATGTTTTGGAGGACACAAAAAGATGGCGTGATTAGTTATCTATGAAACAAAACAAGGCACGAAAATAACATGAGTTATTTCTAAGTTAGGCTGCCGTATGGTACTATTTCACAAAAGACTAGGCACCAATGGGGAAAAAAAATCATGCATATTGCATGCAATTGTTGGTTATAATAACTTATATATAAATTACTCAGAAGAAGTAATTAAGCAAGAGCTCAAGAGAGAGACAGAGACAAAGGGGTACGTAGAATCAAGATATTGGAAAGCTAAGGAGATGATGAGCAACAAGCTATGTTTTGCTGTGGTAATGACCATGGTGCTTACGGTGTCCACCTTTGCTCCAGCTGCCTATGGAAACCCTAGCAAGAACAATATTGCTGAAGCACCCGCCTCTGAGCCTGACGACAAATGTGATGCAAAAATCATCGATGCCAATAATCTCTACGATGGAGATTTTGGGGTAGCTGCTCCCATGGCTAGTCGTCTCAACGAGGAGAGCTTGGCGTTGATGGCAGGGAGGATGAAACAGCTAGAAACGAGTGGAGATGTGGGCACCATCAATGGGTGCAGAGGCAACCTCTGCAATTTTTTGGTGGCTCCTTGCCAGATCGGCTGTGTTTGCGTTCCCATTAACATTGGACCTTATGGGTTCTGCAGTGGCTTCTGTTGCTAGCTTTAGCTACTCTACTCCTATATTATAACATCATATTTTTTATATACATATATACATATTAATGTATCTGCATCCATGATCCATCCATTCATGCATTTCATCTAATCATGAACATCTACGTACTAATCGATTATTTAGCATGAAATAACGTCGATCGTATATATACACGTACGTATGCACTTGTGTACGGTTGTTATGTTGTTGTCTAGTATTATATATATATATACTATTGGAAGGTATGGGGGTTCATCTCATGCTTCTTTTCTCTTGGTTTGGTTTTCTTCTTCTTTTCCTTTCAGCTTAATTTCATCTTTTTTGTGTTATACTGTGTTGGGTTAGGTACATCTCACCCCTTGCAACTCTTTTCACTTGGTAAATTAGGCTCAAATTTAAAATGTTATGCCACACCTAACATTAAAAAGAACACCTATAAAAACCATATATTAAATAAAGTGTCCAAAGATCAACTTTGGGTTTCCATAGAATTACTCCATCAAAAATTGTCCCGGGCCTACATACATAAGCTTACCCTCACCTAAATACCGAAATACAACCTATGTTACAAGAAAAATCCAAGGCTGGCAAATTGAATCTAAGACCTCATGTGCAGAGGTAAATGCTCTTGATCACTTGAGATACAAGCCGCTTGCAATAAAATAACAACTTTAGCAGAACTAGCTTTTTTACACCGATGAGAGGGAGAGGAAAGAGATTCATTAATTATGCTTATATATAAGTTTTGAAGAGTAACGCTAGGAAAACCACAAGTGCATACATACGCATTTATATAAGCATAATCGTGTTTTAATCAAAATACTAATTTAATACGTCAACTTGTTCAAGTATAGTTGTAGGCTTGTAGCTAGCTACATACAAACGCAATTATCTAGGAAAATCTAAAGTGCATTAACATGTAATCAATCAATTCCAACATTACTCACCACTATAAATAAAGTTTTTTGATTTCCCTATAACAAAAAAAATATCATATTCTGATATTTTCATATCATGGAGGGTAGCAAAGTGGGGCTTGTTGTATTAGCCATTTCTTTTGCAAAGTGGGGAAGGCAACATTTCTTTCTTTGTTTCCGTACTTGATCACGCCGATAAAAATGACCCGAGGTACTATTATGATGAGCTTGGGTTGGCTTAACTCATCTCATGAGAACAGTTGTTTACATTCCAGCACTCCAATGCAAGCTGCTGCTTTTAAAAGATGTTTCAATATATAAATGCTTAAGCTGATTGAATAGTTGAATTTTCTTTGGGTTCACCGTTTGACTGGCGGCCTAGGCTAAGTTTAGCCGGAGATAATGTCATCTGTGTTACACTGCTCTTCAGCTTCACCCTTGTTTCTTTCCTCTTTTTCTTTCGGTTAATTTTTTTTCCTCTTACATTTTTTTGTCTTATACATGCAAGAGATAAAATGGATAAACAAGTAGGGAGGAGCAGAACATGGAAAGTGGACAATAATACAAAATTAAATTCAGAGCCAAATTCCTGCAGTTCAATTCAATCACGGTGATGCTTTTCAAAGATGTCCCTGTATTCACTCTGCTCATAATACAAATTTACAAATTCAAACTCATAATATAGCTACACAATAAAATTAGAATTGCTATATTGCATAAACATGGAGAGTAGAGAGAATACAGTCTCTTTTTTAAACAGTTAACACTTGCATTAACCATGGGCATTCTAGCATACTTCCCCTTCTTGGTGGCATCCATCTCTTCTTCCCGTTTCTTTCTAAACTCTAAAGTCGCTGCAGAGGAAAAAGGTTAGGCGTGTATCTACTGCGGAATCAAATGTGCATAGGCGGAATTTCGCAATCATAACTATAACTACAAGACCTACGACTTCACCAGCACAATGCTTCCCCATTGAAGTCACCCCTCACTACTGCTACTCTCATAAAGCATAAAATATTATGAGTTAGTAAGAATGCATTCCACAACTGACAACCCTACAGATCAAAACCTTTTATCTTTACATATACATCGTTTGCATGCTAAAACATCTAAAGGTTTTACACTTTGTTGATCATGGTGGCACATATAGAGCACCGTTGAATAAGTTACAGGGGTGAAGCTTGCACTATGCCCAATTGTTAATTATTGGTGGATAGAGATTGATTCTGTTTTATAAAATGGTGTTTTCACTGCAAAATCATTGCAGGAGGAGCAAGTCGAACCTGCACCTTCAACAATATCACCAAGTAGAAAAGAAAATAAAGTTACCTGAGAAGAGAAAAAAAAAATTGTCAGAAAATGCATCTGGTTTTAGGCTCGTCCAAACAAGCACGTCGCATGCAGGGACATGCAAATCAGCTGACTTCTACTTTTAGATGCACCCGTTAGTAATTCTCATATGAACATGTTAAAATCAACACTATCGATGCCAAAATTCATCGTACACAATGATATGTATGATCCCTAATCTTGAAATATTAGGATATAATGGAAAATGAACAGCAAGGTTCGGAAGTTATAGCTCACCACAAAATAAAGTGGTTCAAGAGCTGCCAATAAGATTAGTGAGATGAGAGGTTATAACAACTAACATTGCGGTCAATCGGCTTTGCACATGGCTGAAACCTTGAATTTACAAAAATGAAGATGTTTGCTTCTCCTGTATAAACCAAAAAAGAAATATGAGACAAAACCCACATTCAGCATCAACAATCCAAGCAGCATTTGAAAATTGAATTATGCACCTCCTCTAAGCAACAACCTTTTCTATTCAGAGTTGGACTCTATCGATAGACACACTCGTTGTCTTACAGATCTTGGCTGACGAGGAAAGGAGAAAGGTCCATCGGAAAATTTCCTTGAATTTTCTCTTTTTGACCGAGCTCCATTATTTAGACCCTTAACTAAAGCAACTGCAAAGAATTTATAATATGAAAGATCAGCCTCAATAAATGTTAAAAATATCGAAATCTTCATATTTTTATAACCTCAGTCAACATTAGTCTTCCATCACAATTCCTTAATTAGTGGACATTCAAGTAAAGCAATTAAAAGAATCTAACAAGGCCTTAATCACCATATCTTTGCCATTAAATTTCTAGGTGCGTCCAGGCCCCTTAAAGATCAAGATGAACTACCACACAATTTGTGTCAAAAGTAGGTGAATATAGTTGAAAATATGGGCATTTATTATGATAAGACAAAAGTCACAAAACAACAAGATTATGCATTTCATCCTTAAGTAAAATCTTGTTTAAATAGATGAAGATTTTACCTTTATCTGATCCACATTGGTTTCTCAAACGTAGTTCATTTGTCTTTGCAGATTCAGTGCAGGCCTCAATATCATTGGGGACAATTTCACCGATACTACCAAGTCTAAGAGACATCCAATCCTCGGTATTAATTCCATTTGAATCTGGAGGATGTTGTCCAGAATCAGATTGCTCCAACAAACCAGAGGGCTGAGTTGGAAGAAAATTTTGTAGTGAGCTGTCCTCACTAACAAAGGCCAAAGGATCATCAACCAAGCTGTTATCCAAATCAGCATTGGCATGGGAACCAGATGAGTTTAAAACCTGTCTGCTTGGATTTAGAATTTCCTCCAAGACCAATGTGTTACCTTTTGTTGGAGCTGAACGGGCAACTGCTGTCTGCTCCAAATCAATGAAAGCATCTGAAATGTCTGAATCTGTACCAAATAACTGGAACCCAGGATCTGCTTCAGTGCCTGAAGGATATGGATACTGAGACATCCCAATATCATTTCCAGTTTCATTAAAGAGACCCAAAGAAGAGCTTGCACACGCTTTCAGAGCTGGATCTTGTGCATATGAGCCTGAAAAGCCAGGGGGTACAGACAGAGAACACCCACTGCCACCTACTGGCAAAGTATTGTAGACAGTTCCAGGAGAAACCAAGTGGACATCTTCTTCTTCAGAGTCACTAAGAATAATGATATCAGCATTCCCAGCTTGAGCAGAACCACCGTTCATAACTGCAAATGTTGGGTCAAAATTACGAGAAGCTGAGTTGATTTCGTTGTCATCGTTGGTGGAGACATTGCAGTTCTGGTTCATACCTTCATCATCTCTACCACTTCCTGTGGCACTGCTGCTCATTGTTATCACATTTTGACTGCAAACCTCAAACTCTTCCTCTAATGGGCCATGCTGATGTCCACTAACTTCCATAACCCCACAAGGATTATGCATAAATCCACTATGTTCGTTTGTACAAGATTCCAGCTTGAACTGCCTTGAAGTTTCCAAATTCTTACCAGCACATAAAGATCCATCAGGCAAATGCCATTGTGCAAGATCACTAAACTCGCCTTTGGTCTTTGCACTCCAAGAACCATCTGGCTTCACATTGATCTCTGTTATGTCTTCCCCACACTTTAGCATCTGTCCACCAGATAAACAGTAAGAAATGTCTCTGGTTCCATAAGATTTCACAGAAACTACATAAACTCAGATAATGTTCGCTACAGGAACTACCATCATTGTAATGCGATTGAAGTAGCGGTCGATGATGATGTCCTCCAAGGAGTAGTTCTTGAGGCATACAGGACATTGCCACTGCAACCATAATAAATACTTGCTCATATGTGTAAATTTGTAAAGAATAAAAAAGAACAATTTACAGGTATGTTGTATAACTTGCCTTCCTAGAGCGTTGGTTTAGCTCCACAAAAGTTTCAAGATCAAAGCAACCCATGTGGACACAAGGTTTGAATCTGCCAGCTACCTTCATTCGACAGCCACTCATCTGATGGTTACATGTAAACATTACCCCATATGCAGCATTATCTATGAGCTCTACGCCACAAACAAGGCTCTATGTACATTAAGTTCACTGATACTTTTCAGAAATTAACTTAAACAATATAGATAAGCCATAACAAAATGACCAAAGAACATAAACCGTGACTTTGCAACCATGGGCTGTGAATTGCAGCTCGTGGCTTTGGGTGGTTGTTTATATTTTTTCATTGTGGTGACCCACCTGTTGACTGGTCGATGGACCAATGCTGGTTTTGGGCTCATGTAATGGATTGGGCCGACTGGTTGAAAAGGCTTGTCAGTGTGTTGATGTAATGGCAGATAATCTTAGAAAATGCGTGTGTGGTAGGGTCGGATGACCAGATAGGACATCCCTAAGACCCAAAGCAGGAATAGCAACAAGTAGAACAGCATTAACAAGCACATGCAACTACAGACTACAACAATGTCAAAAGAAAACAACCATCACTTACAGGGCATCGGAGATTTACTGATACTGAGTCTGAAATCACTTCCAAATCACTGTCACTATCTTCGGGTGCCTTAGCAGGCCCACCACCAATGCAACGACAAACTCGCGCAAGTGCATCTTCAAAAAGCTCCCCATCTTCTTCTTTAGGAATCAAGTTGAGAACCTTGAGGATAAGTTGGGTAAAGGAGAAATGCAGTTGGTGAGATGAGAAGCAATCCAGATTTGTAGCTTTCTTTCAACATCTTGAGTCATTTCTCAGAATTTTAATACTTTGTACTTGAATGGCAAAGAATTCTCACAATTCTCACAGTTTTCAGATTTGAGGTCATGGATCAACAGTGTTTCCTTGATTCCAGGTTGGTCCATTAAAGATATTTATATGTTCATGCTTATGGGACCTTTAATGTACGTATTTTTTAAATTTTATGTTCCATGTCGCTAGAATCAATTGCCAAGGACAGCAGATTAGAGATAGATGTTTATTGCATGCATGCATAAGTACAATCAACAAAACCTATTGTGTAAGTAGTGCATTAACCAGCTGCACTTGCCATCATAAATTCCATGACTTAATTATTCTGTCAAAGAAATTTAAATGAAGAATCAGTGATGTACCTGCTGAACTGTACGTCGCTTTACAAGTCTGACACCGAAACAGAAAGCACGCTTATCACACCCTGATAATGAAATCTTATTGATTCCATACCCAACGCATAATGTGATCTGAGATAAAATAATTTTTTAATTGAAATTAAACTGAAACATATTTTCTTACAATGAATGGATCTAATTATACTTTTAAAAAATTAGATACTAAAGCAAAAAACTTTATAATATGTAAAAATTCTTGAACCACCACCAAAGTTCACAACAATGAAAGAAGTATAAACAAAATATTCTAGAACTTAACAACAAAATGAAGGATGGAATGCATGGTCATGCAGAAAATATATGCATACTTGAGCCTTAATCTCTATCAACAATGAAGCAAGAATTACAAGTGAAATGCCTCAGATTATGATATTAACAAACATATCAATGAATAAAAAGCAGAAGTAATAGACTCACTAATGCTCCATCATCACGACCATTAGCACCTAACAATTGATGGTCCGGTCTATTAACTGTCCTAACACTCATACCTGTAAATAGGGTACATATCAAAATGTTAGTTGATAATTGGGGATTCATTTACTTTTTATGAAAATAAACAAGGCAAGAACAATAGTAGGACAAGCCAGCCTGTAGTGCAAAAGTTTAAATCCCAGGTCATCCAAGCTGCCCTAAATGTCAGCTGAACTCAGTAAACATCATCAGTTTATTTCTTGGGCACATGAGTAGAGGATAGCTAGCGTAGCTATGTATATGTGTTCTCGTGTAACTACAACTATTTGACTGTACAGGTACAACTCAATTAATTTTTTTATAAGAAAGTAAGAAACAACTGTCCAGGTACAAATCATTTATCGCCAATTAATGGGAAGGGATCACCAAATTGCATACCGTTGACCTGTAAATCTGCAAACTGTGGCCATTGCATCCTAAATGAAACATTATCATTGAGAAGCATACACCAAGCCTGTACAATATATAGGTACCACTTATCAGTATCTAATTTTCAAAGTAAATCTTCAACAAGTGACCACAACTTATCAATAAATATAGCTATCATTTACCACACTGACCAAAATGAAACAAACCTGAACATCATATTCATTATCCTGAAGTAGATCTTTATTGGCTCTGGAAAGTTGAAATGTCTTCTCCACATTCTGAGTAGGATTTGCACTGAAAACATTGATAAATCATATTTTTTTAAATATACCAGACTCCTTACTTAACAAGCATAAAGAATAGAGATATTTAGTCAAATACCCATTCTTAGCACTAAAACTATAAATAAACCCTACACTATTTAATTTCTATAAACAAACCCAAAAAATGACATTTGGCATTATTGAATTGAATTTTGATTATTAAATTACTTTGATGCCCTATTGAGTGTTTTGGGCTTTTTTATATGTTTTGGGGTTGGGTTTATTTTGAGAAATCAATGGTAGTTTTGTAATTTAAAAGAAGTTAAAAGTCTTTTTGTTATGTTGTAAATGGGCTTTGGGTGTGTTTCTAAAGTCCATTTCATATAGGGTATTTTTATAATTTTGGCTCCTATATTGGGTATAATAGTGAATCTCCCTAAAGAATATTGCAACTGCTGAATATAATTAAACAGTTAAGAACAAAAGGCTCTGTTACCAACACTGTGGAATTTAACATATATGAGCAGGAAAGGAACATGTGTGTTGCACTGATATGCAAAGAAAACTATAATTATAGACAAATTCAGCTTTAATGTGTGCGTGTGTGAGAGAGACAGATAGACAGACAGAAAGTTACCCATCAATTGGAATATTTGAAGCCACTAATTTCACCGGAGATAGTAGATCTACCTCAGTCACCCAAAAACTGCATGTTGGGACATATGCAAAAATATCAACCACCCCTCATTTGGGGGAACGGAAAATGAAAAAAGAAATAGGATGAGCTCACCCACAAAAATAAACAAATAAAAGAAACTCTTACCACATTGAACCTAAAATTCCAATATAAGTGTATAAAATTGAATGAATGGTAGTGTTCATATTCAATAACCTTCCTAATCTAGGAATTAGGAATTCAACACATCTTGAACACAAGTAATGCATGTTTCAAACCATTCAATTACATCTTTGCAAACCAATCCTAAAGTATACGTCAGGTAACAAAACTACAAAATACGCTGTGCAACTGCAACTTTATATATCCTTTCAGAATAAAGACTCAATTAATTTGAAATTGATAAAAGTATGATGCATACGGATCTGCACGTTTGAGACGACACATTTCACAGTAGAAGAGAGGCCGGACTGGTAGATTGCAATCCGTTGTTTTCTCTGGAATAATAACACAGCGAATATGTTGCTGCACTTGACACCTTGGGTCCACACACTGCAGATAACATACACCTGAATTAGGCATGGCCCAATACTTTGTAAGTCAATCTAGTGAGGATTCAAATGACCTATGTGTATTTACAATTCACAACTAGATAATACAATCGCCCATAACTATGCACTATGCAGAATTTCAAAGAGAAAACACAGATGGGAGAAATACACAAACATCCAAGTAATTCCTATTAAAAGTCAAACAACATTCACATTCAGAAACATCGAGGGCAGAACATAAGATAGTTTTCATGCTACAAAACCTGTATCATTGCCTCTGTAGACAAAGAACTTCCACAGGGACAGCAAATCTTTGCATTTGTATCACTAAAATTCTTAACTTCCTTTTTAGGCTTCACACTGCAGGTATCTGAACCACTCTGTTCCTTTGAAGCAGAATCAGTTGACGGTGTAATCTGCATTTTTCTGGACAAGACAATGGATATAATAATTCAAAAGACCATGAAATAGATAACTAAATTTCCAAACACAAAGAAAAGGAGACAAGGTTTAGAAGAAGGCACGTGAAGGATTCAGACACCCCCACACCCAAAAAAAAGGCACAACTTAGAAAAACGAAAAAACAAAATCTTAACAGGGAAAACATATACAAGAACACTAACAAAAAGTGCACCTGTAAGCTTCATTAATTATTTCTGCTACTTCTTTCTTCTCAATGAATTTTTCCTTTGACAAATGGCGTGTATTGGATGCTGCACAGAACCATATACATGACAATCAATCTGATTTCTTATGAAGCATTCAGTGCATAAATGAACAATGGACTTGAGTCTGAACTTGTTCAATTATCAAGAACTAAGTCTGCAATTTTAAACAGCCTGGAGACTATTTTGCTAAACGCCTAACCTAAACAGCTATATGTGCCACTAGGATGTACTACTTCTTGGGTTGTATTCATAGTCAAATATTGCAGTTTGGCAAGAGGGCCAGGGACCACAGAAGGAAACTGAATTTGAAAGTAATGGTGTGTACGATGACGTGTTTGAAGAACTTACTTTCTTCACCTGAAACTAAAGCTAAGATTCTCTCGACCAGATCCTGCACAGGAAAGAGAAGCACAATAGACGGTTTACCTCATGTAACTATACTAACAAAAATAGATGAAACAGAAACATTACATCACTCAATGGATATATCTGAGCCAGGAGGTTTTGGATCAACGATGCTCAACATGCTGTTAAGCATAACTGAAAACATAAAAAAAATTAAAGTAGACTACCTTAACTTTTTCCATCAATCAGCTAAATAAGCAGCTACAAGATGTCTGATTGAGAGCTACAAGCAAAAGTTGACTAAAAAAAATCTAAAACGTATGTCGATGCAAGAATGTAGAAATATATGACCAACAAAAATTAATGATTTGCACGACATGTTTTTCAATAACTCAAAGAAACTATTCCAAGTCAGTTGGAATTGGTTATTGGAAGATGACATAGCACAAAGGCAGTGCCAGTATCCTATAGATGCAAAGCAACACTGGCCGACACATATTTCAAAACTGAGCATTGTTCAACTAGCCAGAAAATCTCTCCTAAAAGAAAGAAAACCCACGCCTCAATGGTTAAAGCCCATCATAGACAGCTATTCCTTTCAAAGTACATTCACAGAGGTAACTAAATTCATGAGCAACTCAGAAGATAAAGAAAGAAGAAGCTAATAAATCACCAATCTACTGAGACAGACAACAATTGGAAACTACCCTAGCGGAATTCAAACCAATAAATATATCTAACAACACACCTGTTTCCTCCCTTGCTTTGGAAGACCCAGCTGGGTCAGAACATCCTTGAGCTCTTTGATTCGAAAAGATGCCAACTTTCCCTACAAGTTAATCAAATATTAAATAGGGGAAAAAATCACATACAGCACACATAATGGCATGTGCATTTGTACAGAACAAACAACAATACACAAAAAGTAAAGACTGTAGCTAGCAATTTGACTATACAGAATGGGAAGCATTAAACTTTGACCATATTGAAAATCCCTCCAATTCAGAATCCAAATACAATGTCCACATTATCAAATCACATAATTTGAAGTTAAAATACAACAATCAAGCTAATTTTTACCTTACAGTGAGCTACCAAATCCATTTCTTTTTGCCCCAGAGCACCAAATAACAATTATTGAGCCAATTAAATTTGCAAATTTCAACCAACTGCGCCCAACCTGAACCGAAAAACCAACAATAATATCAGTAAAATCAAATTCAAGTGAACCCAAAACCCAACGAACAAGTCGGGTACTCACACTGCCAAGCGGAGTTGCTTTCAGCTGAAGACCCAGCCTTGGTGGACCGTTTCGTGACGGATGTGAAGGGGATTTATGAAATCAGCTTTGGCCCCGGCGTACAAATCCGGGTTGTGATTGAGTGATTCGGTGCGGGTCTTACTGGTTTCGTTGGCGGTGTCTGATTGGACACGTGAGAGTTGTAGGTACGATGAGAAAACAATCGGTTGATATTGAAGTCTAGGTTGGGTGTTGAAAATGTTTAGAGAAGCGATGATCGCTGAGGTTGCACTATGTCTACTTGTTTGTTTGCTCAGCAGCTATGGAGTCGGGGCCGTACAACGTGCTCGTGGCGGCTGTCATTGACCTGCTTCATTCATTCTAATTAAGTGGATCATATATTTCGTTCAATTTGTTTTTTCTTTGATGGACAAAGAAAAGATGTTGTTAGGTTTTAAACTTTTATTAGAAAAAAAAAAAAGTAAGTAGATGATTCATTAATTTTTCTATACACATATATTGAGATTTTAAATTAGTATAATTTATAAGGAGGTTCGAACTCAACACATTATGTTGACAAATTGATTTAACTCATATTTGTAGATAATTCGTAATCATTGATTGATCCGTACTCCGTACAAGTATAAGTTTAGGATTTTTCATTATTACTAATCTGTAATCAAATTAAGGAGAATTAGATTTTGAATCCCTATTAAAGTTATTTACTAAACCATATAGAATTGAAGTTGTTTATATTCATATGAATTGGTTATCTTAATAGAAGTGATGATAATTGAGATAGGGTTATTTTAATTTAATTTTTTTTCAATGAAATTATTAATTTTTAAACGAACAATCAACGAAAAAAAAGGTTTTGTGAAAACAAATTGAAACCTCAAGGAGTATTCGTGTAAATTTTGAGATATAAGTAGGTTTTATGAAAACACCAAAAACCTGAGGGGTGTTGGTGTAAATAACTCATAAGAGATTGTGTGTTTCTGCTTATTTTCTATGTGTTTTTCCTCTCTATTTGTTTTCTTGTTTTAACTCAACTTTCTTTTGACAAAAAATAATAATTATAAAATTGTGTTTCCTGTTTCATCGAGGGGTTCAGAAGCCCAATAGTGTAAATTCCAATCGGCATATATAGACACCCCTAAGTTTTTGTGATTTAAACTTCTATTTTGTAACTAGGTACGTACTAGGGTTTCTGTTGCTTCAAGGTTAGTACGTACTTCCGTTGGAAGGAGAAAACGAGTGCGCAGGGCAACCCAAACACAAGAAGATCATAACCAAAAACGCCATGGCCGTCAACACAAAACACAGGCCTTGCTTGCCTGACCTTGTTATCGACCAAATTCTCCGACGTCTCCCCACCAAAGCTGCAGTCCGCATGAGCTTTCTTTCCAAGCAATGGGAAGGTGTCTGGTCTCTCCTTCCCTCACTAGATTTCGACGAGGGCGGCAACCCTGACCATTATTATCACTACAACCACGTCGTTGACACCGAAAACTTGCTTGGACATAAAAGGTTCGTCAACAACATCTTGGCAAAGTATTTGGAATATCGTCAAAAAGACGAGAAGAAAGATGTCTTGGATGAATTGAAGATCCGCATGGTAAGGTACTTAGGTAGAGACGCAACTCTTATAAATAAGTGGTTGGATTTTTCATTTGAGAGAAGTGTGAAAGAGTTAGATATCAGCCTCAGAATTAGTAAGTTGCATTGGAATATTAGGGATGGTGGGTTGTGTTTTTACTACTGCTTATCTCGGAGGACCTTTCTTAATGCAAAATCTTTGACTGCTCTAAATTTGGAGTGCGTGAGAATCAAAAATGTTTACCACAAAACTGCGTCTGAACCCACCATATATATAAGCCTTCTTCCCTCTTTGAAAACCATGTGCCTCAAAAGTGTGTACCTGGAAAATTCTGCTCTCATGTTCTTAATTCGGGAGTGCCCTTCCATCGAGTCCTTGTCACTAGCTTCATGTTCTTTTGAGTGTTCCCTATTTTTCGTTTCAAGTACCAGTCTCAAATCCCTGGAGGTTAAGCATTGCACGGCTAAGAATGTTATGGTTCATGAAGCTGTGAATCTTGAGTCTTTTACCTTCGTTTCTGCACATTTCCCGCTCGATTCGATTGTCCTGAATAATTCGGATAACTTGAAATACATCCACATTCATGCGCAGCACTTGCAAACGATTTCTTTATTTGGATGCCATGAAAGTGTGAAGGCCACAATCGATACTCCAAATCTTTTGTCTTTACAATTCCATGGTTATGTGAGCTACTCCAAAGTTTGTGTGAAAGCTCCAAATTTAAGAGCGGCCAGCATTGAACTGTGGGACGTTTGGGACGAAGAGCTATGCACCATCGACGGTCCGTGGAAACATTTTCATGCGCTGAGAGATTTTCTTAAAGAATTTGGTTTCCTCGAAAGTTTGCTTCTCTCTGTTCCTGATTTTAAGGTATTTATATCTATGCCTATATGCTTGATAAGTTTGGTTTTAAAGAGTTTTCAATTTTTGTACATATATAGATGGGGTAACCTGCAGTTTTAGCGTCAATTTATCCCCTACTTTTTTTTCTTCAACCAATTTAGAATTTAAATTAGATGAAAATAGCCAATGTGAGACTTACCTCTTCTGTGGGATAGAGAGGGCCAATCGACTGGTTAGTCAACAGGCATGAACAATCAACCGGCCTCTCTATCCGTCAACTAAAACTAAAGGTGGCTTGTGTGTACATTGTAAGTTGGTTGTGCCATCACTCCTTATGTATTGATGGTTTCCTTCTTTCTATTTGTTTGTTATGGATGGTGCAGGCTCTCCTCTTTCCAGAGAACTTCAGAAAGACTTTCTCTTCACCTCTGCCTAATCTAAGAAATTTTTCCATCCTTATGTCGAATCCTCCAACAGAAGCGACAGATATGTATGACTTAAGGGAATCCTTCAGTTGGATTGCACCTCTGCTAGTGGCGCAACTGCACCTGGTTCTCCATTTTTGAGGGGCCCTGAAATTTTTTTTACTTTATATTATATATTTTAATATTATAAAAACTATATATACTCCAGTACATTGACACAAAAGTGTATTTGGTGGAGCTAATTTCTAGCGCATATATCTTGGTACAAGACCCATGTTTGAGTCTTCGTGATTTCATTGGATTTTTATTTTTATTCTTATTACATTGTGTGAGAGTCCAATTTATTCTTATGTAAATGTGTAGATGCCAAATACGGAGGCTTCGGATACGTTGAATTTTTCATTTGATAGAAGCATCAAAGAGTTAGATATAGCCTTAGAGTTAGAAATTTGCATTAGAATAATTGGGACGATGGGTTGAAATTTTACTACTGCCTCTCTCCGATGACCTTTATAAATGCAAAATCTTTGACTGCTCTAAGTTTGGAGCACGTGATAATCAAAGACTTTTACAAGACGGAGCTTAAGCTTGAGAGCCCACCATGTATTTTTTTTATTTGTGTTCATAGGAGTCAAACTTGCAGATGACAAACAAGAGCTGCTGCATGAAACAAAACTAGCTCAAGGGGTAATCATCCGGAATACAAAAGAGCTCAGAGAAAAACATAAAACATGGGTTTGGGAATTGAGGTTTGAAATTGAATTTGTTTGTGGGCTTTTTGGTCTGGGAAAAGAGCTGCTGCTTGTCCATTAAGAGAAAAAAATGGTCCAAAACGAAGTTTAAGTGAACTGGCCCAATATTTCCCTCCAACAAATTTATAAATAAAATTAAAAAATAGACGCCGATATTTTTAATGGGCTTTCAAAATCTTTTAGTGTGTCTAAAAATGTCTTTCATCTGAGCCTTAATCTTTCGGTGGTGAAAAAGGATTTGCCAATATGGTATAGACCTGTGAAAAAGGACTTGCCAATATCGTATAGACCAATGAAAAAGTTCTTAGAATTGCAAACAAGAGCTCTCAAATTCGAACATCCATGATACTATAGTTATGCGTGCGTGTGTGTGATATCCCCCTCCCCTTTAGGTTAGACTATCACCATTTGCCCGAACACAATACCAATTCTATAGATCTACAGAAACCAAAAGATATATAGACATGAAAATCAAAATTAGTTAAATTAGAAAACCCAATATGAAATATATATATATATATTGAAAAGCAGACCTTTATCTTGTGGGTGTGTGTGAGAGGTTGGCAAATGAGAGGGCTGAGAGGGCGAGCTGAGAAACCATCCCAAACAAGACCTAAACCTTGGACCCAAAAACAAGCTCACTAAGACATGAGAAATTAGAGAAACCCTTATTGGCAAAGAGATTCAAGAGATTCAAGATAATTAAGAGACTCAAATACTTTAGAGAAAAAACAAAGAAATAAAAAAGAAGAGAAAATATAGCAGGGACACACGGCAAACAAAGCCAGCCATTCTCATGCCTTAAAAGAAGAAGTTGTTGCCATGGTTCATAAGAGCAGTTCCACCGCTCTACCATTTGCCCGAGCAAGGGGGGGCCTATGCCCAAAAAGAGCTTCCAGTGGACAAATGATGCCAGGGCTTTTGGTGGGCTCCACAAGCCTGGGCTGGCCCTTAGGCAAAACCAGTCCTTACTCTAGCCTAGGTTTGCTGACATCATCAAAAAAAACTAAAAAAAACTAAAAATTTCATAATTTTTTTAAAATAAATACTTAGTCATATTTTTCACTTCCCACACCAAAACTCTATACAAATTCCTCTCCTCATATCTCATGTGAATAGTGGTTGCCATGGCAATGGGTGGAAACACCACAAGTTTTTTACAAGGGCTGCCAATATTCACATGAATAGTAATAGCCATTGCCTCCCCTTACCCTTTGCCATGGCAAATGGGTGGAAGTGCTCTAAGAAGATAGCAACTGTAGCCAACTGCAAAAGTTCGATGTTGGTATTTATAGCCATTTTTACTTTTATTTTAATTTTAACTTAAACTTGAGAATATCCAAAAATTATAAAATTCCTGAAGTCGCCATAAAACAGGGATTTCATTGTTAAACTAGCCATGCCCATGTCCTCAAGGAGAAGCACTACAAATTGCCCAATGGACTCCTACTTCACCCATGTGCTTGTAGATAGAGTTATTAACATCTCCTGTCGTCATAGTAACCAAACACACTCCTACTTCACCTCCCCGCAGATTTATTATATAAGTAATTTCTTACAATACAAGAAACAAAGCACCAATACCCACATTCCATTTTCTATTATTTCTCTTGCCCATAGAATACCCATATTCTTCATCTTCTTGAAACCAAAAATATGTCTGGTTCTAATTGTCTTTCTTCTTCCCAACAGAAACCATGACAAATGCCACTATCTTTTCGAGGTCCAGCCATGGCAAACCAAGTGTTGTTTAACAACACAACAAAAGCACCTATCGTCCCTCCATTGTCTCTGTTCTTTAAAGGTTTACACATTCCACCAAACCCATAAGAAATGCCTCTGCACTTTCAAGGTTTACCCATTTCACCTGTTGGTGCTAAAAACTAGACGGGTAGTAATGAGTCCAACTTAAAGATGAGGTGGATGTCGAAGGTGAGGACCCTTAGTATGTGAGAGCATTCTGCAGGCAAATAGACATGCATGCAAAAGACGGATGTACATGGTTCACCCGAATAATGGTCTACATCCACGGAAAAGTATGTTTTCATTATGATAATTTGTGTATACATTGTACATGAGGTTAGACCCAAAGAGAAGAGGAAGAATGCTGAAGGCTGAAGGTCGAAGGATTTAGCTGAAGACTAAGGATCTGTGGGCTAGTAAATGAAGGCTGAAGGAAAAAGGATATGGCTGAAGACCAAGGATCTGTTGTCCAACAAATGGGCTCATGGGTCAGGGTTTAGCAAATGGGCTCATGGGTCAGCCTATGGGGGCCTAGTGAGCCATATAGAGCCCCAGTAGCCTGCCAAGCTCTCCATTTTCTTGAAGGAGAGAGGTCTCCTTTTATAACTGAGGGGGAGTCCCTTCTTCTTGCGTTTTGTGGATATGGGACTCCCTTGCCCTTGCTTGGGAGCGCTTGGCCAGATATGATACAAACATCACCAAACCTAGAAGAAATGCCTCTACTCACCCCAAACCCAATGCCTATGTTTTTTCAAGGTTCTGCCATCGCCCTAAACTCAAACAGTGCCTTAGTTATGCCATCAAACAACCCAACAGAAGAACCTATCGTGCCTCCATTTCCTCTGTTCTTTCAAGATTTACAAATTTCACCAAACCTAGAAGAAATGCCTCAAGGTTTACCCATTTCACCAAGTCCAGAAGAAATGTCTCTACAATTTCAAGGTTTATCCATTTCACCAAACCCAATGCCTTTGTTTTTTCAAGGTTCTGCCATCGCCCCGACCATAAACAGTGTCTTTGTTATGCGATCAAACAGTGTTTGTTTTTCACCAAACCCAGAAGAAATGTCTTTGCTCGCCCCAAACCCAATGCCTCTGTTTTTTCAAGGTTCTCCCATTCCGAGAAGTATCTATCGTGACCCAAACCCAAATCAAGTCTTCTTCGTGCCATACAATTATGCAAACACAAAGCAAAATGTTTTTGTTCCTGTTATGGCTCTAGACACATCCACACGACATATGGGTATATGGGTTCCTTTAAACTTTTTTTATATACGTCGAAATGCAGTTGTGGGAGTCTTACCACCATTAGCGTTCAATCATATTGTTCGGGCCGGACACAACTTAGGCTTGAACACTGTCCTTGTGTCGTTATAGACCATATCAGGTTTCTTGCCTAATTAGAATTCCACAATATTCATAATCTTCTCAAGAGGTTGCTCAATTTAAGAACAGCTTCTTCGTGACTTTCTTTCAAGGTATTTGATTTTTCTTGAGTTTTCTATTTCTCGCAAAGATTCTTAATAAGGTAAGCTCAATAAATGATAAGATTTGTGTTAGTGCAAAAAACTAAACGGGTAATAATGAGACCAACTTAAAGATGAAGTGGATGTTGAAGGTGAAGACCCTCAGTATGTGAGAGCATTCGACAGGCAAATAGACATACATATAGAAGACAAATGTACATGGTTCACCCAAATAATGGGCTACATCCATGAAGAAGAATGTTTTCGTTATAATAATGTGTGTATGCATTGTACATGGGGTTAGACCCGAAGAGAAGAGGAAAAATATCGAAGGCCAAAGGCCGAGGGCTTGAGGTTGAAGGATGAATGCTGAAGGTCGATATGGCTAAAGACTAAAGATCTAGAGGCAGCAAATGGGCTCTTGGGTCAGCCCATAGAGGCCTAGTGAGCCATATAGAGCCCCAACATCCCGCCAAGCTCCCCCTCTTCTTGAAGGAGAGATGTCTCTTTTTATAACTAAGAAGGAGTCCCATCTTCTTATGTTTTGTTGTTGTGGGACTCCCTTCTTTTTGCTCGGAGTGGCTTGGGAGTGCTTTGCCAAATATTGTACAAACATCACCAAACCCAGAAGAAATGCCTCTGCTTGCCCCAAACCTAATGCCTCTGTTTCTTCAAGGTTCTGTCATCGCCCCGAACCCAAACAGTGCCTTAGTTATGCCATCAAACAACTCAACAGAAGAACCTATCATGCCTATATTTCCTAAGTTCTTTCAAGGTTCACAAATTTCACCAAACCCAGAAGAAATGCCTCTGCTAGCCCCAAACCCAAAGCCTCTGGTTTTTTAAGGTTCTTTCATCGCCCCAAACCCAAACGGTGCCTTAGTTATGCAATCAAACAACCAACAAAAGAACCTATCGTGCCTCTATTTCCTCTGTTCTTTCAAGGTTTACCCATTTCACCGAACCCAAAGGAAATGTCTTTGCTCGCCCAAAACCCAATGCCTCTGTTTTTTAAAGATTCTCCTATTCCGAGAAGTATCTGTGATGACCCAAACCCAAATCAAGTCTTCTTCGTGCCATACAATTATGCAAACACAAACCAAGATGCTTTTGTCCCTGTTATGACTCTAGACACATCCATACCACATATGTGTATATGGGTTCCTTTGAACGGTTTTTACATACGTCGAAACGCAGCTTTGGGAGTCTTACCGTCATTAGCGTTCAATTAGATTGTTTGGGCCAGACACAACTTAGGCTTGAACATTTCCCTTGCTCAATTAGAGACCATATCAAGTTTCTTGCCCAATCAAAATTCCACCACATTCATAACCTTCTCAAGAGGTTACTCAATTCGAGAACAGCTTCTTCGTGATTTTCTTTCAAGGTATTTGATTTTTCTTGAGTTTTCTGTTTGTCGCAAAGAGTCTTAATAGGGTGAGCTCAATAAATAATAAGATTTGTGTTGGTGCTAAAAACTAGACCGGTAGTAATGAGACCAACTTAAAGATGAAGTGGATGTTGAAGGTAAGGACCCTCAGTATGTGAGTGCATTCGACAGGCAAATAGACATACATGCAGAAGACAGATGTACGTGGTTCACCCGAATAATGGGCTACATCCACCGGAAAAGTATGTTCTCATTATAATAATGTGTGTATGCATTGTATATGGCGTTAGACCCAAAGAGAAGAGGAAGAATGTCGAAGGCTAAAGATTTAATGGTTAGACTCACCACATTACTGCTATAGAGATGCATAAGGTTCGAATCGGGTATGAACCTTTATATGCCAGGGTGACTTTTCAGTTCGCAAACTCTGTGGAAGTGCTGCTTAATGGACAAAGGGAAGTATGCATTAACATTAATGAAGTTCATGTTTGGGCTAATAGGAACCAGAAACGGGCTAGGGACGATATCATAGCTCAACATGCAAGAACCATTTATCTAAACTTTCGTGTTTGTATCTCAGAAATAGAGATAGTTAACTTCTTTACCCGGTAAGTATATGGTATATATTGAAAAAAAAATATTACATGTTTATTTTTAATGATAAATCTCTGTTCAAAAATATTCAATTATAATTTTAGTTGTTTTATTTGTTCTCTAATTAAAGATCCCTTTCTCATTACAGGACATTTTCCGTTCTTGTTGAGAGCATCGACATCCAAAAGGTACGGCCCCACCAAATTCCTCTACATGCAAATATGATTTTAGGGTCTGCATCATCCGTAGCAGTGGTACTTAGCGCAAGCAACAGAGAAAAAAATGCTTACCATCAATGGAAAAGTAGTCGTCGCAAAGCCCTTTCATTAGAACCATCACCTTGTAATATGTTTTCTCAAAATTTTCAGTGTTATCTATAATTTAGCCTATGTGCAGTTAAAGAAAATGTGTGTTGTACTAATATGCAAAGAAAACTATAATTCTAGATAAATTCAGCTTTAATGTGTGTGTGTGTGTGTGTGTGTGTGTGTGTGTGTGTGTGTGTGTGAGAGAGATAGATAGACAGACATTACCCACCAATTAGAAAATTTGAAGCAACTAATTTCATCGGAGATGGTAGATCTATGGATCTACACAGTTGGGACGACACATTTCACAGTAGAAGAGAGGTCGGACTAGTAGATTGCCATCCGTTGTTTTCTCCGGAATAATAACACAGTAAATATGTTGCTGCACTTGACACCTTGGGTCACACACACTACAGATAACATATACCTAAATTAGGCATGGCCCAATACTTTGTAAGTTGATCTAGAGAGTATTCAAATGATCTATCTAGAATCACTCCCAAACGAGCCATTAGTGTTTATCTTATAGATACCAATACAGAGTATTGAAAACAGAGGAAAGGAAACAAACAAAATAAGTAATTGGCAAAGTTCTATTATGCCTTTCTCATTGATGCAATAGCATTTTATACAAGATTTTGTTAAGGTCAGTCTGTAGGCTGCCACGTAAGAAAAGGTAAACAACTAATCCATAAGGATAGAATGGCTAAAGTGCCTTTGAGGAAAGCATGACCTCATGCGACAAAGGAGGGAAAGCACGCCAGTATGTCATCTGTGACTTCCCAGGTGGCGTCGGCCTTGGGTAGACCAACCCATTTGATTAGCCATTGAACAACTGGAGAATTGATTTGTTTGATGAGACGATGGTCAATGACTGATTCAGGCAGCCATTGGAATTCGTTACCGGCAATGGTAGGTGGAAGATGAGGGGAGGGAAGAATGTGCTAGCCCAATTTGAGCTTTAAGAGTGATGCATGGAAGACATGGTGAATTTTGGCGGAAGGTGGTAAACGGAGGCGATAAGCAGTTTTTCCAATACGTGCTTCTACCTGATATGGGCCATAATATTTGGGGGATAACTTGAATTTTTTTGTGGCAGCAACGGAGGTCTGGTGATAAGGTTGCATGCGCAAATAAACACAATCACCAATATTGAATTCGCCCTGGGTGCGGTGTCGATCAGCATAGAGCGTAATGCAGTTCTGAGCTCGGAGCATGTTGGTGTGAAGGGAAGCCAGGAGGTGGTCACGCTTGAACCAAGCTTGTGCCTTGAAGGTATTTGTAGACGGTTGGAGGAGAAACACCATAGAAAGCTTCATAAGGACTCATTTTGATGGTAGCTTGGAACGTGGTGTTGTACCACCCCTCAGCCCAATGGAGCCAATGGAGCCAATGGACCCAAGTGGAGGGTTTGTTGTCGACCAAACAACGTAAGTAATGTTCCATCGTGCGATTAAGAACTTCGGTTTGACCATCACTGGATGATAGGAGGAGCTACAGCACAGTTGCGTTCTTTGAGCTGTGCAGAAAGAGTCCCAAAAATTGGATATGAACATGGCATCATGATCACTTACAATAGTTTTCGGCATGCCATGGAGCCGAAAAATCTCCTTGATGAGGATGTCAAAAATTTTTGCAGCTGTAAAGGGATGAGTGAGAGGAACAAAATGGCCATATTTTGTTAGTCGATCGACAACGACTAATACGGCATTCTTGCCAACAGATTTTGTGAGACTCTCAACGAAATCAAGGGAAATGTCCTGCCAGACACCTTGAGGAATGGGAAGAGCTTGTAAAAGACCAGGAGGTCTAATAGCTTCATAGTTGTTTCGCTGGCAGACATCACAAGAGGCGACAAAGAGTTTGATGTCTCGTTTAATTCCAGGCGATAAAAACGAACGATTAATACATTTGTAAGTGCGTAGAAACCTGGAGTGGCCTGTCATAGGAGGAGTGAAATTCTGTGAGAATCTTGAGACGCCAATCTGACGTGTGTGGCACAAAGATGCAATTTCAATACAACAAGAGCTTATTCTGAAAAGAGAAGCCAACGGGCACCGTGGTGTTGGTACTGATAGAATGAAGAATGCCAATCGTATTAGGATAAGAAGTATAGAGGGCTTGAATGTCAACAATGCCATCAAATACTGGAGCAGAGATCGCAAGAAGAGAAACATCTTCGGACTGACAAGACAAAGCCTTAGCAGCTTTGTTCAGACTCCCATATATGTATTCAAGGGTGTAATTGTAGCCAAGCAACTTGGAGAGCCATTTGTGCTGTGCAGGTGTGGTAATACGTTGATCATGAAGGTGGCGCAATGTTTGGTGGTCGGGGATGATTTTGAAGTGGGATCCGACGAGGTACGGCCACTATTTCTCCATCGCAAAAAGGATGGCCAACATTTCCTTTTCGTATGTGGACAAAGATTTATTCCGCAAAGAAAGGGGCTTGTTAAGATAAGCGAAAGGGTGATGGTTTTGGGACAGGACAACACCAATGCCCGTGTTAGAAGCATCGCATTCCAAAATAAATGGCTATGTGAAATCCGGCAATGCAAGGACTTGGGTTGTGGCCAGGGCCGCTTGAAGGAGGTAAACACATGGGCAGAGCTTGGAGACCAGGAAAAACCATCATGCTTCAGCATATCTGTGAGGGGTTTGGCGAGAAGACCACAATGACGGACAAATTTCCGATAATAACCTATGATGCCAAGGAAGCCGCGCAGGGCTTTGAGTTTCTTGGGTTGGGGCCAATCTTGAATGCAACAAATCTTTTGGGGGTCGAACGCGACACCTGCAGCGGAGAGCACGTGGCCTAAATAGCTCATGGAAGGTTGAGCAAACTCACACTTGGAAAGCTTCAACTTTAGGCCATGGTCATGCAAGACAGAGAAGACTGCAGTTAAATGTGTCAAATGATCAGTCATGGAAGTACTGTAAATGAGGATATCGTCAAAAAATACCATAACGAATTGGCGAAGGAAGGGCCAAAAAATATCGTTCATCAACGATTGAAAAGTCGACGGCGCGTTGGAGAGGCTGAAAGGCATTACGAGGAACTCGTAATGGCCCTCATGTGTGCGAAAGGCAGTCTTTGGAATGTCATCTAAATGCATTCGGATTTGGTGATAACCTGATCGCAAATCCAATTTAGAGAAAACCGTAGTGCCATAAAGTTCATCCAAAAGTTCGTCGACGATGGGAATTGGGAATCGATCTTTAATAGTTGCATGCTTCAGACATAGAGACGCCATGAGCCATCTTTTTTTTTATTACAAGAAGGACAGGAAAGGAATAAGGGCTGCAACTGGGTTATACAACGCCAGTCTGGAGCATTTCTTGTACCAAAGCTTCAATTTCCGTTTTTTGGAAATGGGGATAGTGATAGGGTTGAACATTCACTGGCGAAGTACCGTGCACCATGGGAATTCGATGGTCAATTCTGCGAGGAGGAGGAAGGCCAGCCGGTGCAGTGAAGAGATCAGCATACTGTGACAAGAGGGGTTGAACTGCCGCAGGGGGTGAAGAAGAAGTCCAGGGTTCCTCAACAGAGACCAATTAAGCGAGAACGCTAAGTTTTTCCTGAGCTAGTAGCTGGGTCATCACATGGCAATCCACCAAGGAGGCCTCAGTTTTGGTTTGGCCCACCAACCTATGGATCTCGCCACTCACTTTGAAAACCATGATCTTTTTCTTAAAATTCCACCCAATAAAGCCCAATGTATTGAGCCAAACGGCACCCAGAATAAGATCGCATCCGGAGACGGCATGTAAATAGCAATCAGTAACAAGGATATAATCCTGTAGAGATACCTGGATTTGAGAAACGAAGCCCTTTGTTTCAATGATATGATTATTGGCAACTTGGATCTGCTTGGGTGGTTGAGAAAAAGTCAACAGTGAGGCCCAATCTCTTGGTGATATGTGGGTTTAACAAATTGTGGGTGGAGCCCGTATCAATGAAAACCGTGAGGCCCAATTTGCCAATGGATCCCTGAAGGCGCATTGTACTTGTACAAGGAGAGCCTGTGAGCGCGTGGATGGTGAGAGAAGGTTCAGACTCCTCGTGGCGGGGGATAATCGTGGGTATGCCATGTACAATTTCATGGGTAACGGCCTCCTTGAATGATTCGTCAGAAACATCCCAATCTGGGTCAATTATTAGAAGTTGAGGTCGTTTGCAACGATGACAGGCTCGGAAAGGTTCATCACAATTGAAGCAGAGATTTTTTTCACGTTGGTCATGAACCTCTGCCTAAGTGAGCCTGTGAATGGGTGGTTGGCCAGAGGCAACAGATGGCGGTGCTGAGGCCGGTGGCAACCCTGGGGGGCGATAGCCTGAGCTAGGAGAGAAACACGTAGGAAATGGTCGAGGCTGGGTGCGTGTCGACTTCCGATGGTTATCAAAAGCGCGGGCCAACCGTTTGGTTGCATTGAGATTCGCTAGATGGTGAATCAGAACGTAATCATGGAGATCAGTGGTTAAGCCGCTCACATAAACTCCTTTAAGTTGTTCGTCAGACCAGTCAAGGGCGCGACATGAAAGCTTCATAATTTCGGCATTGTAATCATTGAGAGTGCCAGTCTGTTGTATGTGGGAAAGAGCGGAGTTAAAGTCCAAGGAGTCACCATAACCGAAGTGAGCAAGTAAGGCCTCTAAGAACGAAGTCCAAGAAGGATTCGGAAATTGGGTCTTGAACTAGCGCATCTAGAGTGCGGAGTTGTCAATCAAGTGTACGGCCGTGACTTTAACTTGTAAATGAAGGGGAATCTCATAGAGGTCCAAGTAGCGCTTCGTAGTGGTTAGCCAAGCGTATGGATCCTTTCCAGTAAAACGGTAGAGTTCGATTTTTGGGGTTTTTGGTGATGAATGGGCGGTGGTCTGGTATAGGCGTTGAGAAGTGTATAGGGGTTGTGGGTGAACATAGGTGGGAGAACAAGCTGAGTAACAGGGATGTGGAAATAAAGGGGTTGGGTAGTGTATAGTGTACGGGGTGGTGTGGTAAAAATGGCGGAGGGAATGGTAGCATAAGGGGGGAAGATGCAAGGACGGAAGGGTTGGGAAGAGGATGAAGCGTGAGAAGAGACTTGGGGTGTGTGTTGGTAAGGTGGGGAGGATGAGAAGGATGGAGGGGGTGGTAGTCGAATGGAGCCAAAGGAGATGGGGGGAGCGATGGTGATGGGTGGGAGGGGTTGGAAGGAGGGTGGAAGACAATGAACAACGTCTAAAAGTGTTTGTTGGAAGGGGGATTGTTGTCAGGTAAGAGTCTCGAGAGCCTTGCCAAAGGAAGCCTAGAGAGCAGCGTTTTGACCAGTGAGAGAGGAGAGGGTCTGCTGAACCTCAAGAATATGCTCTCGGTGTAAATCCACCTCTAATTCGATGGCAGGGATGGAAGGGGATGAGCTGGCCACAGGACTTTCCATTGTCGTGGCTGCTTTGATACCAATGATAGGTACCAATACAAAGTATTGAAAACAGAGGAAATGACACAGGCAAAACAAGTAATTGGCAAAGTTCTATTATGCCCTTCTCATTGATACAATAGCATTTTATACAAGAGTTTGTTAGGGCCAGCCTGTAGGCTACCACATAAGAAAAGGTAAACAGCTAATCCATAAGGATAGAATGGCTAGAGTAGCCTTTGAGGAAAGCATAATGGCAACGGGTAGTGACTAGGCTAGTAGTGATCCGTCATGCTCATCTTAACTTCATTTGCGTGTTAAAAATTATATCGAAATCAACATGCTACACATTCTACTACTATTGAAGTTAGCTGGCCTCACATTTTGGAATAATGGTAATTTCGACATTGGAATTAGATTAGACAACTTAAAAGCCAAAAGGAAAATTAGAAAGACTCAAAAAAGATAAACTAATTAGATAGACACTAATTTTGACTATTTAAGCTTAGTGTGCTAAAGACGATCTCCTAGTCTACAATTTGCTGTAAATCTGGCAAACATGGCAGAGCACCACCATCAGAGGCAGACTTTGGTTATTGTATTGAGAAACAGCACCTATAACATGATTGCCTTCACAATTTTCCCAAACACACAACCTAATGCTCTCCCATGGCATGAGTCGCATGACATGATCAAGGAGATGGCTTTTTATTCTTTTTCTTGGCAGTTTTGACGATAGCATCAGAAATCTCTCTTTTTCGCTTATTCGTAGCATTGGTGAGATTGTTATTAGTTTTGTTGCCGCTGTTGTGGTTATTAGTGTTGGTATTGGTGTTGCCGCCCATGCTGGCCGAACTCTTGCCTTGAACTTCTATAGCATCCTTCACAAAAAACTTCAACCTCCACAAGGTAGACTCAGTCTGCAAAAGATTATTTGTCGCAGTCAACAACAATTCGTTACCCAGCAATGTAGTTATAAGAACAGGAAATCTGAACAAAGGAGAAGTTAGAGAATGATCAATAATGAAAATGATTACCTGAGCATCAATGTCAAGGTCCACTTCATCAGCGGTAGCCTGGAAACCTGGATTATTTTGTGCAACAATATCTAATGCCTTGGTGAGATCCTCAGGCGACAATCTGGTAAGGGCTACCCCAAGTTTTCTCTTCTCTTCAGTCGACATTTTTCTGAAACAATGTTCTCAAGATAAGATATGGTTGCTGGAGAAGCATTCATATGCAACTCTGTTCATGCACAAAAACACACAGAGTAGCTCTTTCTATCCACATGCACTCACACATGGCCATAGCATGCATACACACATCAACAATACAGATTTTACAAATAAATTTTTATTTCATTGCATCAACATGTAGATGTAAAACATATTAAACTAAGATACAATGTTACTGAACAACCTGCACTTCTGAACAACCATTTCTCGGAGTTCTTCCAAATGCATATCAACCTCATAAAGCTGAAAACAAGAGATCATAACGGAGTCCATTATAAGTTTAGTCGTTGAAATAAACTATATCTACAAAGGCTTCCATTCAATGTTAATCATATGCATATAAGAAGGTTGTTGATTTCTAAAACACCTCATTACTTAAATCTCTAGCCATTTTGGCACGAGCAGCCTCTTCAGCAAGCTGCATTTTTAACTGTGCTTCAGCCTCCTCCTCTTCTAGCCTTTTTTCCTGCAAGTATATTGCTTTGAAGTCATAAATCAGCAAAAAAATAGTTAAACAAGATGCTTTAGTTTATCTCTATATACCAAACAAACAACATTACTGAACCCCAAATCATATTACACTCCGTTCAAGAAAGAGCACATCATGTTGGGATATACCTCTTCAGTAACTTTAGGAAGAAGCTGCAGCCACTTCTCCTCAAATTTCGCCAGCAAAGTTTTGGCCATAACATGAACATCACTTCTCTCATCATTATATTTCATCGCGTTTTTGAAGACTAACCTCACATCAGCACATATCTCCCGAACGTTTTTATATCCAGTACCATCCTTGGCCTCCATTTGGTTTTTAATTGTACTGAAGTCCATTGGCTTGTCAATAACCTAGAACATAATGTGAAACATATTATTTGTACACATATGCGGAAGGAAAGTGTGTTTGGATTGAGAAAAGGAGGGAAACATTAGATAGGCTGAATTTTGAAATGCTTCTCATTTGGATTATTAAATGTGAAGGAAAATGGAAAGAAGAAAAGAAAACTTTGAGCCCTCACTCTCTCCTAAACTGTTCCAAATAAAAATAAAAATAAAGCAAAACTAAGCCTCATCTTTTCTCTCATGTCTTTTCTCCTCTCCCCTATCATGCTAAAATTGCCAAACACACTAGAAATATTATACAAGGAGCAACAAGGCAATAAACAACAAGCAGGCGGAAGTCAGTAGATAGGATCTTTAATAACAAAGTCACAGCATGCAGGGGAAATAGCATAGTTAATAATTATTGTGTAAGGGTTTGAAACCCAAAAAATTCATGCATCGGATGAATCTAGCCTTTTCCTACTGACCACTCATGCATAGCCCAACAACTGGGCCAAGAGACCATTGGCAAGATATGAACCAATATAAGGTCACTATTTGATGCCTTAAAACATGCTGAGTCCCCAAAACATCCAAGACACTGATCACAAATCTTGGGGGGCCTAGATAACATTATTATTTACTGGATTATTATTAAATTCAAACCCATAAGTTCTTTGTTAGACATAATACATGAAAATGCATGAACTCTTCCTGGGAGTATCCATGCCAAACCTATGAAGACTGTATTAAGACCTCATACTTGACATCTACAGGTTGCAATAAACTTTACCTTGTAATAGTCATGTAAACCAAGACCTTCTACATCTACAGGTTGCAAAAAGGGCCATGCCCACTTGTGTTGTGTAATCTGATAGCCAAAGTATACATCAGAAAATTAACTTGAAACCCACTGATCAGAAACTCCACACAAACACACATACACTACTTTTAGCTAAAAGCGTTTATTTAAGGGTGCCAAGACAGTTCATATTATCATGTTACAGTGCAAATGAATGAGACTAAGATGATAATCCTGTTTCCAACATAGAAGAGATGTTTTCAACAGCAGATCAATTTGTACTAACACAAATATTTTAAAGAAACAAAACTAAAAAGGAAAAATCAGTTCTTGAGATCTCAAATGGAAATCATACACACACGTGCGGAAAACATAACAAGATGGGTAATGAAATTATTGCCTGACGCAATATTGTGCCAAAGTGGCGCATAAGTTCTTGCATTCTCTTTGCAGCAGCTGCTTCCCTACATGCTGCATCCTGCTGCTGCTTCTTCATACTTGGGATATGTTTGTCTTTATCCTTCACAGTTGAGCTACTTTTACATGCATTCGGCTGTTTTTCACTCGACTGCTCTATCTCATTCACTCTTTGCTCAAGCTGCAAAACCCAGAAGAAATATGGTACCAAGAACATTATAAAATATTAATGGTCTGGACCTTCACAAACAACTACCAATTTAAGTTCAACCCAACAAATACAATCATAGAAGCATCTTTAAACTTCAAAATCAACATGATTTCTACTAAGTATCATAACACATCAGTATCTAATTAACATATGGAGCGGCCCCAAAAAGGTTGGATGTGTAGCTTCAACAATCACTCATCAGAAATTGGTAAATTTGCGATTTTGAAGACAATCTTACATAGGTAGTGTGAAACATGTTAATGTGTTATCTGCCAGAATGAAACAAAAGGAGAGAACATTCGATTACCTTATCAACTTTTACGAAAATTTCATCAACCCGATGCTTGAAAGACTCTGCTTCTGCACCATTGTCAGTAAAATTTACAGCTCCACCATATATGGCATCTAAAATTGGCGCCTCCATTTGCTCCATCTGTTGGAAAAGACTGATATAAAGGTCATGTTGTGTCACTAAATTAGTATAATTGCTTAAACCATAAAAAGTTGAAAACAGGAACCAGTACGTAGGAAAATAAAACTTTGCTACAGAGATGAAGACGGAGCTGAAATTGGGTTTGGAGAGAGAGAGAGAGAGAGAGAGAGAGAGCCTGGGTGTATAAGAAGAAGGTTTCTGCTGCGAAGCGAAGCTACGGCGGCGTCCGCTTTGTTTCACCCTCGTTCGTTTGGATGGTTAAAAAGTTGTTTCCTACTTTGCTTTTTAAATTTTCTCATAAAACCGGATTTTTTGTTTTTGGGTTAAAAAACATACATCAATAACTAATGGGTAAAATTAGATCAAACGGGCATAATGAAAAAGCAATTTTTTTAATGAAAATTTCTATTATTATCCTAATGTAGAATGATGTAAAAAATTCCAATTATTTTATTGGAAAAAATGACTCTTTTTTTTTATTTTTAATGGCCAAGTGACTACCAACCTAGAGTGATTAGAGCTCAAAATGTGGTTTTGCAACGTTACATTAGTGGTGCAAACATGCTCCGTCCATGGCATATGCCACGATTATCATTGAAGGCTAAGATTAGGATCACGGCGGTCGTTCATTTAATTATATTTTTTATGTTATGTTTATTTATTTGTAATGAGTATTAAAATTATTATGATTCCTGATTTCTTGTATGTTTAGTAGTAAAAAACATTTCTTTTCTAAATGTTAGTAGAAGTTCAAAATTCAAATGTCCCTCATTCATTAAAATTTTCATTTTCCTTTTTTTGTTTATATCCATATAATAATGGAATATATAATAATTGTAATTTCAACATTTGAAAATTAGATTAGACATCTTAACAGCCAAAAGGAAAATTAGATAGACCCAAAAAAGATAAAATAATTAGATAGACACACTAATTTTGACTATTTAAGCTTAGTGTCCATACACACTTTGATTTTAAAAAAAGTTTAGTGTGACCAAGTCCTTGTGTTGCATCACCTTCTTGTTAACTTCATTAAAATAAAATAAAAAATTACTTTACCAGGAAAAAATATAATTGTAGAAAAAGAATAGAAGCCCAAGAAAAACAAATTATTTTTAAAAACTCTTCAGCAAGCTACATTTTCACATTGCTGCTGCATGCGTCCCCAAGTCCTAGCCATCTTTCCTGCAAGTGAAGTTATAAATCAGAGAAGAAATAGTTAACCAAGATGCTTTAATTTATCTCTATAGACCAAACCAAACAAACAACATTACTGAACCCCAAATCCTATAGACTATATCAATTCAAGAAAGAGCACATCATGTTGGAATATATATATACCTCTTCAATAACAACTTCAGGAAGAAGGTTCAGCCACTTCTCCTCAAATTTCTCCCGCAAAATTTTGGCCATAACATGAACATCATGTCTCTCATCATTATATTTCATCGCGTTTTCGAAAACTAGCCTCATATCTGCACACATCTCCCGAACGTTTTTATATTCGTTGGCTTTCATTCGATTATCAATTGTTCCGAAATCCATTGGCTTCTCAATAACCTAGAACATAATGTGTAACAGATTATTTTTGTACACATATATGGAAGAAAAGTGTGTTTGGATTGAGAAAAGATAGCTAGAGTGACTTTCGAAATTTTTCTCATTTGGATTATCCAAGAGAAGAAAACTTTGAAGCCTCACTTTCTCTCCAGAGGTGGAGATAGTACAATTGTGATATTCTGAGAATGTCCTTACTCAAATATTTTCTATCTGTTTCTTTCCTCTCTATCCAAATAAAAAATAAGCAACACTAAGCTTCATCTTTTCTTCCATGTCTTTTCTCTTCTCTCCTAGATGGTAACTAAAATTGCCGAACACATTGGAAACTTTCAATTGGGGGGAGAGAAAAAAGAACTTTTCCATTGAATAAGAGTCATTGGATCATCAATGAAAACATCATAAACATCTTTACGCAGAAGAGCACGAATTAATACTTAGAATACCAGCCAGAATATACAGTTGAAGAAGAAGCAATAAACTTTACCTTGTAATAGTCATGTAAACCAAGACGTTCTGCATCTACAGGGCAAGCAAAGACCCATGCGTACTGATGTTTTCTAATCTGATAGCCAAAGTATATATACATCAGAAACTCCACATAAACACACACAAGGGGAGCCATGAACTTACCTGACGAAATATTGAGCCAAAGCGGTGCATAAGTCCTTGCATTCTCTTCTCAGCAGCTGCTTCCCAAGCTTCCTTCTGCTGCTTCTTCTTAATAATTTGGATATCCAGCTGCTGCTTCTTCAAAATACTTTGGATATTTTTCTCTTTGTGCTTCGCAGCAGAGCTACTTTCAGCTGTACTCGACAGCTCTATCGCATCCACTCTTTGCCGAAGCTGCGAAATCCAACAGAAAAATGTGATACCAAGAACAATCATATAAAATTATAATAATGTTATAAATGTATGGACCTTCAAACAACTACCAATTTAAGTTAAACCCAAAAAATACGATCACATAAGCATCTTTAAACTGACAATCAGCATGAAATAAAAAGTTGACAAATTTTACATGGGTAGTGTGAAATTGTGTAACATGTTAATGTGTGTATCTGACATGATCGGAATCAAACAAAAGGAGAGAACTTTCGATTACCTTTTCAACTTTTATGGAAATGTCATCAACCCGATGCTTGAAAGACTCTGGTTTTGCATAATTGTTTGGAGAATTTACTGAACTTTCACCATGTATGTCATTGTCAACCTCCATTTGATCCAATTTTGCAAAGACTGAGTCAATGGCATCTATCTCCATTTGATCTCTCTGTTGCAATTTGCAAAAGACTGATATGACGGTGATGTTTTGCCACCAAATTAGTATAATTGCTTAAACCGTGAAAAGCAAAAGTTGAAAACACGAACCAGAACGTAGGAAAAGAAGACTTTGCTGCAGAGACGAAGACAGAGCTGAAATTGGGTTTGGGGAGAGAGAGAGTCTGGGTGTATATATATCTAAGGAGGTGATAAAACCCTAACCTAATTAGGATTCCTTAATTACCACTAAATACTTGTAATTTAGTTGTACATATTTATTTAGATTTCTTCTTTACTAAGGAATCTTATTCCTTCCAACTTAAGGGCTTGTGATGTCTATTCTCTCCCTCATGGCTACTTCGTCTACCTCCTCTTCCTCCTCCCTCTCGGCTGCGAAGCGAAGCTATCCACCAGCCCTGGCTCAGGGTCGAGAACTCAGGGGGCACAAAAAAAAATTCCAGCCCATGTGCGGATTTGAAAAAAATAATAATAATAAATAAACGGGAAAAGCCATCCACTTGTGGATTCTGAAAACGTGATAATCAAAAAGCCATCAAGCCACCAAGTCTTCTATCTTTCTTGTTCATTTTGAAGAGAAAATTAGCGCATGAATTTTGCAGTTTTGATTTTGTGAAGAGGTATTACAAATCAAATTGAATTTCATTAATAATAATTTGTGGAAGTTCATGTTGTACCCTCTCAAATAGAATGCAAAATCATTGATTGTCAAGTTTGCTCTGAAAGATATATATATGTATGCAAAACAAGAAAGTAACGCCTATAGTAATGTTTTTAGTAGCACTACTCTTTTTTTCTAAATGTTGGAAAAAGTTCCGAATTAAAATCTGTACCTTATTGATTAAAATAAAATTGCTTCATTTTCATTTTTTTAATCCACTTAATAATGAAATATATTTAGTAGATTAAACTGCCGGTAATGTGTTACTATTTTACCTATAACTTGCTGTAGTATGTTGAGAGAGAGAGAGAGAGAGAGAGAGAGAGAGAGAGACTTTATTCGGGGGTTTTCCTCCGGATCCCATCGGATCTTTAGTGTTTTTGGCTTTTGGTGGACTTATGTAGAACTATTCTTTCTTTGGCATAACTATTCTCATATATGGGCTGGCTTTGGTTGTGCCTCATCTTGCGAGTCTACTCTTTGAGGTGTTGCGGCTTGGTTATGGTAGATTCACTACTCATTGGTGCGTTGAGACCTTGGAGTAACTAGGTGACACTCTCTATGTCATGCGGTTAGTTTTCCTTTTGCTGGCATTGTTTTAGTTTGTTCAATAAAGTCCAGAAACTTTATGAGATTTTTGTGTTTTTTCTCTTATGATTCCAGAAACTTTGAGTTTGCTCGGTGTTCTTAGTATCTCTATGATAGTCATGACAGTTAGCGGCTAGTTTTTGTCCTTAATGTCATTGGACTAGATTCAGGGAAATCATGGCGGTTGAGAGAGGTTATAGAAAAGTTATTTTCGAGAGTGATTCTCTATAGATCGTTTCAGGTTTTTGACTAACTCAGGTTACTAGGGAAGTTTTAACCATGTCTGCCATATTGTTATTGGGATAGCTCCCTTTACAATCTATGTCATTTGTACTGTTATTCCTATTGATCTAATAAAATTATATCGCATTTTTTATAATTTTAAAAAACTTGCTATTTAGTGTTTGTCATGCTCATCTTAACTTCATTTGTGTGTAGAAAATAATATCGAAATCAACATGCTACACACTCATTCTAGTACTATTGTAGAAGGTAGATGGCCTTCCATTTTGAAAAAATTGTAATTTCAACGTTTGAACTAGATCAGACAACTCAACGGCCAAAAAGAAAATTAGATAGACCCACAAAATATATTATATAATTAGATAGACACACCAATTCTGACTATTTAAGCTTAGACCATACGTGACCAAGGGAATTATCATTACTATTTGTTTATTTTTTTTATATATAAATAAATAAAAACTTAGTCTATACATCACCAAGCAAAAATATCATTGTAAAAATATAAAAAATAGCACTAAAAAAATACACAAAATGAATAAACGGAAAAATCCTCCAAGTGTGAAATGAAGGATCAAGTCCACGCGCGGGAATGGTGTTTTTTACAGGGGCTTTGGTGACGGAATGCAACCAAACGACGCCTTAACCAACGCACTCACGAGGTGGGCCCTGCACCTGAGCGGCCGAAGCAGGCCCTTGTGGTGGGCCCCACCGCCATCGGCGGGTGTGGCGGCAACGAGTTCGGTTCCATTAGCCACCGGGAACATCGGCTTCGGGACCCGCCGGCTCTGCCTCCTCTTGATGTCGCGGAGCTCCATTTTGGGCTGGGGCTTGACCAGCGACCCGATCAGAACCATCTTATGCTTGCGGGACTTGCTGCTCTGGTACCGGCAGCTCCCGGTGGCCGGTGAGCTGGGCTTGAACGGCGAGGATATGGCCAGATCGAGGGTTGATCGGAAGCTGTGGGACCTCTTAAAGGAGTTGGTTTTGAAGAGGAAGAGGCCATTTCGTGGGTCCCTCTGGACCAATTTGGGCTGCTTTGGGTTTTTGGGGGCATCGTAGGCGATCGTTTTGCCGCAGAAGACGATGGCGTCGAGCGTGGGGCCCACTGCGGAAGAGTCAGGTTCGAAATCCGGGTCGGTGAGGAACTCGAAGAAGCTTTCCGGAGTGTCCGGGTATTGGCGGGGAGACGGCGAGTAGTTGTCGTAGTCGTCGTTGTAGAGGGAGAAGTCGCAGAAGGAGAGGGTGTCGTCCGCGTCGTCCATTTGTGGGACTGCGTTGTTTTTGATGTCGTCCATTTTTTTCCTTAAGGGAAGGTGAAGAGAGCAGAAATGAATGAGATGGTGTGAGAAAGAGTATGAGGAAATGGGTTTTATATATGGTTGGGTGGTGTTTGGAGGAGGAGGGTGTTGAAAATTAGTGAGAGGAAGAAAGAGAGGAGGGTAGTTCCTTAAGCAAGATAATTAGCATAATTAATTACTTAATTAGCTGAGGATTTCTAGAAGTGAGTGACTGAGAGAGAGAGGGAGGAAGAGTTTGCGTTGGTAGGGGGCTAAGGCTTCTGGAAGGAGGGAAAATCAAATACAAATATAGTTGACAAAGTGAATAGGAGCTACTAGAAGAGTGCACCTGAGTCAGCAGGAATCTTTTTTCTTTTGTACCAATAAATAAATAAGATAACGTGGAATTGTAATTTCATTTGCGGAATGGATTGCAATTTATGCTCTTCAAAGTTAAACCTATATGTTTTTATTTTTTGGTGGGATGAGGATGAAATGTCCTATGCATTGTATGGTCCCATTCTCTTGGACCTCTATGGTCCAAGGAGCTTGTGGTCACCCACTCTTTGATCTAATTTAAGGGTTCATAAAACACTAGTTAAAAATCAAGATATTAATTTAACTTAATCAAAAACCGAAATTTAAAAAATAAATAATAAAAGTTCACTGTAACAAAAACATGAACGTGTTCATTCTCCCATTGCCGCCACAGCACCTCCGATTCCAATGTCATAGATGACCCTCTGTAGACATAATGTTACTCAAGCCACCCATAATCAGTTGAATGTAGAGGCATAATCTGAATTTTTGTTTTTTGCAGACCTAAATAGTTTTTCTAATTTGGCTCTTTCACTTTTTCGGTTTCTACAATTGGGTTTCCTCCTCTTTTACTGGTTAACATGATTTTCATGAATCTTATACCATCAAGGAGCGGTTAACATGTGAACAAGAAGCGGTCTTGGGTGGGCATATTGCAATTACATCATCAAATTTTATTTATTTATTTTTGCATACCTTCATTCATTTGTTTCTATAATTCTAGTTTTCCCTTTGTTTATTACATTATGATCGCATTAAATTGCGAGGGGATGGGTGGATTTGGATTTTTGTATGGAACGCCAGAGTCGGGGTTACTGTGGCGGCGATGGTGTTGGAGTTGCTGTGGCGACGATGGAAGGAAGAACCCGTTCCTGAATTTTTCTACCTTGAACATGTTGTTTGAGTGAAGTGTTATTATTTCTTTTTAAACTTTTAGTTTTTGGTTAAGTTAAATTAATATCTTATATAGTAAAAGTAAAATAAAATTTATTTTTAAATAGATTTTTGCGAACCCTTAGATATAATCTAAAGGTGGGTGACCACAAGTCCTTGTACCATAGGGGTCCAAGAGAACGGGACTGATGCACTATATATAGTCGAGTTAAAATGTGACATGAGTTACAAATTTCTAATTATAATTTAACTTTGATAACATGTTACAATTTAATCAGACGACATTTTCCATTTAATCTGTCATGTGACTATAAAGTCCTTATTCAAGTTTTTCTTACGAACTCCACTTAAACATCTATCAAAGCTCTCCATCATTAGGAGGAGGAAAATTAAGATTGGCCATAAAATACGGATCAATCCTGTTTAATGATCCAAATGGGAAGTTTGGCAAAAGGACATTTTTTTACCAATGAAGGAAACATCATCTTGCCTAATTTTTTGTCCTCATTGCCCTATTGCCCTTTCCAAGCATTTCATCAAACATCTTGCTCTCACGATAACCATAAACATTATAGAAATGTCGAGTATTTGGTGAAAACCAAGGTATCCCCGTGCGATTGCGGGGACTAACCCTTGAGGTACTGTCGGGCGCAAAGCGAGGACCTCTCCCAACAGAGTCTGCTCTATTCGCAAGCGCCTGGGATCGAACCCAGGACCTCTTGTTTAAAGGATTTAAGCCCCTTCCACTTGGACCAACTCCTGTTGGTGAAAATTTTGTTTTTATTTATATATGTAACCACAATTTTGAGATGAGAGTTTCAAGTTTGATTGACTTTTTTTTAACGAATGATCCTTAAGATAAAAGCATAACTTTTAAGATAAACTCAGTGACTAAACGACATAATTAACTGAAGTGATCAATGTATTAGGCTTCTTCCACTTTCTTTATGTTATTGTTTTTTGTTATCAACTTATAGATTGATTTCGAGGCAGTTTAACAAAAGGTTTAACCACTAACCATGGAACTAATTCACAAAAAATAATTACTAATAGAATAGAACCAAAAAATATGTGGACTAATAAAAACATTTGTTATGTACATGACGAAGCTTCAAGCTAGGAACCAAAACCAATAAACAAATTTAATTATCAGCAGCCCAAATAAGACCTAAATCTCACACAGTGACACGTGGCACACACCCAAGAGTGGCCTTGGCCAACGCGCTCAACAGGTGGGACCGACACCTCAGCATCCTCATCAGACCCCAGTGCCCTTTCACGGACCCACTCTTTCCACCGGCTATGGCCGATTGCTCCCCACCGTTTATCACCGGGAACATGGGCGCCGGAGAGCGCCGACTCTGCCGCTTCCTTATCTCACTCAAGTCCATCTCCGGCTGGTACTTCACCAACCCTATCAACACCTTGTGCTTCCGCGAATTGCTCGACGGCGAGCGGCATTTCCCGGTTGCTGGTACCGGATCCGAACGAGCTGGAGGGGTGGAGGCCTGTGAGAATCTGAGAGATTCGGATCTGGAGAAAAAAGGGTTCTTGATTTGAGGCTCTGGGGTTGGAAGGGTGATGGGTTTTGAGCAAAGTATGGACTTTCCGCAGAAAACAACGTCCATGGGGAGATACCCACAGATTGGGTCGACGCAGAATTCAAAGAAGTCTGCTGGGTCAGAAGAAGAAGAAGAAGAAGGAGAGGCTTTTGGGGTTTCTATTGATTCATCACCATCATCATTGAGTAATAGATCACAAAGAGAGAGTGCATCTTCTTCAACCTCTTGTTGTTGTTGTTGTTGTTGTTGAAAATCGGAGAAGTTTTCCATTTTGATGATTTGGGTAGGGATGAAATTGATGCTTGTTGCTTGCTGCTGTTGGTGTTTGATAATTGGGACAGAGGTTATATGTGTATATATATAGATGGATGGAGTGAGAAAGTGGGCCTTCCTTCTAGAAATGGAGGGTGGTGGTGGCGACGTGGCGTTGTTGTTGAAGGTTTTAAAATTGTAAAGCTTCTGGATGAACTAGGAAGTGGTATTAGAAAATTGATTGAAAAGACAGGGAAATCAAGACTAACTGGAAGTCTGGATTTGGAAGAACAGTCAAAGTAGAAAAAAGGTTAAACGCGCGAAAGAGACGGTATGGATGGAGCTGAGTAGGGGTTTATCTAGATTCTAGAAAGACTATAACAAAATGACGGGTGCGTGAAGAAAACGAAAGCTAGAACCAAACAAAAAAAGGAAAATGGGGCATTCCGAGAATTGAACTCGGGACCTCTCGCACCCTAAGCGAGAATCATACCACTAGACCAAATGCCCGTTGTTGTTCTATTGGCTAACTTTATTAACTATATATGTATTTTTCTAGAGGAATTTTTAATTTTTAATTATTTTTTTGAGGAATCAATTTTCAGGGTCGAAATTGGAGGAATCAATGTTAAACTTAAACCCTGAAAATTGGTTTTTGCGTGCAGCACAGAATTAGAGTGGAGAAGTGGAGCAAAAATGACGAGGGCGGCTCTCTTTCACTTACTGCGATCACAGTCCAAGCAGCTCGCATCCTCGAACTTGCTTTCAGGTTCTTCTTCATTCCTTCCTTCCTTACATGTTGGCTTAATTTCTCTATCTATTGGGGTTTAGGGTTTAAGATCACTCTATCTGTCTACCCCTGGTTTTCATTTTTCATTCCAAAATTGTCAAAATGATCGTAAAATATTAAGAACCGAATTGACCAATTCACAAGTGTTACAACAAGAAGCTTAATTTACCCAATTTCTTTATTTTCATTTCAATAATGGTTTTCACGGAGACCATATTCTGGATCTTCTACTTTGGTGAATCATTTGGCACTTTTGGCTTAGCTTCTGGTTTATGCAAACTCGGTTTGGCAAAAAGGATGTGCCTTTGGTCTCCTTCAGCCTTTCCTCAACCCTGTAGCTATTGTAATCTTTGTTGATAGAAAAACATCTTTCTGTGCACCCAAATTGTTCTTCACTATTATTCTTGGAAACCCTTTTTCCAAAATCAATTAAGAATGTTTTTTTTTCCCTTAAACGATATTGTTTTCTGGCAATTGGACAATTTTCTCGGGCTAGAGAGAGGCCAAGAATCAAGTTTTGCTCTTCCGTGCATAATTAACTGTTTTGTAGTGTATAACTGCTAAGTTCTAACACACTGTTTTGGATATGGTAAATGTAAATGATGCTCTAGAAACAATCTTCAGTCTCCTAACTTTTTCTCCTAGTGTAGCGACGACTTAGTTTAGTTTTTGGTTTCATGTTATGATCATAGTTATTAATCTACTCTATTTTCTTTTGATTGAAGCTTATGTGCATTCGTTGTCGCATTTTGAAATTGTATTGGATATGCCAAAATTGTAGCATCTGTGGTTTAGCTAGCCTACTGTTCAACCCATGAGATTCCAATGTCTTTTTTCAGGAATTTGCATTGTCCTTAACTTGTGTCTACCTGTAAATCCCACTCTCTCAGTCCTTTTCTATAGCCCCCTCTTCTTCTTTTTTCAACTTTTTTTGTTCTGAATTCTTTTGCTATTCGAAATTCCATTTTCCGTCAACTTCTTATACTTACATTTGTTACTATTATTGGTTGTAAAATCTTTTGCTTCAGGTTATCAACCTTGTAGGTCTGGAGCCTTGGCACTTGGCCTGAACACCAAACCCTGTTTCAACTCTGGCTTTGATATCAATGCTTCCCAGAAAAGATGGGCTTCTCATGCCACAACAAAAGAGGACGATGGGAAAATCAGCATTGGACCACGTAGAGGTGGCGAAGTTGGGGAAGATGGAAAAGAGTCTGGGGTTGTCTACTATGGTCCAATCTCATCTACTATCAAGAAAGTGAAACTTCTCTCCCTTTCAACCTGCTGCCTTTCTGTCTCTTTAGGCCCGGTGATAACCTTTATGACATCTCCGGGTATGAATGTGATCTTGAAAGGTGCTGTGGCATCTTCAGTGATATTCTTGAGTGCTTCTACCACGGCTGCCCTTCACTGGTTCGTGACCCCATACATCCACAAGCTGAGGTGGAAGCCTGGTTCAGACAGTTTTGAGGTGGAAATGTTGTCATGGCTTGCAACATACATTCCAAGGACCATTAAGTTTTCTGATATCCGGCCAGCAGAAACCAATAGGCCTTTTGTGACTTTTAAGGCCAATGGAAACTTTTACTTCGTCGACCCTGATCATTGCCATAACAAGGCTTTGCTAGCAAGACTGACTCCACAGAAAGCAACTCAGGAATCAGCTTTTAAGAATTTATGATCATTTGATGCTGAGTTCTCAGAAGTTTTGCTCTTGGTGGCTTGAATTATGTTATAGAAAAGAAATCATGTAGTGCAATGAGCCTTTGCGGCTTCTACTTGTTTTTTCGTCTGTTTATTCATGAGACACCAGTTTCAGGTTTTTTGATAAACAAATAATTAATATTTGGGAAATATGACCCTCCATATTCCTAATTTGAAGTATTGCATGATGTTCTTTTGTGAGAATTAGTTCTGCATGTCTATGGTTTCAAACTGTTAATTTGAACCACATTAACAGTCAGAAACTTAATAACTGGTCTATATTCTTTGCTTAACAACACATGCATCTCATATTTTTAGTCATCTGACAAAAGAAAATTTCTTATATAGCTAGTATCTATGCATATATACTTGATATGTTTTGTTTTATTCGTCATTTCAAGTTATCTGTGCATGGCAAACCAGATTTCTCTTACATTGCCAATGTGGGGCTTCAAGCATGAGATTGGGATCATATCAAGAAACTATACCAAGCATGAAGCTATCTCGTGTTATTTTCATACTTCGAAACGCAAATTCTGTAAACATATCAACAATGATAAGGTTTTTTCCTGGCCTCGAAGAAAATTCCAACCAACTATACTCGAAAATTGTTGAAAACCACAATCAATATAATTTTTCGTGACAAGCCCCCCCATATTTCACAATTCTTATGTAAGTAGAAACAATTTTTTTATTAGTTCAGAACAAAGTAATTTAAGATGATAAATAATTACCACTAGGAAGAGGCCAGATTCTGAAACTCCTTACACATGGAAATCATCCAGTGCATGGATTTTGTGGCTTTCAAACCCTTTACAATAATGATTATGAATGAAAATTGTGAAGGCAATAATATATATATTTTAAAAAAATACACAATATATTGAGGGACAGAGAACAGAACATAAGATTACAACTTTTTATGCAACGTATCGATTTTGTACAATTTGACGTAGAGATGATTAACAACAAGAGAGCATTGTGAATTCTTGAGTTGGAGGTTGAACAAATCAATAAAAGAAATAGTAAAACATCAAAATATTGAAAGAAATCATGAACTTCATTAACAATTTCCTATTTAATATGAAATACTCTTTTTCTTTTGATTCCCTCAAGGATCAGCGCAACCGACTCTGATGAAACAAGAACCATATAAGAGCGCTTTTGCCACCTTTGTACCTTTTACATATGGAAACCCTCCATACCAAGAGAAAAGAAAAGCTATTGAACGGAAGAAATGAACATATAATTAGACATAACATATAACTTTTTATGATGATTATACTCGTGACTTTTATTATCGTTGAATATACATTTAGTTTCCTCCAACATCTTATATAAGACTTGATTCCACATATGTAATTAGTGTGTACCTAAATATTTTCAAATGCTCAAATCTGCTCATGTATTTATGGTTTATTATCATGAGAAAGCAGACATGTTCCTACTAAATTGAAACCAATGAGATTTGTGCACATAACAAACATGAAACTTAGTAGTGCAGCTAGCTGTCTGTCATACTCATACATATTCAAATGTTCCCTTCTTTTTGGTTACACAAAACTTGAGGATTTAATATATCTTGTGTGTCGAGGGTCTCCTCTCCTTGGTGACTCTTATGCAGTTGGGGTTGCTTTTAAAGTGCTTATGTCACTTATTGCTTGGATTATAGTAGCGCTCTTTGTAGCTTTGGTGGCTTGTCCACCACCATTTTCTGTCTTGAGCATTGGTTACTGGTTCCTCTCCGGTGGGTGTGTGCTTGTGTTGATTATGCTGCTGTTTGGTTATGGGTGGTGTGGCATTTCCCTGTTCTATATTCACTGCCTTTTGTGTGCACTTTGTTTTTTGGGCTTTATGTCCTCTTCAAGTTTTATGATGTAGTAGGTTTTATGCCTTCTTGTGTTGCAGTTGGTCGAATTCCTTTGTGGACCTCACTTTGTTGTAATCGGCTTTTGCCTTCTATCTAATAAAATTTGATTCCGACCGAAAAAAAAAATTATCTTGTGTGTGGATCATACATAATTTCTCCATGATGAACTATTTGTTTAATCTTTAACACCTAATACCTACTACACAATTCTGTGCAAACAGATTTTCAATTTTGAAGATTAGATGTTTTAATTGATTTTCAATTTTTAACTTTGCATTACCTTTGCACACCTATGGTTTACTCTTACTTAAAAAAACTAGAAGAGTAAACAAAAACGCCATGGCAACCAGAAAAGGTTGGGGAGAGGAAAGGTTGCCTTTTTTTTTTTTTAGGGTACTCTCGGGAATAGATCAAGTGGAGATGGGGTGGGGCCTGTAGCTCAGAGGATTAGAGCACGTGGCTACAACCACAGTGTCGGGGGTTCTAATCCCTCCTCGCCCACAACCGGCCAAAAAGGAAAGGACCTTTCCCTTTGGGGTAGGAAAATCATGATCGGGTACCGGACCCAAAGCTATGGAATTTGGGTGTGGGCTAGGACAGAGGAAAGGTGGAAAAAGAGACGAGGAACATAATTATCTTCTAATTATTCATTTTTTAAAATTGCATAACCAAGTTTTTAACAAGTTTTTTTTTTTTTCCTTAATTGCTAATGTGGAGCTTCACCAGTATGTTTATTTTATTTTATGTTAAAACCGTAACAAGTCAGAAATCTCATTTTATTTATATTTATTGCTCTTTTTAAACTGTCAATTGTAGAAAATGTTTGAAATATAAACTCTAGTAAACTAAAATGGAATTTGATGATCAGCTATTTCCCAAAATTGAAATTAGTTATGAACTCGAAACCAGACAAATCAGTAATGAACATCAAACTCAAAACTTAAATAGCGCCCCAAAAAAGGAAAGCTAAGTAAAATCCAAAATTGAAATTCATTCATGAACACAAAACAGTTAAGGCATCCAACATATTGTGTAATAAAATTACCTAAATTAAACAAAGGTTTGTGACCATTTCGTCTTTAGGCATGGGTTCGGTCATCCAACCGAGAACCAAACGACAAGTGGCGGTTTGGCACAATTTGATTCTGATTCCGAACGTAGAGTAACAGGTTTACTGAAAATCTGGCTAGACTCGTATTCTTGGTCGGTTAAAATGAGAAGGCATATTTAGGCTGTTTTGGGCCCAAATTTGAAAATTATTTGGATAATTTTGTAGGCATTTTATAGCTCATTACTGTATTCTAAAAAAGAAAACAATAACAAATAGAGCATTACAGACAGTTTTGAACTTTTCAGAAGGAGAAATATGCATCGTGTGTTTATTAAACCGTGGCTCACCCACCACAAGGTTGCTCTTTATCTAAATGGCATTTTGCCTATGGCTTTCCTCAAGTAGCACTCCAATCATAAAATGGTTTCTAAATGTAACTTTATATGTGATAGTACTACTTCGATTCAATAGAGTAGTAGATTTATTACTAGTAAATATAAATTTAGTTTCCTCCAACATCTTACTTAAGACACATAATTCCGCACATGTAATTAGTACGTAGTTTTCAAATGCTAAAATCTTCTTCTGAATTTATGGTTTGTTATCATGAGAAAGCAATCACTACCAAATTGAAGATAAAAGAAATGAAATTTGTGCACATAACAAAACATGTAAAATTAGTGGTGTATCTGTTTGTCATGTGTTCCTCCTCCTCTCCTATGTCATTTCTTTAAAATGATCCCGGCCCTTCTTTTTTGGTTACACAAACTCTCGTCTTAAAGAATGGCTCAAAAATTAAACTTCATTATAATTATAAAATTTAACAAAATGGAAACCATCATATGAAGGTAAAACAACATGCTCAAACAACAGTTGTATGGCATAGGGGTGGGCTCGGTTTGGTTTGGTTCGGTTTTGAGGTCAAACCGTGCGCCGAACCATGAACTCCGGTTTGGAGAAAATTCAAACCGTGTGCCGAACCAATGAACCGGTTAACCGAGATGATCGGTTAACCGATTAGCTCGGTTTGGTTTGGTTTGGTTTGGTTAAAACCTGCTTGGAAACATGTAGACTCTAAATTCATTCAAACTTAAACATTCATTCACCATTCACATTACAACATATTCAAATTCATTCATTCAATCAATCCTTTCAATTCAAACTAAAACATATGCATCGTTCATCATTCACATCCATCCAAAGTTTCAAAGTAAACCATATGCATCATCCACCATTATATAAAAGTATTGACTAAGTATGAAAAATGGGTTTTCGGAATAATCATTTTCTCAAGATAATTTTTGGCGGCTTTTATTCCTCACACATCAAATAAGAAAACTTGATTTTATGGAATTTTAGTATGAAGTATATATTGACTTAATGAACCATCATTTTTAGCCTAAATCGTATTTTGCACTAAAATCGATTTTTCATGATTTGATTTGGTTGGAATTTGATTTTCTAGTATTTTTATTTGAATCCAAATGGGGGGTACTTCCTTATTTACATTGTAAACTTAAGTAAATGGAGTAATATAAAAATAAATAAAAGTAAAATGACAAAGACATTTACTTAAATGTTGAAAATGGAAATAAGGTTGTATTATAATTATTTAATTACATATAATTTAACATATCCGGTTCGGTTCGGTTCACCTACGGTTTTTGAAATTGAAAACCGAACGCCGAACCATGAAGGCCGATTTGGTTTGGTTCATGCACCGTTGGCCAAAAAAAGAAAAAAAAAACCAAACCAAACCAGACCGATCGGTTTAGTTCGGCCGGTTTGGCCGGTTTTCGGTCCCATATGCCCAGCTCTAGTATGGCATACGAATTTGCACTTATGCATCCTTTCCTACTAGAGTTTTATTAGAATTTGCACTTATGCATCCTTTTCTTTTTCCTTGGCCTTAACCCCAAATAAAAAAGTAGGAAAAAAAAAAAAACTCTTGTAATCGGAAAAGAAATATAATGACGCAATTATGAGTCAATACTAATTATATATTTTTTTAAAGGCAACATGATCCGAGCAAAGTACAGCAACAAATTCTAAACACACCACAACTGACACGAATTAAAACGACAAAACAAAACAGTAAAACGACACCAGATTATAACCCCGCCACCGCCGATCGAGCACCCAGTTCTGCGAACAGCAGCCAAGAGACGACGGAGGAGACTTGAAATTATAACCAACAAGACAGACGACACCTAAGCACCTACCAGAAAAACTAGTAGCAACAACCCATGCTTTATTGTAACCCTTCTCAAAGCGCACAATTCACTTCTTCTTTGCTGCAGATTTGGTCACCTTGGCTCCACTTGGATCCTTCTTCTCCACACTCTTGATCACTCCCACAGCAACAGTCTGTCGCATGTCCCGGACAGCGAAACGACCAAGTGGGGGATACTCGGAGAAGGTCTCCACCACCATTGGCTTGGTAGGAATCATCTTAACAAATCCAGCATCACCATTCTTCAAAAACTTGGGCTCCTTCTCGAGCTCCTTGCCGGATCGTCTGTCAATCTTGGTTAGAATCTCATTGAACTTGACGGCAATGTGGCAGGTGTGGCAATCCAGCACAGGGGCATAGCCATTTCCAATCTGTCCGGGGTGGTTCATGATGATTACTTGGGAAGTGAAGTTGGCTGCCTCCCTGGCTGGATCCTCCTTAGAATTTGAAGCAACGAAACCACGCTTCAGATCCTTGACTGCGACGTTCTTCACGTTGAAGCCAACATTGTCTCCTGGAAGAGCCTCCGGAAGAGCTTCGTGGTGCATCTCCACAGACTTAACTTCAGTTGTCAGTCCAGAAGGGCCAAAGGTCACAACCATACCAGGCTTGATGATACCAGTTTCAACACGTCCGACAGGGACGGTACCAATGCCACCAATCTTGTAGACATCCTGAAGTGGGAGGCGGAGGGGCTTGTCTGTGGGCCTCTTGGGCTCATTGATCAAGTCAAGGGCCTCAAGAAGGGTAGGACCCTTGTACCAGTCAAGGTTGTTAGACCTCTCAATCATGTTGTCACCCTCAAACCCAGAGATGGGAACAAAGGGGATCTTGTCTGGGTTGTAGCCAACCTTCTTCAGATAGGATGAGACTTCCTTAATAATTTCATCGTACCTTGCCTTCGAGTACTTTGGAGTGGTAGCATCCATCTGTAAACGAAAGCAATTGATATTAAATTATTGATCACAACAAAGTAAAATCAAAATCAAATATAACAAAGTATGACTAAAGCAAGATGTCCCAAAGGTACCTTGTTGCAGCAGCAAATCATTTGCTTAACACCAAGGGTGAAAGCTAGGAGAGCATGCTCACGGGTCTGACCGTCCTTGGAAATACCAGCTTCAAAACCTCCAGTGGTGGAGTCAATAATGAGGACAGCACAGTCAGCCTGGGAAGTTCCAGTAATCATGTTCTTAATGAAGTCACGATGTCCGGGAGCATCAATGACAGTGCAGTAGTACTTGTTAGTTTCAAACTTCCAGAGGGCAATATCAATGGTAATACCACGCTCACGCTCAGCCTTGAGCTTGTCAAGCACCCAGGCATACTTGAATGATCTCTTGTTCATCTCAGCTGCCTCCTTCTCGAACCTCTCAATCACACGCTTGTCAATACCTCCAAGCTTGTAGATCAAATGGCCAGTGGTGGTAGACTTCCCAGAGTCGACATGGCCAATGACCACAATGTTAATGTGAATCTTTTCTTTTCCCATTATAAAAGCTGTTTATGAATTAAGAGAAGAAGAAAAAAAAAAGTAAGAAACCCAGTCACAAATTACAGAAAAACGCCACCACTGACAAAAAACTTCGATGACAAAAGCAATGTAGGTCTGAAAACCATATCAATATCAAAATACAAATTTATCACCACAAAGGAAATCACTACAGTAAATTTACCAAAGCCAGTTGCAGCGGTTAACAGAGCAAACATTTTAAGAACATAATTTAAATAATAAAAAAGATTTACGAAAAACTTAAGCACAGTCAGTCAGCCATCCTAGCAGATTAAAATTGAATTTGGGATAGCAAAAATTTAATTGTTAGTAGAAACAATCAATAAGATTCAGCACATTAAAACTGAAACAGAGTAATTAAAAAAATCATATTTGGCAAACAATTGTATATCAACCAAAATGAATTGCACTGGTTAGCGAAGAAAAAACAAAATGATGAATGACAAAAACCTGAAGCAGAGTTGCTGAATCTCAGTAGATTAAAATCAAAATTCAGAACACAAAATTTCACCAATGTAAAACAAATCAGATAAACTAAAAGAACGTGTAGGACAGAAAAAACCAGCGGCAAAGGAAGGCCCATTGATAAAACATGTGCAGAGCTTCTCAAAAGAATCAGATCTAACAAAAAGGAAGAGCAATACTATTCAAAAATATTACAGAACAAAACATGCAAACAAAACACGATCAATGGCTCCCGCTCACAGACGATCAAAATAAGAATTCAGAGTCTGATTATTAAGATCAACCGTAACGAAATCGGATCCACAACACAAAATCAAAAATCCAAATCACTAAACAGCAATAGCATTCAAACACTAACCAAAACACAAAGATTCAAAGCATAAACCGATTTCAAGATCAGAAACGAACATATAAAAACAACGAGAAAGATTGCTAACAACGATCAAATACCATTGATATTAGAAGCATAACAAAGAAGAAAAGGAGAGAGAATCGAACCTGGATAGAGATCGCTGTGCTAAAACCCTAGCGACGAGAGAGAGGGAGGCAGTGATAGTGAGGGTGAGAGAGGCACAGATGCAGAGGTGTGAGAAGCGAATAGGGTTTCAGTGTGTTTATATAACAGAGCAATTTCTCCGTGTTTACGAACATGCCCTCGGCCCCAGCAATATTATGACGGTGGCGTCCTTGAATTTTTTTCTGAATATTTTGTCTGGTCTGACGTGGCGCCTTCTGTTCAGACCCAAAAAAAAAAAGACGATGCGCCTTCTGTTACTAGGTTTGGCGGATGCCCAAATCCCATACGCGCTTCAGCGCGCGTTTCTCTTTTTTGCTTTCCAAAAGGGGATTGCGTTGTTGTGGGGATTTGCACACGCTCTAAAGAGGAGCGTGAGAGGGTGCTTTTGTGATTGGGGTCCGTGAGGATTCGGCGGATGATCCTAGGACGACGCGGGAAACGGGAAACGTCTCATGCACAGCAGGTGATGGGCCCATCTTGTCCACAGAAATCGACGTCGTTTTGTTTCTCGTTGGTCTTGGATTTTTCCTTCTTTGGGTTTTCCAATGGGATAGATTTGGGTTTTTCCCAAGGCCCAAGTTATAAAACTTTAATAAACAATTTAGACCCCTTTTTTTTTTGGGAATTTAGACCCTTATTAAAAAAACCAATAAGAAAAACAATAACTTTAGGGTGGTGATTTTCCCACTCTCCTTTTATCCATTTACATTATATATATATATATATATATATATATATATATATATATACAGTTATTCTCTTATCCGGATGTCCGCACGTTATTATCGTGCGGATCCTATTGTAAACAGGCAGGAAAACAGAGAGGGGTAGTACAAAATACACGGCGTCCGCACAATAATAACGTCCGGATGTCCGCATAAGAGAATTTCTGTATATATATATATATATATATATATATATATATATATATATTTTAAATATTTTACTATAACAAAAAGAAGAATGGAAAAATTAGCTCCCTAACTTTAAAACATTTCAATAATTTATTCCCCAAAACAACTCATTAAGTATTAACGGTTTTGTAACAGAAAAAAAAAGTATTGATTTTTTCTTTCAAAATTCGTAAGTTTTATGAGTGAATATATTTTTCCTTATTGTAATTTTTATATCCATATTTATCTATCCATCCATATCTATATAAAGCACAAAAAGCAATTTGGTTAATTTTTCAATTAACTTAAAATTGTCCTCGTCTAAGAAAGATATCTAAAATATTTTGTTTTAAATAGATAAAGGATATTGCTTGCCTCATTCCGAGTAAGGAGATACTCCTCCTTCCTGAATCACAATCTGATACATATACAAATCATCAAAAACATAAATAAATAAATAAATAACTTTTGCACACATGTCACCAATGGCGGATCCACATTGGGGCAAAAGGGGTCAATTGACCCCTGCAAACCAGAAACCATGGCTTGGGGAGAAGAAATGTGACCCCTGCAATTGCTTGATTTGCATGCCGCTACCTCGTTGCAGAGGCACTCTGTTTGCGCGAGGAAAAAGATGAGGATTTCTGACTTTTTTTTGTCTTCTCAAAACACACTAAACGACGTCGTGTTCTGATCCATTAAAAAAGAAGCAAGAATGATGTCATTGTCACGTGGGTAAAGCCACTAAGTTTAGGTGAAACTCGCGTTTGGTCTTTAAGTTTTTTGGTCAAACTCGTTTGGGTTTTGATTTGTAATTAAAAACAACTTAATGGGCTAAGGCCTGGTTTCATGATAAAGGTTAATGGGTAAATTATTTAAAAAGTTTCTCCTATGGGCCAATATAATGTGTTAATTTAATAATAATTCTTGTTTTTTTTTATACCTCTTTTTCCCTTTTGTTTCCTTCTCTCACTGAGTAAACATACCTGAGGAGATCCAAGAAGCGGTACGAGAAAACCCAAGAGAGGAGATCCAGAGGGTCAAACTAAAGTCTTCTATTGTAGAATCATGAAGCTCGCCATAATTTTGTTATTGTTTTTTATTTTTCAACTTGTATGTACTTAGCTTTTGTATGTTTTTAAATTAATTAATAATGATTATTGTATGTCCTTAGCTTTTGTATGCTTTAATTAAGTAATAAAGAATGTTTTGGTTAATTAGTTTAGTTTTTGTGTGTGTTATTTTTTTTTTTATTATACTTAGCTAGTCTGGTTTTTGTGTTAATTTTCTTCACATTTTTCGTCAAGCAATCTTTGCAGATTGGTTAATAATAATATGGTGTATTCTAGATTTGTCTACAAAAAATTGTGAGATTTTATACGTTGACCCCCGAAGAGGAAATTCCTGGATCCGTCACTGCATGTCACACTTCTATTAGTAGAAATGTACGAGTTCCTACTTACATAATAAGGAGAGAAGTATTTCCATAGATAAATACATAAAACAATAGTCTAATTAAAATACGAAACTTATTTACACGTGTGTGAGCATGGATCGAGAAACTAGTACTCTATGTAGAATAGAATTACTACTTTAAAATGGCATATAATTAGAATAAGATAAATTCTAGAGATATTTAGTCATATACCCATTCTTAGCACTAATAATATAGATAAACCCTACACCATTGAATTTCTATAAACAAACCCAAAAAATGACAACTGACCCTATTGAATTTAAGTTTGATTATTAAATTACTTTGATACCCTATTGAGTATTTTGGGTTTTTTTATGATGTTTTGGGGTTGGGCTTGTTTTAAGAATTTGATAGCAGTTTTGTAATTTATAAAAAGTTAAAAGTCTCTTTGTTATGTTGTAAATGGGTTTTGGATGTGTTTCTAAAGTCCATTTCATATAGGGTATTTTTATATGTGAGCTAATTATTTTGCTTCTAAAGTGGTATATATATGTTTTTTTTTCATCCATGGAAAAATATTAAAGACTCCAACTTATTACATTAATTTTTGGACTCCAACTTGATTGAACCAAATACTGGTCTTGGATAGAGATCAAAGAAAATAGACAAGAAATTAAATAGTAGAAAAATGTAGTTGTGATTTATTTGTTTTCATTATACGTCCACTCTAAACCTTATTTATTTAAAAAAATTATCACGTTAATTAGTGTAATAAGTCGACGTGTTTAGAATTATTGTTTAACACATATCGTTTCGTTCACGTATTATTTTTATTATTATTAAAAACGATAGTAATTTTATTGATAACAAAAAAAAATACAGAGTAGCTGTAATGCCAAATATGAGCACAACATCTCAAGTAACCAAACACAAAAATAGATTGGTTTGATCGGGAGAGAATTACGCATGCCAGAAAGACCTAAAACCTCCAATTCGGCAGACAAAAGCATCTGTACTCGTACCTACAATACAGATCCACTGTGCAACGGCAGAACGACAAATCCGCATTGAAAAGTCGAACACTAAATACAAACATCAACAAACTCCTATTAAGTTTTTGAGAATTATTAGACTAAAATATACACAAAAACAAAGACATCTCATCATATCTTCTCTAGCAAACCAAAGAGACTCGTAGCATCAATATAGCTAAACTTCTTATTTTGCATAGGCAAAATCCAATCCCACACAAACCGGCTGTTGAGAGTATTTGTCATACATTGAAAAGTTAAGAGACCAAGTCTGGGTTTATAAGGCATTGGGCTACTCCCCCCATTGCCAATTGGTTTTGAGGTGGAACCTCAACTTCCTTCATGGTATCAGAGCAAGGCTTCACGTGTTGGGCCTAACAGCCACACGTGCTCCCATGTCACCCAATATGTGTTATCCACGTGTTAGGCTTGAAAGTTCGCCACACGTGCGAGGCGTGTTGAGAGTATTTGTCCCACATTGAAAAGTTAAGGGATCAAGTCTGGGTTTATAAAGAGTTGGACTACTCCCCTCATTACCAATTTGTTTTGGGGTGGAACCTCAACTTACTTCACCGACAACAATCATTTTTCCAACTCCAAACACTTAAGAGCATTTCCAGCAATGCAGCCAAGGGGAGGGCTGGGGGGGGGGGGGGGGGGAAGCCCAAAATTGTGTTTCCAGCAACAAAACTTGGCCCGGGCAAGCAGTGGGACCCAGCGAACTAGGCTGGCCCGAGGGCAAGTCTAGCCCCAGGTCCAAAACGAGGGTGAGCTGACGTCAGCGCTACATTATTGCTACAGTACATCGCTACAGTGCAGCGCTACAGTCACTCTGCCATGTGTCGCGTTCTGGACTGTTCGATCAGAATTTTTCCTCAAATCCAACGACAGCCAATTTTTGTGCAATAAAAAAATTTAAAAAAATCAAATTTTTTTAAAAAAAATACTAAAAAATTACTGAATTTTTTTTTCTATAAATACCAACCAATTCTCTTTACTTTTAACACCAAATCCCCGTACATTTTATTCTTCTTTCTACTATTTTTCAAGTTTTGAAATGTATCTTAAATTTGAAACCGAAAATCTTATCCAATATGAATAGTATTGACACGTAGGAACCCAAAAATCTTACCCGAAAATATTATCCAAAATAATTGTTTAAGTAAAAAAAGTTGTGAAAAAAACAAAAAAATGAATAGTAGTTGCCATGGCAAGGGGTTTAACTGCTGGAAACACACATAGCTAAGAAAAGCAAGGGCAGCCACTATTCATGTGAATAGTGTCAGCCCTAACCCCCCCCTTTGCCATGCCAAGGGTTTGACTGCTGGAAATGCTCTAAGCAGCTGAAACCTAAAACGTGTGGTAATTAACAATCTATATTACGGTTATTAACGAACAACTACTTTTTCAACTATGTCAACTTCTGGGTCATTAATTGGCAGTGCCACGTATCATTTGTGCACAATGTTGGGAGATTAATCAATATGAATGTTAATGTTGATGGACCCCACATCATCTATATATATAAATATATGGTTGGCAGGTTGCCTGTTTGTCTGTGCATGGTCACTGCTGAGCAGCTCTCCTCTCCTTTCAAATCCCAACGTTTGACTTGGAAACTACGATATTCTTGATTGCTTCTAGAAGTGTTAATATAATAAACAAAATAAAATATTAACATGAATACAAGAGGAATGCTGGGCATGCAGATGGAGCTGAGGTGGACTGGCCCTTGTGAAAGTTCCCATCACAAGGGTTTAGGCTTAATTCATTCATGGGTTCACACCTTGTACACTAAATACTAATATATCTTCAGATTTTTGTGTTAGTTACACAATTATCAGCCGCTGATGCATGTGAAAATTATAATCGTAATTATAAAATTATAACCGTTGATGCATACAAACAATTGTCGCTATTATATGTGTCGATGTTACGTAATAAAACTGTATGACATATTGACTATTGATAATGTTAATTTTGACTCAAATATGTGATGTTGTGACAATTGCGTTAGCGTTGGAGCAACTGAAAGCCAGTGGCAAAAGTAATGATTACTTGAAGACCACGCAACATGGAGTCATGAGTTAAAACCCAGTAAACAAGGTAATCAACCACCAATTAAGCTATGGTAAAAGGGTTGAACTAAGACCTGTTTAGCGGCTTTACTGGGGTATTTTGCTGGCCTTTGATTTGATTAATTTCTAAACTTGACTGGTCTCGTTCTCTGAAAATGATGAAGTTTTCTGGATTTCCCGTTGGATAAAGAAAACAAAGACAAATCCGACCCAATTTTGAAAATCAAACCAATCAAAAGATATATTACGTCCTGTTTGGACTTTAATAGTTGAATGTAATAGTTTTTGCTTATTCGATGAAGACGTCTTTGAACCTTCCTTTCTTCATTTACATGCACTGTCAATATCTTCTGGAACTTATTTGCAAAATGAGAAAATTTTATGATTTTTTTCGTTATCCAAGTTTTGAAAATGCTTATCATTTTGCGTTTTTTTCTTTTTCGGGTTTTGAAAAAAAATTCTCTCTGCCGTGGATTTATGTCATCCCTACGACTACTTCTTCACACGCTAACGTACCTTATTGATAATTTTGGGTAGTTTAAATTATACCAAATTCATCCAACAATCGAGGATGTTTCTATTTGCCTTCAAATTCTTGCTTGTCATATTCAATTCTTAAAAGAGAAATTCTAGAAATATCCAACGTAATACTCACTAAACCTTTTATTTTCTTTGGAAATTTTAATTATTGTTTATTGCATAAAATTTAAAGGAAACTGAAAAAGTGGTTTATTTGTTTATTTATTATATTAGACAGGCCAAAAGAATGAGTGCTATACTACCATCAAAGTGGGACCTGTACACACAAGTCGCACAGAAAAATCTAATATTTTAGCAAATTAATCATTTACTAAAACAAAAATTCAAATAAAATCAATAAACACCACATCAGCTTGGTGGTACGTAGGCTACCTAGCCTCCTTCCTCTATGTTGACCCAAAAAGAATCAACCACGTGGTGACAAAGAAAAGCAGCCCCCACAAAGAAGCAAACACAAAGCTCCAAAAAAAGTTCAAGCCCATTGAACCCATCTAGAAGACTCAAGCAATTCAAGTCCACGAGAATACCCCGAGAGAAACTCCCGTAACGGGAATATTACATTTTGTTGCTAACAACGTTATAAGAAAGTTTTTTTCTCCAAAACCTTCCCTGTGCAGAAGCAGCCTGCTCTTCTAGAACACCAAGTAAATTATACATCACTGTCACACCGTCCTGGGCCTCCCTTTTGTTCATTTTCTATTTTAAATCTCTGCTGAAAATTATTTTCCTGCTTTCTTTTGTGCCTCTTCATCTAGAAGCCATCCCTACCAAGCCTTGCCCCACCAAGCCTTGCCCCACCAAGAGGGTTAAATATTCTCTCTTTTATTACTTGAATATGAGCTTATGACCCTCTTATATATATTTGGGTGCTCTTGCTCTATCTCTCATCACAAACTACCCAACAACAATTTCATCATAAAGTATAGAGCTTTTTGGTTATCTTTCTGTACATTGAAAATGGTTACCCAAGAAACCCACCAGAACCCAACTGTTCTTGAAGAAAAAACCGAGCAGTTTCAAGATCAAGATCCATATGAAGCAGAGGAAACACTCTCACTTTGTGATCTTCTCACACACAGTGACTCAGCTCATTGGGATGACTGCTCCAAGGAGTATCAGAGCTCATCCTTTGACAATGATGAAGACAACTTCTTTGAGTTTTTCAGCGAAGAGTTCGCAGCCTCAACGTACCCATCATCAGGGAAGGACATCATCTTCTGTGGAAAACTCATCCCCTACAAGGAAGCACCAAAATGCTTTGAAGCAGAGAAAACCCACCACCAGGACAACGAAATTGGCAGCACAAAACGCATCAGAAAAGGGTTTTTCAGGTCATGGAGGTCCTGCTCTTTCCACAAGACAATCAAGTCCTCCAACTCCAAAATCTCAAAGCCTGCGCTGCAAGGCAAAGACCCTAGGAACATAAATACCTGTTTGTCATTTCCCACATCGAAAAGTTACAGAAAGTGTGAGCTTTCTAAAGTCTCCATACTTTCAAGCACCCCATCGAAGTCAAAATGGTATCTTTTTATGTTCGGCATGGCGAGGTTTCCAACGGAGATGGAGCTCAGGGACATTAGAACAAGGCAGAGCAGGAGGAGCCCATCAACCATGTTTAGGTCTTGTGATGAAGGCAGTGATCAAATGGAGGGGCAGAAGGGTAATATGGGAAGGAAAAGTAGTAACAAGGCCAAGGGATTGTGGGGGCTGCTGGGAGCTGTGGGGTGTAGGCTTAGCCAGCCAAACGCTGTCGTAAAGGCAGGCTTCCTTTAGCTGAGTTCAAGTTCAAGACATGCCAAGATTGACTTTACTTAATTGCTCACATGTGTCTGGTGGATAGAATAGAAGAATATTACGATAAAGATAGTGACTCTCAAAGACATTTTTGCAATATTAGGTTCCATACTTTGTAATTTAATTTTTTTATGGAGGAAATGGAATATGATCAATCAGAAACTCAATGTGAAGAATATGACTATAATCAGATTTTTTTTCTTTCTACAAAGGTCAATAAATATGATAAAAATAACATTATTGATTCAGATTATGTGAATAAGAGTATTTTTTTTAGTAATCCAATGACTAATAACATGTGGTTGATTTTGCAGAGGCTTGTAGCTCTACCGGTAGTGTGTATTTGACCTTTGGAGGAGGGAGATTAGAACATAGGATCTCAAGTGCATGGAAAATTACTCTAATCGCTTAAGCTACAAGTCTCTTACTGGGAGCATTTGTCCTTGCACCTAAAATTAGATTTCGATGTATCGTCTCACTTGACATCTTTGCGACCAAAGAAAAAAAGGGGGAAATGTGGGGGGTATATCAATGTCCTGTATTGCATTCTGCATTTTGTCCTCCACAGTCCGTGTTCGATACCTTGATTTAAGGTCTGGCACTAAGTTAATAATAATATTAAAAGAAGGATTGAAAGATATTTACAGAGTTCACCAAAAATACGCGTTATGTGTGCCTAAATACGCCTAATACATGAACAATAATTTTAATATAATTACGGAAACACCAAGGTTAGTGGTTTTCATGTCGGCGAAGTATAATTACGTCAAGTAGCTTCCTTTACTAACTTTGCTCAAGCCGAAGCCAAATGCCGGCCTTCTTTTCCTTCTGCACTTTTGCTTTTCTAGAATATACGGCTATTAGGTTGGGGCACACACAACTTTGCAGGCTAGAATGATGAACCATTAAACTTGCCAAAAAAAGAAAATCAGTCAACCATGAAAATGAATTTTTATATTCAAACTAAGATTCTCCAACTTATTCTCAACTTAGATCTCTTTCTCTATTGGGTTTCACAAATTAAATCATTTTTATATCAATAAAGAAAATAAAAATTATTATAAGAAATGCTTCCTCTGTAATGAATAGTTCACCTCCGCATTGCATGTGTGTGTTAACAAAACTTTCCTTCTGATGTTTCAAGAAAGGCAAATTTGCCATGGTTCAACAGACTAGATTTCTTTGTTGATACAGAGAACATTTGACCTTACATTACATGCCTGTTCTGTAATAACATATCTAAATGAGACATCAAAACTGGAAATGATTATCAATAGGATCAAAATTTGCTCAGTGCATCTGATAAAGGTCCAGAAATTGTCGTTTCACGCGATTTAGCAATCAAGATTTTTCTTTTCTCCTCATCTTTCCTTCTCGGCTGCCGTCAACAGACACAGTGCCTTTTCTTTTCCCGGAATGTCTACCATTAACACCTTCAGTCACCCTCTCTTTATGAGACTGCTTTATTTTCTTTTGTGCTTTCTTGGTGATTTCCTCTGCTTCAGAGAACTGCAGCAAGTACCATAACAGGAGTAAAGATTGATTTGAGTTTGCTAAACTTGTCTCTCTCCCTCTCCCTCGCCCCCCGTTGTTAATATGCATTAGAGGGGGCTGGGATAGTTCAATCCCGCATATTAAAAGCCAAAAGTTTATTTATTGATTCTGACTGTAATGCCATTATGCAATCGCTAGACTTACCCCATTGTTAACAAACAAGATGACATGCCCGGTCAAATCATAAGTGATAAAAATAATGCAAAAATAAGGTTTGCTGTGTTGTACCTTCTCAAAAAAGGCCAAATTTCTAGAAGCAGCCTTGTCCACGATGCTTTTATAATATTGTGTAAACGAAGTATTGCCACTGTGCTTTTCAAGCTGCATGAAATAACCATTTAACAGATCAAAAAACAAGTCACATTCATCAAGTTCCGAAAATATTGGCCATAAAGAATGCAGACCTGGAGAAATGATTCTACAGATTGTTGATCTTTTGGTGAAAAAGGCACCTCATCTCTCTTCTTCCGCACAAATTCAATGTTTTCCTCCACCTGCAGTTCAAGAATCAGAGCTTTTTGGTCACATCAGAAAGATAATTCCTATTGCATTAATTACATTACCAGCCAGCCATGGAGGCAGTACAAGCAGTCTATTAACAATGTTGGTGAGTTCAGAAAAACCTATAAAGGAGCCATCACTGGGCCAAACATTCTTTTCCATCTAATAGTTTTATTCGAATTTCCCTCACACAACTTTGGAAATATGATTTTTCAAGATGGTTGACCAGGCTGGACCCAGGCATGAAATAATATCAGTGCAGCCTGAATATTGAGACCACACATGCCTCCCTAAATTTTTTAATGAGCTATGGCCTACTAAAGAGGAAGTTAGTAGATAAGAGACCTATGTCTCAAGTGTCCCTAACTCCGGAAAATAAATTCCTTTGTCAACGAGATAGATGCAAGTAAATGCTAAATTCTTCTATGATAACTGTACCTGATCAATAAAACGCCTCACTATACGCTTGAAACTCTCTATAGTAGTTATCTCATGAAACTTCCTCAAACGGACAAGGGGAATAGTCGCCAGATCAGGAAAAGAAATATGACGACTCCACTGAGCAAAGTGCGCTGCAAGCAGTTCGATAACAGATAGAACACACTGTTCTTGGAAGTTCCTTGATTTTAACCAATGCTTCGGAAACTGTACCAAAAATATTTAATAACAAAAATAAGTAAAACCAGACCGAATTGCATAACCAAATTGCACACTTTTTATTTTTTAACGTTATTAATTCCTAACCTTTACAGAACATAAAATATTGGTGTCTTTTCCAGGTTTCCCGACATCCTTGCCAATTTTATATTCCAGAATATCCAACACCATGGAGGCAACAGGAATGAAAATGCCAGTGGAACAGGAGAGATGATTCAGCCATTGAATGCATTTGATTCTTAAAGGCAAATATCTGGGTCCAGAAAACAAGACAGCCATTCCATTTATAATCTGAATGATCGTAAAGAGCAATGGATGAAGATCATAATCATGTATGTTGGCTGATATAAACATAACCCATAGATCAATGCAACTAGTGTACTGCCAACTGCATATCTTCTTGACCGCTTCCTGGACATAGAAAATGGGGCAGAATTTCAGGGAAAATATCACTGGTAAATTCTAAATACCATAATTTCTTGTGAAGTACACACTCCCACACACACATAAACTAACTTGAAATGGCAAAAAAAATTATCTGCCTGAACTGAATTTAAGGAAACAAGCAGCCAAGAGGATTGTACTAATGGTGGCAATACCTTCTTCTTTGTCAATAAACCCTGCTTCAGTATCTTAGCAAGTTGCTGGATGGACATCGATGCTTTCCTCGATGCTTTTTGCAGATCCACAGAGCATAGCTCCACAAAGGAGTTTCTTAGAAATTGTATGTGTTGAAATAGAACAGGCTCCAAAAATTGGCAATGACCAATAAAGGATTTATATGTATTAACAAAGCAGGTGTCAAAGCAATCAGAGCGAAACACAGAAGCCACATCATGTATGATGAGAAAGGATAGAGATGATATAGTCCCTCTTCCAGTTGCCCACAGATGAACGGCAATCTGCATGTTCAATTTCAAATGTTAGGCATGAATCACACGACATGACCTGGCACAAGATTGACATAAAATATAAAACTTGTGTAGCTATATAATATGAATATGGTTATGACTAGCACTTTAAAAGATCACTCAAACTTGCAGGATGCCATAAGTTAAACTCAAATCTGCTCTGTTTGTGTGTGTTCTTGCATGCATGCAGAGAGAGAGAGAGAGAGAGAGAGAGAATTCTCCAAATATACATAAACAAATGCATGATAATTGTATAAAACATCTGTATACGGGTGATACACAGAATGATTTGATGTTAACAACAATGCCATTCATTAATTTAATTTGTACTATCTTGTCATTCATTTAGAGATACCTTGATGAGTCTGCGGAGCAAAGAAGGAAAAGCAACAAAAAATGCCATAGAAGCTCTGATCCGTGCTAAGGAGAAGGCCAATATCTCAGAGTCATTAACCTCATTCAGAAGAAAAAGGGTACTCCTCAAATAAGATTTTATCAGTGGCTTAAGAGTATTCCATTTTGAATTCTTGGTCAAATCCAATTTTTTCTCTTTCTTGGGATTGGAGCTTGACATGCCCATTAGCACCCTAAATATATTATCAGCCTCATTAAGCATAAATATCAGTGTCTTGCAAAAGGTTTCACTGTTCTGAATACCATGGCATGAATCAGCATCAATGACCCTGGTTGATTCAGCTCCATAGTGGCAAGCAGCCCGGTACCCGTTTAATAGACTAGTAAGTGCAGGCACACTTTGATGCTCCCTGACTAGTTGACACCAAGAATCAACGGTGGAGCTGGTCAACAACTTGCCCCCATTAAAATTCACACCACCTACATTATCTGGCTGCATATCCTCATCGCTGATCTCATCCTCATCAGCATACTGTAAAGTGCATGAGCATAATCGAGAAAAAGAAGGGACATCAAACAGCCAAACCAGATGACAGACACAAGTTAACTTTACAATATAAACAGTAGACATCTTTGCTGCTATAAATGATACTCAAAAATTGAAGCGCAAAGTCACAATAGATATTACTTACAACTTTGTTTCTGAGCTGTTCAGACCCCTTATGATAGCTTTTCAGAAAGTTAGAAAATTCTGGATCCTGAATTTTTCCAAGCAAGCATGATCATCAAAAAAATGAAAAAAAATAATTTAATGGGAGATGGAGAAAGATAGTGGTAGGATGAGCAAAATAGGGTGGAAACAGAAGCAATCTTCTTAAAAACATGTACTTTAAAGTAATATCCGTGACCATTACCTTTTCCTTCAATTTGTCTAATTTTTTTGTTTTCTTCACAAGTTCCAATTGAATTTCGCTGTTCTGCACAGATAAAGCACCACTACTACTACCAAAGTTGCCTGCATACAAATTTCATAAAATGTAAAATGGAGGGGAGAAGAAAATAAAAATTGATAACGGAATGATACAAAACCAACAGATGGTAGTACTGCCCTCACCTTCTTGAGAATTCTCATTTTCACTATGAGCTAGATGCAGGTGGCTTGAGTCCTAATCATAGTTAGAAAAAAATAATAATAAACATTTAATCCAAAAAGTTCCAGTAGAGTAAGTGAAGTTAAGAAGACTTCCCAGGAAAATGTATTTTTCAATACCTCCGAAAGATAGCCATCACTGTCTGAATCATCTCCAAACACATCACTGTCATCTTCACTGAATATTGCATCAAGAGGATTGTCTTCTATGTATTCGGCTTCAGTATTTCTGATAACAATTTTTTCAAATTAATGTTTCTGGAATCCTTTTAATAATACAGTTTCAGATGGTACAACACTTATAATGCCGATAGAGAAAACTACCAAATGAAAGCATATAGTACTAAAAATACGAGGAGAAGACGATACAAGTATATGAAATGAACCATTAAATGAGAAAAACGTCCCTTTTCTTACCTTGCATCAGACAACACTATCGCGTCCTTTTTTGGTTCTTTAGCAGTATCTTGTTGCCCACCTCCTGCAACAATTGAATAAACATTTTGCCAATACAGAAATCAGAGAAGTAAGAAACACTACATATAGTTAAAGCTACAAAATTCAACAAACCCCAAATTACACGCATTCAAAAACCAAAGCTTTCACAACATACACCATATTCCACATAAGCATATATAAATTCTAAATACAAATGCAACAAAAACCCAAGTTATGAACACACTAAAAGAATCAAATCAACTGCTAATTACTAATTACTGAAGTTTCAAACTTCCAATAACTATTCCCATATCGAATTATTAAAATATGTGAGAGAGAGCTTACTCTTTGAAGTTTTCTTTTTGTTGAACTTAGAATTCAACTTGCGGTTTCTTCTGAGCACAGACTGAAGATTCTTCTTCGAAAACTTCCTGGCCTTCTTCCCCAGCTTCCCCATGTCGCTGACAAACTTGCTTTCAAACACATCAACTTCATCAAATAACGAAAACCTCCAAGAAAAATGAAAGCACAGAAAAAATACTCATGAACAGAAATATGTTGTATACATATATATGCGGGTGTGGGTGTGTCTGCTTACTTATCGTCTTCAATGGAAGCTGCTTCTTGTTTTCTGCTCAGGCGCCTCAACTGTGACAAAAACCAACTCCCTTCGTTTAACCTGATTTGGCTCCCCGCTTCCCTTGAACCCAAAACCCAAAACTACATCGTTTTTGTCCTGTTAAAATGAAAGCCTTTACACCTTGGGCTTAGCCTAGCCTAAGACTCGCCCAAAATTATGGGCTTAGCTCAAGTTTTGATTGTGAATGGCACTTTTTTGCCAATTGGGCTAAACCCTATGACCACCATAAACAAGGAGAAAACATTAATATAAAAAATAAAAAATAAATAGAAAAGAGGACGTCCTTGCGCCTAGCGACTAGGAGACTACGTGTCAAAAACAGTATAGCCGCGCGGCTATACTATTTTAAAAATTAAATAAATAAAAAACCGAGTATAGCCGAACGTGTAAAAAACGTATCGCCGAGCGGCTATACTATTTTAAAAAATAAATAATAAAACCCCGAGTATAACCGAGCGGCTATACTATTTTAAAAACTAAATAAATAAAAAACCAAGTATAGCCAAGCGGCTATACTATAGAGGACCCACCTAGCGCATAGTGTAAAAAAATATAGCCGCGGGGCTATACTATTTTGGTTTTTTTAAAAAAATACCCCAGTATAGCCGCGCGGCTGTACGCGTTAAATATATTATATTTAAAAGGTATAGCCGCTCGGCCATACTATTTATTAAAATAATTTTTTTTCAAATGACCTATTAAAATAATTTTGCTTCTTTTTTTTTTTTTTTGGTGGGAAACATACTTTGGACTATAAATATATGTGTTTTTCTGAAGAAAAAAAATTGTATTACTCTCACTTTTCTTGATTATGTTTTTGTAAGTTGGATGCCCACATAATGTATGTGTGTCTTTTCTTGAAAATAATTGTATTACCCTTATGTATGTGGCACATTGTTTGACACCACATCATTATACTGAAAAGACAGTCATACGGTAGAATTCAAAGTGAAAATGCCACGTATGTTGACAATAAAAGAAAATTAGGAAAGTAGTTTGACTGATCCTGGATATATTGCTTATAAGGTATGGCTATTGATTTGTCTAGCATATCGTTGACAAAATGTGATTGTTAGTTGAAAGCTACAAAGAAATCAATTAAAATCACACAAAGTCACAATTGACTAACATGATTGCACGAGCACCTGTGATAGAGTGAAGATTACTCAACGTGCACTCCAAATTCAGACTTAATTATTGACAAAGATAAGGATAAAACTTCATCACTCATCATGTCAAAGTTGAGAAAAATTTGCATTTGGTGCATAAGTTCAAACCATCCGATTCAAATCGTAAACGGATGATTTGGTTTAGTTTTGATTATCAAAAGATCAAACGGGAATCAACTTGTATTTACTTGCTTCATTTTTTTTGGTTTTGATTATTCTCTAGAATTGATAAAGTTTAAGACGTTAGAACGGTAGAAATTAAAAAATAATATGACTTTATAAGTATGCTCTAGAATGGGCTAACTAATGATTCAAAAAAATGGGATTTGAGTATTAAACCGATCTAAACCGGACCGTGTCACCTAACATAAGCATTACTCTAATTGATTACATGACCAATAAAGAGAAGAATATGCATACAAGTTTCCGCAGGCAAGTATTTCCTCTGATCATCTATGAGCCTACAATTTAATATCATTCACGTGCAAATGAGGCAATTGGCATGTGACACCATCAATGTTGCCACCAAATACAAGCCCCTCTCTTTAAAATTCTGTGTGGTGGCCTCACAAGAATATATACTGATATCAGCTAAAATGGGGTAATGGGACCAAGCCTTTCTATACACTTTAGCTCAAGTGGATAATGTAGGGTTTCTTCAGACACCTAATCACCTTCTTATATGCAACTAAAGACTGCAGAAGTTAGGTCTTGGCTACAGCCATCATTGTTAAATGAGATTTTATGTTTGCACCACTAAAGAAAGTTTTATACTTGATATGCAAGTTATATAATTCTTATACCAAATTGTTATTATCAGCTTGATTGCTTGAAAAAGAAGGAACCTTTTTGTTTCTTCCGGTTTTTAGATTTGTGAGGCATGCCGTGTTTGGAGGAAGCAGAGAATTGCTGTGGTTCCTGTTGCAGCAGATCAGATGATGGCTGTCCGAAAAAAATAACTACTACCGGTACTGGTACTTTGAAAAAGTAAAACAGTAGGACAAAGACAGCGGGGTTGTTGTTGTCTAAATCGTTTTATGTTTCTTGCTAAAATAGAAACCCCAGTCTGTAGGCCCCTCGAGCTTTCCCTTAACCCCCCATTCCCTCCCCTACTCTGGTAAGCTTGTTCTGTTTTCGAACGTTGAAGTTTTCTTCAACAAGATCTGGTCCCCTCTCCTCTTCTCTTTCTTTCCCTCTCCCCTTTTATTCACAAAAGTCCCCTGCTAGAAAACCCCTTTGGTTATTTTGTGTTTTTTTTTCAAGGGGAGAGGGAGTTCCCAAAAACTCACAGAGATCTGGGAATTTTCAAGCAGAGGTAAGAGTGTGTGTGTCCTTTTGTTGTGGCCTGTGTTTTTCTGATACATTTGTCCAGTACATGGTTCTAAACTTGTGAGTTCTGCTGTCATTTTATGACTCTCTCTCTCTCTCTCTCTCTCTGTCTGTCTCTGTCTGTCTCTGTCTGTCTCTCTCTGTGAGTGTGCCTAATGCCTATAAGTTGCTGCAAGTAGGATATTTTGATCTGGGTTCTATGGTTTTTGTGAAGATCTTGCAATTTTTTCATCTGGGTCTGGCGCCATTTATTGTTTGCATTAATGAATCACTGAAAGTTTGTATCTTTATTTGTTGGTTTGGCAGTTTATTTATTTAGTTTTTACCGTTCTTTTACCCTTTCAAATTAGGGGGTTATTGATTGTGTTTATTGGGCGTTGAATTAGATCAATCTATATTTAAGATATAAATTTCCTTCCAAAAAGTGATAATTTGATGGTTGAGCTATACCGAATTCGTGGTTATTTCCATTCCTTGTTTATGTAGTTTGAACTTTGACTTTCAACTTTCCCGGTTCATTGTCCCGTTGAATTTCCAGTACATTTGATAAATTTGATAGCTTTCCTTGTTTATTAATATTGCCTAGGTGCCAAATTTCGTAACTTTCTCTGTTTTGGCAGCATGCTTTGCTAGGAAATGGGGAGGAAAGGGAGTTGGTTTTCTGCAGTCAAGAAAGCCCTCATCCCTGATTCAAAGGAAAAGAAAGATCAGGTTTGCATGGTTAAATTGAACTTACATCATCTTATATTGAAGATTATTATGAGTTTCTAATTCAAAATAATTTTACGTTAATTCTAGAAAACACACAAGTCAAAGAAAAAATGGTTTGGGAAGCAGAAGAATGAGGATGTGGTTTCTTCATACGAAGAAAGTGCGTTGGTTATCCCTGCCCCTGACACGACCCCTCCTCCTCCTCTGCCTCCAAAACAAGATGTCAAATTAGCTGAGGCTGAGAATGCACAGAGCAAGCATGTTTACTCTGTGGCACTTGCCACTGCCGTAGCTGCAGAGGCAGCTGTTGCTGCTGCTCAGGCTGCCGCAGAGGTGGTTCGTCTTACTGCTGTGCCTGCGCTCCATTACTCAGGAAAGTCACTTCAGGAGGTAGCAGCTGTCAAGATTCAGACGGCATTCCGAGGGCACTTGGTAGGTCTTATTTTGCTATATTATTCTGTAATCCAAATTAATTCATGTCCTTAACTTTTTAGCCATAAGATGTTTGATTTGTGATAAAATGTAGAAGTAAACCTTTTGTTCTTATTATGGAGAAGAACTTAGATTTTTTGGAACAATTTACTTATTTTTTACACGAGGAACAATCTACTTATGGTTGTTACTTAGTTGTTTGGGAAATGAGCCTTTCATATCTGGTTCTATTGAATTGAATCAGTTGAATTTTGGTGTCGGTTCAACTTGAACAATATTAGGGATTTGGCATTCAATAGCACAGGGCTTGTGCTAACTGATTTGCCTCTTTTGAGAAATATGCTTGCATTTATGTGCCAACTTTAGTGATAACATTTCAAGGTCAACTTCCATATTATAACTGAATGTTGACAGCATGTACAAAAGTTATTCTGTTTTGGCAAAGCAATAAATAACAATCTACTCTCATAACTTCAACATATCCATTATTGAGCTATGAGCTGTATGTGTTAAATGAGCTTTTATGTAATTTGTGATTTCAGGCAAGAAGGGCATTGCGGGCTTTGAGGGGGTTGGTGAGGTTGAAATCATTGATAGAGGGCCAATCTGTTAAACGGCAAGCAACTACCACACTAAGATGCATGCAGACTCTTGCTCGTGTGCAATCTCAGATTCGTGCTAGGAGAATTAGAATGTCCGAGGAGAATCAGGCACTTCAGCGACAGCTCCAACACAAACAAGAGAAAGAGCTTGAGAAACTCAAAGCTTCTGTAAGTTTATAAACTTTATATTATGTTTATTTAAGCTGTCTATGTGTGCTCCTGTACAATTGTGATGGTTGTGGTTTGTTCATCTATTTTCATCCTTTCTTTCGCTTTGTTTTTCTTGTTGGTCAATTCCACAATTTGCTTGCATTTGCTCTGCCATTTGTGTGCATCTGAGTTGCAATGTTCTGGTGAAATTCGCCAGAAAACTTTTTATTAAAAAAAAGAAGAGAAGATTATTAAAGTTTTCATCTGGATCCAATTTCATGTTAACTTTAAAAAAGATTCTAAAAGAAGCAAAAATTTAACTCTCTTTTCTCCAAAATGAAAAAAAAAATTGGTTTGAAGGGCCATAGTTTCACAAAGAACTTCACTGGAATTTTTGCAAAGAGCCAAAAAGGTTTAATCAAGAACCCACTCTTGCCTTTTGTATCGTTCAGTTGTTTGTTTTTACATTTATCAGAAATTACATGGAGGAATATTTGGTTTTGCTTCCATGCACTGTTCTCTGAGCTTAATTTCCAATTTATTTCACCCTCTAGTTTTAGATTAGTAGAAATCTCTCTCTCATCACACACAAACATGAAGACTTAGATATCTCTACATTTTGTAGTCACCATACTATCCTAGTCGGGCTTTAATCTTTGTTTTTTGCATATATAATCAACTTGTGACAGATGGGAGAAGAATGGAATGATAGCACCCAATCTAAGGAGCAGGTTGAGGCAAAGCTACAAAGCAAACAAGAAGCTGCTATAAGAAGAGAAAGGGCTTTGGCTTATTCATTCTCTCACCAGGTAGCCTAGTTTTCCCTTTTGCAATTTTTTAAAGGATTACAGGCAGTCTATTGTTGGCAATTTTTGAAATATGATTTAAGATTTTGTTGTGATGTCCCTAAGTGACTAGTAGGGAGTTGCAAGTTAAAAATCTATTTGATATCTCACTATTATTGTTGGTATATTGAATCAAACGTCAACCTTAAACTGACCCGGATAATAATATCTCTTTAACAGCAAATGTGGAAGAACTCTTCAAAATCTGAACATCCTACGTTCATGGATCCCAGCAATCCCCACTGGGGTTGGAGTTGGTTAGAGCGATGGATGGCTGCAAGGCCGTGGGAAAGCCGAAGTACAGTAGACTACAATGACAGGTCCTCCATGAGGAGTGCAGCTAGCCGTGCCTCCATGTCTATTGGGGAAATCACCAAAGCTTATACACTTCGTGATAATAAGCCTTCCCCTAGGACCCCTACTGCCAGAAAATCAAGCAGGCCTCCTAGTCGCCAATCCCCTTCAACTCCTTTCTCTAGGGCACAATCTTCATCATCAGTGACCGGGAAAACGCCAAGAGGAAATGGCTGGGGAGGAGATGAGGACTCCAGGAGTACATTCAGCGTCCAGTCAGAGCGCTTCAACAGGAGGCATAGCATTGCAGGGTCCTCTGTGAGAGATGACGAGAGCCTTGCAAGCTCACCTTCAGTTCCAAGTTACATGACACCCACAAAATCAACAAAGGCCAGGTCTCGGTTGGCAAGCCCAAGCTCAAACCAGTTTGACAAGAATGGGACACCATCAGAGAAGGGATCAGTGAGTTCTGTAAAGAAGCGGTTGTCATTCCCTGCCTCCCCAGCTGGACCAAGAAGGCACTCAGGTCCTCCTAGGGTTGATACTAGCTCTGTTAAAGGCACTGCCGTGCTTGAGAAGAACGTTAGCAATGGAGGGGGCAGCAGGTAGTGATAAGCCTAGTGAGGTGTGCATGTAAAATAAAGCAAGAATGTACTTAGGTAGATGTTGAGGTGAAGAAGATTGAATAAAAGATGGGTCAGGGCTTTGTTAGAGGGTGGAGGAAAGAGAGAACAAAAATTAGTTTTGTGATTTCATGTCTGTTTCAGTTGTCTTCATCATTAATGTCAACATTTTTTCTTCTTCTTCTCAGTAACCTTTGGCTGTTAGGGCTTGTTATTTATAATGTAGTAGCCTAGCAGGACTGGACTGGAGGTTGATGTTAATTCATGGTAACAGATATATGATTTCTTTAGCTGTGTGCAGATTGGTGTGGTTCTGTTTTCCTCATTTGGTTCCTCTATTTCTGTTTGTTCCTGGATTCTTGAGATTGCAAGGGAAACTCAGTGCACCTTGTTTATGAATCATTTGTATTTTGACTCATCGTTGCTTCATTTTTCAGTGGATAAAGTTCATTTGTTTCTAACTTTTCTTCTTGCTACTTCTCTAACATTCATCAACACAACCATGAATTTCTGATTCTCGTTCAATCTGCGCTCTTACCTCCTCCCTGTCTTCCCCACCTTTCTCCTCCTAGACTCCTAGTTTGCTCAATGCTGGAATCACCTTTCAGAGAAAAAGTTGGCCGGGAAGTGCCTTTTCACGTTGGCAGGTTGTACTCACTGAAATCGGCCGGGAATGGCTCTTGACACTCACTGAATTGTGACAATTTTCACAATTTGAAAGCATTACTTGTCTGTGATCTTGACACTCATTGAGACTTTGGCCTTCAAACTGACTTGTAGTAAAGGTACAGAGGAACACAAAATTGTAAGTATATTAAGTTGTAATTTGCCAAAATTTTGCCGACTAAAACACGTACGTATATTATTCATATAGTCGCGCGGCTATACCAAATTAATATATATAAATGTTAAACTAATGCAACTAGGAGGGTGTTTTTCTTAATTTTTTTTATTAAATAGTATAGCCGCGCGGGTATACTCGATTTTTTCAAATTTGCTTTAAAGAAATAGCGGCTATACTCTGTTTTTCATTTTTTTTTTTTAAGAAATAGTATAGCACCGCGGCTATACTCTGTTTTTCTAATTTTTTTCTGAAAAAAGAAATAGTATAGCCCGGTGGCTATACTAGGTTTTTTGAATATTAGTCAAAGAAATAGTATAGTCGCCCGGCTATACCCCGTTTTTTCAAATATTTTTAACAGAAATAGTATAGCCGCCCGGCTATACACTGTTGTTTTAAAAGAGATCGGCTATACTCTGTTTTAAAAAAAATAGAAATAGTATAGCCGCACGGCTATACTTGGTTTTTAATTTTAATTTTAATTTCTACAGGCGGTCGGCTATACTCTATTTTTCCAAAGAAATAGTATTACCGCCTGGCTGTACTCCGTTTTTCTTTTTTTTAAAAAAAAACAAATAGTATAGCCGCGCGGCTATACCCTGTTTCGTTTCCAGTGGGCCGTCACTTAAGTGCTTGGCCTGTTAAGCTTACAGGTCGCAATATGATAGGCTCCTAGAGATTAATGGACGAATTAGAATTTAGATTAGGAAACATGTTGGGCAAAGCACAAGGCCTCTTTCCCAACTCAGAAGCTGAAGGCAAAAGCTCCGAGAAAGCTCTGAATGAAACCCCGAATTCTGAGCTCAGGCACGATACTTTCGACGCCATGGTGAGAAAAATCTCTTTTTCCCCACCTCCTTTTTTGCTTTATTTCGCTTCATGTCTGCCTCAAAAGCAAATTTAATGTGATTTTGGTACTAGGGTTCACAACGATTTAATTTTTGCTCTTGCTTCTTTCCATGGGAACTTAATTTTATTGAAATTTATGAGATTCAGTTAAATTAAAACTAAAAATAAAAACTTTTGCTTGGTAGATTGGTACAACAGGGTTTCTGCTAAATCCTAAATGTGGCTCAGTTTTTTGACTTGCTGCTGTTATGCCCCTTATTTGACACTGAAGAGCTGTTTTTGCCAGTGTAATTTTTGTTCTCTGTCTTTGTTCACCCATGCATGCTGGAAAATGTATTTGAGATGCAACCAAAACAAATGCATCCCCACATGGAAGATAGGGGCGTTGATCATAGAAACAATGGTTTTGAAGTGCTGCTTTGGGTTTCCTAATCAGGATTGTATGACCACGATTAGGACAGATTGCATCTTGATAAAAGGCCCACAGTTTCATATGTATTCCTTCAAATGGTCTGGTCATGATTGGATGTTATTGTCTCTAGGACTTTCCATCTCTAATTAGAGGGATCATGATTTTTTAGAAGCCTATGTGTGCTCTACGTATGTTTGGAGTTGGCTTTAAGAAGGCAGAGGCTGTTTTGTCAATTGATGTCATGCCCTTTATGCAATTGATTCGATATATCTGTCGCGCACTTATATATCATTTGAAACCCGCTTTGGTTAGTGCCTTCTTTTGATAGTCCAAGTGATATTTTGTGTTCTATGCTTTGGCACCTTGTGTGGCTATTAGTTGATGGTGTCTTTCTGGATTGAACCATGTGCACGTTATAATGTTCAGTAGAACTGGTGGAAATTCCCCTTTTTTATGACATGGGGCAATGGTCTTGGGAAAGGAGTTTAGTGTACTTAAAATGACAATTGAGATTGAACTTACAAATACCTTAGAATTAAAATGGAAAATTACAGTTCTGTTGAATTAATGAACTTGTAGATGTGCATCAGGCTACACCTTTTCTGGCTGGTCTTGCAGTAGCTGCTACTGCACTTGCTGGTAGATATGGTATCCAGGCTTGGCATGCGTTCAAGACACGACCGCCAAAACCTAGAATGCGGAAATTTTATGAAGGTGGTTTCCAGCAGACAATGACAAAGAGGGAAGCAGCTCTTATTCTGGGTATCAGGTAAGAAGGATTTTTTTAATAAATAAATGTAGATTGTAGGATATTATCCTAGCCTTATTATCGCTGTTTATTTATTCATAGTCAAGGAAAATGAAAGGAATATTGAATTGGTTTAAACCAAAATGATGGAAAACTTGAAATCATAAGGTGTGAAGCTCTGACCATCTTATCTTCTCTGTTTGTAAGCAAAATAGATAATCTTTTTGTATGGTTTCACAGGGAGAATGCACCTGCAGACAAGGTCAAGGAAGCACATAGAAAGGTGATGGTTGCAAACCATCCTGATGCAGGCGGTAGCCATTACCTAGCATCCAAAATCAATGAAGCTAAAGATGTGATGCTCGGAAAGACAAAGGGCAGTGGATCAGCATTTTGATGCATTTAAAATGCCTCGACTCACGCCGTGTGCTAAACAGTAAAATAATTCCCCCTTCTTTATGTTCATAGGAAGCAGTGGTTGCTCATGAGTTATTTTTGTCCGAATATGTATGATCTTGTGAGTAAGAGGAATCCCATTACACCTGTCTGTGCATGTTCAATTTTGTTCAAAAACTGATAAGGGCATCCTTATATTTAAGTGTATTTAAGTTTTTTTAACACATTTTTTGCAGTTTCAATACAATTTGAAATCTTTTGGATATAGATATAAAGCTCTTCTGATTTCATATTGACCATCAAATTTCCTCAATGCATACAACAATCCTACTACATGGCTGGTAGCCAGTAGCCACTTTAGTGGTTATCTTGCCTTGTGATAAAAGGAGCCAATACCAATGATTACAACATAAAAATCATTATTTTCATAGGATTATATATTCAATAAATATGGATTGGCAGACAGCTGGGAATCTCCAATTATGATGTTTCAATAAATGTACTGATAATTTATATGTGAAAACTGCGGATGGGACCTTAGAAGTGGTTATTTATGTACAAACAAATCATGTGGTCATATGTCATGTAATGGGATGGCACACACATTCTCTTCTTTGTTCGGTTACCTTTTGTCTAGGCACAAATTTTCATAACAGAATTCTCTTTTGGGATTTATGACAAATTATGTCAAGTCAATCTTGACTCAAGCCTCATGTTCATAAAAGATCATGCAAATTGAAATATTTTTTAATACAAGCAATTGGAAAAGGGGTTTATACAAATAATCGTTGCGTGTCTGGAAGTTTCAAATCTCTAACCATCTTAGTTATATCTTACTAGAAGGATTGAACTTAATTGAGCTTGCTATTAACAATATAGGACCATAAAAAGAAAAATTGAAAGAAATTTTTTTCTGTTTTTATGTGTTTATAAACAAATATTGCAAGTTGGACAGATTTAATACACCACAACAACATTTGATATAGAAATGGATAAAAAATTTGATTGGTTTTGGGAGGATTTTAAATTGTGAATTACTAAGAATCCACGAGCCCAATGTGTGTCCTCCTCTCTCCTACAGAGTCCCTGCGTCAGCTTTTATCCATTCAGGTTCAGCATTCATTATCCGAAGAATAAGATTAGTACAAAAAATTTAAAACAAAAAGGAAAATTGCAAAACAAAATAATTAAAAATTAAAAAAATTAAAAAATTAAAAAAATAGTGGCCTGGTCTTTAGCTGCCTCTTTGTTCTTCACTTCTGGTTGTTTTGCTCTTCTTCTTCCTCTAATCCCACCCAAATCTCTCGGTCCCAAATGAAACACAGAGGCTGTCCAAACCCAATAAAATCTCCAATCTTTCTCTGAATTTGGCCAAGCCTCTTTCACAAACGCAATCTGACAAACAAATGCTTTCTCTCTCTCATGGCTCTGAATCCATATTTGAAATGCAAAGGCTGACACTTTGTACTCTGAAGAAATAACGAGACGCTAAAAGCGAAGAAATTTAAATCTGATTGAACAGAAGTTGAGCTGCCCATAATGCACGCATAGGGTTTTCGTCGTTTCGGATTCAACAGTCGGTGCACCGCTTCATTTCGGATCTAACCCGCCCGGTCCACGCAGTTCTGTGGTGTATTTCTATTACTCTACGCTGTTTCTATGATGAATTTAATCCATATGTGCTAATTTTGTGGAAGAAAATTTGTTTTGTATGTTTCTGTGCGTAACGGTTCCTGTGGATTTTGTTGGAAGCTTGATAGTTATCTAGGACTGAAAGAATCTTGAGTTTTGTTAGTAATGTTGTCTGCAAATGACCCGGTTGAATCGTTTTTCAATTCGATTCAACTTGTTAAGGAAGCGCTTTCGCCGCTGGAATTGAGTTTTCGAAAAGCGGCCAAGGACTTTGAGTGTTGCTGGGCAGGGCCTAATAATAAATTAAATGCTGTTGATTTGGTTTATCAATTTGATGGTGTTGATAAGAATGGTAAAGCTCAGATCTTTGGGGGGAAGAAGAAAGCTGGTCATTGTGTCACAGTTGGTGGCGATGAGAGGAAGAAAGGGTTGTCTGCTAAGGTTCCTATAAAGGCATTGTTTGGGAAGTTTTCCCAGAATTCTGGTAATGAAAATCGACCTGAGGTGTCAAAGAGTGGGTTGACAGAGAAGGAGTGTGCTAAAGAGGATGGGTCTTGTGTGAATTGTTTGCAGTTTGCTGTAAATTGGTCTGTGTTAGCTAACAGTTTTGTTCAGGCATTTCCGGGTCCGTTCAAATTGGGTAAGAAGCGGCTCCAGAAAACGAGTGATGAGGACAAAGCGTGTTCTTGCAAAAAGCCAAAGGTTTCTGGTGACTTGAAGCAGAGGGAGTCTAAGGGCCAGCATGCTAGAACAATTCAGAATGAAGTTGTGCCACATAACGAAGGAAAACATGTATCACTAGAATGCCTCATAGGTTTTGTTTTTGATCAACTAACTCAGAATCTTCAAAAGTTTGATCATGGTGTTCAAGAAAGTGGTCGAGAAACTTGTGAAACTTCCCCAGAGCCGACTTCTTCTTCCCAAACTGATCATTTCAGGGTGATTACAGGTTTGCTGGAAGGTCGAAAAGCAGATGTAAATGGATTTCTGGGAAACTTGAAGTTTGCGAGAGTGGGAGGAGTGCCATCAGGCGTTGTTGGGGTAACCTCTTCAGTTAACGAAGAGGGTGATGAGGATGTTACTGCAAGAAACAGGGCAGAATCAGCAGGCAGTTCACCACAGAAGCTTGCTAGCGATATTCTTAGTATTCCTCTATCAAATGTAGAGCGTTTGAGATCCACATTATCCACTGTTTCATTGACTGAATTAATTGAGCTTGTACCTCATTTGGGGAGACCTTCTAAAGAGTATCCTGACAAGAAGAAACTATTCTCTGTCCAAGATTTCTTTAGGTACACAGAGTCTGAAGGTATGTTGTCTCAGGTAGCTTGGTACCTAATACGTATTGTGGAAATGGATGTTGCTTTGTTTCTTTCTGTAAAAAAGGAAAAAAAAGGGAAGATTCCAAAACAGAAGTTTATTCATGCTAATTCATGAGCTTTATATTCATTGAATTTGTAATAAAAAAGCTATATAATGACTTCAACTTGTTCAATTTTGTGTCTATACAATTATATAATTAACACATTTTACATCATGAATGCATCTAGGAAGGAGATTCTTTGAAGAACTAGATAGAGACAGAGATGGTCAAGTAACTCTCGAAGATCTCGAAATTGCAATAAGAAAGCGAAAGTTGCCACGGAGATATGCTCACGAGTTTATGCGCCGTACTAGACGTCACATATTTTCAAAATCATTTGGCTGGAAACAGTTTTTATCTTTGATGGAACAGAAGGAACCAACCATTCTACGTGCATATACGTCTCTATGCCTCAGCAAGTCTGGAACACTGCAAAAAAGTGAAGTATTGGCATCACTTAAAAATGCTGGACTTCCAGCTAATGAAGACAATGCTGTTGCTATGATGCGATTTCTCAATGCCGACACAGAAGGATCTATTTCTTATGGCCATTTTAGGAATTTTATGCTGTTGCTCCCTTCTGATCGACTTCAAGATGATCCTCGGTAAGATGAATTGCTCATTGTAGTCAGTCCCTTTATAAGCATGCATAGATAGGTCTACTTAAAGTTGTGCACAAGCAACTGTAGTAAGCCATGAACCCAAATGGTGAATGAACTAAATATACAACATACTGCATTTACAGCACAGGAGCGTATTTCATTTTCCTATTGGTACAGTAAACCCAAATGTACCAAGAACATGGTAACTTTGGTTAAATCTGTGGTCGTCTCATGGATGTAGTATAGGTGTAGTCTGGAGTTCGATTCAGTTATTTCGTTATTTTATTGTCTTTCGTTTCTTGGTCTGAAATGGTAACAGTTCCATTATTCTTTGGTAATTGATGCACATTTATGGAGAATGAACTATTCAATGAATTAGGAATAATGCAGAATCAATTGCACTTTAGAAATCACATCTGTGTATACATATTTCTAAAATTCTCAGTAGGGCTAGTGTCCACAAGCTAGTAGGATACTCCTAGCTGACAGTAACTTCTTCATAATACATACAGGAGTATCTGGTTTGAAGCTGCCACTGTTGTTGCTGTTGCACCACCTGTGGAAATACCTGCTGGAAGTGTACTAAGATCTGCATTAGCAGGGGGCCTTGCTTGTGCACTTTCTACTTCTTTATTGCACCCAGTTGATACAATTAAGGCAAATTCTCTGGCTTAGGAATTTGTACACTCGTAGTCAATGTTAATAGTTTTCTGTAATTGTTGATGTTTCTCTTTGGTCTTCTGTCTTAAAATGCATCCTTTTTAGACATTCTCAAGTTTTCTTTATGTTTGACAGACTCGTGTACAAGCGTCAACATTAACATTCCCTGAAATTATTTCAAAGCTTCCACAGATTGGAGTGCGGGGGTTATACAGGGGCTCAATTCCTGCCATTCTTGGACAGTTTTCAAGGTTTTTCTTTTGCCCTCTTCCAGTAATAGAAAAATGAAGTAGTTAATTTTAGCTTTTACTTTGAGTAATTCTCTTTTCTTTCTGGCTTATTTGTTATCTTCACATTACAGTCATGGACTGCGAACTGGGATATTTGAGGCAAGTAAACTTGTGTTAATAAACTTTGCTCCAACGCTCCCCGATATACAGGTAATGATTGTTATTTTATAATATATGCTTGTTTCTATTTTCTTTGTTCTCTCACACATGCATTTCTGTTTTGCATCTTCATGTGCTGCCTGAGTAACTACTCTCTTCCTCTCCTCTTTTCTACTCTCGCTAGGGACTAGCATCATGAATCCATCATGCCATAGAAATGACATTAATATCTATTTAAGCGAATACAGGTTCATGTTGTCTTTTCATTCTTTCCAACTGTCATAATGATGCTATCTGGACTCTTTCTCCGTAGAATTATAACAAATTTGTACCTTTCTACACACCTAATTAACTATCCTGTTGTCTAAAAAAAGAGTATTGTACTTTTTTATTTTTTTTCCTTCAAATGGGAAATTGAACAACTAAGGTACATTGTATGGTGTTCTCTACCTAAAGTAAAAAAAAAGTAAGAAAAGTATGGTGCTGTTAGAGCAACTTCAACCAGTAGCTCCCTATCCTTTTGAAACCCTTGGTCTGCTTTGAAAATGGTTCTCATGTCTTCTCTGGCTTGCTCCCTCCCTTCACTCTTCATTCTCTCTTGTAAACATGTGGCAGGCACATTCAAAACAACTGTGAATTTGAAGCCTGTTGTAGTTTTAAGAAGGAAGTATGAATTTGAGATGGGTGGCAATGGGTCTGTTTGACGTATCTGTGATTCTTTTTTGTTAATGCTGTTTTGGAACAGTATAAAATCTATATTTTGTCATGTTAATAGGTTCAATCTCTAGCATCATTCTGTAGCACATTTTTGGGAACAGCAGTGCGAATTCCTTGTGAGGTGTTAAAGCAGCGGTTGCAGGCTGGCCTTTTTGACAATGTCGGGGAGGCTATTGTGGGGACTTGGAACCAAGATGGTCTTAAGGGTTTCTTTCGTGGGACTGGTGCCACTCTTTGCCGGGAGGTTCCATTTTATGTCGCTGGCATGGGGCTATATGCTGAATCCAAAAAAGTACGAAATTTTTATATGCAATTTTTCTTTCTAGGCATAAAATGTATACCCCTCTCCACAATGACACTCCCTCTTATCAACTGACTCCACTTTCTGCATTTTAGCATTGCGAAGAGAATTTTATTGATTGCAGAAAGATAGCCAAAGTTTTATAAAATGAGAAATAAAAACTTCAGGTTTTGGAATTTAAGAGCTTATATAATGCAAGTATGCATCACTGAGGGAAATTAAAGATATAATGTGCCCAATATATTGCCTAAATTGCATGCCTAAGATATGAAAAAAGTATAAATTTTTCTTTTCTAAAGAGGGCAATATTTAGCTACAATATATTCGTCTTTATAAATTTATATATATATATATAATAATTACCTAGCAGAATTGTAAATGCATCACAGGAAAGAAGAATTTGAAACTGAATAGGACTTGGCACAACTCATGCCCCCTTACCATGGTACTTTGTGGCAACGTTGATTGCTAATGGCTATGCATTGATTCCCTTAGTTTCAAGATTTGACTTTTGTCTTATACACTGTTGTTTCACTATTAGATCCTTTTTTTTTTAAATTTATGAAGAGGCAAACTTGACTGTGAATGTTGGGCCACGTTTCTTATCAAGTTTTGAACCATTGTTCGAGCAAAGAACAAAATGCACATTGGTTTTTAAAAAGAAAATAGTTCATTGTATGTGGGTTTAAAGTGAAAAATCTGTAATTACTAATTTCTGCCCAAGACAATCTGTTTGACGGAACACATTTCGTAGTCTGACTCCTAGATAGTGGCCTTCATGTCAATAATATAGTTATTTTTAATAAACTTATTTTATTTAGACCATAATTAATGTGATAATAATTCATATGTTTTCGTTAAATGTCTGTTTTGCTGTTTTAGGCTGCCCAGAAATTTTTAGGGCGGGATCTAGACGCTTGGGAAACAATTGCAGTTGGGGCTTTATCGGGCGGGCTAGCAGCTGTTGTCACCACGCCCTTTGATGTGATGAAAACAAGAATGATGACTGCTCCACAGGGTAGACCTATATCAATGTCAATGGTAGCCTTCTCTATACTCCGGCACGAGGGACCCCTTGGCTTATTTAAAGGAGCGGTACCCAGGTTTTTTTGGATCGCTCCCTTGGGTGCCATGAACTTTGCAGGCTACGAGCTTGCGAGGAAGGCCATGGACAAAAATGACGAGCTAAACGGTGACCAGGTCCATCAAAAGAAGGTGGCCAGTACTCGATAGGGTTTCTATTTCTTTGAAGTAATGACATTACTATCAACTTCATCATCTCCCAGCTATTTGAGATTAAAGCAATTATATGCTGGCGGGAAATTTTGACTTTTTTTCCTTCCGAATTTACTAGCAGCATCTGCTTGAAATTTCCATCCGTCGACATATCTGCCCTTTTTTTTGTCAGAAATTGTAATTCTTCATAGGTTTTCTTTTTGTTCGGAACTTTTCTAATCCTGCAGTGATGGCAGTAAAATTACGTTCTTGATGTTATTTTTGTACTCATGGATTATTCACAGTTTTGTAAACTTTGTGCAGCTCTCTATTAATGATGGTTTTATTCTCTTTCTCGGTTTCTTCTTGGATGGACTAGGTATAAATATTCATGACGTGCATGCCTATGCCACAGTGTAGGGAGTTGAGAATTCAAGTGTAACGAGAAGGATTAACTTTGTCTTAATTTCCTTTAATTTAGTAATTTAGTGACATTTCTTTTCTCAATATTGGAAGAAGTTTCGACTTAAATCCCAAGTTATAACGGAGATAAGAGAAGTGCGACTGTGGTAGCATGCCAGACTTCTACAAGTGTGCGTGCGCAGAGTGCTCAGCTCAAGTGTGAAGACATAGTGAGAGTTTGGAGGTTTTAGCCATACTATCAAACCGGAAATCAGGCTCGACGAGAGCCTCCGCTCACAAATCAAATGAAATCAAAGAAATCGACAGTTATGGAAAACTTCATCTTATTCGTTGAGAAACATTGAATACGAAAAATTAAAACTCTGGATATAACAGAAGCATTCACAAATTCGGATACTGCCTTTATGTAAATGTAATGAGATGTATTGGCCTACTGGAAAACAAGCCCCTCTAAGGGTTTCTATTTAAGCTCAAATTCTTCAAACCAAAAGTAACCAGATTACAAACAAAATCAATTTGGTTATCCTTATTATTAAACAAAAGGGCGAAACATGACACGTCCCAGCAATATTGCCAAACACTGAAACCTTTGAATGTCATCAATAGCCCCAGTAGTCATTTCGGATTTCATCATCAAATTTCTTCTTCAGCTCTGGATGCTTCTCAAAGTACTCATCTGCAGTCATGGTGCTTATCTTCTTCTGTAGAGATTTAAACAAAAAAGGTGTGAGAAACCATACATTCTACAAGTATATGGGGTTAGCCTGGGACAATCTCCATTACCTTCAATTCTTGAACTTCAGCAATCTCCTTCTCCAAACGCTCAGATTCCTTCAAAGATTTCTCCTCCGCTTCCTTTAGATCCACCAACTGTACTCCGCAGTAACATATAAAACACCTCAGGAAGTTAGAAAGTAGTACATATACTTGGAGAGAGAGAGAGAGAGAGAGAGAGAGCTAACCAATTGATCAAATTTAGGCTTGTACTCAGGAGTGACTGTGTCTACATACTTGGGGACTTGAACGCCTGCAACAATTTTGTTGTTTTGATTTCAGGGAAAGATACATGAGACATGGCAATATAGATGAGAAGGCCAATACTCAGGCACTGTTCTCTCTCTTGTATACACCCAGGTAATTCTCTCAACATTTACCAAGAACAACATTTGGAATATTTTGAACAAGGATGTCTCAGATGAACATGTGTTTCTAAAATTACTAGGAGAAAACAATAGCCAAGAGCCCAAAATACAATTATATATACTATTCTACAATGGTACATCAGCAGCTGAAAATACTTTCCCATGAGACTTCCTATAAATCTAGAGGAGAGCTGGTTCTGTACAGGTTATTAAAATATAATTCCATGCTTCTACTAGTCATAATATAGTTTTTAAGTAAGCCTCTTTTAGGGGGTGAGCGGATACAGGACATATCATTCTTATCAAGTCAGTTAACAACAGAAGTTTGTTAAAACACAACTCATCAAGGAAGGGTTCTGTACCTTATATTTGTTAACCAAAGCATAAACATGCACATTGTTGATAAGTCTAAGCAAATAAAGCGCTAGAGGGCAAGAAATTTAAATTCAAACAATAGCCCCTAAAGCCTTCATCTATTTGGCACATGGTATCTCATGAAAGAGTGCAAGGCAACCACGTTGTTATGAAATACCGTGTGCCACATTTTCAGCTCAAAGCAGGATGCAAATAGAAAATTCCACAACACCAGACCTCAGTAATCAGTATGTAAGTGTAACTGCAACTAATGTAATACAAGATTGATTCATGGAAGTATTATACTTCTGAAATGGGTTCATTAAGTAGTCAGAAAACATACTGTCATAAGCCTCTTTGTACATATCCACCAAGCGAGACCCAATTCCTTTCCTATAATACTCCCAGTCAATGGGTTCAGGTTCCTGCAACAAAATGAGAATTGGAAACAGAAAATAGATTAAAACATCAGTGCAGTAACGTCCAAAAGTGAACTAAATGCAACCAATGACATATCTTCAGAAAGATACAATTGTGTGTAAATCCGTACATGAAGGTTTCCCCGTGATTTCCCATTATAAAGAATGATTATATAACAAACTCTTCTAATCCCATTTAAGATTTATCCAAGTTCGTCCATTTAGATCAGCTTTGACAGGTTAAAAGGCTCAACATTAAAATCTACATCAGTATTTAGTAACGAGCTAGCCCCTAAGAAAATCAGCATAAAAAAGGAGAAAACTTTGAGAAAACCGAACAGACCCATTTTACCAATCAACCAAATAACACCCAATAAACAAAACAAACAAAAAAACAACCCCAAATTCAACAAAACGCTATTCAATTCAGAAAACCCAGATCAATAAACTTAGAAATGAAGCAAAACACAGCTAGATATCACAGAGATCTTAGCAAAAATTATAAAGAAATACCCCAAAAAAAAAAAAAAAGAGAGAGTGTTTTTGTATGTGAGAGAGAGATGGGGGAGTGCGCAGACCTGGCTGAACTTGGTCTGGAGGGTAGTGTTAACCTCATCGAAGGCACGACGAAGAGTGGCGAACTCTTTGCGAGCCTCATCGGAGACCAGAAGCTTAGCCATGCCCTCCCAGTCGATTTTCCTGGAGGCTTTGAAAGCCACATCGGCAACTTTCTTCCCGGCGCCGCTCATTTTCTCTAGCTTTCTCGCTGGCCAAAGAATGTGGAATCAGACGATCAGATGCTCCTTTTGTTGCTGCTGCTTCGGCTGTGGTAACTAAATGGTGGCTTTGGGTTTGGAATTGGAATTATAGGTTATGGGCTTGGCTTCTTATTTTTTGGGCCTGAACTGGTTGTGGTTTGTTGTTTGGTAATAAATTGGGCTAAAATGTTTCAAGAGAGGCCCATATATCATGATAGAATTGGTAAATGCAAAGTCATGATATTGATTTTGGTCATTCAAGGGCCAAGTCAAGAATCAGTTTTCGATTATACGGTGCCAATCCTTGACTGAGTACTTCAATACGATCCGGTTATGTGGTATAATATGAGTGCTCGACATGATTGATATTCTCACTTTTAAAGTATACTATCAATCAATACATATCTACATATATTACTATACATAAACTAATTATACCGTGTCGGATCTCCACTACCACATGTGGCTGCGTCTCGGTGTTGAATCTCCATTTGCGTTTCGATGTCGGATCTCCACTACGACCATCCTTTTTATTGTTTCTTTATCTTCAGAATAAGTCACAAAGACTCTTTGGGTTCTCTGTATAGTTTTTACTTCTATTTTTGTGAGAGCTTTTCACCTCTCCTTCGTGAGAGCTTTTCATCTCTCATTTGTTAGAATTTTATTTGTATTGTTATGGCTTGGTTTTTTCAAGCTTTATCTCTTTTTGATTATTTTGGGTTTGCAATTTTAGTTGGGATGCTTATGCCAAAATTTCTTCGATCCTGCATGATTGTTAGTGGAGACGCACTAGATTATCTTAATTTTGATGTTAGACTGCTCGGTTATTGTAATGACCCTTTGTAGTTAGTTTGTATTGGCTCTTTGTGACTAGTGGTTTTTTTGACTGAATTATGAATTTCTCAACAACAACAAAAACTAATTATACCATGTAACCGCATTTCAGTACCAAAATAATTACTAGCCCACCTTCAACAACTTGTTTTGCACTTCCTTGTAAGTAAACCAGATTTGGTGAGAAAAAAGAAGGTAGATGGAAGTTGCCATGAGCAGCCCTTGGCATAAGGTTGGACTGAGAGGAAAAACTGGCACAAACAACTAAGTTTTTAGAGAATTTATACACATTTCCAAAATTGTGGTCATGCGCTCAAAAGCATAAGATTTGTACTTTTATCAGTCTTTTTGTAAATCTCATGTTCATCAATCTTCACATGAACCAGTGAACGGATTAACCCCAAGATGAGGTCAACGCCAGTTTTAGGAAGGAAGTACCATGTTAATCTTTCTCATCATTAATTGGAGGAATGCATTTAATATGATCTGCAAGTGAGACACGTGTGTTTGAACTGAGGATCAAGAAATTGTCGAGCAATGTTATTTTTGGCATGTATTGGCCAGAAATTCAAAATCTGTGGTTTTGTTCACATTCGTAACCAGTTCGCGGACAACTTGGAGTACGATGTGGTACGAGGACATTGGAACATGTTAGCAAACTAAGCTTAATTCCACAGGACCAACTTCATGAAAATGATATTATTTCTAGAGGAAGAAAAAGAAATTTGGGATAGAAGTTGTGAGTCTGTTAGTCAACGTTGGTTGACTATGAAAGCTTTACTGTGTCGTCATCTGAAGTATGATTCACAGATCATTACGTGTGTCGCATGTATATGTAATTTGTAAAGCCCTAAAATGGAATTCTGACTATCAAGGGTTTAGAGAAAATTTTGCACATGCCTTGCTGTTCGTTGCTTGGTTATCATCAAAACTCACCATCAAGGCCTTATCTTAGTCTCCCCAGGTGCACATGGGAAGAGGAGGCCCTGTCTTTATTTTCTTTGTTGGGCCTCTGGTCATCCCAGAGCCAAACAAAAAAAATTATGATTTTCTTTTCTCGTTTAAAATCTGCTAGCTCTACTGTACTCAAATTTGAATCCCACTCCATACAGAAAGTTTAGAGTTGTTTAGAATAGTTTAGAGTTGTTTAGACTATCGCTCGGAAGGAAAAAACTTCAAGATCCTATCCCACCTAGTGCAGCTTGAACAAACATAACAAATTTTGTGTGTAAGGTGCTCTGTTTTCTGCCTCCCAAATTTCTTGTTATGAATATATCATAGAAGAATGAAACTTAAAAGAAGTTGCAGGTGAAGATATAGTAATAACATGTTAACAACAAAGACTATTTCATTACATATATATATATAGATGTATATAATTAGGTTACAAAATCATTGCTTTGAATAAGACAGCCTTTATATTACAAGAATATTTAATATTTATTTTTATATATATAAACCTTAACAAATGATAAACTTTATTGAAGAAACTTTCAAAGTATATTTTTCAATGTCTCGTCCGCAATTGGAGGTTAAGCTTAAATGTAACATCAACCCATGACCCAAATGACTGTTCATGTCCACAGAGGCTCCCAAGCTGTGCCCAAATTGGTCTCATCCAGAAAGCAGCTTGTGTCAAGGTAAGACTGTTGTTGCTGCTGCTGCAAAATGGGGTCTTTGTTGGATTGTGCCATGTCCATACAAATTAGAGCAATCAAATTGCCCTGCTGGCATTGCATGTTGAGAAGCTCAGCTTGTGTCTTGGCCAGTTGGGCTTGGAGCTCACTGACATTTTTCTGGAGCTGGCAAATTGCTCCTGCACAGCCATACACTGGGTCTCTGATTCTGGCATTGGCTTCATAAACCATGCTGCTCACTGCATCTGCTCTCTGAGACTCTGGAAGCTCCTGAAAAAATTTCACACATGTAACTTTTAATATGCAGAACACACACGCGTGTGATTTAGAGTGAGAGACAACCCACTTTCAAAATGATTGTACTTTCACAAAGTGAAAGTTGAAAAAAGGTTCCTGATCATGACCTACCTTACCTTTTGATGTGAACTCAATAATACAATAAAAATAATGAATAATTTACAGAATTTGTTATTACCTGCAAGAGCTTGATGATGTTGCTAGCTCCAAAGACTCTGTGGGCAGTAGTGAACTTGAGGGGCTCGGTAGGAGGGAAATATGGAGCTAAAACACACTTCTCGGCGCACCTCCGGCGAAGAATCTTGCAGGCAGCACATGGGCTAAGAACAACAGGTGGTGGTGGTGGTGGTGGTGGTGGTGAAGGAGAGGTTGGATAATTACTATTATTATTCTTAACAGCATAATTAGGAGAAGATAAATTAGATAATTGGAGAGAATTATTAGGAGAGGGAAATGAGGCAGTGGGAGAAGAAAGCTGGGATATTGAAAGTGGAGGGGAAGAAGCAGAGGGAGTTGAAGTATAGAATTCCATTGCTTGTTGCTTTCTTTGTTTCTTCGTTCAATTGAGTGAGATATGAGGTGGAAGTTTTCAAGGGAGGGGCCAATGTGCCTTCTCTTGCTTTGCTTGAATTAGAGAGTTGCTTTGAGTTCTATGTGTACACTTACATATATATAGAGAGATAGCATCTAAATTGTCAATGGTATTTGTGTCATCAATCTAGTGGGATGACGTCACCCCTATAAAATTACTTGCATTAATTTTATTTTATTTTTTAAATTTTCTCTTCTTGCCTAAGTTTTTCTTTTGAGTTTTGTTCAAGAAATCACTCCACATGTTTCTGCAGCCACTTCTAATTTCCAAGTCTTTCCTTTTTTGTTCTTTTCTTGGTTGGTCCTCTGGTTTTTGGGTAAAAATAGGTTTTTTTTCGGAGATTTTGTTGTACAAGTAATTGTTTAATTCTAATTTCTTATTATTTCTCATTAATTCTTTTCCACGAGAGTCTAATAATCTTATTATTTATTGATATTAGATACTTTTAAAATAAAACACAAAAACCACCCTTGACTTTTTTTCAACTCTATTTGTTTTAGTGATGTTACTTTTAGTTTGAAGAAGCGTTCCAAGTCTATGTGGGTGCATCCAAATTTTGTAACGAGGCATAGCGACGTGTATATTAATTCAAACCACCTTATGTTTCAATTTGCTGCATACTTATGCATATTTTAATAGTCAACAGTCGTAGATAATTTTGATATAACGTAAATAAAATATCAATACTATGTCGACAGTCCTAGATAATAGTGATGTTTAAGAACATGTTCCGACGATCATAAGAACATCACATACAATGTATGCTTAAATCACTCTAACTAGCCTCCTTATAGGAGTAGTTCTGATCTAACACGCATGCATTATCTTTGACGAATCGAAGATCATGTTCACTACTGGGGACATTACTTACCTAATTAGGAAAACCCGCCTGTAAAATGACATCAGATGGAGCACCAGATGGTGGCCAGACAACCTGTATCCATACCAGAGGAACTTGTGCTCATCTGCATGTGGTATGAACAGGACACGTGAGCAACATGCATGCATACATTCATGCACATGTGTCAATTTAGAACATCACATGCAATTATAAGTATCGTATACAAAAATGAACACTCATTCCTCACCTTTTATCTTATCCAGTACTATTTACATAGTTTTTGCCCACATAAAAGAAGAACAAATTGGGAAAGGAACTGATGTGAGACTACTCATAACTTCTTTTTCGGATATAATTCAATGACCCAAAATACCCTTTTATGGCGAAACCCTCTTCACGTAAAGGTAAATTTAATGGACTTCATTTTAAACTCCTGAATCCGTCCTTGCAACAAACAACCATTATTACAATTTATCCTAATAATAATAAACAGTCAAAGATAAGTAGGTATTGGTCATCGCTTAACCTACACGTCATCTTAGCTAGGTCTTCTTTTCTTGCCTGGCTGATGCAATCACACAGTTCTACGGTTCCTCTACAATGAATCGGCGGGGGAATCCTATTAGCACATACATGGTACCTGTCCATATATTATTGAAATGCAAGGTTTCTTTGAGGATATTGTTGCCATTTTTGACTTATTAGCTAAAAATCTAGTTGCTAGTTTAGCCCTATGTGTTAAAAAAACGTGGGGTATGAACCTCATGGGGCTTCCCATTTTCGGAAATTCAATTTCTTTCTATCTATTAATATTACATCTTATGTTCATGAAAACCATTTGACCACATTGATGATAAAAAAAAGTTTCTCAATGAGTGAAATTAAATCTACCAAAGTACCTAGTGAGTCTAATATCTTTGTAATTTGGGCTCCTATATTGGGTATATTAGTGAATCTCCCTAGTAGTAAATCTCCCTATTAGTAAATGAGTTAATTATATACTTTTCTCATCAACTATATATGATATCTGCAAGTATTTCTCTTTTCAATGTTGAAAAAGATCCCGATACTCGAATTTCCTCCCTTCTTGATTGATTAAAATGACAAAATGAGTTGACTCTCTCTAGTTACCAATATAACATGATCGACTAGCAAATCGCATGCTGCCACAAGGGATTAGATTAAACGTGGTGCGCCCAAGGGATTAGATTATAATTTGGTTCTATTTAGTTCGAGAGTTTGGTGTGAAACAAGAAAATGAGATATGGAGAGAAGTTGGGAGAGAAGATCAAAGTCCCAAAGATTATGACACTTTAAAAGTGACATTATCATTTGGAACTTGCTATAATTTCTACCCACTTTGAAAAGAAAAACAGAGTAAGTCTTGTAACGTGGCCGTGGTGGAAGCAGTTGGACACCATTATATATTCTTTACACATTTTTGATGTTGTAAAATTCAAAACTTAATTATTTTTTTATTGTTTAAGTCTCAACCTTTAGCCTTGGTCTTATATTTTGGCTTTGCCCCAACCAAAGTCTTTTCCCTCCCCCGTTTAAAGGTTCAAATCACTCTCTTTCTTAAAATAGGGTCAATGCCACTAGCAAATACACCAATTCTTCCACTTCCTTTTAAATATTATATATGTCTACTTTTTTTCCAGTACAATATATCAGTCAGTCCACTTCAATATATAAATTCATAGAAGTCTCGAGCTAAAGTACCATAGTCTTTAGAAATTAACTGAGGAAAGACTTGAGAAGCAAATTTTGGTCGTTAGAAGCATCAAGTGAATTATTTGAACCAGATAAATTTCTGCGACTTATTCCAAAAATAAAGAAACTAAACTAACTGAATTGCAATCCCGTTGTCACAAAGTCAATCCAATATTCACAAGTACTAGAAGATAATAGATCCGCACCAATCAACTTTCCTCCTCGTCAAATAAATCAGATATACCGAAAAAATAAAGAATAAATCTGCATAGATCTATTATAGAATTACACCATAAACTATAGTCAACAAAACAGAGAGATAGAATTACACCATAAACTATAGTCAACAAAACAGAGAGGAAGACAATGCGGGAGGGGAAAGCTAAGAGGATAGGTGGAGATGGAAGGAAAATTGAGGAAGAAAAGGGACAAAAAACACAATGATAGTCGCCACCCCAAAAGAAGCGGCGGCTAAGAATTTTCTCTCCTAGGTTAATCTCAGATAAACACGCACTGTCTATTATTCCTTAGATGAAGACCTAGTCAAATTCTTTTTTACTACAAATAAAAAAAGTACATATGTTTTGTTGGTTCGCTCGGTTGTTTTTTTTCACGAGGCCAAATGTGAACAGTTGAGCTGATGCTTAATTATGTCGTGATTCTTACTTAATTGAAGAGACAAAAACAAAAGGAAAACCGAAGAAAGTTGTTGGTGGCGGAAATGGTCAGGAATCTTCTTCTTTTTTTGTAATTTTGGAACGTGAAAATTAATGAAATGATCTGGATGAAAGTAGACGTACCACAACTACCAGTAATAATTCAACACAATAAATTGTAAAGATTCATTTTCCGAAAGTCTTTTGCAAAAAATAAATAAAATTCAAGGGGCTTGATCTTTCCAAATTAGAAGTAGGTAGACACAACAAAAAAGGACAAGAGAAACAATCGACAAACCAAAGCAAAATAACGTGGTCAATTTGATGTGGCTAGATTATCAAACCATGAACATGTACAGTGTACTTTCAAGCCTAACACAAGATGTGCCACGAGGGTGCCCTATTTTTCTTTTTCTTTTTCTTTTTTTCGGTTTGGTACAATAAAATTGAGTGAAGAGGATTCAAAGATAGACGCTGGAATGCATAGGTAATTGCTTAATCATTTAAGCTAAAGGTCACTTTCTATAATAAGAATAACTTTAATAAAAACTTATTGTTCTTTAAAGGTGGACAATTTTGTAGGCACGTTGTACATGCCATATTGCTTTTGTTTTTGTTGAGAAATATTGGATATATTTTCTATCATGTATTATTAGGTTAAAAGTCACATACATGGGATTAGGATTTGAATAATTGAATTATTAGTAAAACTACAAATGTGTACCTCAACTTAATCCCTAAAATTTAGGATATAATTATTTGACATTAAAGTCAAAAAAAGTGAATTACGAATATGCTATAAATTAGAGCATCTACAATGGAGTCCCTAAAACACATCCTTAAACAAAATTTAGGGAGGAATTGAAAAAAAATACAATTCCAATCATGCTTCTTATCCACCTCCTAAAATAGGGAGACCTCTAGGAGAGCTCTTAAATCTAAGGTGAGATAAAGGACTCATAGTGGCTCTCTATAATTTTAATAATATTTTAATCATTTATTTTAGAGAATGGCTTGGCTCTTAAATTTTTTTTTTGGTTACTTTATTCAAAAATTGAATTGAAAAAAATATTAAAAGTATTTATGACTCTTTAAATTATGGAGTATGGTTGGAGTTCAAATTTGATAGAGATCTGTTAAAATAGTTTTCTTGTGTTTTTAGCTAAATTTTAACTGAAAAATAGAAAATATGTTTGCACATGCTCTTAAGAACTGTTATTATGTAGAAGAAAAAAAATGTAACATTCATTCACAAAACCGTGTATAGTTGGATTTATGTGTAAAATATTAGTTGCATGGCCTTCCTCGTAAGAAACCAAAAAAAATAAAAAATTACGCACATATGCTTTATTAAAATTTTATTATTATTATTATTTTCGGTGTTAGATATGCTTTGCTTCAATAATCTTCATTAATCATTATGTTCCCGAAAAATTAGCACAAGTTAATCAAAGCCAGCTGAGTGATTTGGACCCCATCCCAGAGACAAGAATATTCTGTGCTCCTATTAATTTTTTTTTTTTTTTTTTCATGCAAAGCAGCTAGATTGGATTAGATATATGGGGGACTTTGCAAACTGTCGTCCATATTTATTGGCAAGCAATCGAACAACAAAGGTCCACGCGTGGTTGCTTGCTTTGCTATGCTTAGTTGGACTTTGTTGTGTCGTCTGTTAATGCATGTGTGGGGTTTCCCGAATATTCTCACACGCTTTCTTAATTCCTAATTTATTAATTCTGATCATGCAATTACAAATTAAGATCATCATCAACTTTTCTTTTGGACAAGGGATGGATGTAACACGTGAGCAACCACTGATGGGATACATATGATATGATATGATATGATCCTTCCTTAATTTCTCACTACTATTTCCTATTGAATCTCTTATTCGTGGCATTCACATGCATTAATAGTTGATCGCATTCTTCGCACGAATGTGTAATTTGTCTCTAATATCCATTGCATGCGTTAATGATTAGATTCTACATGATGCGTGAGCTACTGCCCTTAACACCCACCTAGCACCACAATCATGAACGATTGATAATTGCCTGTGGCATTAGAGATGTGCGACTGTCTCTATCATTCTACTTTGTTAGAACACAAACCCTACTCTCATACTCGAATTAATAATGCTTAATTTAGAGTAATGTGCATGAATGTAGTCGAATCTAGTTAGTCAAATTTTGTGCTAATCAAGATTACTTCTGCACATATATTAATTTCCCAGTCATATGCAATGTCATGCACTGAATCCTTTCATGGTGCCTGCTAGCACATTGCTCAGAAAATGTGGTTGAATTGTGGAACATCAGCAGCTTTATTTGTTTCTATATAGTATAGTCACCTTTATTTGTTTCTATACGGTCACCAGAAGAAAAAATCCATGTGAATGCTTTGGTACTGGATCAGAATCACACGTCAATCCCAAGAGGAAAACGTTGGATGCCACTTCTCCTACCGCAACTGAGCAAACTTTTGGATATCTTGGGCTTAGCTAGCTAGGAATAACTTAAATCTTTTTATCTTATGGTGGTTTCATACTAGCTAGAGAGTTATTCTGGCTGCGTTCTAGCTTTCAGATGGGGCTTCTGAAACTTCGAGAGCCAAGTAATAATTCATGCAGGTCCCCTTAATTTCTCAATGGGACAATATAGTACCTGCAACTGCAAACAGGATATATACAGATAATAAAAAAAAGCCTTAAAAAAATGAAAAAGAATAAAGATTGGTCTGCCTTTATAGTACTAATTATTGGCATTGTAAATACCCAAATGATCCCACAATTTTTCTCCTAGGTATAAAAAGCAGAAGACCATTTATTTTTTCGATGCAAGCGGTATTAGGGAATGGGGAATTGAACCTAAGATCTCGGGTGTAGGGGTAAATGCTCTTAATCATTTGAGCTACAAGCCTCTTACAACATAAGACCATTTATAGATAGAGAGAAAGGAGATAATGGGTTGTATGAATTGACAATGATTGACCTTTTTCACCTAAAAAATCATTACCTATATATTTTACAATAACTTAAGTGACAAGGTGATGTCAAGATCCATTCTGACCAAAAATTACCAGTCACCAAAAGTGGCTTTATATTTCGAATATATGGTTGGAGATTGGTGCATATATGGTGGCATGAAAACCTAACCGAAGTTATTTTTAGCAATTTAATTGTTTCATATCGACTGAAATGTACGCCAAAGGATGATGATCGATCAATTCAAAAGCTACTAATAAACTGAGGTTTTGCTTTGTCGTTCTAAAAGGTAAATGAGCTTTTGCTTTGTCGTTCTAAAAGGTTAGTGAGCTTTTGCTTTTCCGTGCAAGAGTCAACTATAAAGCCTAAAGATTAGAATCCGATTGACATCCCATTTCTTACTTTTGTATTGTAAAAGAAAATTTCAGATTGACACCCCCTTCTCTTTTAGAAGCAACCCTACTTTTTACCTGTTGATGTGAGAATATAAAATTAAAGCTTTCAACAAGTGAGTTAGCAAGGAATACGGATTAGAGTTGAACAAAGTTGCTATAGTTTTCTTTCCAACATTTAATTTTTCTGTGTGTTGTACATCAAGGTTAGGAAAAGACGAAGTTTCTATTGATTTACAAAATGCTATATAGAAAGTGAAAATACAACCATTTCTGCTTAATCGGTAATCTCTCTTCCTTTGATAATTGACAAGTAACTTTACAATAAAAGTACAATCGAACCAGGAAATGCAGGGATCGTCGTAAAACCAAGGAGGTGACACTTTTCTGGAGCTCAGCACTAATGCAAAGCATCTGAACCAATGAAAACAGTACTGTCTAAGCCATTTCTGACTTGCATATAAGATGAATAATGTATCTTTCAGCCCCTCAATGGTTTGTCCTTCTTTCTGAAGGGGAATGGGGTTGGAAGTTCGGCAGTTGGGAGAATCACTCTTTGACGCTGGGAGTCTACTTGACACATGCTTTAAACCCAGCACTGCATGTCCCTTGTTCCGCCAACCTTAAGACTATCCCAATTGTCAAGAACAATGCATAAAACTAAATCTCATTCGAAAGGCTAAGAAGTATACAAGATGACATACAGCACTTCTTATTCATTACGATCTGTTCTCAGGGAAAACTTTCTTTTGTACTAAACTGTAGGCTGATACCTCACCACCTTTACTTGTCTGAGTCGTCCCTCTAGCATTTTCAAATATGGAACTTATCTGAAAGAAAACTCAAGTTGATTCTTACATTGTGCGGATTATTGCTAACCTCATGAATCAATTTCTCCTCACATCAAAGCCATACGAGAAGCCTTTCTTGAAAACAAGCCCCACTTTCGCCTGCCATTTGTCATCAGTTTCCATTCTTGCTTGAATCCCACCCAACCTCAAATTTAATGGCATGGATAGAGAACCATCTCATTCATTTCACTTGAACTATATTCTTTTGGTAAAGGCACCTGCGACTTTCAAAAACTATTGAACTTGACTCTATCTTTGATCAGCAGCACTATTGCATTTATTCCAGTTGCATATACAAGCAGCATAGAAAATATTAGCGAAATAAGTCCCTTACCGATCATTACTGCAAAACATTGAACAGCACTAAGTTATGTGACAGAAAAGATTTTTGTTTTGTTTTTCACAATAGACAGAATGAGAATTAAAGAACTTCTTGTAAATAATTCTAAGAACTTTCATTTTTGTAACATCTGCAAACTACATACTGTTAATATTTTTATTTTCTTCATGCCAACTCTTCTGAACCAAGGAAGATTGTTTGTGCATTAAACACAAATTAGCATTACATGAAGAGATTAGAGTGTAAGATGACAATATAACAAAACAAAAGGTTGTACCTGGTCCAGCTGTTGTCAAATTCAGTTAGAACATGCAGGGAAGGCTGGGGCACTCTGCCATTATCGAAAATAGCCCAAGGTGTCACTACAGCTTAACAGCCTTTATGTACTCCTTTGCCTCTAATCAACCCGTTCATCAAATTAATGTAAACATCTTTATTTAAAGTGATGCCTTTCTGCATGGATTCTTCCAAAATGCGCATTGCATCCTTGTACTTATCTTGAAAGCACAACTCATTGATCTGTTCTGAATAAGCTACTGTGCTTGAATCAAATTCAACTTTAAATTCACTGGTCACTCCCTTTTGCAACAAATTTGAGGACTGATCAGGTAATTTTCTGGATTCAATCAATTTCAAAAGAAACTCTTCTGCTTCCTCAATCCTACCAATATCATTAAGTGCACCCAGAATGGCACCATATGTATAGTGGTCAGGTGCTAATTTCTTTGCTTCCATATCTGAAAGAAGATCAAAAGCCTCTTCAAACCTCCCTTCTTTGCAAAGACTTGATATCAATGTGTTGTAAGTAACTGCATCAATGTCTTTCCCTTTCAAAATCCATGTGTTAAAAAGCTTAAGGGCTTTTTCTAACATACCCTCTCTACATAGCCCAGAAAGAAGAATATTACATGTAAATACATCTGGCTTGAATGATTTCTCAACAGTTTTGTTGTGGAACTGAAATGCTTTCTCAACATTCCCCTCGCAGCAGTAGCCATGAAGTATTGCGTTGTATGTAAACTCATCAGGGACTAAACCCCTCTCTATAAGCTCATTCAACTTCTCTAATGCTTGATCAGTTTTCCCAGACTGGCATAGCCCTCCAATTATAGAGTTATAGGTGACAATGCTGGGAATGACCTGCTTCTCCTTCATCTCATCCCAAAGCTTCAAAGCCTTGTCCGCCTTTTCGTTCTTAAAGCATCCCATGATCAGAGTTCCATAGCTAATTTCATCAAGAATATAACCCCGCTTCATTGTGGTATGAAGCAACTCAAATGCCTCGTCAAGCTTCTTCTCCTTACAAAGAGTGTGAAGAACAGTATTGAGGGTAACAATGTTCGTCTTCAAACCTTTCCTACCCATCTCATCCATCATTTTAAATGCTTCTTCCATTTTCCCTGCCTTGCAATACCCATTAATCAAAGTATTATAGGTGACACAATTAGGAGCAAACCCATCTTCCTCCATCTTCCTTCTAGTATCACTTGCTTCATCCATCTTCCCTTCCTTACAAAACCACTTCATCATTATATTGTGAGTAACCGCATTTGGTTTCACTCCTTTTTCACGCATCTCCTCAATCAACGTAAGTGCCTCTGAACTGCTCCTCCATTCAAAATATCCATCAATCAATGTGTTATAGGTGACAACATCCGGCATCAACTTCAAATGTCCCATCTCATCCCGAAGCCGAACAGCGTCCTCAATCCTACCCTCCTTACACAACGCTCTAATCAACATATTGTAGGTCCATATATCCGGCAACGAATTGTTCTGTGTCATCAGTTCAATTATCTGCATTGCCTCCTTCAACCAACCCATTTTACAATACCCACAAACCAAAATGTTATACGTGTTCCTATTCGGAAACAACCCTCGATTCTTCATGTCCAACAACAGGTCCCTCGCCTCAACCAACTGCCCCTTTTTACACAACCAGTCCAATATGGTATTATAGCTCACATTATCAGGCCAACATCCAAACTCGCTCATTCTACTCAACAACTCTACAGCATCCCTAAACTTATGCTCCAAACAGTAGCCATATATCAAAATATTAAACGTATTTGTTGTCACACTAACCCCTAACTTGATGGCATCCTTAAACACACTTTTAGCCAGTGAAATCGAATCACACGAAGCGTGCCTTACCAGAGCATAAAGCAGAGTATTGCAGGTGAGCAAGTTGGGTTGTAAACGACGCCGCTTCATTCTCTTGAACAGCTGGGCTGCAAGGAGGGGCTTTCCACAATGGAGATAAGCCCCTATGGAAATATCCAGAAGGGCTTTTGAGGGCTTTGCTACGGTGTCGTCCGGGTGCAGAAGAACCCAGAGGAGCTCGTTTTGGCGATCGGCGGCGATGAATTGGACGAGCTGGGTTTTGGCGTCGGGGTACTTGTGGTGGCAGAGGAGAGGGTGGAGGAGGGCGAGGAGGGGGTGAGGGGTTTGGGTTAAGGACGGATTGTGGGCCTGGGCCCATTGGAAGAAGGAGAGGAGGGTGCTGGGCTTGTTTGCTAGGGCTTTGGAGCGGAGGATGGAGAGGAGGAGGGGCTGCGTGAGGTAGGGAATGTAGGGTTTAAGGGGTTGGAGTTGTGGGGTTTTGGCGGCGGTTAAGAGGCTGGTTATGGTTTGGAGCAGTTGGGGTTGAGTTAAAGCTTGAGTTGGGTTGGTCATGGAGGCGCGTCAGAGAGTGAGTTACAGACACAGTCTCACGAGGTTGAAGAAGAGGAAGAAAGGGTTGCAGTTTTGGGCGAACTCAGGGGAGCTCAAAACGCTGCGTTTAGCATAAGTTCATTGAAACGACAGCATTTTGTAAGAACCGTTCTTATTTCCTCCTTTTCTTTTTTTGGTCAAACCGTTATTTCCTTTTTCTTATCCTTCATATAATAATAGAATTTCTATTTTATTTGTGGATTGAAAAGAAAAAAGGAAAAAGAAAAAGGAAAAAAAGGAGAGAATGGCAATCTCTGAGGAGTCAAAGTGGGTGAAGCTGAAGCCCATCGAAGCAACAGCGGAGAGCTTTGAAGAGTACGGTCAGGTGGTGGAGGCCTCACCAGATGGTGAGGAGTTTGGGCCTCGTGATGCTCAGTTGGACCTCAGCCATGGCATTCCAAGGTAAAAAATAAACAAAGCAAGTTCGAATCTCGCTCATCGTAAATTAGATTAATATATATTAAAAAAAACATAACAACTGGGCACCTGAGTTTTCATGCTTGAAGGTCATATATTGTGTTCATGTCAATTGGGTTTTGATCAAACAGATAGATATTGACTTGGGTTGTGTTTGGAGAATCTTTCTGATGGTAGGTTTGGTTATTTGAGCAGTTGCAAGATATCTGGCATCTAATTTACGATATAGATCACAGCCTGACAATATAACATGGCGTGTCGAACTGTCTAGCAAAACAAATTAGCATTTGGTTAGTGGCATGTTTCAACTTTGAATCATGTGAACAGGTTCTACATTATGCATCTTCAAGATAGGCCGCTCAAGTTTTCCAAAATCACACACCATGCGAGCGTGACTCAATGCCTCGGGTCGGTTGGTGGCCATGTTTGGTATCTGGGAGTGGCTAAGCCTACCATTGTAGATAAACAGACACTTGAGAGCAAGGATCATGAAGGCAAGAATGTGGCGCAGTCTCACTGTGCCACCGGTCATTTCTATGTGCCTCCAGCGGTGGCGAATGTTCGTGTTTTCAAGATTACAGGTCCTAAGTTTCTGAAGCTTAACCATGGGACATGGCATGCGGGGCCTTTGTTCAGGCCAGACACTATGGATTTCTTCAATCTGGAGCTCAGCAACACCAATGTGAGCTTAAGCCTCTCTGTTTCAATTAAGTGTTACTGAATTTATAACATGTTTTTAGGGTTTTAATAGAATTGGACATGGCACGGACATTTTTTTTTGTAGGTGGTTGATCACACATCACATGACTTTGTGAAGGCAAATGGAGTGGAGTTCTTAATCGATGAGTAACTGTAATTCTCTGTTTCTGATTTCAACACTCTGAACTTGTTTCAGACAGATATTGTGTATCTTTAAATAAATACTCCCTCCAAATTCTTGACCCATTCTAGCACAAATTTCAGAATTCATGAGGGGCATGACCTCGAAAGACAAGAAGTCATACAATTTGGAAAGTTTAGATGAACAATAATAATAATTTATCTGTATTAATGGTACAAACACAAGAATCTGAATCTGTATCTCCCTGGGTGAAACACAAAATAAATCTTACATCATTAACAAACACTTGATTAAAAAATGCTTCTACGGAATCAAAGTATATAAAAACTCCCTTTCAACAGGCACAATAACGGTAGTACTGAAGGATCCGGCGAGGAAGCAAAAACTTGAAGTTCCAACACATCACTATTCACCTCCCATCATCTGCACAACAAAGGATTGACACTCCAAATAAGACTGCTGCTCAATTATGTCAAGGATTATGTATTTTCTTCATGCATCAAAGTCTTTTGCAGAGTAATTTCTTTATTATTTTTCGGATTTTAGTCTCCGTCCTTTATAATTTTCTAAGCTGTCATAACAAATTAGACTTAACCATTCACAAGAGTTCAACTCTACCTTGAAGATCTCCCCAAACATCCCCATCCCTTGCAGAGGATTTCGGCGCCGTACTCCATAAAACTTCTCTGCAATTTCATCCAGCAACTAAACCATAATTTTTATGTTAGGGTAAAGACGGAGACAGAAAATAGCTGAAAGCGTGTGGGAACATACACTAGCAGACATGACACAGGGCAGATACATAAATTGAGAAAAAGTTGTCAAATGGTCTGCCACGCAGAAAAGTTGCACACCTCATGAAATGTAGGTTCTCTGTCTAAGCTTGATTTGTACTTAGCTCTCAACATATTGAAAAGAGGGAGAGCATCTCTTAACAACCTGCAATGAGAAAAATTCAGCAATCTGTATACCTCATACCATACAGATCAATAATCTGAGTTCTGTCTTATTTCATAATCTCATTAGATCTTAATGGCCTCTCAGGATTTCGGCCAGTGTTTTGTTGATGCATGAAGAGCGTAGGCATACATAAATTGCATTTCCAGTATCAATAATTAATTTAAACTTTAGCATTTAAAATTCCCAAATCGCTGAAAATCCCACTTAAGGATCTTACATTTTAGGTTTTCATAGAGGGAAAAATAAGCCAAGGAACAATACGTTTCATTTTCTTTTACGATAATCCAATATCCATTTGGAGTGGCATGAAGGGCAACTTCCTCTAGCTAGCATCATTTTCTCTAAAGATGAGATATAAGATTGTTACTGATAAAAGGGAAATTGAACACAACATACGTTTGCAAAAGAAAACTGATGAACTGGATCAAATCCGATTGGGGAAAGTCAAGCTGCTTAGATTCCACTTGTTTCTTTATCTCATCCATGAGATTATTGGCATCTCTCAGGTTACCTAAAGACAAATACCTACAATAAACAGGTCACAAAATTAGGAATATAGGGAAACATCATTAGCTGGAAAACTAATGGATATTGTTCAATCTCAGGAAAATTAAAGTATATAAACATAAAGAAATGGCAGTTGAATGCTTATATTTATCAAGGATCTCCCAATTTTGAAGTGCGCGTTAGGAAGTTAGGTTCAAATGGACTCATATTACCATCAAACAGTAATGGGTGTTCAATGATAGTGGAGTAGCGTCCTTACATTAAAATCGCTCGTGCGATGGCCAAATCATCTTCCCCTGGATAACACTGCATGATCAAGAAGTATGAACTCCATAAAAAAGGTACGAATACGGCAAGACTGCTGCAGACAGGATTAAGTGCAACAATCCAATAACTAAGTTGTGCTATAGTGAAGAAAATATATTGTGTTTGAACATTGATTACACTTGTGAATTTCAAGCAACATCAAATTTGGATGAAAGAAGACATTCCCAAAAATATTCACATTACAAAATGAAATAATATAAAAAATGTAAATGTCATATTCATTATCCAACATTATAGCAACAAAAACCCACCAAATTGAAACCTGCTACTCAGTGAACCTTTGAACAAGTAATATTCATAGAAAACAGAACCTAGTAACAGGAAGGCAAAAAAAACATACCAAACACAAACCTACTACAAGTAATCTTTTGAACAAATAATATTAATAGAACATAGACACAGAACCTAGTAACCATATATACACATCATGCAATACTACTTATAATTCAGTAGGCCTCATAACATATCTATTTACTGAATTCTTAAAAATGAATATTGAGAATTAAGGGGGAAAAAGGCTAACCTTTCCCATAAAATTTACTAAGGTTGAAGCAAACTCTTTTGGGTTGTTTCCTCTGATGAAATGATGTGACACTCTAACCATGTCCTGCAAAGCAGTCAAACAAGATAATGGCATTCACTCTGCACTCATGATAAGAGCCAAAGTACTCAAGGGAAAATATGGACCTCTCGGTTACAGGTTTCAAATTAAAGTAAATTAGCACAAATGAAGACAACAATAGTTTGAACAGCATGAAGGACCTATGGAAATCAAAATGATACCAACATGTCCAAAACATTTTAAATAATGATCTGCTGGACCAGAATCCAGCTGGTCCTATCTTCAATCTGAGTTTACTAGCAATTAATAAAATGTTATTTGTGAAAAGTGGATTTTCATGTTTTAACTCCCAAAATCTAGACATGAAGACAATGCTTAGATGTATGCACCTGTGAGATAAAAACAAAGGTTACATATGTATCAAGATACCTACCACCTCAGGAGATTCAAAATATATGTAGTTCGCTAACATAACATGTATTTCTGGAGCCCCAACCCTGGTTGCGCCAAACTCCGCAGACCACCTGAAGAGAGAGAAGCAGGAATGCATTTGCATTGGTTAATGACACTGTGGGATCTGATATAAGTAAATCAAATATGTAATACATTGTGTGCATGTGTGTGCTCAACAAAAGACACCATGTCATATGCCAAAAAAAACAAGTCTTTTTTCATCTTCGTTCAAGGCAGGAAACATTTGACGATGAAAACACTGCTTCAAATAGAGGGGAGGGGGGGCTGGGGAAATTTTGGACATTAAAAGACGCAAAGATGTATGCATCATCCTTGAATATAAGTAAAAGCCTCATTCTGGACAGTAGCCAGCCTCCAAGCCACCTCATCATTACCAAAAATCACCTATTGTATAGGACACCACTGATTTTAAATCAAATCCTGGACCAATCTCACAAAATCACAGGTGCCACCGCAGGTTCCCCACTAGACCAACCTCTATTAACTAGATGCTATTTCTTTCATACCCCGCCAAAATAAATGGAAGTTTCAAGGAGATCCCCTCACCACTCCTAATGCAAACCATTGCTCTCCTACAACAGGGTCACCCCAAACTACAGAATTACCCAGCTCAAAGGAATACCGTTAGAGCACATTGATCAGACAAAAAAAAAAACCCAAGCATGGATATCTTACGAGAGAATGAATGACTTAACAACCATATAAACAGACCAATAAAACATAACCATGCCATGAAATATCTTCAACATCAGGAAAAGGTAAAAAAGCAAACAAAAACTCACTTAAGAGCAGCTTTTAGGAACGATGAGCAGCCCTCAACACACGTTTTTGCTGCCCCAAGTGTTTCCGAAAGTTGTTGCATGTCATCTAAATCCCCCAACTGTTGTGGCACAGGTATTCGTGGAAATTCTTTATAAATTTTCCTGACACGGGCTAACAAAATAATTTTGTCATAATCACGACAAAATAGAAGCATCATAATATTTATAAATGATAGAAAAAACCTAATACCAAAAATGGCCATGGAAACATGTAAATAATATAAAATTTTCTATTTATCATAACACTGATAGTCTGATAAGTATAACACCTACTAGAAGAACCAATTGACCCGAACCAACCAAGAGAAAGTTAAAAAGCATTTAAAAATCACTTCAGAGGGTAAGAACAAACAGACAGAATCAATTGAGAATTCAAATCTACATCATAAGGTAACAACTGACCAAGGATTTCATCGCCATAAGGGAATCTTCCTTTGATAAGGGTATCCACAAACAAAGCAGCTAACTCTGCCCCACAAGTGACCTGAATTTTGTTTTCATATATAAAGCATCAGTATTACAGATTTGATTATGAAATGTCATGATATATGCATGTGCATGTGTCACCCTTGGTGCATTTTACTAAAGATTTAATTAATTATAAGAAAATGTAAGATTAACATATCCTAGGCCCTAGCCTATGCCCAAATCATGCAAAGTTGTATCTCAACTAAAAGGTAAAATAAGTATTGATGTCTATAAGTAGAACCATGAAAGTATGACCTGCCCATGTTTCAGTTGGTTGCATGCACCAGACTGAAGGAGATCCAAAGCCTCAGAATACCTCTGAGCAGATACATATCTGCAATAAAGAAAGAATATTTCATCGACGTGCATACTCAATACAATGGCCTTTACGAAATACAAAGAAAGAAAGTTTGTTTCTCAACAGCCAAGCTGAAAATTAAGTACCTTGCACTAATAGATTTGTACATTTGCTGAGCTCCATAGTAATTCCCTTCCTCTACAACTTTCTCTAATTTCTCAATATTCTGCATTTAGAAAAAAAGAGGCAATTGGAAATCATCCTTCATTATCCACTGGAACTATCTGAACCAAAACAAAATCCACTGAACCAACTGTGACTGACAGAATGAAACCCATGACAGGTGAAAACTCTACTGCCGCTGTGCAATTAACTCTTTCAGGTGACTTGTTATATTCAAACTAACATCGAATTTACCCACATATGTATATGAGATTGATCGTATCATCTTAGTTTCAAATATAGGAAATCTAAAGCAGAGATCTTTATGAAAAATAAAAATCAATTCTTTTAGAACAGAAACACAAGATAACAAGCATCTCCTTTTTCCCAGGAGCCAAACGCAGCTCTATAGACTATATAACATGCAGATATACATAACACTGTACATATTCCGAATCAAACAAAATAAAACAGTGGCGATCATATCAGTCGCAGTTTTCTAAAGAGTAGGGAAAATGATGAATCAGAATCTCGAATCCGAGAGATTCGGCTAAATTTAAGTACAAGAATAGAAAAACCCATCATAATTTGTTGAATCAAAAGGTTTTCGAATTTCGAGTAAACGTGAAAAAAAGATTCAATCTTTTTTCTGTATTTCCAGAACAAAACTGAGTGTTGAAAACATGATTTCCAGCTTGCGTACCTCTTGAGCCGGAGGTAGTGTGCCTCTTTTGGGTCTCTCCCGCGACATGGTTTCAGTTTCTGTTCAAAGTAAACAAAGATAGTTTGATGAACTCAAACTTAAAAACACAAAACAAATCCGGATGGCATATAGCAGTCTCTGCCCGTACCCGTTTGCCCGGCACAGTCGGGGTGGGTTGAATAAAACCGGTAATATAATATGGGTTATCTATTGTTCATTCATTTGGAAAAAGGAAAAAAAAAATTCCGAGGTGTATTTAATTGAGATTTTAAAGAAGTTTAAAAGTGTATTCAATTAGGATTCTATAGTAGTGCTTTTGCACAAGGAAATTTAAAAATATAAAGAATTTTATTAATGACGGAAATTAATGTTCTAAAATTTGTAAAGTTTTTTGTTTGAGTTATGGATTTAAAACAAGGAAATTAACCTTTATTTGTAAAGTCATTTTTAAAAAAACTCAATCTCTCTTGGGATTTTAGAAATGATGACTTTTAGATAGAATCTAAAGTTGGGATTTATGATCTCTAAATTCCATGTTTTTTACCACACGAAATTTCTAAATTTCTATGTTTTTTTATCCAAACACGGGAACTGGTTCATGTCAATTTAGAAATTCTAACTTTTGTCAAAATCCCAAGTTTATTTCCCTCATCCAAACGCACCGAAGTTTATAAAATTCTAAGGGATCTCGAGCATTTAGCATGTGTGAATTTACAAGCATTTAAAAGAATATTAACCATTAGATTAATCTAATGAATTTTCATAAGTCCACATCATCATAATTGTATTAAACCAAAAATACCATTTGCACCTTATTAAATCTATTCAATAACTCTAAAATAAAAATAAAATAAAATACCCCAGCAAACAGCAACGACCTAAACACAGCCATGGCTGGACTCTCTCTCTCTTGATTTGGGATGACTCAATCTCAAAATTATTTTGGTTTAATACAATTATGTTGATGTGGACTTGTTAAAATTCATTAGATTAATCTAAAGGTTAACATTCTCTTAAATGCGTGTAAATGCACATATGCTAAATACAGAAGTTTAGGATCCAGTTCTAGGTGTATTCAAAACAGACTTTGGTGTACTCAATTATGACCTTAAAATACTCTATAAAAATATGAGGGTATTAAAAAAACTCATTGATTTTAAAGGAAATACAAATAGTGGTTGATTTTGATAGGGAAGATTGTTAGGTGGTGTTTTAGTTTTGTTGTGTGCAGTGGTACTCTTTTTTCTTGATTGGATTTTCCTCCTCTGGGGTTTTTTAAGTCAAGGTTTTAATGAGGCCACATAGTTACACTGTAAATTTCCAGTAATTCTAGCTGATTGTAAAATGTTTATCTATTTTGAATGAAGTTCATTTACTTTCTATAAAATAAAAAAAAGATAGATTTTAGGACCTTTCTTTTTTCATGAAGAATCTTTACTTCTCTCCAGAGATTTTGATAAATATATTATTTTTATTCTCAAGAATAGAGTACACCACCTCTACTACTATCATCTTGTCATGGCTATTACCACAGCCTCGCCCCCGCCACCACTTGACATGATCATTACCACTACTCTCCCCACCACCTACATTAATGCAATTATGATCCTCACACCATCACTGCCATCATTATTTCGAATTTATAGAATTTTATAAAAATCTAACAAACTTTATTTTGCCTTGCCTGTTGCATCTATAGCTTGTGTTATATTGTCAACAGCTTAAAGGCTCTGCTACTTTTGTTAAATTTTTTTTATAACCTTAAGTAGATCTTTAAGCAATATTCTTGTTGAATTTATACTTTGTTTACTAGCTTTGTTCAATTTTTACCTCCTTCCCTTGTGAATAAGTTTCAAATATATCTTTTTGTCATGGAGAGTTTGCAAGATTTGCTTCTGATCATACATTAAACATTCAATTCCTGAGGCAGAATGGAGAAATAGGGGGAAAAAAGCTTGAGATAAAGGTTGAAAATGAGAGCTGAAGCTTTGCAAGTTTGCTGTGGTGTACCGCCACCTTCTCAGGGCTGTCAAGAAACACGTTGCCAAAGAAGACAGGGCGGCGAAGCATTTCAAACTTTCAGATACATCTTTCATTCGGCAGAAGATTAAGCTTGCCCATAACTACGCCTTTTTCTTTTTTTTCTGATGTAATTCAGATCAAAGTTTTTTTCTTTTTGCAAATTGTAAGGTCCATGTGATGTGCTATTATGTTGGTTTTCTTGCTTGCTTACTCTATCCAATATTTGAATGATTTCTTTTCAATTGCATCAAGTCTAAATTGTGTCATTTCCAGTTCAATGTCTTGCTTGCTCTATTTACCATGTAACTTTGTTCTCAAAGAAACTATAAATCTCTGCATCAGAAAGTTTATTTAATATTTTTTTTTATCTCCATCAAGCTTCTAACTTTGTATAATGGCTATGCAGGACCTATTGTTCTCTTACAACATTGCTGTGGATATATCATATGAGATGAAAGAAGTACTTGGAAAATCGGCTGCAAGCGTGGGTCTTCAACCTCCTGAGGTTTGTCAGCCTTGATATTTAGTTGGGTATAATCTACTACATCCTATTCAGGCAGAGAAAATATGCCGGCATACAATTTCTGTCTTCAACGCCCTTAAATTTGCAGGAATTAGTCAATTCAACAATCTTCGATGGATATACGGGTATCGAAAATAGGAACAAGATGAAATAAATCAGACTACCAGAGCCATCAAGTTTCCTCAAGAAGCAAAGGATATAAAGATGAAGAGAAATGTATTAATAAGGAAATAAAGAAGATTAGGCAATGTGAATCATATCACACGATGATGGGAGTAATATATCATTTAGACAATTTGAATCCCCAATTCCTGATTAAGAACAATGTATTGTTGATGAAATTATTTAGTAATTTTGATGTTCATGAGGCTAAAAAGAACCTCTGCTACAGATCTAGAACATAACATATAGTAGCTGGCTGGACTCTCTCTCTCTCTCTAAAAATAAAAGAAGTAGACTTTTGAACCGAGCAATCACGAGCCACCTTAGAAATCTCTACCTTTGAATTCATCTTTGTACTGCTGAACGACCAAAACAACTGTGACAATCTGCGACCCCTTTCTCTCTTCATCTGCAAAATCATCATAATTATATATATAGATATATATACAAATACACAGACAGGAATCTATACCTTCTTGGAAAACTGCTAAATCTCTCTTTCCAAATCCAAAGATTTCATGGCATCCCCCACTTCTTCCATCTTCCTCTTATGTTTTTTTTGCCGCAGCTGAAATGGAAATACAAGTATAAATATATGAATTGAGTACAAGGCAATCTAAAACCTGATATATATATCAAGTACAAATTTAAGGTAAGGCATCTACCATGAAAATCCGTTGGGCTAAGATCTCGTCTCTGTTCTCATGCCAGTTTGACTCCTGAGTCATCATTAGTTAAGCATGTCACAATGTGATAACAGTAAAAGGCAATCTAAAAACAGAAAAACATGATGCATGCATGGATATATGTACATATATAGTTGTATGTATATATATATATATATATATATATGTATGTATTTAGTTCCTTTTTTTTACCTCCTCAAGCCCATACGGAAGACGCCCGGGAAGTTGATCACCACAAAATAGTGTAGCATCGGACTCACAAAGAACGCGTGACAATTGTGGGTTTGTCCTTAAGACGATCCCAGCCGAGCACTGGGTACAATTGAAGTGAAATCTGGTGTTTTTAATCCCCAAATACTCCTGTAAATAAGAAAGAAATAGAGAACACCAAAGCTTTCAGAAACTAGAGCGAGCGAGCATGAGCATCCAACATTAACAAAAATAAACAAACCCTAGAACTAGAAGAAAGAGAAAGCAAGAACGAGATACGAACTGGGCAATTAAAGCTTCAAAACCCAAACGAGATTATTATAACAGCCCAAGTACGTACCAAGTTGCCGGAGGATTTTTCTTTGCGGGAATTGATCTTGGTGTCTTTGGCCATGGTATTCCTACACTTGTTGCACCGAATGTTCCTAGGAAGGTTCAAAACAACATTCTCAATCTGCAGGTTCTTAGGCTGGGCTGCCAATGACATCACAACTGTTGGGTGTGTATGATGAATTCCGATATGAGGAGAAGAAGGGAAGAGGTTTAAGAGAGTGTTTTAAATTTAGCCAGTTTGATAGTTATTTTATTTTTTGCCATAGTCAGAAAGGGATAGTAGGAGATTAAGCCTTAAATGAGATCCATCAAAATCTTACAAACAAGAGGAAAGAATTGTAGGAGATTGCATTATCATCAATAACATAATGGTGTATATAAGGAAAAAATAAGAGTAATAAATACATCATCACAACGACAAGTCACGCAAATATCAGAGCCAATGTTTTTCTTAATTAAAATTTGATGAACCAATAAGATCCAAATTGGACCATTGAGGGGAGTGATCATTGCTAAATCTCGAGATCATCTTGTTATTAAGAAAATGCTAGGGAAAATCATTTTGGTGGATTAGGGTTTATTCCAGAACAAATAAAAAGTCTCAGGTTCTAGCCTAGTGAAAAAAAGGTCTTAACTTGTAGACCAGGGTCTCAGGTTCAAACGTCCATGGCATCCTAGTTGTGTGTGTGACTATCTCTTGTACTAAAAAATAGTTTATTTCAACTTAAATTTAGTATTTAGTTATGTGATAATTATTGAGGACGTGAATTTGAACTTGGGTGCAAAAGAGCATGCACACCGCCCTCAGGCATGTACCAGTCAATGTCACTAAGGAAATTACTTGACAACACAACATTATTCCATTATATCATGCATTTCAATCATTAATAAGAAATAAAGCATACGCAAAGAAAAACAGAATCCATGGAATCAAATGAAATTGGTGAATTTGAACATGTCTTTGAAACAGCTTTAAGCAACCAAGTCAGAAAGAGCACATGTAATACATGTCAGTGTTTGACCTATATAAGTTGGGGAAGGGAATGAAAACAATTTAAAACCTTAGGGGATGTTCATATCATTTCTGAAATCTTAGGAGATGTTAGTGTAAAGTACTAGATGATGTGGGTGTATATGTGTGTTACTGATTATGTCTGCATACGATACGTGTGTGTCCTTCAGAAGAAACTCCCCTGAGTGTTGAAAACACGATTTCCTGCTTGCATAGCTCTTGCGCAGGAGGTAGTGTGCGTCTTCTGGGTCTCTCCCGCGACACGGTTTCAGTTTGTCTGTTCAAAGTAAACAAAGATGGTGAACTCAAACTGAAAAAAACACAAAACAAATCCGGTGGCATCATAGCAGCCTCTGCCCGTACTCGTTTACCCGGCCCATTAGCGTTGGTTGAATAAAACGGGTAATATTTATATGGGTTTAATTATTTATTAAGGACCCGCTTATGGCAGCCCAAAAGGGAAGTACCTTTTGACCCTGCAACAACCAGAGACCTCTCCAGTCTTTCAAATCGTTACTGGTCTCCTCCACAGGTTCGTGGGTTTTTGGGTTTTTCATTCTGAGTTTTTGTTTCACAATTTTCCCAATTGAATGTGGTCTTTTTGTAATTTTTCTGCATTTACGCTTTTAGCTGGATGAGGTTAGTGTGATATTGGTGTATTGTAGACCATCTGTATGTGATAATTCCTGAAAGAAGTTGCTTTAGAATGGTGAAGGCTTATGGTAGATAGCAGTAGTAGCTTGGTTTGCACCCTTTCTTAATTTGGTTTAGCCCTTTTCATGGACACAGGTAGTAGTTGGTATTTGGTGGCACTTTCTTTGTATTGCTGCTCTGTTATCAATTGGTAGCGGCAGCAGCATTTTGGAATTTTTGCTCTGAAATTATGCAGCCATTTGGTTAGTACTACTGGCTGTACCTCTTGTCTCTCTGTCTTTATCCACCGTAAACCTTGCTATATATATAGACAATACAAGGCACTTTGATGGAAATGACTGAAAATTACAAGCAGTTTATGTTATGGGGAAGGCAGCCTGAAACTTGCCATAGTTTCTATCAGCTTAAGTGAAGTTGTAGTGCCATTTATATTTCTTTTCATGGTTCATTTGCCTTGAACTGTCAAATTCTAGCCAAGTTTCATGTCCCCTCTTTCCTAATCAAATCCAATATAACTTGCCTCTAGTTGTATTTGGCCTGAATGTTGCTTGTGTTATATTGACAACAGCTCAATGTTTCTACTAGTTTTGTATTTTGTTCTTTTTTGTACCTTATGTAGATCTATAAGAAATATTCTTGTTGAATTTAAACTTTTTTATTAGCTTTGTTCAATTTGTACTGTCTCAAATATATGTTTTTGTCATGGAGTTTGCAAGATTTGCATCTGATCATGCATCAAACATTCAATTCCTGAGGCAGGGTGGAGAAATAGAAAAAATTTAGAATAAGCACTGAGATAAAGGTTGAAAATGAGTGCTGAAGCTTTGCAAGTTGCTAGGGTGTACCGTCAGCTTCTCAGAGCTGTGAAGAAACACGTTGCCAAAGAAGACAGGGCGAGGCATTTCAAAGAATACGTAACTGAAGAATTCAGGAACTACAGCAAACTGTCAGATCCATCTTCCATTCAGCAGAAGATTAAGCTTGCCCATAACTACACTTTTCTTCTTAACAGTGTGCACCATCACCAGGTACTGATGTAATTCATTGCTCTGACTGATCAAAGTTTTTTTCTTTTTGCAAATTGTAAGGTCCCTGTCATGTTCCATTATGTTGGTTTTCTTTTTAATCTCCATCAAGCATCTAACTTTGTATATAATGGATGTGCAGGAATTATTGTTCTCATACAACATTGCTGTGGATAGATCAGATGAGATGAAAAAAGTACTTGGAAAATCGGCTGCAAGTGTTGGTCTTCAACTTCCTGAGGTGTATCAGCCTTGATATTTTGTTGGCTATAATCTGCTACATCCTATTCTGGCAGAGAAAATTTGCCTCCACCGAACAATGTAGCCTGTGGAATTTTGGATTTTTATTCATAAATATTTAGTGCTATTTGTTTGCTGCCAACAATGGCAAAGAATAATTTGTTCGACTGGTTATCTATTTTGACCAACAAAAAAAAAGTTCTACTACAGCGGCTGAATTGATCAATTGTTCTTTTTTCCTGAGTGAAAAAATGAAAAATATAAAACATATTGATATGTACGGAACTACCAAACAGCAAGGCCTAAATCGGACACGTGTCAATCCGCACCCCACGTGGCACGACCAAAATTGCTGTGTGCCACCTATATGTAACTGAAAAGGGTTCTTCCTTCTCTTATATATCCTATACTTCTTCTCTTTCACTGAAAGTAAATCTAACCACATTATCCTTAGCACAAGCATAAGATCCTCAACCAAATTTAGCACAACTGGTCTCATCATCTTCATCATCATGGGTTCAGAAACGTTTCTAGAAGTGATATTGGCAATTATCCTGCCACCTGTTGGGGTCTTCCTCCGCTATGGCTGTGGAGTAAATTCTTTTACCCTAATGCCCAAATGCCATTCTATTTCTGATCTTTTTTGAGTTTTGAGTCTGATTTAATTGTTAAATCATATTGTGGAAAATGCAGGTGGAGTTCTGGATTTGTTTGTTGCTGACACTGTTGGGATATATTCCGGGAATTATATACGCGTTATATGTACTGGTCGGATGATCAAGATTTTCTGGAGGTGAAAGAATAATAATATGGCAAACGACATGTGTGGTGTGGGTTAGTTTGGTTAATGTCACTTTTGACTTTGTAATTCAGGATCATAATTTAGTTTCCTTATAAATTTTCCTTGTGTGCTCTGTTCTTGTTCTTTCTTTTTTCCGTTTTCTGATGAAGCAATTGCACACTGTAATTACATTCACTTATGCTAATCGACACTAACGTAGAAAGTGGGAACTTTGAAAAAATCAAGTATAATGTTCTAGTGTCGAAAACAGAAAACAGAAAACAAAAATGTTTTAGTGTGAAAACACAAAACATATGAACACAAGTCATGTATTTATAGCTTGAAATAATAATGATCAATTTGCATGATGAGTTTCAATAATTTCAACTTTCAATGCGGTATGTTTTATATTAGGAAAGGAAAATGTTCATAATTGATTTGAACATTTTGACTTATGTGTCATGTCATATATATATATATATATATATATATATATATATATATATAAATGTAAGGTATTGGAGCAAACTAAACAAGCTTCTTCAAAGTAGTTCATTTGTCAGCTGTGTATGCATAATATAAAGGGAGTACTTTTTATTCATGGCTGCATATTCACTAATTCCTCCATGTCTTAGTTATTATCAAGAACAAATGAGAATGCAAAATTATTGTTAGGATTTAGTGTTGGAATAGTTGATTTTGGAAGAATTGAATAATTGTAAGCTGGATGAAATTTATACAATAAATATTGTATATTGCAACCACGGCTATAATTCTCGTTGCGATGGAGAAATTGAAGATTGACAATGAAATTTTGATAATCTTACAAGTCTTTTTAATTTCATTGTGATCCATATTTGGATAGTAGAAATTGTTTTTCATCAAAATCTCTCATGTATGGCATGAATAATTTTTAATAAAGAGTTAACATTACAAATCATAACTTTCCGATAGCATGTAGTACCAATTGAATTTTAATAGTCTTACATTTCCAAAATATGTCTTCCTTGAACACATCCAATTGAATTCAGGATCTTAATTTAGTTTCCTTATAAATTATCATTGTACGTGCCAATGTGATCATTTCTGGTTTTTTTTTTCTCTCTCTCTCTCTCTCTCTCTCCTTGAAGCAATTGCCATGTCATGTCATCCACCTGAGCTAAGTTAACTTATTGTCATGGAAAGTGGAAACACCTAAAATCAATGTAAAATGTTCTAGTCTCGAAATACAAAACAAAAAAAATGTTCTAGTGTGAAAACACAAAACATATGAACACAATGTGAAAGATCATACAAGTCATGGATACCTTGAAATAATGATGATCAGTTTGCATGATGAGTTACAATAAAATACAACTTTCAATTTCTTGTTTATATTAGGAAAGGATTAGAACATTTCGACTTATGTGAGATGTTTATATTATCTAAAAACATTTTTATTTGTACGTAAGATATTGGAGTGAACTAAATATGTATATCAAGCTTCTTTTGAAGATGAAAGACATAAAAATGAACCCTTTTTATATATGGCTGCGTTTCCTATTTCCTAATCTCTTAGTTGTTATTAAGAACAAATGAAAAGGAAGAATTGGAAAGACAAATACGAACATTTTTGAGTTATGGTTCTATCTCCCCTTATGAAGTTATTATGAACACATGAAAATGGAAGAACGGGATAATATGCGTGGGCAAAATGAGAGTGAGAGTTAGTCATTCTCATTACAGGCAAAATGAGAGTTAAACAAGTCAAAATTAAATGTAGATTCAAATTTGTATAATAGAAACTGTTTTTCATAAAAATCTCTCGATAAGTGGAAGAGGTCCAAATCCTTTTGACCTATTCAAGGAAACTTTCCCTTCATTGTAACCAAGACACCAGCTAATGACTTTCACTTTCGTTGATTCCCCTTTTTGGGCACCAAATATGAAGGACAATGTATAGGTGGAAAACTCTTGAGATGTCAAAGTACAATGTTCAAGTCTCAAAAACAAAAACAAAATGTGAACACAATATGAAATAATATTACAAATCATAACTTGTCGATAAAATGCAATACCAATTGAATTGTAAAGATCCTACATTTCCAATATTCTATCTTCCTTGAATACATCCAATTGAATTGTGAATTGTATTTGCTAGTTGGATACTCAAAGATAATTAGGGTTTCGAGTCCTGAAGAAATAATGGGAACAAACATGTGTGGATGTTTACTTTGTGATCTTAATTTAATTTCCTTCCATTTTCCTTGCTCGTGTGACATGTCAGTCACTGTGATTATTTCAGGTTTTTTTTATATGAATTTTTTTGTCAAATTAAATGGTAAGTGAACAATCCACAGAGCAAGCCCTTAGGCTATTTGATTATTGAGAAGTATTTTTGTCTAGCTCTTGTCCATTCCATACCGCAGTGGTTGAAACTCGAAGGTTGTTTTCACAAAAAGAAAAAAAAAAGAAGCTTAATTAGTAATAAATTGATCATGTTAACAAAAATATACAAGTGGAAACCCTTAAAAAGTCCAAGTACCATGTTTATGTTCTAGTCTCGGAAACACAAAAAATATGAACATAAGTCATAATTTTTTCCCCTGAAATAATAAGGGATCGGTTTGCTTGGTATGGTACGATAAATAAAAGATTTGTTGTAATAGGTTTGTCGGGGTGAAATAGAACCTGTGCTTGTTTATGTAAAGGAAAAATAAATTCTAAAAAAAAAAGCATATTTGGAAATAATAAGACTTTAAACATATGTTTATTTACTTCAATTTGTCAATTTATGTAAGATATTGGAGTGAACTAAAAACAAATAGTGAAGGAGGGGTGATTTGTTGGACTGCAAAAGACTATTAAAGCTTGTGGTAAGGTCTATGATTAGTTGACGAAAGACAAAGAATTCAATTAAAAACAAGCAATGGGATAGTGTTTATGGAATATGGAATTGCAACTAGTGTGGGTTTTCAAGTGATGGCATAATCGGACTTGTAACAACTTTGTTGTTGTGTGCGTTTCAAGGGTTGACATAGCCTGGAATTGCATCAATTTCCTTTGTTTTTGTTGCATTGAATAACAACTCTGTTTTTGTTGTACGAAATTATTTACCAATTACAATTACACTTGGTGTGTTTGTTCTGTCAACATACAAAATTATTTATCATTATTTGAAGGGTTCAATCCCACCATCAACAAATGTAAGGAAATCAATGGACTTAAACATTTTAAATGGGGTTTGATGGTGGGATTGAACCCCTCAAACAAGCTCCTCACTCTAAACTTCTCATTGTAGAAGCTCCCCACTATAGAATGACTCCATGTCTAGTGATATTTGCATGTTAAGGGCCAATTTTAATATAGCTAACAATTGTTAGTGTGGTTTGGTGAAATTCTATAGTGAGGGCGCCATATATGGACCGCTAATGTGGATTTTCATATTAACCACATAATTATTTCATTAAACTTAAGTGAAGTTACTATTCAGATGAATCATATGGCTAATATGAAGGTCCACATTTATGGTCCATATATGGCACCTTCAATATAGAACGACTCGTGTAGTTTGTATGCACCCACAATTGGGTCGAATCTACGCCCACCACTTGAGCTCACATGAAATCCACAAGTGAAAGAGGCCCAAATCCTTTGCCAATTCAAGGGAACTTTCCATTCATTGTAATTGAGACACTATAGACTTTCACTTTCATTTTTTCTCAAAGGTTTTCATGCCTCTAATAACATGTAATCAACCCAATTCTCATAGTGAAAATCCGAAGTTGACGTAACCCAACTTGAGTGAACAACGTCAATGGGGTCATACCATAGTGAAAAAGTATGTTTGGCTTAAGATTAATGGTCTCAAGTTCGGAACTCCTAAGCACTAGTGTGTGTGTAAATCCCCCTCCCCCTTTCTACCTTTGACAAAAAAAACTTGAGTGAACCAAGATACATCGTGTGTTTTTTGTGTGATTGTGTGATACATCGTGTGTTTTCTGTGCAATTGTGTGATGTACGGTCTTATCTCGTTGATGCCCAAAAGCCCAAGTTGATCCCATTTTTGGGCATTAACAACAATATTATTGATAACATTAAGGACAATGTATAAGTGGAAACTCTTGAGAACTCAAGGTACAATTGCCAAGTCTCAGAAACAAAAAAGAAACAATAATGTGAACACAACATGAAAGATTACGAATCATAACTTGCCGCTAAAATGTAATAGCAATCGTTTTAATAACTTTACATTTCCAAAATTCTATCTTTCTTGGATACATCCAATTGAATCTTGCATTGTCTTTGCTAGTTGGATACTGGATGATAATTAGGGTTTCGGGTCCTGAAGAAATAATGAGAACGAACATATTTAGTTTGGTCAGTGTCACTTTAACTTTGTGATTCATGATCTTAATTTAATTTCCTTCCATTTTCCTTGTACATGTGATTATATCAGTTTTTTTTTTAATATGAAAAGTTCTGTCAAATTATATGCTAAATGAACAATCCACAGAGCAAACCCTTAGTTCTTGTCAATTAACACAGTGGTTGAAACTTGAAAGTTGAGGTGGTGACCTCAGCCTAAACGTATAGCACTTGTGAATACAACTGTTTGCAGCCTTCTCTTAAATGATAAAATAAAGTAGAAAGTTGTATAATATTTAAAGGTCTGGCTCTGCTATGTTAATAAACTTAATTACTAATATGTGGATAATATTTAACAATAGAAAGTCAGGGTACAAAGTTTATGTTCTAGTTCATCCAAAAAAGAAATTTATGTTTTAGTCCCGGAAACACAAAAGTTATGAACACAAGATCAAAGGTAAGTCATGCTTTCTTTCCCAGCAATAATAAAAGATCAGTTCGCGTGATATGGTTACAATAAATAAAGATGTGAAATAGAGCTTGTGCTTGTTTATATTAGGTGAAAATACATTTTCAAAAGAGCCCATGGGATTCCTAGTTGGTTTTCTTGATGTTAAGGACATCTCAAAGGTGTTACAGTTTTAGCGATCTGAAGAGCTTTGCGATTTTAGTGATCTCAAATTCAACATCAAATTGTTGACATGAAACAAGAATTCAATTGTCTAGCCTAGTAAAATGGTCATTAACTTGAATTTCAAGTTCCTTAAATTTTTAAGGGACTTTTTAATTGAGCCTGGAGCTAAGCTGCATGCTGTTCATATTGTCTTTTTTTGGTTAATAAGAAAATGTGAGCTTTTATTGGTTAATAACCAAAGTAGGTGCAATACTCAGTCATAAAATACAAACGATTTTACAAAGAACTATGACAGTACCATATTATGACATCACTGAGATCATAACCAGAACATCACCATAGATAAATACCAATTGAATTTTGATAATCCTAATTTTCCAAAATTTTGTCGTCCTTGATACATCTAAATTGGGATAAGAAACTGTTTTCACCAAAAGTCACTGAAAAGTTGAAACAACCATCATCTAAATGAAAAACAAAGCTACATGACTGAGATTTGAGGATGAGCTCACTCAACAAGCTTAAGACCTTGGCTTTTCCTTTTTCTCCTTAAAGAGCGCCAACAGAGACACACCAGATACCTTCACAACCTTGAATCTGACTCCAGGAATATCTCCCACGGCATGCCCCTTCCGTCCAAATCCAGCAATCAACACCTCATCCTGCACCAAACGCAACAAATATATCATTAACTTGAGAAAATATAGGGGATGAAGGCAAGCACGAACAAGACTTTATAAAAGATTTAAAACTCTAAACTAAGGATTCCTTCTTTTTCTTTTTCTTTTTGGTCAAATTCACCAAGGTTTCCCTGAAATCTAACATGCTGAAAGATGAAACTTACATTTTCCTCAATGTAGTTTAAGCAACCATCGTTGGGCACAAAAGCTGCAATCTTCTTCCCATTTTTGATCAGCTGAACACGAGCACATTTTCTAATGGCAGAGTTCGGCTGCTTAGCTTCAATTCCACTGCATTAACAGTCCACAATTTGTGAAATTCAGTTTAAACCTAAAAGTAGCATTAGTTATAATATCCCATGTTTTAGAGCAAGAGAGGAAGAGTATCAATAATCTCACATCTTTTCTAGGACAATGCCCTTTGCATGAGATGAGCCAGCAAATGGCTTTTTCCATTCATTCCCAAGATGGGACTTCTTGTATGACTTGTCAGCCCACCTTTGCCTTCTGCGGTGGTCCTTCAGCTTACGAGCAGCTCCCATACCACGTGTCTTCCTGCAAAAGAACCACAATCCCTTCATTTCAAAATAATTTCATTCAAAACCAATATACAAGAGCAAAAAATTGCAATCCAATCACTAGGCATTAGGAGTAATATTTGGCAGCTGTTAAATTCAATGCAATCACAGAAGCATCACTCAAATGAACAATTTAAAGCCACTTGCACAGGGTAACAAGACATGCTTCAGCATTCTTGTATTTGAAAAATACAGTCAATTTTCAAGTTAAGTACAAATAATACATGCCTCTTGGGCACAATTTGACATCGATACCCACTTAAACTCCTATTCACTCGTAGGACATACTTTATTCGTTCTCAATCATGCATGATACTAATACTATACTATTAACAACTGCCAATTTTACAAAGCTTCTTCAAATTAGCCATGAACTTTATGCTACCTAGAAGCCAGAAGTAGTCCAATGTTGCTTTAACATCAGTTATAAGAATGGGGCTTGAAACAAATTTATTATGTTTAGCTAATTCAGACCCTACAGATAAGCATGAACTAATATCATCTTCCCCTATTAAATCAGGAAATTACGCCATGTTTAAGCTTAATACTCCTTAGAATCCTAACAGAGCCCTACTAAAACTAAGATGCATCTCTTTTAAACCTAAAATTCAATCCTTTTTTTTCAGATGCTTTCTAGGCAACCAAAAAGATAATTTTTATAAATAAAAAAACAAATATTACATAGCAATTTCGTTGCAAAAATATGGATCCAAATTTAAATGCTTTAAAGATTTGAAATTTATCATGAAACCCCTCATTTTGACTGCATACAAAGCTTGGAAATAGCCATAAACCAGATCTGAGCCTCTAAACTTAGTCAAAGTAAAAAAATGAGATTGTAGAAAGAGAAGAAATCGGGTACCCCATGGCGGCTGAGAGTAGAGAGTCCTGGACTGCAGCAAAGGTACTGAGAACACTGAGGCGGAGAGGTAATGCCGGCTGCTGAAAAACCCTAACCTTGGTTTTTCAATTCATAGGAGGGAGATAATATATATAACTCTGTATTGCTTCTTAGGTTTTCAGCAGGTCGAAACGGTGTCGTACCGGAAAATTACACATATGACCTCGTGAGTGTATTATATTTAGTTTGGATTTCCTTTCATATTATTTAATTCAGTTTATGACATATCTTATTTGTGTTTTTATATATAATATAATCTACAGTAGAAAATGTTTGAAAATAAACCAAGTTTTTTTATGAGGGAGGAAAATTAACAAGATAATTAGTGTTAAAAATCTAAAAATCATGAGAAAGCCTATGTTTATTTACGTCTTGAATCGAAACCCATAATATTGACCATGTTATAAATGTCAAAATCAGTTGGTTACAAGAGAGAACAAATTTTCACAAAATTATTAGAACAATTGGCATTTTGTTCACAGAAGGATTTCAAGCACAATGAGAATTGGCACTCTCTGAATTTAGTTGAAGCCAAATTACAAGCCAAGATCAATGGCACCAACATGTTTAGTTAAAGCATCAATTTGGTCTTTGAAGTAATCATTTTGAAGGGTGCAAAGGTTATTTCCAGGACAGGGCATGTTGGGGTCTTCATTCTCTTTGGTATCTTGGCTGTTCACCTTCTTGAGGACAACCATCCCAATATTATCTTCAGTTCTCAAGCATTTTTTAGTGTTCTGAGGCAAGTCTTTCTCAACTTCTGAAGTCATGGCAGCATGAGTCTTAATGGCCCCCTTCATGTCAAACTCATTAAGGGAAGCGTTTTGAACTCCAATGTGTGCTGGACGCCGAGGACTGATGCCGAAAGCAGGGCATGGAGATCCAGTTTTACGCGATGCAAGCTTTGTATTCCTTGTCCCATGGCTCCCGTCTAAATTTCTAGGAGTTTGAAGCTTGCCATATTGACTTGCAGCTCCATTGTTGTTACCTTTGCCAGTTGCACTTCTAGACACTATGCTTTTTACACCAGAATGGCACTGCATGCTGCCACTTGATCGCACGAAAGAAGTCTCCTGTCAAAGGAAGGAATATTGTACAATTAGGTATTCACTAAGTACCATGTAGCAAAATTGGAACATCGAACATTAAACTCAAAAGCAAGCTTTCATTCAGCACTAGAATGGCCCATAGGTATAAACCAACCTCATCAAAAAAACCGATCTTCGGTGATGGCACTCGGAGACACGAGGGCTTGATATGTTTACAAACACTGCTAGAAACAGAGCCACTTCCCACTGACATCTTTGCTTCACGTTTATTTAGGAGCCTTGTTTTCTGATGTCCATGTCCAGTGCAGGATTTTTCATGCGAATGGCTCTCCACATCTGATGCCTGAGAGACATCACTCTCAAAAGAAACCTGCCTGCAGAGTGTTTCTAGACTGACCTCAGAGTTCTTAGATCTTTGATTCACAGAAGTTGATGATACTGAAGAACATCCATCAAGGGAACTAGCAGGTGATGTATGAGAGGAAGACTTTGGAGTGAAAAATAAACTAGAAGGGTGAGAAGAATTTTCCAGTTCATCCGTGTTTGTCTTTGTGGATCGCAGAGGAGTTCCCATGGTAAAACCTTTGGAAGCCGAATTGACAAGTGACGGATCAACTTGTCTTCTCGAATGGAATGGAGATTTACCAGCAGTGTCTACTGAAGCATTCCAGAAGCCTTTATAGGGGGAACAATAAACTCCAGACTCGTGTGTGATAGTGGGAGAATGTGATGAAAGAGATTTAGGGGATGGTGTAAAACTATCAGTGACACTGCAGGATACCCCCAAGCAAGGCTTCTTTGACAAAGTCATAGATTGCCCTGTAAGTATACCATATGGACTGTAGTTTGAGTTGCAATTCACATAACTAATGAAAAAAAAAAAAAAAACACTGCATGATAAGTTTTACATTCTTGGTCATCTTCCGTCTTACCAGTTGCAGCTTTTGCAGTTCCCATTTTGGCATAATTTCCACCCAAACAAGCCCTTTTGGCTGCAGCTGTTGAAGATTCGTTAACCCGACTTGATATCTTCGGTGGTTTAAGAGATGCAGATGAATTCAATTTCTCACTTCCAGCAGCAACCTTCAATTTATCAGTACTCAGTCGGTTAACTCATTTTTGAAAAGTTTGTTCCCACATACTCAAGTTCTGCATCAACTAATAAGTAAGAACAGCTCATTCTACTTGATTTAGACATACCTGTTTTTGTGAGGAAACAGAAGCCTCCTTTAAGATCCTCTGCGGTCGATGCACATTAAGACTTTGCCTTTGGGATGCCGGCATGGCTTTCATCTGATTTTCAAAATACACATACACATTATGGATAGACCTCAGAAATATGATAAATTATGACAAAAATTATGACAAAAACTTACCCTCATCCGAGAGGAAGCATCAGGTTTATTTGAAGCTGAAAGTTATTAACTTAACAAGGTTATGTTTACAAAAGGAACACAACAGATAAAAAGGTGAAGTATTTCATGCAAAACTGTGGTGTTTACTTGTTGCTAGAAAGACCAGTATTCTTACAGTAAATATTTTGCATGCCTCCTCCTCTTTTCAATTTGAGACTTGATGTTGGTTTTTGCACAGATGATCTGTTATCTTCAAAAAGTTCAAACTCAAGGCTTGCCAAAGAGGAACAGCCACTAGTTATTGTAGAGATTGACTCGGCAGACCTCCAAACTTCTTCAATCTCAGGAAGTTGATTTGCTTTACATTTCCTGAACCCTCTGTTCACTATAGACAATTCCTTAGAATCCAAAACCCCTGAGAACAAGAAGTAACCAACCAGAAACTTATGCAGTGAGAAAATGCTGATAACAGGCACATGTGCAATGAGTTTCTACCAAACTTTGACAACACATACCTGCACTGGTGAAAAAGGCATTATCCCAAGCCAAACTTTTGCGAAAATTGTAGTTGTTGGGTTTTCTTGTTCTTTCAGGTTCCAGAGACTCAGAAGGCAATAGTATCTCTTCCTCTTGTCCAAGAAAGTTAAATGCATTGCTGGTATTTCGAGCATTCATAGTCTGAAGCAGCTCCTCAGGGTCCAAAACTCCTGAAAAAATGCACAGAATGTAAAATTTCTACGGAGAGAAAGTAGCAAGAAAGAAAGACCCTACAATATAATTTACAAATATAAATATGTTGCATCTCATAAAGAAGACCTGGACTTGTGAAGAAGGCATTGTCCCAAGCCAAACTGTTGCGGACATTAAAATTGGTATAATTTGCTGCATTCTTGGCGTCCTGTGAGCTCCCAGAGTTGAACAGCCTAAACCCATCAAGCTTCTGTCTGTCATCTGAATTGGATACATACAAGGCAGAAGCTTGTTTTAGAAACACTAGCATGCATGAATTTTTGTCAAAGATAAACCCTTAGACACCCAAGAAGAGCATACTGAATTCAAAGAATCGTATTTTAACACTTTAAAAATTCAAGCACGATCATCAACAGTTGATATAAGAGAGAGAGAGAGAGCGAGAGAGCGAGAGGACCTGGAAAGCCAAGTTCTTGAATATCTCCATTGGAGGACATGGTATTGATGGGGAGCTTCTTCAACTACAAGTCAAATATTACTGGGTTCTTGTCTTCTTGGAGAGAGAGGGAGACAGAGTTGTAGTGGGAAAAAATTCAAAGTGAAAAATAATGTGAAAGATTACGTTTTAGGGAATTGATTAAAGAGAGATCACTGGCGATGCCGAAACTGAAACGGCTGATTTAATATTGGGTTTTAGTTTGCGTACAAACTCATTGAAATGGAGCGCAAGTTCTGATCCCCTGTCCTTTCTTTGTCCCACAAACTTATTATGATTACATTTTTTTTCCTTTTTTGGGTAAAAACTATCAGTGAGAATCTCTTCGACTTGACTATCAGTGGCTCCTCTCGACGTTTTTATAGTTTCCATCCAGAACGATCAACCATTAATTATGCATGCAATTGCGACTTTCATTATAGTCAACCAATTATTTACCACAAAATTGGGGTCTTTCCTATTTATCTTCTTTCTTTTTTTGGGTAAACAATTTCTTTTCTTTTCTAACATGCATGCATGATCATGATTTTTCTTTTCTTTTTTCCTTTTGCCTGGATCATGAATCATGTTGTGCTTTTTTCGGTGCAGAATAAATCCCAACAAATTCCTTCTCAAGCATTCAATTTCCAAGACATAACAATAGGGTTCCTCATCTTTCTTTAGTAAAAAGGAATTGACATGGACTTTTTTTTCAAAGACCAAAACAAACAAAAGAAAACTACGACGAAAAACCAATGCTACAAGCATCAAATATAACTTTCCAGCAACATCAGACGGAATTTGAGAACTTATGACCAAGATTAGCCAGAGCATCTGCTACAAAATTAGCTTCCCGAAAAATATGCCAAAAGCTCTGAACTTGCCCGGTTAAACCTGCATATTTGGTTGCATGGATTTATAACATACTCTTTAACAGCTTTCATGTAATGTTTCCAAGTTATCAAACAGACGGCGTTTAATGAATTGAGGATTCTAATGATTAGATTAAACAAATCCTTTTAGATTTGATCCCATCATCCATCTGGGTGTGTAATATCATCCCAGAAAAGAAAAAAAATAAAGGCTGCCATGTTCAAGAACCAAGACCAGAAAAGAGGACAGCTCTTCAGCTCTCACACACAAAATAGAATCGCCATTTCAATGGGATATGAACATGAGGAATTTGATTCACTTTCTTCTGATTAATAATCCTTTCTTCATTACATCAACGCATCCCATGGTAACATAAGACCAACTGATGTTGATGAAGAAAGAATGGACTTTGTCCACAGCCTGCTTTGCATCCGGGGGAAAACAAGCAAAGGTCAACATATTATATCACATTCACATGGCAAAAGCATATGCACTTCTCCCAAGCATTAAAACTTATTCCAAAACAGTGCTTGCAACTCTGATTGAGGGGCAAAACGACCCTCGAACCTCCAGCATGGTTTTAGAAAAGTTCTGAGTCACTGTTATTCTGGCATGCACAATCAAATAGGATTTGTTCACCCATTCAAGGACAGAAAATGATGCCGTAATCAAGTCTTGCGGCCATCAAAGAAGGGTCAGCTATCTCTGCTATATATCAGATCAGACTAAGAACCGCACATAAGTGTACAGAAGCAAGAAAAAACAGGCATCTTCGTGAAAAGAAAACAGAGAGAACCCTGGCAAGGATTAGATTCAGGACGAGCAGATGCATAACCAGTCAGGTTACCTCCTCCAGCATCCGATTCAGCAGTGCATGTCCTATGGCATCTTTACCAGCACCGTATCTGCTTTTTCTTCAGCATTTGCTCTCCCTGCAGTAAACATGTGTAAAAGAAAAGTTAAATATCAGAAGAAGACTACAAAACCTACGTTATGAAATTTAAGAAATTTAAAAAATAAATACATCAGATAATTGCATAGCAATCAAACAAGCAGGATATTGAGTAAAATCAGCTCATCATTTTTTACGCCACATAGTAAAACCTTTTCCCATACATCAGTCCAAATGCCTAGGCTCATAACTGTAAGATCAAATTCACTTGAAATTGTACGATATCCACAGCTATCTCCCTCTCAATCCCACCCACCCTTCATTAGTTTTTTTTATTATAAAAAACATGAGATAAAGAAATGCAATATGCTGTGATAAAGATATAAATAAATAAAATCCTGAAGTTTAAATATTTGAGACTCCCCAAACCCGATTAATGGTTCACTTAATTTGACTTTTTAATTTTTGTTTCAAAGTAAACTTCAAATATATCATACCACCTCATATGGAATTAACAGAACTAGTGGAAAATTTGTAACAAGCAAACCTAAAAGCAGAATTTCAAACATAAATGAGATGAAATTTAATCCATGACCATCATATATACCTGACAGCTTCAAACCAGGTTTTCAAAGGTGGAGAGATCAAGTTGCATCTGGTCGTGGGTGGAAAGATCAAGTTGCATCTGATCGTGGGAGGAAAGATCAAGTTGCATCTGGTCGTGGGTGGAAAGATCAAGTTGCATCTGGTCGTGGGGGGAAAGATCAAGTTGTATCTGGTCATGGGCGGAGAGATCAAGGTGCATCTCATGGTCATGGGGGGAGAGAACAAGTTGCATCTCCTGATCCTGGGTTGTAGCACTGGGAGAAGCACTAAACTGGATAGACGGAGTGTAGTTGAGCTGGGATAGAGTATAGTTGAGCTGGTAATTTACAAGTATTGGTCCAAAGATGTTGAATTTTCCAGCACTATTGCAAGCAACTTCTGCATCAGAAGATCTCTTAAAAACAACTCTAGCACGACTGCTTTCCCTATCAACTTCTGTTTCAGATTCCCTCAAAGGTCCAAAGCGCCTAAACATTTTATTTAGCTTTGTTTCTGAAGGAACAGAATTCACCTCAGAGAAGTTCAATACAAGTTCTGCTGGAGCATTCTCGTCCACATAGCCAACAGGTTTCTCTGCTGGCAAAGCGTTATTTCCTTGAGAATACCGCCTCCTGGAGTACGGCCTGCGACCCTCTTGAGGGGATTTTTCTGGTTGGGCAAGGACGACAGGTTGAAAATTAATCTTTCTGCCCCTTCGTGACGCATGCTCTTCAGCACCATTTTGGATAACCCTGTCTGTCCAATAAGTGTCATTCATATCATCAAATTCAAAAGTTTCGGGCAACCCTAATCCAGAATTTGACGACTTCCTCCTTTTACCACCGACTTTGTCCACAGCTAAAAGCTCTAACCCAGCTTGCTGACCTACAGCTACTGAATTCCTAAAATCAGTGAAGAAACTAACAATAGTGTTCAAGAAATGGTATTCGTTCCGTGGATCTTCTGCTGCCGACTGAAGTTGTGACAGCAATTCACCTAATGATGAGTACTCTGTTGGATCAATTGCTCTCCCTCTATGGCCATCACCAGAACTCTGGAAAGCAACATCAGATCCATCCCCAGCAGGTCTGTCACTGTTGGACTTCACTATGGGAGACCCTGTCAGTTGGCTTGCAACTCTCTGGATACATTCACCAATCTTAAAAGATTGCTTTGGGATATGTGTGGTATTAGAAACTTTTGCAACAGAAAGACCTTTCCTTCCATCTTGCACTGTTAAGTCATCAGCATGATACTCAAAACCCTTCCGTCTCTTTCCAGAGGACGGTGAAACCAAACCACCACTATCCTTGCCATCCAACCAATCATCACCATCTAGAGAATCTATGCCACCTTCCATTAATTCTGACAGGCTTCTTTCTTTTATCTTAGAATACACCCCATCTCTTAAATTATGTTTACGCTTATTAGAATTGCTACTCTGGACTTTTACAATGTCCGGGCCAGAAAAAGTCACCTTTTCAATCATATGCTCGTCCCTTTCACCTAGATTTATTTTGTCCTCGAAAAGGGAACTATCTGTGCTATTTTCCAATAAATCTCCACAAAATTGGAATTCGGGCAAGCTGCAGTAACCCTTCAAGCGGTAAAATGCCAGCAAATGAGCCTTAGCTATCACAAGTTCCAATTGGTCACTTCCTTCAGATGGGAACCGTGCTATCGCTTTTACGTATTCAAGCAATTTATTACATTCAAGAGAACTGGCACTCGCAGATTCATCCACTTCATCTCTTCTACTTGATTCCTGGCAGATCCCAGCGTTTTCAACAATCTGAAACCTAATCTTCTCATAGACATCTTTTGGTATGCAAGAGCATGCTAGTCCCAATTCGACACGTCTTGAAACTTCTTCCAGAGCACAATTGACAGCATTCTGAAACGCTTCTGAATTGCACTGCTTCTCTGACTGGGGAAAGTAAGATCGAAAAGGCTTCAAACTAGACGGTTCATTCCAAGCAAACGTTCGGTCCCCAAAATATGCTACCAAAAAGCAGTCCTTCTTATGATATTTCATTGCCTTCTCAGATGCAACCGTATAATCAAAAATCTGTCCAGGCCACCATGGATGGCTCTTAACTTTACCCCAAACTAAATCAGACGCAGAAAACAAGCCTTCATTTTCTGGTGGCAGCTCATATCTTGGTTGAAGCAAAATATCTGAGCTACCAGGCTGCATAGCTTCTTCCATAATAATTTCCTCTTCACTGAATTTTGGTTGCTCAGTAGCTTCTGTTTCGACTTCTGTGTATTGCCCCCCATGTAAACCATCCAGCTCAGCATCAGTAACTTGTTCCTTAAGTCCTGCCTCATGCACAACATTAGTCTCGGCCACACTGGCATAATTGAAAACCTCCTCAATGTCCATAGGAGCAATATCCCCACTTTCAGTGACTTGGATATCAGTTTGTGAGCTCCTGTACAGAGTCTCAGATTTCAAGTTCTGACCATTTGGATGCAAGAGAACGTTATTATCTGCTGCTGCCATTTCAGTGCTTCCACCTATTGTGTATTGGCCTTTATCTTCTATCTGTTCCCCTCCATATAATTCACCCTCAGCATCAGTAACTTGTTCCTTGACTCCCTCCATGTCCATATTAGGATGAACTGGAGCAACATAAGCAGTCACAGTCTTTTCTAAGGACTCTTCAGACTTCAGGGGTTGCTCTTTTTCAGCTGGCTCTGGAACATCATTGTTAGACATCAAATGTTCTCCACGCCCTCCATCTAACCCAACCTGCCCAGCATCATTAACTTGGCTGTCCACTTCCATCTCTTGCCCAGTATTTGATTCAATCTGTGCAATATCATGGACCATGTTCTTGTCTATGCTCTCTTCATGTTTCGAGTGCTGATCTTTTACAGCATTCGAAGGGCTGCCTCCATCTGTAACCGAAACTACACCTCCAGGAACTACTTCTGTTGGCAGAGATACGGAAGTTGACTCAACCAGGGAAATATCATGAACCATGTTCTCTACGCTCTCTTCAGGTTTCAAGAACTGGTCTTTTTCAAAAGTCAGAAGATCGTGTGCACCTTTTACTGCAATTTCACCTCCATGAACTACTTGAGCTGGAAGAGATGAAGACACTGAATGTGCGGGTCCATTGCTGCTACTGTGGGTGCTAACACCTACTGGCTCAATCTTCACTAGCTGTTCTTCTACTGAATGACTCAAACTTTCATCAATTTTATCAGTTTCCTTGCCTGCCACTTGGGAAGTCAAAGTATCTACTCTGTCCTCCCCAGCAACATCACCAGTAGCAGCAGGAACTTGGGTTTGTTCACTCAAGGGTTTGGGATTCGAACCCTCTTCATTGATAATCACTGCAGCTTTTTCAATCCCAGGATTCCATACTTCATCATCTGAAACACCAGCTTTCTGTGTCTTCAAATCATGGAGTGCATCAACCCCACCAACAACCGACTTCGTTTCTTGTTCCACAACCTCCACCAATCCTCTCCCCGAAACTTCTACACTTTCAATAACAGTAACTTCATTCTCCACAACTTGTGTATCACTACATAGAGCTCCAGCCGAGGAACCTCCAATTCCATTTTCAGCTGTAGAATCATCTTCTTTTTCATCTGAAGCATTAACTTCCTGTGAATTCACAACCTCCCTTGCAACCACCTCAGCTTCCTCAATATGAATAACCTGGGTTTCTCCACCTATTGAACCTTCCACTGAATCCGGTTCACCCACTCCACCACCATCTCCACCCAAGGACCCAACAGTTCTCTCCGAACCCATATCAACCTCATCCGACTCATCACGACCCACCTCGTCATCTGATTTCTCCCCATCCCCACTAGTGCAAACTCCACCAACATAAACATTAGAACCCAGAACCTCCACCATTATATCATCCCCATTACAAGAACCACCATCATCTTCACCCACATCCTCAGTGAAAGACCCCTCAACCTGACCCTCACTCACACAAGCCTCAGACCCAGCTAGGGATTCACCAGCTACATGCCCACCGGCAGTCACTGTGGACTCTGAGCCAGTACCAACAGGAACATCCTTCTCCTTTTGTTCATCCATTGAGATAGTATCTGGGTATTTTTCAAAATCATCAAAGAAAGCTTCTTTTCATTTTATTTTTTTTAAAGAAGAAAAAATTCACGAAATCGATAAACCCTAGAGACAAAACTGAGCAAATCTAAGCATGCAATTGATAAATTTACCGAACAGGGAAAGCATAGCATATAAGAAACAAACAGATTTTGAGAGTTGAAAGCTTAAGGAGAGTGATTTTTGTGTTTACCTCCAGATCTTCTCGAGAAAGTGAAAGCCTTCGAGGTTTGGGGGTTTAGAAGAGAGAGAGAGAGAGTTTGTGAGTTCGTGTATTTTTTGGGTATAAGGGTAAGTGTCCTTTTAGAGATCTAAGAAAATAAAATGCGCAGAAGCCGAACAAATTGCTTTATTGTCCCCTTTCAAACTTTAGCCCAGCCTTAATTTTATGGAAGGTAAACGTTCACAGATCAATTGTGAAAGTCTAATCAACTGGAGACACGTGTGCGTAGTAAATCTCTCGCTTTTCATCTGACTACGTGTCACTTTCTAATATGACGTTCGGGAGCATTAGGTGTGTGCGTCCTTTGTTATCTATCAATGATTTTATTTAGTAAAGTTTTATCTCATTCCCCTTGTTAATATGATACCTTATGTGATACTAATACCAAGTGAGGCAAAATCAAATCAGAAAAGTTTTCATAATAGAAGTATGGTTTTGCAATATAAACAATTTTAATGGGTTGATTTGAAGTAGAAAGATAGCATATACAAGTATTTTCTAAATACTAAGTGCCCGTTTGGCATTGCTTATTTAAGGTAATAAGTGATTTTTAAAAAAATTTGGAAAGTCCAGCCCGTTTGGTAAACTGTGAGAAAATCACTTATTGTTAAAAATTGCTGTGAGAGAAATCTATATGGGAAAGCAGCTAATGAGGTGCTTTCATTTTCTGATTATGCAGGAATCAGTTTTGAAGAGGCCCTGAGTTTATTGATTATGTCGCAATCATTTTCTGATTATAAGGAAATCAATACTAACAACACTTTTAACAAAAAGTTTACTAAACACCAAACTGCTTTCTCTCGCAGCTAATTTCTCTCACAGCAAATTTGACAGAGATTATTTTCACTGCACAGCAATGTCAAACTGGCCCTAACTACTATTCGACTCTACGAAGGATATTACGTTGATAATTAATTACGAATCAAAGTCGATTTGCTTTGTTTAAAAAAATATACATATCAATGAACTTCTATGAAATGATTTCACGGAATTCATCCAATTGTTTTATGGTGGGATATCATTGAGAAATAGGAAAATTTTATTTAATCCACTAACATCTAATAGATAACTCTTAACCAAAAGTACTTATTAGAAAAATAAAAATTGCAGCAAAAAAAAAAATAATATGTTTATAGAGGTAAATTTAATGAATTTGGTCCAATCCAATAATAATTGAAGTGGTCACAGCTGGTCGGGCAGTGGCCCTGACAAACTCACACGTGGGCCCAAGACAACAATACCACGTACTTGAATTTTTACCTTGTACAAGAAAAGATTACGGTACTTTTACTCAAGTATTTGAACTGCAGACGCCACACCTAACCTAACCTAAGTACGCACATACAGCAAAGGAAGGAAGAAGACCTTTTCTTCTTCCTTTTATTTTACCTTTTATTGAGTATAACTAAATTTTTTTTTTAATCTTTTGGTATGCAAGGTTTATATGTAATTTTGACTCTTCTACCTTTGACAAAATTTAATGGGTTAAATTTGCTATTGGAAAAAAATTAATATCAAATAATTGTACTTACCTTCAAAAGAAAAATGCATACCCAATGCTTCACATGGACAAAAATTAATTTCAAATGTTTGTATTTTATGTAAATGAAAAATACCAGCGCCAATCATCGATAAATGTAATTATCGTTCTTTTAAAACTGTACAATTCACGAATTAAACAAATTATTTCGAGATACATTATTGCATCTTGTTTGAAAATCACTTGTATTTAAAAATCTATTGTTAGGATCAATAGTCCATGTGCGTGTGAGAATATTGCTTGCATGGTTATGTACATCACAATAGTGTGCATTAGTACTATTCCTTATATGTAATACAAGAAGTTGCATTATTCACTCATAATTCGTGTGCAATATTTTTATGCAAATTCTTGAATCATGTAGCACTTAAAACCAAAGAAATTTTTAATGCTTCAAATTGACAATACTACTTGAGAGGTACAAAATGTATTCATCATTTAGGATACACTATATAACTGTGGGTACGTACAACTCTCAGACTCACACAACTTCATTCTTATAGAACAAAAGACTCTTAAAGCCAAAACCAATTACTTAAACTGAAGTTACAGGTGAACTTGGTTCTCCTGGTGATTTTGATTTACGCACGTATTTCCTTGCCCAAACATGCTTCCCATTGATGGAGAATTTGGCCTTGTTTTTCCCATCAAGAACAATTGGAATGGAGGAAGTAGAACGAACCACAAGACGGGCATACAATGGTTGCTCCTCAGCAGGCACTTCTTGCATAAAAACACCATCAATAAAGTCTCCAAATTTCCTGTCCACAAAACAAAACAAAACAAAACAAAAAATCAATTTTAATTTATAATTATATTAAAAGAACTAACATACCCAAAAAAAAAAAAAAAAGTTATATAAACCTAGAGAAGAACTCTCTGACTTCAACTTCAGAAATGGGATAGCCTTTAGAAAATGTCAAGAAAATAGTCCTCTCATCAGCAGACACATCCTCTGCCTCTTGCTGATCATCATTTAGATTCAAATGGCTCAAAACGTCCCCCATCTCCTCATTCAAAATCTGCCGCTGAGCAACAAGATCATAGGGATCAAAAACACCACGAAGGTAATCTAGGGCAGCATCCCCCCTCGTCGTAGCCCTGGCCAAGAGATGAATATGCTGATAAGACCCCAAAGACGGCGGATTATTATTCACATCCCCACCATACATTCTTTGATTTGGAAAAGGTCTCATGTTCGATACCCCGATCATGTCATAGGCAGCAACTGCAGCATTGTGAAATGATGGATTGTAAGGACGAAACATGCCGGCATTCAACATCATTTGTTCAGTCGGGTTTGGTTGTGGTTTAGGGAACAAGTCGTCAAAGGCTCTCATGCAAACCTCGTTGAACAACTTGGTGACGCCTCGAACGATGTCGAGACGGTTTTGGTGGAAGAATTCGAGGGTGGCGCAGGTTTTGGTTAGGGCATTGAATAGGGGAATGTCTTGGTTGTGGGTAATGTCGACATGGAAGATGTCTTGTTGAATGCACTTCAAGGCCATGACAGACTCGTCTGCAATGCCATTGAGAAGAGTGTTGGGTAAAGTGACACATAATTTGTTCACAAAGTTGTACTCCTTGGCCGCGTGTTCGAGCCACATCCATAGGGCCATGACTTGGGCAGACTCAGCCGGGTCACGGCCCAGGGGAAAGATGAGGCGAGAGAAGAGCTTGCGGTCAATGTTGTGAAAAAGGGAGAACTCTTCTTGGGAGACTGAGATGGGGGATTGGGGTTCGTCTGAAGAGGTAAAGAAAGTGTAGGAAGATGAGGCATCCATTGTTGTTTGTGGTGCTATGGAAATGAGTGAGAAAGTGATTTGGGTTTTGATATGATTGTGTTGGGTGGAGAGTGAGGTTTGAATTTATAGGGAGGTGCATTTGTAGCATTTAGGAGTGAAAGGGTGCACTTGTTTGTGAAAGGTGATGACCATTCTTCATTTGCAGAAATGGAAAGGGCTTTAATTTGGGAGTGAAGGGGTACGCTTGTTTGTGAAAAGTGATAACCATTCTTCATTTGCAGAAATGGAGTGAGCTTTAATTTGTAACAGTTACTATATATATATTTATTTTGTTGTCTGAATCGGGTCAAAAGTAAATCTACGACAAGTCGTTTAAATGTCACTTACCAAAAGGCCTATTGATTGAATTTTTTTCTTTAATAGGTAACCACGTGAGTTATCCATGCAAGTTGGGATAAATTAGGGTTTTCTGCTAAACATGGGTTTTTGATGATTTTGAACACACAAACCATAAATGACAAAAATTAAACTATAATATTAATGAACTATATACGGACTTTCCTTTGAATAATTAAGGATATGTGTGCAAATCATAATACAATTTATGTTTGTTTTTTGAGATAGAGATACTAAATAAATTAAAATGCATCATTTTGTTGATAACGTTGATATTGCATGTCATTACCCTACTTTTTATGTTAAAGAGTAAAGAAGTTAAAATACACTTACAAATGATAAGCAAACAACAAGCTTCACCCCAAAATGATGATATAGAAAAAACAACAACAAAATTATACAATAGCATTGGCCTAAAATACACCTATAGTATCATTCAACAATATAATTCCAAAAGTTAACAGGTGAAATATATCAAATATATCAGTATAAAAGTATATTTTTAATGGTGTGTAATATATCTTTAGTTTCCTCCAACATCTTATTTTAGAATTTTGTTAATTCAACATATATAATCAATGTGTGCATAAATATTTTCTTATGCATATTTATGATTTGTTTTCATGTTGAAGGCATGCATATTCATGTTAAATTGAAACAAAAACAAATGAAATGTGTGTCCATTTTCACATATTCAATATTGAAAACTAGTAGTGCATCATGCGGTTTTTCATACATATTCACTTTTTTTTGAAGTTTCTCATACATATTTAATGGTTAAAGGTCATTCCTTTATGTATTTTTTTAATTAAAAAATTATCATTTCTTTATCTTTACAATTTGTTGTTCTAAAAACGATAGTTTCATCCTATCCTATATTTCATTAAAAATGAACGGCGTGTTGTTTAGTATACTGGTAGTCAGTCTCTTTGATCACTATTACGAATCCATAACCTCAATGATTGCTAATTGTTGAGAGCAACCATCAATTCTACCGCAACAAAATCAATGGCGACTTTAAGCCCCAGGTTCTTGTTCAGCAACGACGTCGTTTCACAGCTTGTTTGTGAAATGTTTGACAATTTTTCATTTGCATAAATGGAGAGGACTTTAATTTGTAACAGTTACTATATATTTCTTTTGTTGTTTGAATCTGGTCAAAAGTACATCTACGATAGGTCATTTAAATGTCACTTATCGAAAGGCCTATTGATTGAACTTTTTTCTTTAATAGGTAACCATCCATGCAGGTTGGGACAAATTAGGGTTTTCTGCTACACATTGTTTTTTGAAGTTTTTGAACATACAAACCATAAATGACAAAAATTAATTTATAATATTAATGAACTATATATGGATTGTCTTTTGAAAAATTAAGGATATGAGTGCATATCATAATAGAATTTATGTTTTGTTTTGGAGATTGGAATACTAAATAAATTAAATGCATCGTTTTGTTGATAACGTTGATATTGAATGTCATTACCCTACTTTCTCTATTAAAGAGTAAGAAAGTTAAAATACACTAACAAGCGACAAGCAAACTAACAAGCTTCACCCCAAAATGATGATCTAGAAATATCCAAAAACAACAAAAAATATTATACAATAGCATTGGCCCAAAACAAACCTATAACATCATTCAACAATATAATTCCAAAAGTTAACAGTTGAAATATATCAGATATATTAGTATAAAAGTATATTTTTAATGGTGTGTAATATATCTTTAGTTTCCTCCAACATCTTATTTTAGACTTTTGTTAATTCAAAATATATAATCAATATGTGTATAAATATTTTCTAATCCTAATATTTTCTTATGTATATTTATGATTTATTATCATGTTGAAGGCAGACATATTCATGTTAAATTGAAGCAAAAACAAATAAAATGCGTGTTGCATAGTCAATATTGAAAACTAGTAATGCATTATTTAATGGGAGCATTTTTGCTCACCACTTTAACCATAGGTGTACCCTCACCACTATTCTCAATGCTTGACACGTGTCCACAGGTGTAATCATGATTCCATAAATACAAAGCAAAAGTTAACTATGGTTATGTCTATGGACATGTGTCAAGCATTGAGGATGGTGGTGAGGGTACACCTATGGTTAAAGTGGTGAGCAAAAATGCACCCTTATTTAATGGTTAAATGTCATTCATTTATGTATTTTTTTAATTAAGAAATTGTCATTTCTTTATCTTTACAATTTGTTGTTATAAAACGACAGTTTCGTCCTGTCCTATATTTCATTACAAATGAACGACACTGTACTGGCAGTCAACCTCTTCGATCACTTTCACTACTGCAAACCCAGAACCTCAACGATTAAAAATCAATGGCGACCATCAGCAACTAAATCAATGGCGACTTTAAGCCCCAGGTTCTTGTTCAGCAAGGGCATCGTTTCACAGTCCGCCAACACTCCATCGGTTACAAGCTTCCTCGAAACGCATCCAGGTACACTATTCTCTCTGTTTCTCTGTTTGAAAATCAAATTCAATTTTTCCAAAAACACTTATGAAATAAGCCAATTTCGCGGCTGCCCCGATCACACCAGGGGCGTACACGACGTCTCGCACTCACAAAGACGCGTCGTTCGTGCTGTTCTGGGAACGACACTTGAAGAGACTGGTGGACTCAGTAGCAATTCTATACAATTCGAATCCTCAGCTTCTGTTCGGACCCAACAAAACGACGCCGCTTTCGTTGCCGTCGCTCTCCTCCAACTCCCCTTTGCTCCAGTCAGAGGTTCGCGAGCTCGTGAACAGTTCGATGAAACGAGTGTTGCCGATTGCTTTGAAAGAGAGGAGTGAGGGAGAGGAACTGTCAATTACAGCTCTGGTCAGTGGCAATTTGGAGAAATTGAGTGAGAATGAGAGTGAGGGCTTGGACCATGAAAGATTTGGCAATGGGGTTTTTGATGTGAGTATTTACATTGGGACTTATGTGCCAACTGTGTTTGGTATCGAAGGAACCGGTGCGCATTTGGCTGTGGTGGGTCGTGGGAGAGACGATGCTTCTGCTAAGTATTCGGATTGGGTGAGGTTGGTCATCTCTGACCACTTATCAGTGTGTGAATGAATTAAAGCTTGGATTTTTCTTACTTGGGTTTTAAGTATTTTCAGCAGTTTTGATTGCTGGGTTGCTTAACTTGCAGGATTAGGAAGTCTTTGGAGAGGTTGAGGCCGCCCAACGGGACCGAGCTCTTGTTGTCTAATGACGGTGACCGGATTCTTGAGGGGACGGTCTCGAACTTCTTTGTCGTCTGCCGGAAGGTTAGAGGCTCTTGGATTTTGAAATTTTTTTGAACTACATTAGATTAACTCAGTTTTAAGTGAGACTTCTTTGTCAGTTTGTTGATTAGGAGATTATGTTTATGACCAAGTGATATGCCTTAGACTCTCCTAGCTGTTTAATTGGAAAACAATGTGAATGGTGCTTTCAGGATAACGATGAAGCTAAGGGGCAAAGTATGCACTGTTTTGAAGTACAGACAGCTCCTATTAGTGATCATGTCCTTCCAGGAATTACACGCCAATTGGTCATTGAGTAAGTCCCCCCTCCTACATTTGAACCCCCGACTATATTTTTTTCAAATATATTTACTATGTAGATTAGTGCCATCGCCACAGTTTGTGTTGTCTGGTGTCTGGTTATTTCTTTATACAGGGAAGTCTTATTTGGCTTCTTTAGTATCCACAGTTTGTGTTGAATGGTGTATGTGGTTTAAAAAGGGAAGTTCTGATTAGCCTTTTCTAGTGTCCATTGGTTCTGTTGAATGTTTGAAAAAGTTAAATAAACTGTTTTGCAAGGTTTTCTCCGTAGGGTTATTGAGCTCTTATGAGTGACCATGGAGAGGGCAGGGGGCTATGTTGGGGTGAGATTGAACATATCAATATACATTTCCTTTCCGTCAACTATGGAGGAAGTATTAATTTGGAAATTCTGGTCCAAGATACATATTGTATTTGAATGCACTCGGGTCACTTTATATTAAGTGATTCCCAATTTGGTAGGTGATCAATTGATTGTGCTTCTTCTTGTAATTTATGTAGAGTATGCATGAGCAAGGGAATCCCCTTTCGAGAAGTTGCACCATCATGGTCAGAGAGTGAATTTTGGGCAGAGGCGTTCATTACAAGTAAGCCTCAACTCATCTCTTCCTACTTTAAATTTGGGCAGAGGAAACACTTTCCTAGATTCTTAGAATATTTTATCATAAGATTTAAAGAGATTTACATTGCAGGTAGCTTGAGACTTCTGCAGCACGCGGAGACATTTAGTTTTCCAAGTTCATGGGAATCACTAAATTCTAAATCTTGGGAGGAGATCTCATGGAAAGACAAACATTTTGAGGTGTGTGCATCTAGAGTTTTAAGATGCTGCAACTGTTCTGCACATTTTCTTTGTTCTTTTCTTCACTATTTATTTGTTTTGCAATTATAACCAGGAGAGTCCTGGGATGATCACTACAATAATCCAGGTAAATCTATATATATTCTTCTCTTGCACCAAATGTGTCAAAATTGTTGCATTCATGATGAAAGAAGAGTAAATTAGGCAATTCCCCATAAATCTGATAATGAACATTGGAAGAGTTGACTCTTATTTAACTTCTTTTGAGCAGAAAGAGGTCATGGAGAAAGCAGCTTCAGAAGGGTACTTTCTCAGTTAGTTTATATAAAAGGTGGAGGTATCTTCTTTCTTGCATAGGATGTTAATACTTGTGTCTATCATCTTGTGCCTCCATCCGATACCGGGACATGTAACCAAACTGGACTTTATGTGATTTGTCCATTAAGCTCTCTATGATTCTGTTGCTCCAGTTCAAGCAAACCAAGGATCATAAAATAAATGGATGTACTCTGTTTCGTATGTAAACCATCCTAGGTTCTTATAGGATTATTAAGCTTCTTATCATATATAGAAATTAGTTTGATCTCTTTGGGTACCATGTACACATATTATGCAAAATAATTCTTGTAATTGTACCCTCTGTCATCAGATATGGTTTTGTTCAAGGTAATATGCGCTGTCGTTTTGGACCCTCGGATTTCTTTAGTTGATTATTGCAGAAACATGTTTTTTGTTAATATGTAGTTTATAATTCTCCACGAAATCCATATATATTCTCCAACCAGGCTATGATTTTGCTCAAACATTTTTCTCCTGAATTCATTAGAAGAATTAAGCTGTGCAGGAAATGCAGCTTGGTGGCACCCTTGATTGTTAGGTACCAAGTAGCAACTTTTGCTTTCTCTAGGGTACCCCTAGGCATGCTAGGGCATTCCGATTAAGACGTGAACCTAAAGAAACCAAGGAAGTTGAAGGAGCATTGATTGTTTGTGAACCCCCAAAGTGTAAAGAGCATGAATCATTCTTATACTTAACTTTTCAGTTGGAATAATACATGTTTGTCAGCCAAACAAGCATCTTCCCAAATGAAGTAGCTAATTAGTGATTTGTGGCCTAACAAATGTCTAATTTTTCTTTTTTCCATTTTGTTTCATTTATTAATTTGGACCTTGGCATTTTATAATTTCATTTTTCCTTGATCGGGTGGGTTTTGTTTGACGATAATATAATGAGAGATAAGATTAGCTTAGAGATTTGTCCAAAAAAAGATTAGCTTACGATAAGACTGATTAGCATTTTGATTAAAGGATTCTACTTAATATGAATAGTTTATATAAAATTGAAACGATGTGGCCCAATCAAGGACTCGGTTGACATTTAAGTGAAAAAATATTTGAGTTTGGCTGTCACACTGCCGCTTAGTGTTATACATCCATAATTTCAGTCCAATAAAAAAAAATTATCATTACCTACACAAATTAACATGTCTTGTTTGTGAACAATGAGTGCAAAAGTGCAACTTAGGCACATAGCTCATAATAATAATTCTTCACAACCACCATTGTTCAATTTGAATGGATAAGGATGACCATATTTGTATACGCCAGCTTAACCTAACCTTGAGACCCATCATAAATTATGTTAGTGCTTTATATGTCAATAATGCATAGTCATTGTGTCGTTGGAGGTGGCAACCGAGTCGTGTCATGTTGCCCTCATTTTCAAATTAAAATCTATCATTTATATACCTATCATAAAATAAAATTCACTTTATCCTAATATAGCAAAATCATAAATAACAAACCTATAATTTTATAAAGATTCATATTAAAAAATAATAACTTTTTTTTTTTAACGCCAAAGTTAGAAATGAAAGAAGAGAAAACTCTCACACACAGTAAATATGGGAGTTTGAATCCAAGACCACTTAGGAGCATGCTAATCCAAATAACACTCAATTGGTCACTTTCTTTGCTTAATACCTAGTTAAACTTTCAATCATGTCAAAATTAAATTATTATAATTTAATAGTAATCCCGACTTATTTATTTATTTATTTTATATACAAGTGATATTAGGGAAGGGACAATCAAACACAAGACTTCTGGTGTACGAGTAAACACTCTTAACGACTTGAACTATAAATCCCTTAATCCGACCTTTTATTATCCATGATAGTGAGTCGTGTTCGTAATAAAAATCGAATCAAATCGTGTTGAAAATTGCAAAACCCTTTTTTAGACTCGAGCTTTTGATAAATGATTCAAAGGCTCAAAGCGTTTTTGGGCCTCTTATGTTGTATGAAGACCAAGATCAAGAGGCCCGCGTCCCTGTAATTCTGTAAAAAGAAGCAAACAAAACCACAACGAACGGTGTTGATAAATGATAAGCATAAAGCCAAAACCTTCTTCATTCCATCTCTCTCCATCGTCAGATCTCCTCTCCGAGCGCGCCAAATACAAACACACCATTTCTCTCTCTCTCTCTCTCTCTCTCTCTCTCTCCATCCCTCTATACATATACCTACAGGTACGAAAGGGCCACCTCCCTCTCTCCCTCTCTCCCTCTCTCTCCTTCGCTCTCTTTCTCGAAGCTTGCTCAATAATGGCAAACCTAATGGGCCGACCTAGGGCTCCAATTTCAATTCCGATGAAAAAACTATTTTATTTCTATTATACGAGCAAAAGAATGAAGGTGAATTGTTTGATGAAATGCAGTGATTGATTGTGATAATGGCGGAGGCACCGACGAGCCCGGCAGGCGGGAGCCATGAAAGCGGCGGCGAGCAGAGTCCTCAGGGAGGCGGCGGCGGCGGCAGCGGCGTGCGCGAGCAGGACAGGTATCTGCCCATCGCCAACATCAGTCGCATCATGAAGAAGGCTTTGCCCCAAAACGGCAAGATCGCCAAGGACGCCAAGGACACCGTCCAGGAATGCGTCTCCGAATTCATCAGCTTCGTCACCAGCGAGTATTTTTTTTTCACCTCCTTCTCTTTCTCCATTGATTTTGTTAAATCGCACCGCCTTTGTGTTCATTTTTTTGGGGGTTTTGGGTTTTTAGGGCCAGCGACAAGTGCCAAAAGGAGAAGCGTAAGACCATCAACGGTGATGATTTGTTGTGGGCGATGGCCACGTTAGGGTTTGAGGACTATATTGAGCCCCTCAGGATTTACTTGGCTAGGTACAGGGAGGTAATTATTGTTCAACTTTTGCCTTTTATTCTTTCTGTTGTAGTGTTCATGTTGAATTTAGATGTTAATTTTTGGCTGTAGCATTTATTTGGGTTCTATTGTAGATTTTATAATGGAGGAGCCTCAATTGAATGAGGTTTTTTCCGTCTTGCTTTCAATTCATGCAATGGGTTTACTCCTTATCAGTTCAATCTAACAATTCTCTTTCTTTTTGTTTGTTTTGGCCCTTGGTTTGATTTATGGGATCATTGCATTGTCACAGTTGGAGGTAACTAAACGTTCTTTAGTTCTGTTTAATATCTTTTTTATATTTGATTGAACTAAATTTGAATTGTTTAGTCTATTCGTTCATATCTCTTCGGGAGGGTTGGAAATAACTTTCTTGCCAAACTTTGAACAGGGTGATGCAAAGGGATCTGCTAGGGGTGGAGATGGATCTTCTAAAGGGAATGCTGTTGGAGTCATGCCTGGCCCAAGTTCACAGGTCTGATTGGCTTTAGAGTTGTTGTTTTTATTAAAATTCCATTAAAATAGCTTAAACTTTGGATTATGACCTGACCCCATTCTCGTTTATTGCTGGTGGTGAATGAATACAGCAGTTTGTTCATCAGGGATCATTGAACTACGTCAATCCTCAAGTAACTCTCTCTTTCTCTCACTCTCTCTATCTACGTACATATATATATATATATATATATATATATATATATATATATATATATATATATATGTGTACGTATGCATGTATGTATGTATGCAGAAAAGAATGCAATCCCAACCAACAAGATTGCACAATGGGCCTATTTACCCTATGTTGCTTTAAGATGGCATGATTTATTTGACATTTTAGTGCTCATGGGAAACGTTATAAATAATTATTGAGCATTTGATGTATTCTTAGAATTTGGTAAAAAATTTACTGGATAAAGCACTGGTTTTATAGAAGTCCTTCCAATACGCGTAGTCCATTTAAGCCACCAAACTGCTCTTATGCCAGATACAATACAGAATTACATGTTTTTTTTTTGTCTCTAGGTGAAGACGTAGTAATTCTAGGAAACATGAATTTGAGTAAAGTTGTATATAGCAAAACTTCAGTATATGTACAGTAAATCATTTGATTGATAGTGACTCAGAGAAATCTAATTTTCCCTCAAGAGGAAAGAAAAATAAATTAGAATGTGCAGCTGATTTTAGAGTTCATACCTCCAACAAATCTCCCCCTTCCTATGAAAATGTAATACTAACAATTTAAAACTCTAAAGCAAGACTAGAGACTGTCCATCACTTATGCAATGCTATATAGATATAGCCTAAAGTTTTTTAGTAACTATATACATGAACTAATCTTTTAATTCTTGTATGCTTGGGAAGGATTTGATGCTTGCAATGCCAAACTGCCTTTTATTTTTGTCTTGTCCGCGAAGGTTATTGGTAGGACTTAGATTATCCAATGAGACAATCTGAAGTTAAGAAGAGATAGCTTAGGCTTTACTATCTATAGGCTGGTGGTAGTTGTCAACATGTCAATGTAAATTCTAAGGCAGTTTGCAGTTGTTGTCTGTTTGAGTTTTGGGAAAAGATAGTTTAGATTTTCCCCGGCTATAAGCTCTGGATTTCTTGAAGATGCTAATAAGATGCAGCATTTAGTCATCTCAAACCGACTTTTCTGACACATTATGGACTGATTTAAAATAGTCTTCTAATAGACACATGTCATATATAAATTTCTTAGTTCTTACTAATATTCTGTCTATTACAGTGGTAATGCCAATGCATATCAAGAACCTGTTTAAAGATTTTTTTGAAGCCATTTTATGAAATGTTACTTAAAAGTGTTCGGGTAGCACTATAATATGTGTTTCTTTAGAATGCTTATTGATGCACCGCATTGCTATGTGCTTTAGAAAAATGATCCATTCATCATTTATAATATCTAGTATTTGGTTAAAACATGACGTGACACTGACGTCTTTACATTTATTTTATTGCTTTTTATAAAGGATATGATTTCTTACTGCTTTATTTGGCTATTTTAGTTAAGAGAATGAATTCATTTTGCCTTATTTTTTTTCTTCTCAATTGTAGGAGGAATATTATGTGCCTTTGAACAATATGGGAAATGGAAATTGATGCTTTTGTTTATGATATGAGGAAGAAGAGAGGACATGTGTTCCACAATATCTTGCAATGCAGGCACATCATGTGGTTGTTGATTCCGTGCGAAGCAACAACTGGAAGTTTTAATTTGTCATATATCAATTTTTAAGAACTCGATGGTGGTAAAGTTGTTAAGTTTCCAATACTGATAGTTATCATTTATGTGAATCTGAGTTAAATCAAAGAACCAAGTGTTTCTGGGGTTTCTGTTTTTGGTTGGGTTAGGAGAGTTTTGTATTTCGCAGATGCTCTCATTAGCTGGAGTTGTTTGTAAATTTTGCTTTGGCTCTATGTCTAGTTTAGTTGCCTGACCGTGTGAAGAAATACTGTTTGATAAGATTGGATGCTTTTCAAGAATCCCTGTGAAAGAAAAAGTTGAAATATATGAAGATTTTCATATGAAAAGTTTGGTTATCCATCGTATGATGTATAGTAAATTTCCTTGGCATGGATTTTTGGCTGCTAATCCTTTCTTGTTCTTAGCATGCATGAATAATTAGCTGCTAGTGTTCCAAGGACATATGGGTTGTAAAGAATTTGGTTCCGCTAGAAAGAAACACTGAAACCACGTTTGGTGACATGGATTGTGTTTTAGACTCCAACTCCAATACACTTTAAGCCGAGCCACCAAACGAGGCCTGTATTCTAAGACATGCGGGGCATGACTCACGCTAAAAAACAAAACACCTAGCTCCACAACGTGTCCATGTACTCTTTATCTTGTTCACAGGCCACGTGCCAGCACGTGATGAATGTCACCAAAGGTTTGGATTTTTGAAGGGTAGTTGTCACGTTGCATGCACGTGAGCTATGATAATAATAGATTGAGAGAGAGAGAGAGAGAGAGAGAGAGACGCATCATAATCATATTGATCTGGTCTCTTTTTCTGTCTGAAACAAATTGAGTCTGAAATTTGGTTTGCAAAGGCGAAAATCAAAACAAGAAAACGCCGCATGAACATGAAGTAGCTGCTATAAAATAATCTCATCCCACTCCTCCCCCACGACGTGACCATCATTTCTTGCCTGCACGAGGCTTTGCCAACTCAACCCCTTCTCATACTCTCCACCACCATCAATTTTGGACCAAGTTGTCTCTTCCCTATTGGATAACAACTTAATGCACCTGGCTATTTCTGATTCCCCCCTTCTTCTTTTTTTCCTACTTATAATATCTATCTCGTCAAATAGTCTGGTATGCTATGTTATGCCAGTAAATTATGAATCTAACTCGTTGTTTACTTGCATTTAATCCTAATTTATAATCTAAGCGCTCAACATTGTTATATGTAATACATATATCACAAGAGAATATTCTCCGTGATTTGCATGTGGTTGTAAGGATTCAGGCTCGATTTAAGTAAAATATACATGGAACCTTCAAAATTTGTATGGACCCCTCTTTTCAATCATGTGTGTGTGCGGCAACTTTTGAATATCTGCATGCCAGCACTCATCCTGTTATGTGTGTAAATGCTCATTTTCCTTGTAAATGAACAAAGCTTTTTATTGCTGTACTTGTCACACAAACATAGTAATTCCATTTCCTTCTCCAATTATATAATGCAAATGTACATGAGAATTCTTGGATGTAGACATGGAAATATTCTTTTGGTATGGTGGAGAGAAATCAAGGCGATGTAGGATTCTATACAGTATATGTTATTTGTCCAATGAATTAACGCATAACAACTGGTCAAACAAAACAACATTACTCGTTAGTATGTTACGTAACGAAAGGAATATCAAGTTATGGGAAGAAAATATCAGTGTTTGGTCATTGTTCATGAAGAGAAAATTCTCATGGAATGTGATTCCAATTTCCATCTAGCTATTATCACCAAAACAAATACATACACAAATAAGATTCCCAAATGTAACATCATCATGTTCATAGAATCATATTGATAAGAGATAGAGGCATCTGTCCACCTAGGCCAACTCACACCCTCACGAGGTCCAGCTCACATCAGTAGCACCCCTTGTTGATGCCTCTCTTTATTTTTATTTTTTTTCTTTTTTTCTTATTTAATTTGTGACAGACCAGTACAGTACACCTTCTCAAATCTCACCTTACCATACCCACTACCCCAAAGTCCCAGTCTCCCAGACCCTTTTGTTGGTCAAGGTCAAAACCCATGTTTTTCAATTACGAAAATACCCCGTTTGGTATACAGCTGGCCACGTTATAATCCACAGAGAAAGAGAGAAAGGGTTGGGGTGGTTTTGGGAGATTCAGCACATCTGGCGGTTCCTTCTTCCCTCACGTGGCCCAAAGTGCTTTGCCAAGAGAAGAGATGACAGAGCCACCCCAACGCCATGCTCTTTATATTCTCATGCCCTCACTCACTCGCTCAACCTCTCCTCTTGTATTCTACTCACATTTTCGTACCTACATATTTCGTCCATACATACATTTGAAGACGCACAAACCTACACAACATATACAACTTAACTACTAATTGTATGATTAGATGTGGGTTAGGTCACTTCATAAGTTAGTGTATCCGTTTTTCCTACGTCATTGACATGTTTACTTAACATTAATGGATATAGCAAATAACCTACCAGTGTAGTAGTTTGGAGTAAATGCTCGCCCATGAAAGGTTATGATGTTCCAATCCTAGCATCCATATAATGTGTGTGAGTTTAGTATGTTATCACCTCTAAAAACAATACAATTGATATATAAAGGAAGTGAATGATTTCAAGTCTTGACTTCCCCATGTTTAATTAACGCACAAGGAATGAAAAAACATGTCCCACTTTAAAATCCGGAATCATATACTCTCGAAATAAAAAAATTATATCAACTAAAGAGGGACAGTTGATCTAATTCTCATTCATGTTCTCCTTTATTGCTTCCAAAAATAATCTTATAACTTTACACTTCTTATTCATATGCTAATTTTATATGGTTATTAAAGAACTTATCCATATCAATTTCTTATTTACCCATGCTTGTTAAGTAAATATGTCAAAGTTCGATCTCCCCACTCTACACTAGAGTAAATACTAATTCATAAGTCAGGATTTTGAGTTTTGTCTTTATCTTTTCCTTAGTTCATCAAACACTTCTGATTACACGACTACTTTTTCCCAATTTCCTTCACATTAACTTGTGAAGAAGACATGTTATCACATCAAAGTGCATGATTAGTCTCTATAATGTCCTATTCTCTCTCTCTCTCTCTCTCTCTCTCTCTCTCTCTCTCTCTCTTTTCTGATGATTGGGGCTTTGGAGGGAGACAAGCAGCTGTATCACAATGAAAAACAAAGCTCTTGTTTCGCCGGATGAAGTGTTTTTGATGGCATTTTGGTCCCATTTGCCTAATTGGCTCTTTATAACAAGAAAAATGTGAAGTCTCCTTCATTCACGCCTATAATTTTTCTTCTCGCCCATTTTTCCAATGGAATCTCTGGAAGCCAATCCTTGTGATCGCACATAGACAGCAAAGAGAGTTGTGAGAAAGAATACGTGCGCCCTATCATCTTTGATTCCCACTTAAAAGGAAACTATACAAATAATATTGGGTAAATTAATTTACCGACTTTTAAAGTTTGATACAACAAATTTTTTTCGTCTCAGTCACATACACAAAGTTAATTTTTTTACCATTTTCATACATGTAACATGTATTTAATCTTTATGTTAACTGTTGACGTGGCAACAAATGTGCCACGTAAACTCACTCATATGATGCCATGTGGTCCACATATATTATTAAATAAATAAATAAATAAAAATTACCCAATAATATTCTTGTGTTTTTACAACACAAAAAAACAAAAAAAAGCAAGTGTTTCAATCCAAATAATTCTAACGATAAAGTTCAGATGAGAAATTCTAATATATTGCGTGTGTGTTTTGTTTTCATCGGCTAACTAACATGAGAAATGTAAGTAAAATCTAAAATGAGAGATGCATAGACCCATTACGGGGAAGTTTCTCCATTACGTGAAGATGGGAAGCAAAATATATTTTCTATACAAATACTTAAAGAACACCAATTGGAATTAAAATCTTTGACAAACTGTTGGAATAATTAGGTTTTGCTCTTATCAGTTGTCAGAATTAGAATATTTATGTTAGTGCTACTCTTACTGATCTCACTTAAAAACTGAGTTGTTGAAGCTGCCCCAGCTACCAAAATTAAGGAAATTTAACAAAAACAGATTCATTCTAATACATTATTTATTTCCCCTAATTTTAATGCGAATATTAGAAAGCCCGTGACCAAGTGTTTTCTCACTTGCTTCAGTTGAGCTGCAGATTGGCAATGCCTGCATTTGATTGACCATCAGTTAACTGCAAGAGGTGGGGTCCACAACAGACCCCTCACCACGAAAAGAATTTACCTATAACGGGGATAACACTGTTTTGCAATTCCCCAGTTAATAATATAATGACGCGTGAAAAAATTATCCTATATGTCATTGCGTTATTGGCCGGGAATATTGATGCTGATGAACATCCGACGTTTCTGACTTTGACCGTTTCGTTGCTTACAAAAGTTTTCACCACATGATCGTCATATGCATCTAGACAGACTACTGCATGCAACCACACAGCAAATAGTATCTTTTTCTCTCCAACACCACCATATGGCTTTGGTACATTTCTTAATTTTATATGTTTCTATAATGCCACGTCATACACACATTCCTAATGATAATTACTTCATGTTTTAGGAGAAAAAAGACAAACTAAACGAAGCTAACAACCAAGTCCAATTGGATTAAGGACAATGGCATCAAACAAATCAATTTGCTTGTTCTATCTATAAAGAGGCATTATAGCTACAAACAGTTGCGCAAGTGATGGGATTATTTGATTTTTCGATGGCATTGGCATGGCAATTCGAGCCTGGGTGGGAGGTACAGGTTGCATACGGGTGGAGGTGATTATGGGCTCAAGAAAACTACACAGATATGCATGTCGTTTTTCTATCCTGTGTGCTGCGTGAAGGCCTTTGGCCGTATCGTATTCGTCGACGACGTCTTTCTAGGACTGCACGTCATGTACGTTCGTTTTCGTTAAAAATACGTGGGACCCATCATGTAACGTACGGCGTTTAGCTGTCTTTCTGATAACTGTTGTTCCAATTTCTAGAGTGTTCCTACGCGTCTACTAGATAGGTGGGCCCACGCGCTAGTAACTAGTAAATGTTTTACCATATATATTTATAAGAAAAAGGGAAGTTGAGAAAGTGAATATTACTGCAATAAAAGATATTCTACCCCCTTGTCTCTTGGTTCATGCCCGAGTCAATGTATTGTCAACCTTATTAGCAAGGTAAAATTAATGTGCAATGTTGATTTTGTGGCATACAATTTGAGATTTAGTTTTTACCAAAATAATGGAAGAGCCAATTAGTCAAAATACAACTTTGGGAAACACAATTTTACCATATCAAATGACTATCCAAGGTGATTTGAGCTGTATAATTGAAGAAATACTTAGCTGTACTACCGTTACACACGTTTTTTTGTCGTATCTTTCTCTCTTCACGTGATTTGTAACAAAAAATAGAGTGATAAACTCAACAGATATACACAAAGAAACTCCTAGTTATTAACGCCAACACTCTGTCACTCAGGCCAATCAAATAGTACAAAAATTTACCATATATTCTCTTATCGAGTACAAAATCTTAAGATAAAATGGAATGCTCTTAATGTTATTGTACACATATAAAAGTTCAAAATATTTATATTTATAGCTCGTTTCTCACTCACCCTCAGTAAAAATAGTGATTCACTTGCTCTAACACACAAGAGTATTACATGAAATACCCACCCACACAATCCACCAAAGAGAGATGAGTTTTTATGGCTCATGAGTGTGTGCTCAGTCAGGCCTCAGCAAAGTCTATCTGTCTTTGCCTCTCTGTTTTTCTCCAAATATTTTATTATTGCCACCCCACCCCCTACAATCCTTCCACTCCTTCCCCCTTATATACCCTCCCTCTCCTCTCTCCCCCAAAAAGCCCCTCTCTCTCTCTCTCTCTCTCAAGCTTAAGTTTTTTCTTCTTCTTCATAAACTCAAACACATTAAGCACACAAGATTAAGCTTGTTGAGCTTAATTAGGGTTTTGTTAATACCAGAAGAAGGAAGATTTGGTTGATATTATTGGGTGGTTTTTCTGGGGCAAACAATTGAAATGACAATGAGCAACAACGTTATTAATGGGCAGTTTGGAGACACCACGCTGACCAAAGTGTTCGTTGGAGGGCTGGCTTGGGAGACTCCCAAGGAGGCCTTGAGAGAGCACTTTGACAAGTACGGTGAGATCTTGGAGGCCGTCATCATCTCTGATAAGCTCACCGGCAGATCCAAGGGCTACGGTTTCGTAAGTCTTTCCTTATTGTTTTTGCAACTTTTATATTTGGCTGCTGGTAGTGATGTTTTGAGTCCTGGTTTTTATTTGCTGTTTGTTAATGTACATTGTAGGTCACATTCAAGGAGGCTGAGGCTGCTAAGAAGGCTTGCGAGGAGGCGACGCCCGTCATCAACGGCCGCCGTGCCAACTGCAATCTGGCTTCCCTCGGGGCTCGCCGCCCCAGGTCGGCTTCAACCACCACCCCTCCTCCTCCTCAACGAGGTATATATTTACGATATATAAAGATTGTTTGGTATCGGATATCAATTTACAATATATAAACCATCCAAACACTGTCGTGCTACATACATTGCACTTTGTACATTGTAAATTGCGACAAATTTAGGATTAAATGTCTAACATTGCATCCAAATGATGATATATATATATATATATATGAAGGATCAAACGGTGGCGGAGCAAGATCCATGTCACCTGCACCTGCAAATCACGTGCAGTGGTACTACCCAGCACCGGCAGGTACTCCAGCTACCCCATTCCATCACCAGCATCACCAGCCTGTTCCATTCTATGGGTACGTCTATTTTAATCACAATTTTTTCCCTTTTATTTCTGCTAGGTATATATATATATATATATATATATATATAATATAATCATGTAAATATTTTTTCTTGTTTTCAGGTACTCCCCAACCTACATTGCTGCTGATATGAGTTACAATCACGTAAGTAACCTAGTTTTCGTGTTGAATTTTAGTGTTGTCAGCTGTTGATGCATCGTGATATTTGTCTGATTTGATATTTATTCTTTCTGATACACAGAAGCTAGGCTACACAGGTGGAGCCTACATGAATGGGCATTACTCTCCTCAAGTGTACCCAGGCCAGCCTATAGTGGGGCCAAACACATTGATGCCAATGTACCCTCTTTACCACTACCACCACCAATCACAGACAATGGGCTTACCTGCTCACATGTTTCCGCCAACCACAGCAGGAAACGTGGCAGCAGTCCCAACCATCATGTCCAAACCAGCGTCAATTGCTCCCAACACAGGTAGACATAGACGCAACACTGATTTTTTATGGTCTACTTGTTCACATGCTAACATATGCTCTACCTAGTCAATGTCCCAAAATGGGAACATGGTAAAAAAAAAAAATCATTCTGTCACGTGAGGTTATGATTTTGCCAACTCTCATTTTCGCAGAACCCACGTGACTTGAACATTGTACTTGAACATTTGTTCAGAAAATTAAATTTAAAAAAAAAATGTAATTGTTTAAATACTCTTTTCACATTATGTTCAAAATTAAGCAAATGTATATTAAGGTTAAGAAAGTAAGTTCGTCTTCTTGTATCCAAGTTTGAGTCTCTCTCTTTGCGTATTAGATTAATTTAGAATACTTTAAACCATCGCGTGTATAAAAAAATTATATTCGAAATCATTGAAATTGATATCAAAATGGCAAAAGACAAGTAAGGCATATGTAATTTGCCTATGAGGTTTCTTTTCCCTCTTTGTGTTGTTTTTTTCTGAATTAATCCGAGTATATATGGTAAGATTCCTTGTAAAGTTGTAGGAGTTGAAGGCAAATGAATTTGGTTTGATTTATTTATATAAATGTAAACTGATACTAGAAAAAACAGTGTGCTTGGCTGTGGAATAGCAGGGACAGTTGGCACAGAGGAAGAGAGCTTTAAAAAAGCTGGCTAAAAAGAGGCTGCACTTATTTAATTAGTTGGCAATAACAAAGGGGAAACGTGGTGGCTGCACAGAGCAACATTATTATCTGATCTCTTGTGCCTCTTCTCTCCTATTTTTTTTTCTTTTAATTTACTTCTTTAATTTAATTCATATTCTTAGGTGTTTGATAAGATTCTTTTATTCTCTTCTCTCTCTCTCTCTCTCTCTAACACCCATCTCAGCTTGAGCTGTGAACCATTATTCAAGAAAAGGAAGAAAAAAAAACAATGTAACAGAAGAAGTCATTGTATCATGCTGCATGTTCTCAATTGCCCACTTCTTTTGGTTGCTTTTCATGGCTTCTTTCTACTTTTCTCTGCACAAAGCCTGACTCTCTCTTTCACACATATTTTTGTTTTGGGCTGGATTGTTTTTTGTGGGAAGAATTCAACCCACTTCACCAAATCGAAACTGGTTAAGAGCATTTATCCATGAACCTGAGGTCTTACGTTCGACGCTTTCCTTCCTCACCATCCCTTAAACCAAAATTGTTGCCCTTGATGACATTTATTATTAAGTAGAAATGAGAAATAAAAGTCATCCTCAACATATTGAATATAATGACAGAAGAGCAATTTCCATCAAACAACTTGCCCATGTGCTTCGAAGAAAGATTCAGGAATTTGGCCACTGGTTGTGATTCAACCAAATAAAGTCTATAAAGATACCTTCTTGTCTCAAGGAATTTGATTGTCTTCATACGTACGCAAACACGGGCTGTTGGGCCTTCCAGCTCTTCCATTTCTTTCATCAACAATCACAAGGCATGTACGCAACCATAGAATCTTCAACTGATGTTTTGTTCTTGTGTGCAAAATTGCGTAGTTTCGAAGTTCATGGTTAAGTGGTCTAGGATTCAATAGGGTATTAAAAAGTGGTTCTAAAATTACGTAACTTCGGACACACACACCATTAGAAATTCCATGTGCAACACATCCGTCTTCTGTCAATGGACTAGTTTTGTATCGATAACATGTCGCTACATTTATTATTAAGAAAAATTTAGTTATACTCAATAAAAGGTAAAATATTAAGGATATAATTAATGGGCTAGTTTTGTTTTAGACTTAGTCAATTGTATTTGAATTTTTCTCAGGTTAAGGTCAATGGTGATTACCATGTGCTTTTGGGTATGTTTAATTTGAATTTGAACTGACGTTTATGATTTTTTAAGTTAATGAAAATTATGTTTAATTACTTGGTTTCATTGCTGTTTGATATGAAAAGTCTTTGGGATTATTCTCATATGTAATTCTTGAGGAACTTAAACCAAAGAGGTTCTAGTTGCAGTTGGCTTGAGTATTGCATGCTCCAAATTAAATAGAGTTATCTTTGTTTAGATGCATGGTACTTGGTGGTGAGTTTTTATAGTTTTTTTTTTCTATTGATGGCGTAGCACTAATGTGGCGATACCTTGGCCTATGAAATATGACTTATGTCATTATCTCTCGGCCTTCTTCTTGAAAGTAGGGTTTGATTTGCAAGGTTTGGGCCTTTGGATTGCTCTTCTTCCTGATCTGATTTTTTAGACAGGCGTTCGTATTGCAGTTTCCATTTAAAATTATAATTGGTTTAATTGTTTTCTCATTGTATATTAGTGTGATTTTTGAAGTTAATGGAAATTATACAATTGTGTCATCAATGGATTTTTTTGACTTTGCTTATTTGATTGTTTTCATGATGACTTTTCTTTTTGGTTTTGTTTTTAGTTATTGTGGTTCCAACTTAATCAGAAATTGCAACGCAGTTTCTGATTGTTTAAGTTGGATTTATTAAGGCCCAATGATGATTGGATTTTAGAAAGAAGTCTATATGATTTTGAAGCTAAATATTCTTTTGACTTAGTTTTAGTACTTTGATCATAGTGTTTGCCTTTTTGTTGCTTTACAATTTTGTTTGAGTTATTCACAAAAACTGCTTTGCAGTTTCTGTTTAGTGCTGTTTTGTTTTGTTTATTTTGTTATTGTTCTGCTTATGCTTTTATTAGATTGTAGATTGATCATTGTTATTAAAATACACAATGCAATGCAATTTATATTTCTATAGAATCGGTTTTTGTTTTGTTTTTTTTTGCAGCATATATTATCATTTAGTATTGGATTAAAATTTTTGTATGTATTATTAATTTAATAATGAATTAGAATTTTTGTTGTTTGTTCTTATTTTGATCTTGGGTTATTTGAGTATTTATAGTTTAATTTTATTTATATTTTCATAGCAATGGATGTTGCTATGCAATCACAAATTTATATGGGGTTCTTCAATTTGACGAATTGTTGGTATCCGAGAAATCATACTTTTGAATGCACCTTGTATTAAGGGCGTAAATAGTCCAAGGTTCCCAAATAATGGAAAACAAAAAATTTAATTTAGAACCCCATTGAATCAAACCCACGAACTTAGTTCTTGGAAATATCATTTTGTTTATTCACCTCATGTGCGGTATTTTATGTAAGGTATAGCTGACACCATGGTGTATATACAAAGATAAGGTTTTTTGCTTTGTGATGAACATAATATTCTAGGTGAAGCACTCAAGCGTTTCTTTTCAATCCTTCTGCGTGTAGACATTCAATATCAACGGTATCAACAAAACAATGCATTTTAATTTATTTAGTATCCCTATCTCAAAAACAAACATAAATTGTATTATGATATGCACACATATCCTTAATTTTTCAAAAGAAAATCCATATACAGTTCATTAATATTATAGATTAATTTTTGTCATTAATTTGTATGTTCAAAAGCATAAAAAAAACCATGTATAGCAGAAAACCTTAATTTGTCCCAATGTGCATGGATAACTCATGTGGTTACCTATTAAAGAAAAAAAAATCAATCAATAGGCCTTTTGGTAAGTGACAATTAAACGACTCGTCGTAAATTTACTTTTGACCAGATTTAGACAACAAAAGAAATATTTATTTAGTAACCGTTACAAATTAAAGCCGTCTCTATTTCTGCAAATGAAGAATGGTCATCACATTTCACAAACAAGTGTACCCATTCACTCCCAAACGCCACCAATGTTCCTTCCTATAAATTAAAACCCCACTCTCCACCCAACATAATCCCATCAAAACCTTTATCACAATCGTACTCATTTCCATAGCACCACCAACAACAATGGATGCCTCATCTTCCTCCACTTTCTTTACCTCCTCTAGCATAACCCAAACCCTCGTCTCAATCTCCCAAGAAGAGTTCGTCATTTTTCACAACATTGACTACAAGCTCTTCTCTTGCCTCGTCTTTGCCCTGGGCAGTGACCCAGCTGAGTCTGCCTAGGTCATGGCCCTGTGGATGTGGCTCGAACACTCGGCCAAGGAGTATAACTTTGTGCACCAATTATGAGTCACTTTACCCGACACCCTTCTCAATGGCACTGCGAATGAGTCCGTCATGGCCTTGAACTGCATTCAACAAGACGAATTCCATGTCGACACCACTAATCGTAACCAAGACATTCCCCTACTCAATGCCCTAACCAAAACTGGTGCCACCCTTTAATTCTTCCACCAAAACCGCCTTGGCATCATTTGGGGCATCACCAAGTTGTTCAACGAGGTTTGCATGAGAGCCTTTAACGACTTGTTTCCTAAACCACAACCAAACTCGGCTGAACAAATGATGTTGAATGCCGGCATGTTTCGTCGTTATAATACATCATTTCACAATGCTACCTTTGCCGCGTATAACATGGTCAGCGCATCAAACATGGGACCTTTTACAAATTGAAGAATGTATGGTGGGGATGTGAATAATAATCCAACATCTTTGTGGCCTTACAAGCATATTCATCTCCTGGCTAGGGCTGCGACAATGTGGGATTCTGCCCTAGACTACCTGCGTGGTGTTTTTGATCCCTATGATCTTCCTGCTCAGTGCCAGATTTTGAATGAGGAGATGGGGAATGTTTTGAGCCGTTTGAATCTAAATGATGATAAGCAAGAGGTAGAGGATGTGTCTGCTTATGGGAGGACTATTTTCTTGACATTTTCTAAGGATTATCCCATTTTTGAAGTTGATGTTAGAGAGTTCTTCTCTAGGTTTATATAACACATTTTTTTGTATGTTAATTCTTTTTATATAATTATAAATTAAAATTGTTTTTTGTTTTGTTTTGTGGATAGGAAATTTGGAGACTTTATTGTTGGTGTCATTATAAGCAAGAAGTGCTTGCTAAGAAGCAATCATTGTATGCTCATCTTGTGGTTCCTTTTACTTCCTCCATTCCAATTGTTCTTGAAGGGAAAAACAAGGCCAAATTCTTCATTAATGAAGGCATGTTTGGGCAAGGAAATACGTGCTTAAATCAAAATCACATGGAGAACCAAGTTCACTTGCAACTTCAATTTAAGTAATTGGTTTTTGGCTTTAAGAGTCTTTCATTCTGTAAAAATGAAGTTGAGTGAGTCTGAGAATTGTACGTACCCACAATTATATATTGTATCCTAGATGAATAAATTTTGTACCTCTCAAGCAATATTTTCAATTTGAAGCATTAAAAGTTATACATTTTGGTTTTGATACTTGAAAAACTTGGCACAAATTAAATAGTACACAAAATTCACCACTCCAATCACAGCCGACATCCAAAATACATTATCCAGACGCCCTTGATTTATATTATTTGGTAACCACCCCGTTGTCTGCTTTACCAAATGGGTGATTGCAGTGCTCAGATAAAACCCAATTCCAATCAGCAATGACATCATAGCCGTAGAAGTACTTTTCAGAGGTTTTGGAAATTCTTCATAGTACAATGCAACTTGTCCAGGGAACTGGAATGCCTCACCAATTCCCATAACCGACATTGGTGCCACGAGCCATAGGGCTGACATGGGCACCACTGTCCCGGGCTGATTTGTGAGGTTATGTGCTCTTACCACTCCTAATCGTCTCCTTTCTAGTAGAGCTGACCCGACCAATCCAACAATGTTGATCACATGACCAATCCCTACTCGTTGGAGGGGTCTTAACTTGTGTAGTATGAAGCGATCAACTATGAAAATGGATATGGCTGTGGCTAAGAGGTTGAAAACTGGGAATGAACCAGCAGGGATTGTGAAGTGTGGGCCAAGGTGCCTGTCCATAGATAGGGCTTGGAGTACAACGAGGCTACCAGAAATAGCTATTGTAATGCTTAAAAAGATGCCAGTAGACCACAGTGGCATGATTTTGATTAGGGTTTTAAGGTCTTCCACTTCTTTGACAGTGCACAACTTCCATGATTTTGTATATGAGCCATCAAATTGCTTGTCTTTGTCGATTTTCAATGCTGCACGATTCAAGAATCTGCATAAAAATGCTGCACTCGAATTATGGGTGAATGATGCAACTTCTTGTATTACATAGAGGGAAGAGTAGTAATGCATACTATTGTGATGTACGTAACCAAGCAAACAATATTCCGTGTACTATTGATCCCAACAATAGATTTTTAAATGCAAGTGATTTTTAAACAAGATGCAATAACGTATCTCAAAATGATATTGTTTAATTTGTGAACCATACTGTTTTAAAAGAACGATAGTTAAACTATACATTTATTGATGATTGACGCTGGTATTTTTCATTTACATAAAATACAAACATTTGAAATTAATTTTTGTCCATGTGAAGCACTGGATATGCATTTTTCTTTTGAAGGTAAGTACAATTATTTGATATTAATTTTTTTCCAATAGCAAATCTAAACCATTAAATTTAGTCAAAGGGAGAAAAGTCAAAATTACATATAAACCTTACATACCAAAAAATAAAAGAAAATTTTAGTTGTACTCAATAAATGGTAAAATATTAAGGATATAGCCAAGGTTCTCAATGATGGAAAACAAAAAATTTAGTTTAAAACCCCACTGAATCAAATTCACGAACTTAGTTCTTGGAAATATCATTTTTGTTTATTCACCTTATGCGCAGTATTTTATGTAAGGTATAGCTAACACCACGGTGTATATACAAATAGAAGGTTGTTTGCTTTGTGGTGAACATAATATTCTAAGTGAAGAACTGAAGTGTTTCTTTTCAATCCTTCTGCGTGTAGAAATTTGCTGTTGTTTTTTACATTGGTGGACAGCTGGAGTAGTTATGGTTTTTGACTTTAAATGAAATGTTAAGATTAATTATGATAATTAACTTGAGTGGCAATTTTTGTAATTTACTGGATTTGTTAGCTGTAATTTGGTAATTTGAGGTTCATTTACTGGTCATTGATTTGATACCTCAAGTAAATTAAGTAAAATCTCAATTAGTTTCCTATTGATTTCAAACCAAAGCTCCCTATTTAAACATGCATTAATAATATTTGTCTTCCAGTTACATATTTCATTTAAATGAGAAATTTTTTAAATTTCTTGTACCAATCAACTCATGTCATGACATGTATGAATGTGTACGTGGATGTAATTAGACTATATATATATGTGTGTGTGTGTGTGTGTGTGTTTGTGTAATTAGACTATATAATTATGATCATAAGCATACCTGTAAGCTTTAGTTGGGACTGTAGTGTCAGCAAAAACCTCATCTGCATAAAAGTAGTCTGAGTCTCTTGAAGTTGCCAATGATATCTTCATTTTCCAAATCGATGCAACCAAAACTCGTGCTATGCTCATGAAGGGGCTACCCATTGGTTTAACTAGCCTGTAAAATCGCTTCCCCAACAAAAACACTAGTATCCCAATAGCATTTGCAATGAAGCAAATCCCAAACCCTAATCCCCATCCCACGTTGTCCTCGACATAGATGATGGCGGTGGAGCTGATGAGATTGGCAACATACAAGGCCATGAAATACCAATTGAAGAAAACCCCTTGGTCCTTGGGGTTTTTAAATTGGTCAGCTCCCATGGTTGCAATTGTGAAGCTAGTTCCTCCAAGCCCTAGTGAAGCTAGGGCTAATGCTCCATAGAGGACTGAGTATTGAAAGTTTGATGGACCTTCACATGTGAGTGAGCCAGGTGGACATGATGAAGGCCTCAAGGAATGCATTGTAGCTATTAGGGTTAACATGGTCATACCCTGATGAAGGTTCAAGATGATGATCAATATATGATATTGACGTATCCTTTTATTATTTGTGCACTGTCTATTCTTTACTATCGTATTATTCTATAATCTCTCACGGTATATGTAGTTATGCAACTAAAAGATTTTCTTTTGCCACAACCATTCATATAAAGGTATAAAGTAACAAGGGAAATATATTCTTACCCTCCACAAAAAAGTGTCACTATTTAAGTAATTTGGTTCTTTCGATTCATCATGACAAAAAGTAAATAATATATATCATGAACTATGGTGACACTTAAGAAAAAAGCTTCTTCTTCTAGCACAAAATAAACTAAAAAATCGTTATGATGTATGATTAAGAAAAAAGCATCTCACAAACAAACGTGTGAAGAGAATAGTAATTCATGATTAGACAGACTAGTATTGGGAAATAATATAGAAACTTAATTATAAATTACCAGTAGAGAAAGGAAGGAAAAAATGACGACGACAGAGAACGATCCCAAGAAGGAATCGGCAATGAAGGCTCCGACAATGGGGAGGAGATTGTTGGTGCCAAAGATGATGTTAGTGATCTGTGTTGCGCTTATGCTCTTCACATTGAATTTTGTTATGAGAAATACTATCAAGTTGGAACCCCACCCGCCACCTGCTATCGACAGACACAACATACTTCCTGATAGTGTGCATCAATTCATCATCAAATTCATTAACCCATTCAAAACACATAATAATGAAATATGTTCTTTTGTCAAACTGTCTAACGAAATAAAAACAATAATCGAGTGAGAAATTAAGGGAGAGACTTGTAACGAAAGGGAAGGTTATCCTGTCTAACGAAATAAAAACAATAATCGAGTGAGAAATTAAGGGAGAGACCTGTAACGAAAGGGAAGGTTATCCAGCCTCCTCGTTTAGGATGATCCTCTCCATCTTCACTAAATGTTTCAACTTCTTCTACTTCTTTGGGTTTGGACTCCATTCTCTCTCTCTCTCTTCAAATGTTGCATATATGCTCTTCAAATGTTGCATATATAGAGTGTGGATTAATATTTTAGAATGTAATTTTGATTAATTAGTCCACCCACTTAGTATATAGTTGCCCCACTTAGTATAAAATTCACTTACGTACAAAAATTGTGGAACCCCACGTAGAGACATATATATACCGACTCCTTTCCACAAATTGTAGACATAGCACCTAAAGTTAGCCACAAAATGGGCAAAAAATGACATATATATAGCAGGATAATGTTATATTACCGATCACGTTTCTCTCACTCTGTTTGTTTATGCAAAAAAGGTAACGGTAGGTAAAGTCTAAACTAAACGCATATTCATAGTCATAGTGGTTTGGATTATAATAAGAAATGCATATATATAATGTATGTATGTACTAGTCCATCAATCTGACATCATTTGTGCACAAGCTACGCTATGTGAGGTTTATACGCTAACCCTGCTGCACACATTTGTTATTTTTCTTCCAAAAAGCCAATGATCCATGTTTTTAATTTGGCACATTTGCCTTGCGGCCTTATTTATTTGTTATTTTCATTATTATTATTTATAATGTTTTTAATTTGGCACATTTGCCTTGCGGCCTTATTTATTCGTTATTTTCATTATTATTATTTATAATATTTTATAGGTCGCATTGCACTAAAAGAAAAGAGAAACAACGAATCTAATTCTAGATTGTGGACTTGTCTGAAAGAGGAATGAGTCCCTATAGGTAAGGAGCCAAATATATTTCCATTTGTGATGCAGAATCTCTTTAGTTAACTGTTAATACCACTTTGCAAAACCCAAGGGAAGGTATCGTATAGCTCGGAAGTCCGAGTGTCGTATTCACAGAGAGCAGTGTAAAGAAAATAACAGAGATGAAAAAGAACAAGTGTGATTGAGAGGTAGATTTATGCAAGATTTGATTTAAAGAAAAATTAATTGATTAAAACACTAAGGCATTGAGGTTCCACTTTTAACATAAGCATGCAACTCTTAATAATTTGATCCACAAAATATTTTCTAATGTAGTTGTTCAAAATAATTAAAGCTCTTTTTAATTTTCTTTAGAAGTATTCTAAGCATAACTTGTACCATTGGCAACAAACTATCAAAAAATAATATTCATCAAAATTCTATTAATCTTTAGTAATTCTCTTCTCTTTTAAAAGCATGAAAGTTTTTACTACACAATGGGAAAAACATAATTGAACACATGAAATAGATTATCAAACATTCATCAATTAATTAAAAAGAAAACTACAAATTCTATTTGAACAAAAACTACAAATTCACATTAAAGATTAAGTTTGCATCAAACTAATAAAAATTACACACTCATATTAAAAGCTTTCTCTCTAGCCTTAGCTAGGGAGTTAGTTCCCCATAAAAACTAAAATAGAAATTTAGAACTATAAAGATGGAGGATGGAGAGAAAGCTCAAGAGTTGTGGAGCTTAGGAAAGTGGGAGTAGCTTTTGTTTCATCAATTCCATTCATTGTTTGAATATTTCCTCCACTTGCCGACAAGCCAATTGCCACTTTGCTAATTTTGTCTATTTTACTCTAGTGCGGCTGGCAGCATCTTCCTTTTCTTTTCTTCTTTTAGCATGGGTTGGCACCTCTTGTTTTATCCATCATTGCATTTGCTGCAAGATCTCTCCTCCCATGATGTGTATTCTGTGCATAGTCCAAGTTGATTAAGCCATCCTTTCCAAGTGTGGTAAAACGCAGCAGCCCAAAACGAATTCTCTAACCATGTTTGGGGTGGGAATGCTTGAGGTGTCAATATTGATCCAATGGGGCTCAAATTTGGATATGTTATAATAGACACCCATTGGATCAACTTTCATGAAGATTGTATTCTCATCTGAGCAGTATAAGAGTGCATTTTGGGGCTTGCAAGTTGACTGCCGAAAATGGACTGGAGTTGGGGCTTCATTTCTTTTCTGTCATTTGGCTGCTGCACAAGAAAGAGCTACCAATTTGAGAATTCAATTGAATTAGCCTTTATTTCAATGAAGTGCAATTGGATTTGTAAAATGCAATGTAACATTCTAATTGGTGCAAAATTATTTAAAACAAAGTACTAACAAATATATATTAGGGATAGAAATTGTAATAATTATGTGTTTATCATTAACAGAAGTGTGTCACTGGTTGTAGCAGTGTGTCCACTTTCTTGCATTCGAGTTTGAATTTGCTAATATTTTGTCAGTCTCCCAACTAAAATTCGCCCTCTTTGTCACAACATTTGACCGCAAGCTCTTTTCCCACCTCATATTCAGGGACAGACCCAAGATTTCAAAATGAAGTGGACTAGATTTTAGGTTCAGCTAAACTTTAGGGAGACTTATGGAATTGATCATAATATTATATCAATTTAATTTAAGGACATATCCTTTTTTTTTTTTTTTTTTAAAGAGTCCAATTTTACACCAACAATGCCAGCAACAATTGATTATATATGCTTAAAATTAACATTAGTTGACAATATTTAGTATATGTCTGTTATACTAACAATAACAAAAGAAAAACACTAGACTGGGCTATAGCCTAGTTTGTACACACTGCAGGTCCGTCCCTGCTCATATTCGCCCTGGGCTGTGACCCGGGCGAGTCTACCGAGGTCATGATCCTGTGGATGTGGCTCGAGCATGCGCCCAAGGAGTACAACTTTGTGCACAAAAATGTGACTCTCCGCCTTGAACTGCATTCAAAAGGAGGAATTCCATGTCGACACCACCAACCACAACTAGGACATTCCCCATTCCACGTTCTATATTAAAATTGGATTATTTTTTTTGGTGGACATGAAATTTGGGGACTTCATTGATGGTGTCTTTATGCAAGAAGTGCCTACTGAGGAGCAACCTCTGTACACCCGTCTAAGGTTCATTCTTCTTCTCCCATTCCAATTGTTCTTAGCGGAAAAAGCAAGGCCAATTTCCATCAATGGGAAACATGTTTGGGCAACGCAATATACGTGCGTAAATCAAAATCACCAACTTCAATTTAAGTAATTTATTTTGGCTTTAAGAGTATTATTCTTTGCTTTCTAATAATGAAGTGAATTAGTCTGAGAGAGTTTGTACCCACAGTGTTATAAGTTCCTAGATGATTAATAAATTTTGCACCTCTCAAGCAAATATATTATCATTTTGAAGCATGAAGTTATACATTTTGGTTTTGATACTTGAAAAACTTGGCACAAATTAAATAGTACACAAAATTCACCACTCCAATCACAGCCAGCATCCAAAACACATTATCCAGCCGCCCTTGATTTATATCATTTGGTAACCACCCTGTTGTTCGGTCTACCAAATCCGTCATTGCAGTGCTGAGATAATACCCAGTTCCAATCAACAATGAGACCATAGCCGTGGAAGTGCTTTTCAGAGGTTTTGGAAATTCTTCATAGTAAAGTGCAACTTGTCCAGGGAAATGGAATGCCTCACCAATTCCCACAACCGACAGCGGTGCCACGAGCCATAGGGCTGACATGGGCACCACCGTACCGGGCTGATTCGTAAGGTTATGTGCTCTTACCACTTCTAATCGTCTCCTTTCGATTAGGGCTGATCCAACCAGTGCAACAATGTTGATCACATGACCAATTCCTATTCCTTGGAGGGGTCTTAATTTGTGTAGTATGAAGCGATCAATTATGAAAATGGAGATGGTTGTGGCTAAGAGGATGAAAACTAAGAATGAACCAGCGGGGATTGTTAAATGTGGGCCAAGGTGCCTGTCCATAGTTAGGGCTTGGAGTATAGTGAGGCTACTGAAAACACCTATTGGAGTGCTTAGAAAGATGCCAGTAGACCATAGTGGCATGATTTTGATTAGGGTTTTAAGGTCTTCCACTTCTTTGACAGTGCACAACTTCCATGTTTTATCATATGAGCCATCAAATTGCTTGTCTTCTTCGGTTTTTATCGCTGCGCGATTCAAGAATCTGCATAAATATAGTGTTATTTTATATATACACAAAATATGGGTGAAATGCAACTTCTTGTATTACGTAGGGAGAGAGAAAGAGTACCAATGCTTATTATTATTATTATGTACGTAATCATCCAAACAATATTCTTATGTGCACCACCTGGACGACCGACTCTAATAAGGTTTTCAATGCTATTGCTTAGTTTATGAACTACACGATTTTAAAAGAATGGTGGTTAAACTATACATTTATCAACAATTTATGATATCATTTTCCATTTACACAAACTACGTACGAATTTGAAATTAATTTTTGTACTGGATGCATTTTTCTTTTGAAGGTAAGTATAATTATTTGTTATTAACTTTGACTGAACCTTTAAATTCAGTCAACATAGAAGAGTGAAAAATAAACTGACGTACCTCAAATAAATCAAAAATTAGATTGACATTGATTTGATAACCTATATCTCCCAGTTACATATTCCATTTAAATGAGAAATTTTTGGATGTGACTGTATCAATTGAACCATATATCGCATACCTGAAAGCTTTAGTTGGAACTGTATTGTCAGCCAAAGCCCCATCTCCACAAAAGTAGTCTGAGTCTCTTGAAGCAGCCGATATCTTCATTTTCCAAACTGATGCAACCAAAACTCGTGCTATGCTCATGAAGGGGCTACCCTTTGGTTTAACCTGCCTGTAAAATCGTTTCCCCAACAAAAACACCAATAACCCAATCACATTTGCGATGAAGCTAATCCCAAACCCTAATCCCCATCCCACGTTGTCCTGCACATAGATGATGGCGGTGAAGCTGATGACGTTGGCAACACACAGGACAATGAAATACCAATTGAAGAAAACCCCTTGGTCGTGGGGCTTTCTAAACTGGTCAGCTCCCATGGTTGCAATTGTAAAGCGAGTTCCTCCAAGCCCTAGGGAAGCTAGGGTTAATGCTGCGTAGAGGACTGAGTATTGAAACTTCGATGGACCTTCACATGTAAGTGAGCCAGGTGGGCATGATGAAGGCCTCAAGGAATGTATTGTAGCTATGAGGGTTAACATGATCATGCCCTGATCCAGATTAATGGGATGATCAATATATCATGTTATTATTGATGCACTTCATATGTCAATTTTTTTATGTCACCCTGTTTGGTCACCCATTCCCTATTATTTTAGATAGTGGACAGCAAAATAGTAACAAGGGAAATATATTCTCACCCCTCTTAAAAAAAGAAGTAATGCTCTTTAGACATACAAGATAGACCACATTAGCTGACTACCTTAATAACCTTATATGGCAGCTGATGCGGTCATGCAGTTTTCATTAATGAATACTGCATATACACACGCATACCAATATCTCAAAAGAGCTAGTATTGAGTATTACCAATAGAGAAAATATTAATTACCAGCAGAGAAATGAAGGAAAAAATGGAGACGACAGAGAAAGACCCCAAGAAGGAATCGGCAATGAAGGCTCCGGCAATTGGGAAGAGACTGTTGGTACCAAGGATGATGTTATTGATCTGCGTTGCGCATATTCTCTTCACGTTGAATTTTGTTATCAGAAATACTATCAAATTCGATGCCCACCCGCCAGCTGCTACGGACAGACCCAGCACACTTCCTGAGTGTTCATCATTTCATCATCAAATTCATTAATTGATTCAAAACACACATATATATATAAAATAAAATGAAAATATTCTTTTGTCAGACTCTCTAACGAAAAAAATTACTAATCGAGCGAGTGATGTAGGGAGAGACCCAAAACGAAGGGGAAGGTTTTCCAGCCTCCTCGTTGAGGATGATCCTCTGCATCTGCACTGCATGTTTCAACTTCTTCTACTTCATTGGGTTTGGCCTCCATTCTCTCTCTCTCTCTCTCTCTTCAAAAGTTACATAATACATATATAGAAGGGTCCATGTGGATTAATGTGTTATGTGTATAATTTTGATTAATTAGTCCACCCACGAATACTCTTGTCCTTATTGTCTAGGTTTGCTTGCTCTCTTAGTATAAAAAGAGATGAGGAATCTAGAAGGAGCACCAAAAGAAAAAAGAGATGAGGAATCTAGAAGGAGGACGACTGTGGTGGACTAGACTATTCAAAGTGCGCACGCACATCGTCCAATTCTGTACTGCAATAGTTTGGAGCACTTTAATCTGTCGCCGACAATGTCTTCAGATTGATCTGTCAATTTGATTACAGGTAAGGAGCACACATGCACTGAACTAGCATAAGCGGATAAGGTCAATTGATTAGGAGAGTAAGCCTGGCTTCTTGCGCTCAAGTTTAAATCCATTCTTTCATATCGTTGAGAGCATATTCACCCCTCCCCTTTTGCCATGAAAAATGGGCCTTTTTTTCTTCAAAAACGACTCCCACAAAGGAAAAGTTGTCATGATAGGAAGGGATCCACAAAACAGAGCAAGCTCGAATGCAATAATTGCTTGGGTAAGCTGATATCAGCGGCTAATTTAAGTACCAAAAAATTCATAATTTTTTTTTTTTTAATAAATACTTAGTCATGTTCTTCATTTCTCACACCAAAATCCATGCAAATATCTCTCCTCATATCTCATGTAAATAGTAATTGCCCTTGGATTGTCATGGCAATGGGTGTGAATGCATCAAAAAATTGCTGGAAGTGAAGTGCTCTAAATCAGGGTACCTTGAATCACGGGAACTTCTACTTTTTGGTTTTCAACCTTCAGAACATTACCCTGTCAAGAAAATAAAATAAAAATCTCTGGCCAGTTGCCACTCTCTCAACCTAATTCAAAGGATGTTTTGAAAGTGTTTCCGACGGAGCCAAACACGTTTTTCACATGCTTCAAACAATTTGTGTGTTGCATTTAGTTGAAGTAGATAAAAGAACTTATTGAGTTTTAGAGTGCTTCAAGCAGATTCAATTGAATCTTTTACATGTTTCACATGAAACAGCTGCACAAGGAAACTATTTGCTGAGTGGAAGCTTTTCCAAGCTCAATGAGAATATTTACAAACTTGACACAACGAAGATAACATTCAATGATCATCAAATTATAAGATCATCTTAATTACATAAATTGAACCGGTATGTATGAGAAGTGTAAGTCACAGCAGCAAAATTGAAGGGGACAGTAAAATATACAAAGACGAGGACATTCAATAAGGGCATGTTTGACCTCACGGGTCACTGATTGTTAGTGCTAAAGCGTAGCAAGTGCCGATCGGTGGACAATGTCATACAGAGAGAGAAGAATTTCAGCACCTATCAGCGCAATGATGAGCCATTCCAAAAAATCGGACTTCCTATTTTGAAGAATTTCCTGAAGAAAGCGAATGTTGTGCTGCAAAGAAGAAAAAAACAATGTCACCACCACATCAAACATTAGCTGAAAAGCAGTTCTCCAGATTTAGTAACCAGTATTGAGCAATAAAATGTTTCTTGTACCTCCACAAACTTCAACTTAAAATCAAGACTTGCAAATCTCTGAGTTAACTCAAATTCATCTCTGAGATACTCCCATATCTGGGCATATTTGGCATCCTTCCAGGCAATGTCTGATCTGTAAAATCAATTTCATGAGTAAGACTAAACACGCACGGAAACTAAAATATCTTAAAAGAGTGAAAAATTGAATCTCGAAATCACTGTTGCTCAATGCTATTTGATAGAGCTGAGTGGTAATAAGACCCTCAAAGAAACATCACACAGAGAAAACAGTTGGTTCCCTGATGGACAGTCTAAACCATAACTTAACAAATATAAGTCATAGAGTATTTATGGAATTGCACACCACAAGTTTAAATCTTATATTAGTGGAATTTTCTATTATATAGTCAGAAAAAACATAAAATAACAGATCATAACAATATTTGATATTGCAACTCCCAACGCCTCAAAAGACAACAGCTGGAATATGGTAGCATCTGAAATTTCAAATAACAATAATCTTGGACACAATCGTTTAAGAAAAGAATTCATCTCCGACAAAGCTTTCTACACAAGCCCCATTACAAAATATGGCCATAGCACAGTATTGAGTAATAAAATTTCTGGATAAATGAACACTTCTAAGATCAACACTTTCTTCCTATAAAAACTCACAAAAGAACAGGGGAAAGATGTTTTTTGGTCTCTTCTCACTCACTGTTCCAGCGAATCGCAACCATACATACAGATAACTACTTCCATGCTATGGAGGATCAATGTAATCCAAAAACAAGTTTCAGATTAATAACTATAATATTGAATTTAAAATCATTACCTCTCAAAAAGTCCGAGCTTAAGAATCACATCAGCAAGATTAGAATTTGCCTTTCCCACTAACTGAAATAGTTTTTTCCTCTTCATTTTAAACTTTCCAGTAGTTTCCATTTCACGATTAATGTCAGTAAATTCTGCAACCATTCCATCAACCTATACAAAGAAACAAAGTTCCGAGGATCAATCATCAAGTTATATTTTCACAAAGTTGAACCGCCAAAGCTTATGCGAAGCATACCTGGCGCACGTAGTAATCAAGAGCAATACTTTGACCAAGAACACTACCAATGGTACGGATTCCATCAACATTCAAGTACTGCAACATTATGTAATCCAATCCACCTTCCATCCAAGTGTGCAAAGCTGGCTTCTCCCTCACCTCATACTCTATGATTTCATAACACAATAAAGTTCAGATTTGAAAACTTTCCCAAAAATGTAACCCTCGCCCATTGGAGCAACAACCATGAAGCAGAAAACAAAAGATATGACACTGCAACATTAAAAAATAATGAAGGTAATGGTCTAACAGTATTGATTTCACTTGAAAACATCAACAATTGAAAAGGGTAGATGCTTTGATCTGCAGCAAGCTACTCATGCAGGAAATACATATAGGTGGGGTACAGTAAATAATCATAAAGACAGATATGAACATATCTTTTACCGTCCCAAAATTTGTCTAATAGTAGGTACCATTACAAACTTCAAGTTATTCTAATATCAATAAAATCAATTTATCTATGAACAGTTATGCTCTTTCATATTATATGAATAAAGAATAACTCGTGCGAAATGTTTTCAGAACAGAAATATTATGAATCCAAATCATTTAAGTAATGGAGAATTGATGAACTGCATCGTTAAACAGATATATTTGATATATAGGGTCTCACCATCCTTTCTCATTTCAGGTAGCAATCCTGATGCATGTTTTTCCACAATTTTCAAATACCCATCGATCTCGTGTTCACGAACATTAAACAAGACAATGGAGCCATACTGAAAAACTACCATGTAGCAACAGTCACTCCCACTTAAACTAAGACCCAAACCCTGAAACAAAGAAAGCTTTCAACTTATTGTATCATTTGCAGGCAGATACAGAACATTTGCGTAAATTGCAGGAAAGCAATAGAAGCAAGCCACTATGGAAGAAATGAGCTTAAAAAGTTACCATATTATATTATTATCCACTCTGTGGTAAAGGTATCATGATCCTTTTCTTTGCAAAACTAAATCACTGCAAACCAAGAAAACATGGTAAACTTACATTGTTAGAATCGGACGGCTCGCCGAACCTAAACACAACGTAATTAGTCATACGTGATGTTGGAGGGATAAAATTCAGCCTGTTCTGTTCCACTAAGCTTCTCAAATCCACACTATTACATGTAAAAAAAAAAAAATAGAAACCATTAATAAACCAAAAGAAATTAAAATCATCCCCTCATCATAAACAATATGAACACCGAATCAGTGCAATTCGTTGTCTTTACATTTCCCCAAACATTTTCGGGGACATTTTCAAAACAAATTTACCAAATTTTAAAAATAAAAGCTAAAAACAAACCTGGTAGAGAAGAAGTAGGCTCTAACAGGGATAGAGGGCTTAGCATTTTCGTCCACCGTCGCTTTGTGGCCATCGCCAACCTCCGAGCACGAGACCGGCTCGTTCCACTCCAATGTGTCTGCATGCGGGACAAATGAAACGCAGCGTACGACAAGGACGTTGAAATTGGAGCCGATTTGGGGTTGGCTTCTGAGACCTGGAATCGAGGAACACCAAGACGTGGTGATTGAGTGGAGGTTTAGGGTTTTGGAAATGGAAGGATTTTGAGGATGGGGTAAGGTTAGGATTGTACGGACGGAGAGGAGAGGTGTAGGCGAAGAAGACGAAGACGAAGAAAGAGAAGAGAGAGAGGGAAAGAGACGGGTGGCCTTGAGGTGGGCGTCTATGGCGCGCCGCATTTTTGGTTCGGGCTTTGGGTGAAGACGACTGAGTTCTCACTGAGTCACTGATAGCTACTCGGGGATTATCGAGTGACAATTTTAACTACAAATTTTCTACATGGGAAAATCTTCTGACCTTATTTATTTCCCTATTTCAAGAATTACAAATTAGTTTAAATGAAATATAAATTGAAGAGTTTTGTAAGCCGATATTATGATTGACAATTGATTGTTTTTTTTTTTTTTGGTTCAAATTAACAATCATAATATTGGCTTTTATATGCGAAATATGATAGGAAGAATAATTCAATTGTCAATCATAATAATATTGACATCGGTGTAATTAAGCCTTTTCTTTATTCAATATTGAAAGAGGTCGTAAATTTGACTCCACATTTTCATTAATTACAACAACAACAAAAAATTAACGAATTCAGAACGTAAAACCCTTCGTACGTTTATTAATCGTGTTAACTTGTTGGTTTCGTATCAAATTTGATGTGTTAAGAATGTAAAACTCCATGTAGGTTTATTGTTCGTGTAAAATAAAAATTGTATCTTAAGGCGTTAATTTCGTATTAAATTTAAGTCATATTATGTAGGGGTGTGCAAGATTCAATCCAATCTGCCTAAATCGACTAATTCAATTCAATACAATCCAATTTTAATCGGTTTCAATAATTTGGCAGATTGGATTGGATCCTTAATTTCCAAAACCTACATGATTGGATCGAATGGCGGATTTACTTGTAAGAATCCAATCCAATCCAATCTAGTTTGTTTCATGCTTATTTGTTGGAGTTATGTTTAATATATTATAAAATCAAAATAATTTTCTCTAACATTTATTTTATATTTTATATTTACGTCTATTAAAATGTTTGATTATAGAGTAATGTTACTCTTACCAAATTTGTATATCACATTCTCATACCATCTTATGTGGCAGATGAAGTGGACAACCACATCAATTAAAAAGTGTCAATAAATCATAAAAGAAAAGAAAATGTTCAATATCGATTGAATCGGATCAAATTGGATTGGAAAAATTGTAATACCATCTATATTGAATTGGATACGAATTGGTGAAATTGTATTGATTTCGTATCGATGTACACCCTTAATATTATGCAATATTGAAGTCAGATTACAAGTTGTTGTCTTGGAGGTTGGTTGACGGGCTACGACTTGCAATAACTTTCTATTCGTGGGCTTATTAGCCGGCCTTAGCCAGGAGCCCACCTATGCTTCTATGCCCCTATTGCTAGTGTTATTGTGGTGTTTTGAAATTCATTGCCCCAACTAGAAAAATTGTCATGTCCTTAGAAAAAATAAGGTAGCGTTGTTATAAAAACTAAGGGGTCTAGCTTAGTCGAGAGCAGGTACCACAGTGGTGGTCTCCCCCTTTTCCCCTGCTTGACACCCATATTTGAAACCCCAAGGGGTTTTTTTCCTCCCAATGTAACCCAAAAAAAAGAAAGAGCCTTGTTTTGCAGACCAATGATCTCAAGTTCGAATTTTTATCACACCTTGACAGTGGGTGTATGAGAAAACTACCTTCCCCAATATCGTTTGTATCAAAAGAGGGCACACAACATACCTAGAGACTTCTTATTTTTCCTTCATCCGTTAGGTTACTACAAGTCAAATAAAGTTAGGTTGATTCGGGTATGGGTTGAAGGTTGAGTGAGCATCAGAATCTACTCCCATTTTTCTTCTCTCTATCATGCAACTTGGATGGCTTGAAGTTGACCCAACGCCACATACTAACAAAATTGAATAATTCAAGCTTTTTGTCACAACTGAGTGTTTCAGACACGGACACAGGAGAAAAAATTATTGTGTAACACTTGTGGCATGTCACGTAGTGTATCGAATTCACATGATAATTTAAGGGAACAATGTGCTTTGCATTCATTAATGTTTTTCCACTGTGCAATTGCAAATATAAGAACCCTTTTACTTGATTGACAAGGCCTCATTTGGATACTGAAGCTCATATACAACAGTTACAAGGGAAATGTTACAGAGCTCATATATAGCAATCTATGTTTGAAAATATGAGAGAACATACAAAACGAAAACATCTCTGCACATTACAGACTATTGTGTCTTAGTCAAGTTGTGCACACCTAGCCTTTCAAAAGCACAATTACATGGTGGATGGGGTAGGAAAAGGAAGGCGGCCGACGTTGTAGGAGGCAGAAGCACTGCTTGGGAGGGTTGGTGGAAAATAATTAGCTGAAGGAGGAGCTGTAGAAGCCATAGAAGATGGGAATCCTGATGATGCTGCAATAGAAAACACTTGCACTGGCCTAACACTGTTGCTGTTTCCATGAACTTGCCATGCCCAGTTTGTATATCTCGGTGAAGAAACAGCTTGGGCTCTGTTGTGATTTGAATCCATTTCCTGCAAGCAAAAGTTTATTCAACATCATTAATTTTCTGTACAGATTTGAAATGAATAGATTGAAACTTTGGATCAATATCCATGAAGTGAGGTGCTTCCTATAGTTTCATGGTTTCTGCAAGAATGCAATGCAAAGGAAATTCAATCTAGTGATCACAAGGAGGGGGTTCAAAATTATCTGATCAAATCTGTTAAAGTTGAAAAATTACTACTACTCTGTACTTTTTAACCAGAGGGCAATGGAAATTACTGTGTTTCATTGCAGAGGCAATAGCAGTAATTGGCATGCATATATAAATAACAGTTTCTAGAAGCTAGAATTAATTACCATTCATCTATCTCCAAAACAAAACAAACAATTTGGTGCTGAAAAAGATGAGAAGTAAAAGTACCTCATGTTTTTGTAAGAAACCTGGATACATCCCAGAATATAAGGCAGGATGCTTGGCTACCATTGTTAGAACATGAGGGGTCTGCCCCACAGCTGCAGAAGCAGCAGAGCCATTAACCTGCAGAAGTGGAAACCTACAAATTATCAACAGCTAAAAGGCTAAAGTTACAAAAGGGCTGCTGACAATAGCCACATGCATTAAAAAATATCTAAACACAATGAAAATGACATGCATATAAACCTACAAAATCAAAAACACACACAAAAATTACTAAGATTAGGAAACAAAAACACACCATTGGCCTCTCTTTGTAACGAAATTGAAAATCCCCCAGTTTGCCAGTGCCCTTTTGACCAGATGAAGGCTGAGAAATCCCAAGGCTGAGATCAAGGTTATGGCCACTGCCTGCATTTACAGCAAAACCAAATTCATTGCAGTCCATGAGTGGCTGGTGGGGGCTTGTTTTGTCATCTTGTACGTAAGACAAAACCAATATGAGAAAGCAGACATGGGTTTCATTTAATACCTTCAATGCTTGCATCTAAAACCACCTCCCCTTCATAGATGCTAGGGTCAACAAAGTTGGTAACTGCTGCTGCTTCTCTTCCTGTGTTGCATTTGATGCCCTCCTTCTCAAAGACCCTGAAATTCCGCAAAATCAAATACACATTTCTATCAGATTATTTTTTTTAAAAAAGCCATAAATTCAGCTGAAATTTAGCTTCAGTTAAAGGGGGCTTTGGTTCTCACTTTTTCTCAGGAAATTGTGCCATCCTAGCTTCCCATCTACCACCAGCACCACCACATTTGGGCAGAGCTACACCTCTGTATTTTGAGTTCCCACGAGACGCTCCGGTGCTTTGGCGACGAAGCACGTGCACAAATTCTTCTTTATTCAGATGCCCCAGCTGCAAATTTAGTAAGCAATGTAAAATTAATCCAGACCCCACCAAAAAATATTCATGTAGTTAATCAGTCATTAAACATAGGCACATTCTATGTACCTGTTTCATATCTTCCTCATAATCGCCTAAAGTAAAATTGATATCAGCATCAACTCCCCTAAACTTGATTGCAGCCCGATCATATGCTCTGACATCATTAAATTAAACCCAATTTAGCAAAAAACTAAACAAACCATAAACCAACCAAATATGTTCTTCACAGAAAGGAAAATATGCACTCACCTAGCTGCAGAATGAGCAGTATCAAATCCACCTACAACAAAACCAAGCAAAACCCAATTCAATTTAGATCCAAGACCACAAAATCTTGAATTTAATTTGCTTAAAAAATCATGTTATGATCATCTGCTCACCTAAATATACCTGCTTCCCACAATCCCTACACACCAGAAAAGAAACGAAATTTATTAAACAAGATTAACCGTTTAACTAATGATGATCAATCTAGTCGTTGCTCACAAGAACATACCATATATGCGATTCCCACCGCCCTGTTCTCCTGTAAAACGTGACGCCGCGGTACTGAGAGCTCCGAGATCTCGGCCCCCTTCTGCTTTTCCTAGGCAGTGGTTTTTTCTGTTGCATAATTCTCAGCTCGGCCTGAGCTTGGCCACCAGACTCAGCAAACGACAAGTTCAGCCACTGAGGCCTTGCCGTCGACGCCGACGACAATCCCAACCCACACTCTGCCTCCTTGCCTCCTCCGCCGTCTTCGGTCACCGGAAAAAGCGACCTTGTCACGAATTGTAGAGATGGGTTTTGGTCTTTGGCCCCACCGTAATAGGTAGTGTTGCAGAGACCGTCTTTGTCTTTCTTCAAGATATCAAAGATGAAAGATGAGGTAGTATTGTTAGTTGAATCTTCCTCGCCGGCATTGCTCGGAGTCGGAGCTTCTTCGGCATTGACAACGGAGGAGTTTGAGGTCCCGGAGTCTTCCATTTGGGTCCTTGAGCCCTGTGGAAGCTCCTCGACCTCCATATCTTTTGCCTTCTCATAATCAAAGCTGGCATCAGTGGTGAGGGTGATGTTAACATTAAGATCCAACATAATTTCTGTCTTCTTTTACCTCTGTTTCAGAAGAAAAAAAAAATGTAGCTATTGATTTTGGGAGCAGGGTTGCTTTTGCATTAGCTAGCTTAGAATCTTTGATGCCAGTAACCCAGTTGCACAACCCAATTTTGATTCAAGAAAATCAAACCAACTTGGGAAAATGAAGTAAATTTTGTTGGGGAGACTGAGAAAAAGAGAGAGAAGCAATTAGTGGTTTGATGAGAGGCTGAGAGAGCTAGCTCTAGCTATATGGGCATAAGAAACTGGTTGAGGAAAAACTCTTTCAAGGGGCTAAAAAGAAAGAGATGGGGGACGTGTTAGCTAGCTGTGTGGAGGAAGAGAACAGTTAAACACTTGGAATGGGTGTTGCACTTTGCATATTATATTATTATTTGTCTATTTATTTATTTATACCATTTTGGTTTTTCTCTCCTTGTTATATCATTTTCCACCTCCTTAATTATTGAAACGAGTCAAAGCAAATTTAAGGAAGTTAAAAAGTGAACTCCCCCAGTCGTTTTTATTGGTATGAATGTTAATTGTGGATCAAGGCTGATCAAATCAGGTAGGTTTGATGACCACTTAAACAGTGAACTGACTTGACCTAACCTAAAAAGCACCACAAGAGGAATAGCATAAAGGTTGCCGGATAATTCATACATATATTTTCATAAAATATTTACGTTCGTAGACTAGAAAGACGAATCCTTGTTCAAGTTGATTCTATCATTAATGTATGACTTAAATTCACATTCTCACAATACGATTCTACCTAACAATACAAGTTCAGAAAATAATATTACTCTCTATATCCCTAGATTTCACCTCAAACATATCAACACATACGAAAATGAGATTTTCTTAATTTTGATGTTAGATCGCTTCGTTATTGTAATGACCTTTTGTGGTTAGTTTGTATTGGCCATTTCTGACTAGTTTGTAGTGACTTTTTTTGCTGAATTATGAACGCAATCCCATAAAATTTTCAACAAAAAAAAAGGAGGTTGGCATGATTCATGCTCAAAGGATTGATGTTTCTTTCTTTTCCAAAAGGGGACATGCACTAAAAAATGAAATTGATTTATGAATGATTTAAAATGGATCTTAGGCATCCATCTCAGTGCCTTGTACAAAATTTGGAATCACATTAATTTTTGGCATTGTAAATGGTCATGTGATGTCATTTTCACTCACCAACATCGTCCAATCTAAATACAGCTAAATGTTTGTTGGAATTTTGGGATTTTTTTTGTGTCTTATAATTTATAAATCAATTGATGTAATAACAGCTACATAATTTTAATTATTATATATATTCAGTTATTCTCTTATTTGAATATCTGTACGTTATTATCGTGCGGAAGCTATTTTAAATAAGGAAGGAAGCAGATGAATACTAAAAAATTACATGTTATCCGCACTGTAATAACGTCTGAATATCCGCATAGAAAATTTTATATATATATATATATATATATATATATATATATATATATATATATATATATATATATTGTATGCATCCAACATAGCGCACTGCGCCCAATTTACTGACAAATTTCTTGTCCAAGAAAAAGAAATGAATGATTGAACTTAGAACAAACAAATATTGTGTAACCAAAGTAATTAAACAAACATAATATCTTTGTTGTACAAAGAGCCATCCAAAATTAGAAAGCTTTGCATGAATATTTTTGTACTTGATTGTTTTTAGATTGCAACGTTAGAAAAGGGCAGGCAATTTCCCCTTTCCTAAAACGGGAAAAGTCGCAGGTTTGACTTTCAACAGTTTTAGGACGGTCACACAGACGAGTCGGCATATGTGAATTCTCACGCAAATATCAAATTACAGCAATATTCATATATCCGTGGGGACCACGAGGTACGCGGCGACGTGTGAATGGCTGAAAACCTCTCCAAAAGGATGGACGGAGGTATCAGAGTATTGGTGCCAAAAATAATGAAATTTGATAGGCGACTTGACAATATATATCATTAACCATAGCTCCATAGGTCCATAGGGTCCATACCCTTTATTTGGAGGACCACTCTTTTATAATATTTATTTATTTTTATATCAAAAATTAAATTATTTATTTACTTTTAAAAGGCTCTTATTATATGATGGTCCCCATATATAGAGAAGGGTTCAATAAATCCACAAGTAGGGCATGGTAATCACCTAAAATAGCTAGCCTAGCTAGCTCCGGCCTCCCTCCTCCTCACAAACCAAAGAAAAAATGTGACAAAAACTAAATAATTTGTAGCATAGCAATGTTCTTGGCATTTTGCCCAAAAAAAAACAATGTTTTTACGGCTTTAGTTGTGTTTTATTTAGAGCACAATGCTTGTGCAAATGTGGATCTTTGTAGACGTGGCAAATGGAGTATGTCATGAAGGATGTCATATGGATTCATAAATTATTGTATTTGTTTAGATATCAAGTACGGGTAAGAACGTTGACACACATGTGATACATATTATAATATGAGTAGCAATACAGGCATCACAATATCAGTTTTTTAATACCAACTGATGCGATATATGGTATGATACTTGTTTATTGATTGTAAACAAATGAGGTTCATAGTACAAACTGATTCGACGGAAAATAAGTTGGTTATGATAATGAAATTAGAAAAAGAAAACACTTATTTTATTCAAAAAGTTGAAATTTTAATTATAAAAGTGATATTTACACGATGATCTTAGCTGTTTTTTGTTCGTCAACTTATTTATTATTATTTAGAAATAATTGAATTCACTAAAACATTTCAGGTACGTATTGGACATTACAATATATTCTTAAAAACTAAAGCAAACAAAATTAATCCGCAAATTTATATATATATTTTTTCAATTTTTTACGTATTTTTTATCTTGTTGAAGTGGTCTTAGCCTGTTGGGGGGAGGAAGGGACAAAGAAACGGACGATGAACGGTCATTCATACGGATTTGTCCTTTCCTTAAAAACATGACTGACGGTTTACAAAAGCAAAGGTTATCTTTTTTTTCTTTCTTTTAGCAAAAGCAAATATTCTCTTGTGTGCTGTACTCATACCAGAGGTTTTGGGTCTATCGGGATGAAGTGGGATTGATTTTTATTTAATTTTTTCAGTTTTAAAAAAAAAACTATTTTATCTTTATTATACAGGAAGGGACTAGAGATAAAGAGAATCACATGTTTGATATGGTTGAGTCCGGCTTTAAAGCTGCGCTGAAAAAAAAAACAAGTATATGTCTCTGTCTTCATGGACCACAATTTTGGTGTTGTGGCTTGAAAATTTAAATTACATCTTATATCATACAACAATAATTTCATTTTGGACCTAAATTACATAATGAGATCGTATTACATAATTAAAATAAACTTGTTTTCCAATTGCTATTAAAAAAAACTCGATTTAGATATTCACAACTTCATAATTAGATTTCATAAAAAAGACTTTGCATTTGATTAATCCCCTTGAAAATGGCAGAATAGAAGGGATAAATTTTAGTCATCAATCTCTTTTGAATAGTCCTCTGTAATAGCAATATTCATATTATGTTTTTTTTTTTTGGCAAACGATAAGAGAGATTTTATTGATAATGAATAGTAAGGTTTACATTTTTAACTTGAGTATCAAAAAGCCAAACGGTGCCCACCTCATCCAACCAATGAACACCCCTTGATCGAGATACAAGATGCAACCAAATTGGGCAGTTTACTAGTCTAGTCTAGTCTAATCCTCCCTAACAAACGAGGCCCTAATATCTTAAAGTTTAACCATATTCACATTACATGATCTAACCTTATATGCAAATCCTCAAACATGATATTTCATGCCCAACTCATATCTTCAATTGAATGGTAATATAAAAAAAAGAATTTTTATAAATCTATATAGAGAAAGGCAGATAAGTATAATCAAAGGAGCCAACTGCCCCCTTATTTATTTATTTATTTGGAGCCAAGCCATAGCCAACCACATATGTGGCATGATAAGTTGATAAAGAAAGCAGACAGTGATCGAGAGAGAGAGAAACCTTAATGAAGACAGACAGGGGCTCTTATCAGTTGTCAGTTGTCATGGCAGTGGCCTTTATTATTAATATTATTAATTAAATTAATTAAAAATTAATCAAGCCAACCACCAATGAACTGGACCCAATAAATAAAAATATTAGCCGAAGAAGACGACCAAATCTGAGCCGTACATTGTCTTGATAAGGAAACAAAATGTTTGACAGAAGCCGGAGAATCATTCATACCCACCCCACGCGTGGGACGAACCTTTCCTATTCTGGTAAGGCCTCTTCCTCCTCCTCTTCCTTCTACCTTAAAATCCCTCGTAAAATATCTTATAATTATTATTTTGGCATCCCTTGTAACTTTCTTCTAGTAAATATCTTAAACTATCCATCTATCAATCCCTTTCTTTTCTTTTGGTCCAATCAACCTATCAAATACTAAAACAAACCATTGAATAATGATACCTCTTGTTTTCTTGTTTTCTTGTTTTCTTGTTTTCTTGTTTTTGGGTTTTTGTTTTTCGCTACATGATTGACGACGATAATGATATAATATACGTGCGCCCCTCGCATAATGATCTCTAAAACCTCCCATATTCAAATGTGTAAGGCACTACATCTTATATACGTTATTAATGTGGAAAAAATAAATTCATTTTCATCATCTCATAATTAAGTTGTTTTTATTTAACACTAACGTGATATGTCTACTATTCATGTTAGGGGTGTGCAAGATCCAATCCAATCCAATCCGTCCAAATTCAATTCATTTTTAATTGATTTTGATGATTAGGCGGATTGAATTGGATTCCTAATTTCTATAATTGACATGATTGGATCAGATCCAATCAAATCTAATCTAGTTAGTTCCATGCTTATTTTGCTCATTAGGTAATTTTTATTAAGAAAGTTATAAACATTTTAAGAGTTATGTTTAATATATTTTAAAATTAAAATAATTTTCTCTAGTATTTCATTTATAATTTACATTTACGTCTATTAAAATATTTGATTATATTAAACTTGACGATAAATGTTTCATATTTCATTATGAAAACCGATCATCCAATCCAATCCAATACAATATCACTTGGATTGGATCAGATTGAATTTAAACATCTAATGTGATCGAATTGGATTGAAAAAATTATAATCCAATCTATATTGGATCAGATGCGAATTGATAAAATTGTATTGGTTTCGAACCGATGTAAACCCCTAATTCATGTTAATAGTCATGTACAAATCAACCATATTCCCCACCCTCTGCATGTTATGCTTGATTCGATTTCGATTAACGTTACTTCTATCGTGTTTAAAATTAATCAATTTTAAAATTCAGAAATGTTCGTGTGATGGAATACGAGGCACATGAATATCACCAATTGTGAAAATACGTCACTCATGATATCATAGGAGTTCTATTAAAATACTAAGCACACAATAACTTCCATAAATTAATCAGTAAAATCACTGATCCTTGTGCATTAGTGCAGCTGAAAACCAATTTATAATTTTTTTAAACAACAAAGGCTAGATATTGTTAACTTCCTATGATATTTTAATCACCCGAAAGTACAAGGTCAATGTAAAAAAAATATTGACAACTATCCAATTAGGGAGAACCTTAAACACCAAACCCCATAATCAAATATTAATGTAAGCAATAGATAGACAAAGATGGCTTTTTTATTATTATATATAAATAATAAATAAATTATTTTGAAGTGTAGGGTCAATTAAAATAAAAATAATTGCATAATAATATATTAAAAAAATATTTGTGTGCAAGTGGGATGATGATTAAAGAAATTGAAAGCGTACCCAATTGGGGAAAGAAGTAGATAAGAAATAATTGCTTCTGGTGTATTTGTCGGCAAGTTTACGAGGTTTCAAGGTTCTGACTGACGTGGCTGCTTCCCCTCCTTTCGTTCCAATATGAAAATACTCATGCTTTTTCATCTATTTACAAGTGTACCTTCTATTTTTCTCACGTGTGACTAAACGTGGACGCAGCTTCTGCGTATGTTTTTATTTTTTATTTTTTGGGTAGGTCCAATAATCCAAACATGAAATAATGCAAATACTGTTTTGACGTGTTTGGTCGGCCATTTTCCATAATATTTTAATAATATATGAGAATAAATATCAAAGCAGCATCTTTTCTCTCTTGCTTTTGTAAATAAGGAACTTATTTTTCCCAACAAACTTCACTAATTAGATGATTGATTTTGTGATTCACTTAAATCTATGAAAGTGACACAAGTTATATATATATATATATTTGTTCTTCTTTTTAGGAAATTATTACAAGTTATAATGTGTCTTCATATATATATTTTTATATAAAAAAGTTCTTATGTTGTAATTATGTTTTTGGTACATCATCATTGACATGCATGTTCAAGTTATTTTGGCTAATTTAAATTATGATAAGGGAAATTTGAACTTGGGTGCAGAATGAGGAGAACATCCGATTTGACGAGGTTCATATTTTTCTTTTTCCTTAATCTTATAATTTTCATCGTGGTTCTTGGAGAATCACAAAGATGAATTCTTTGCGTACGTTAATGTCTTGTCCGAATAATGTTGATTATAAAATTAGCATCCTAAATTTAATTACATGTCAAACCAAATCTTTGACTTTGATCCTTTTACTTGATTCTTAACAATTAGAGCTTTTTAGAAGACAGTAAAGTCAGAATTGTTCTTTGAACACGAACAAGCAAACATCACAACAATCATCGTGGATCGCATGAAAGAGGGAAAAAATAAAATAAAAATAAAAAAGAATAATCCTTCTAGTACCTAGTTAAGCGGATTCTTAGAGTTGATGTGTCACATTTTGCACCAAAGTGAAAGTAGGATTGTGGGGAACCACATGTTCCATTTGTTGCACGCAATACTTAGCTGTAAAATTATAATAATTATGTGCTCGAATAGCTTTGCTTAGATTATTGGTTTTGGCCATAAGGCATAAAGACTTTGGAGAACCAAATTCCAAACAATAAAATAAATTTGCTTCTAGGCTTTTCTTTTTTGATAGGAAAGATTTCCTTCATTTGAGGGATTAGATCTCCAACTAACAATGCCACATTTCTCCTATCTCCAAGATCTAAATTGTAGCAGAGTTGTAAAACCAACCCCATTGAAAAACCCTTTAAAAAGGCTACTTGTAGCTTTTATCAATGATAGAGTTTGAATTGCTAGAGAGGGAGATTCGAACTCGGGTACAGACTTGGGGAGCACCTATGCTCTACCTAAATTGATTAAGCTCATGTATACTGCTAGATCCGTTTAAGCATTATATTTCTTTTGATATATGACAAATAAGAAAAACATATATATTTTAAATTAGGTTCAACAATTTTAGGGATCAAATTCCACTTGTTAAGGAAAATAACTTTCCTTTTTAACGCATTGATTGGTTTCCTTTAAATCTTTATTTATGTCTTTTTTTTATTGCCTGGCTGGCGGAGTCTTCCATTAGTTTCTAAGGTGGTTCTTTACAAGGGTCTTTGTTCATTCAAAGTCAGGATTGTCCCAAGGCATCTTGATAAGAAAATGAGCCATCTTTGATTTTATAGAAATTGTAGTAAAGTTGAAACAGAGGAAGGTCAAGGAAATAGTTAGTTAGAGGCCCAAGAGGGGCAAAGAATAATTAACAATCATAAAAGCATTGGTGTGGACCATTAAGATAATAATGAAGAGTAGAAAATGACGGATTGAAGCAAAGAATTTCAATTCGGAATTTGTTAAACCATGTTTGATTTTGCAGGAGGAGAGTGACCAAATTGATCTGGTAGAAAGTGATCAGATGAAAACATGAAATTGACAGAGCAGATGACTCAAATGCTATTGGTTCTCCACATAATTCAGACTTCACACACCCACTAGGGTCTAGTGATGAGCACATCTTTGTCAAACCCATTATGGTTAACAAAAGAAGGAGATGGAAGAGGAAATCATCATTTAATTTGGTCTTTAAATCTGACAATTTTTTATTCCTGCGATTAGTTTCTAGCTTGTTCTCTAAGTTTACCTTTTCGCTTCTGCTAAATTACCTAAATACTCAATTCACCCATATCCTACATCAACTAGTTTGCTGATACTACCCGTAATCTTGTCTTGGTGTGTGACTTTATTGTTTGGAAAAGAGAAGAAAAAAGTTCTACGAAAGTGGTCTTCGTAAGATTCCATTTTTACCATTTCTGTATAAGCAAGAGAGCTCTAAGTTCAGTATGGCACGTACAAGGGTCATACAACTAAATACAGAAGGCAATATATAATATCAGATTCCAGGTACAAAAAGAACCCACAGCAGAATTTGCATCAAAATCAAATCTTATAAGTCCTATTGACAAATATACACGCAGGGTGACACAACATCAGGTTCTAACACTAAATGTAAGATCTAATTTATGGCGAACCAATGGCATATTCTGCAGATCAGCACCTCCAGTATGTCACACCACCACCTTTTCTTCTGCATTGCTGACTTGGTTCCTGGTTAGCTATACTGTCTATCTGTTATTTCTTCACAACTGCAACTATCTTCTAACAAGACCACAAAACATAAAACCTTGCAGTATAAGGAAATCGTCCGGGTCAAATGCAAATGTCCCAAAAGGGCATGGCTTCTCCATCGGATAGGAACGTCTCTTGAAATCATTGTTGGACTTACAAGCACGGATTCAAAAAGAAACGAACCACATCTGCAGAATGAGGGAACTCCCACGATGGAGGCGTTTTTGGCTTTACAGCTTTGTAAAATCACCCCTTTTTTTTCTTTTACTTTTTCCGGCTGTAATAAACCCCCCCACCTGAATAACTATGATATCTATGACGTGTTCCACCACCTCTACCACTAGTTCCTTCCCAATTGCTGCCACGGCCAGCAACTCTGTTGCCCCCACTCTGCATATAGTTCAAAGTTTGGTTCCCCAATCCATTAAGCTCCTCCTCTTCTCTATCATTATACTCCAAAACCAGCCTCTTGATGTCTTGTTTCTCTTCAAGCTCTGCTGCTTCTTTCTGTTTCGTACTCTGTATAAGCGAGCAATCCCGTGGGATGTACATCTGTTTTGTTTGTTGTTTGTTACCACGCTTCACAAGAACTTTCACCTGCACCTCCTTGCTTCCTCCAGACTCTTCATCCAACGCCTCATCTCCACTTTCCCCTCCAACCCCTCTTCCATGATGATCCTTGATGGAACCCTCAAACACATTCATTGGTATCGTCATATTTAATGTAGGTCGGCCACGCAACTCTAGCCTGCGTTGCTCCATGCTTTCCTGTGTTCAGAAATTTTAGAATGGGTGAAAAACTGTCCTATTTGTAACCCTTCAGCATCATAACGTCATGTGCAAAATCAGTGCCAAACCAACAGGGAAAATAAGAATGCAAGATTTAGCGACCATGAATCCATTGATTTAGAATGTGCTATCTAAGCATGACAAACATAAATAAAAACATTGTGCAAGAGCATACACAACAATAATCGACATCTTACCTGCATAACAGCTTTGAGATCTAGCTCAAAATTTGCTTCTTCCTGAGGATCCAGCTCTGCAACCTTCTGTCTGACATGGACTTCATCATCCTCATCAGATGCAGGTCCACCCCCATCATCATCCTCCTCTTCACTGTCAGATCCATCACCATGATTCTCTTCGTCTAATTCTTCTTCGTCATGTCCATCTGGATCAATGGTGCCACTTCCTGAATCACTGTCACTATCTCCATGGTCTCCATGCCTTACACCATTTTCTTCAGTACCATTCACAGACTTTTTGTTGGATGTGGTCCTCCTTGAAGGCTTTTCAGTGTCGGAATGCTTCTCATTATTGGCCTTGTCAGTGGAGACAGTACGATCATGCTCCTCAAGTTCTACTAGAGCTGCATTTACTTCGTCAATGGATGAGTATCGGGTCATGTTGGGGCGTAGTTCTGCAAATAAGTCCTGCAAGTGCTTTACTACATGAGTATATAAAGATAAAGAGTAATATTTATCTTGTTTACATCACAGATATTATTGATTTTGGAATAGTGTGTTTCAATTAAAGATACAGAACAGTATGTAAGAGAAGAAAAATAGATAAGAGGTCAGATTACCTTAGAATCCTAAACTATTTATTCCATATTTTTCATTAGCTAAAGCAGAAAATATAAAGGTTATTCTATACTTTCACGCCTCAACTAAAGAGGTAGAGGGTGGGGGTGGAGTTGAATAATATGAGCCACACGACTGACCTGTATGTCAAATTCAACATCCAGTGGGAGTACTCCTTTGCTTAGTATATATCTCTGGAAGTGCATCAAGAATCGATCAAGCTTCCTCTTGGAAGAGCCTCGGTCAAAGTAGTGGCCACAGGTCTCCAGAAGAGTAATAACCATCCTAATGCGGAAACAATCTTCTGGTGGATCCAGTACATCTTGCTGCTATCACAGAAAAAGAAAGTATGACCAAATAAAGAAGATTCTCATATATCTAGGAGATTTAAATAACTTCAGATTTTATAGGAAAAGAGAGGAAATGATTAAAAAAAGAGAGGCTATTTTAGCTATGCCTTAAATCAAAAGATTGCATATATAGTATGAAAACATCCACTGATGCAAATATTTGTGCACATAAATAGTATTGGGTAGCCCTTATTTAAGAACCAACCAGTTCAATATCCTCGGGGCCACCAACCAGTTAAAAAGTTTGTACATTACAATATCATATGGATGAAAGCCGGAGGACAAATACGCATTTAAAAATCATAAACTATACAATCATGAATAAACATGAGTAACGACCAATGTGTATATACTTCTTGTAGATTTCATTTTTTAGTACCCAAACCTTCACAGTATAATAACATACGTGCTTGCTATTATAGAATTAAAAATTTAATATTGGAAAGATGTCCAGTTGTACTGCAATATTTCAAAAAATGCATTTAATTAATACACCTCTACTTTTAGTATATGGTTATCAAGACAAACCTAGCATTGAATATAAATGCACTGTGGTATGATTAAATTAGTTAAAAAAAATATTATCATATCTGAACTTTCAAACAAACACAGCGTTATATGAAAAGAAATATGCAATATGATGCTTTCATCTGGAGAAAGCCTAAGCCACGCTTTGTCAGAAAAGCCTAAGCAATATTCTCAAGTACTATAAATTATAAATTATATCAGAGATGTTTATGGAAATAAACAAATAAAATTCATACCTCTTGTGTGCCATGGCCAAAGACAAGAATCAAGTAAAGAGTCTCAAAAATAACAGAAGAATCTACATGCTCATAGTTGTATAGCTCTCCTAAGAATCGCATATGGGCAATCCGTCTTTGCTGCATCCCATACTCATTTAATTCTAGGCCAAGCCTGATCTCCTCTAAAACCTGAAAGTAAGGATACAGCAGTGAGAATCACTGCGTAGACAAATTAGAAATATTTGAATTTGCACACACAAGCACAGTTTATCTCTAAGAAATGTTAATGTATATTCATTTCTTCCCTCTCTTTTTCTATTGGTATTGGGGGAGGGGGCGGGGTGGGGGTTGATGATGCAAATGGTTTTAAGTTCATACGCCGAGACAAATGGTCCAATTTGTTTTTAAATATTTTAAATAGGAAGTTAAAAACTATTTATGGTCTGTGTCATGGATTACGTATGCTAACAATTGGATTGCTAAAAACTCTCCCCCACGCCTCTTTTTCTTTCTCCTTTATCCTTTCCCTAGAATTATTGTTGTACTAGCAGTAACGATTACTATTTGAATAAAATATGAGGCAGACAAATCATGAAATTGTATATTAAACCTGAAGGTTTGGTTGACTTTAAATTTGGTATATTATGCCAATACTAATGAGTATCTAACAGCATATCACTTACTGTCAGATAAAACTTATTATGGCGACCAGCTCACCACTCAATAAAAAAGAAAAGGTACAAAAGAAAGAGTTTGAATGATCTTGATCTTAACTAAATGATCAATTAGTGATTTTTTTATCTGTATTCTAGGCAGTAGCAAGAGGATATCCCTTCCCTTCCCCTAAACCCACTTCCCACACTTTGAGCCTCTGGGGGTTGACAAATCTAATGGAGATACTACTGCACTGCAAGGGGCAGCCATGACGAGTAAGATCACATCTACCATGGAAAATAAAATCCAACAAAAAGATTTTTGGAATGAAAGAAATGACCTCGTCAACAACAGATACAGCGAATTGATCATGGTAGCGACTCAGACCAGCAGTCAGCGAAGCAATTAAGTGGATCTGGCCATACTTCCCTTTGTGAACCTTCATAAAGCATTTTAAAAGATATGGCTCACATTCACCCCATGGTAGTTTACGCAGTTGCCTGAGCACATGCTCTATTGTAGACTTATCGAGATCTGAGAATAGCAACTTTCTTATATACTGAAAAAGACAACATATAAACAAAAGGTTAATTCTTGTTGGATATATCAAAATAAATTTTGAAGAGGAAGAGTTTAACCTAGAAAATGATTTACACCTGATGCAATGGAGGACGGACTTTAGTGACTCGTGCGGATCTTTCAGGTGGTTTGCACAGGTAGTAAGCATTTTCAACAAGGGTGCTGTGCCGAGGATCTAAATTTTTTACATTCTTCAAACGCATTAATATTTCCAACATGTTAGCCATCCGCACAGTAGTTTCAGGAGACCGATACAGAAAACGCCCACAAGTCTCAAGAAGATTGCAAGCAACATCAATGTTATGATGAGTGAAATCATCTAAACAAGCCTGGCAATAAGATAGCATTAAACTTCTAAGTAAACAGCTCACAAATTAAATGCCCCAACAAAAATGAAAATTGTAATCTTAAATCTCAATAACAGCATGGACAACACTTCAACCCATCTTTTAAATCCTGATTCACTACATAGAAAGTTACATTTAAATAGACAAGTTATGAAAATGAGAGCAGAAAAGCTGACTTCAGCCCATTTCATGGACTCTCCTGCCACCAAAAGGTTAAAAAATGGATACAAATTTACAAAATACACGTTGAAATCTGTAGGCAAAGCATATAATAATATTTCCAGCAACCCCAACAGAGGCATATAAAAAGGTAAAAGAAAGAAAAGGTAAGGAAAACCCTTCTCCAAGCACAAGCACAAGCACAGCCCAGAGAAAGTACTGACAAACATATTACAGCTGATATACAAGATACTAAAGATATTATCAGTAATGCACAAATTTAGTAGAACCTATGCATCAATTCTGTTCCGTGCATATTACCTTCAAACAACTAAAGACAAGACCAGCTGGTGCGATTTTAAACTTGCAGAGTTCTCCAATAAATCTAATGTTCCTAATCTTTGTTTCAATGTTCATTTGATCCTGCAGAAAATTACAATTCGATATGAAAATCATGAACTTCTCAAAATGAAAGTGATTCCTAAAGAACAACTAACCGTTCCTATTTTCAACAAAACACATTGCATGCAAAACTGACCTTTTTATTAATTAAGAAGTTGAACTCTTCTTCCAGCATTGCAAGGAGCATGGAAGATACATCCTTCATACAAGTTGACAGTGTGGCAACCATGCGTGAATAGTAAGGCAGTAGCTCCAATGATGTCCTGGGAACATTGAACACTGCCCTCACAAGCTTTTTCCGATTTGCTTTTGAATTTAAATAACAAAACTCTACCTGAAAAAATACAAAATATCTTCAATGTGAATCATAACGACAGTTAACCAAATGAGAGAGAGAGAGAGAGAGAGAGAGAGAGAGAGAGAGAGAGAGGAGAACAGTAGTAAAGCTCAGACAGGTATAATTACAGTCAACTGATCAATAAGATCACGGCTCACGCAACCAGGAAGCCTCTGCAGTAAAGCATCCAAATTTGTCCCTTCGATGCTTTTAAGTTTCTCTTTCTCGTTCTCTCCTTTTCTATCGCCTTTCTCTTTGTCCAGATCTTTAATCTTCTCCTTATCCTTTTCTTCCTTGTCCTTCCCTTTCTCTATGCTTTTGCCCTCCTGTAAAGCACCAACATCTGCAGATGCCTCCCCAGTATCTTCTGTAGTCTGTTGACTTTGGTCTGATTCAAGTGTGGGCTCCTTTATAATGAAAATTAAAAAATGTTCATCTGAGTAGATAAATACAAGCATAAATTGTTACAAGACTAAACATGAATCTTATTCTTGCAAAGAGAGCAGATTTCCCATCATATATATTGTCCGAAAGATGTGACTTAGGAAGGATTGGTCAACAAAATATGAACCGAAGACTGAGGGCATGTAACCTTAAGAGTGTTAAATGGATGCTTCTTAAAACAAGGATTGAGGATCTAACTGAAGCTGCAAAATCTTATGAAACTGTGAAAACAGGAGATGAATCAGGAGAAAGATTGCAGAAATATATATCTAGCTCTAAAGGATCCACTTCAGTGAAACAAACACATTCACGACAAGAGTCTAATTCCCACTATTTCAGCATGCTGAGGAAATCCTAATTAGTTAAGCTGGTCGGTCCAGAACCAAGCAGAACAATCTTTGTTACAGGGGAAGTATCGATCATTAATGTTGGAAATAAGTAGTGAAACAAATACTGACATTCAACATTTAGTTGGGAGTAACGCAGAGTTTCAGCGCTAATGTGAAAATGTTACGTGATCACTAAGAGAGGGAGAGAGGAAGGCGCAGAAGAGACCAGCTATCTTTGCTACAGTTAATATATCTAACTCGGGATATAAGAAGAGACTGTACAGAAAATGCAGAGATTTGATTCCTTACAGTTGGTTGTTCTTGAGTCTTTGCAGATTGATCATTGCTTTTATCCGCTTCTCCCAATAATACCGCCGGAACAAATGCTCTGGTAAGAACATACAGATAACAACTTACTACATTTCAGGTCAATTAACTATGAGTATTATAACGACTGACAAACGAATATCATATACAAGAGTTTGTTTTTTCCTCATTTGGCTAGTAAAAGATAAATCTCATTCAACTGAAGCAAACCTAAGATCTGGTAAGCACTCATAGAAAGCCCTCGTATCTTCATCATCCCATATGGCTTCAAGTACAGAAGAGTCCTTTCCAGCAGCTGGAGATGAAGCATCCTCTCCACTAGTAACCCTAGTTGTATGACCATCCTCTGGCATTACTGGAGGCTGCATATCAAGTGCTTCTGCTAAACTGTGAGAAAATTTTTTTTGTACCATAAGTGGACCAATAACAAGTAATTAGAGACTAATAATCAATAAAATTATTTAGTAAAATGGAAGGTTTAGGGAAATCTACACCAAAGCTAACAACAGTTGAACAGGGCAGAACACTGGAAGCATTGTTTACCTATAGAAGTAAAAAAAAAAAATCTAAAGATAAGAAAACCCCATTAGAAGTATTTGGCGGTCACTGTGACTCAAATTGAAGAAAGCAGAGCATCTGACGAAAGTACACTCCAGATGTTGCAATTAGATTCTTTCTTTTTCAGCTGTGTATATGTTTTCACCTATGTTGCTGTTAAATTTCTTCGGTATTCTCTTTGGTCTTAGTTTGCTCCTATTGCTTTCTTGTTGTAGAGGATTTTTAAGCACCTAGCTAATGCATACTTTTGAGAGGTTTAAGAAAGCTAGTTACTTGTCCAATAAATAAAATCAACCTTCCTCTATGATTTTATGACAAAATTAAATATACTTGTATTTTCTGACGAATTTGATCCTATGTTCTTGACATTATTTTTTGAGAACCATGCAGGTTTTTGCTTTATGATAATTCTATGAAAGAGGGGGAAGAGCAGTGATCATACAAGATCAATACAGTTAAGTTGAGCTCTCATAATTAAAGTATGCAAAGTTTAAAAACAGGATCCTGGATCCAATGTAACATAGAAGACTACGCTGTTACGAGAAGGCATCCTAACATTGCCAAACTGAACAGACCTGGTCACCAGCAGATTTCTACACACCAATAATGAGAGCAAAAAAGTAAAGCAACTTACGATGAGACATTGCGGTACAATTGTTCATAAGATTTCCGCAGTTTCTCATATGAAGAGACATTTTCATCACTGAGCTCTCCTTTAGCATTAAGGATTTTAGAATTTTCGTGCTCCATTTGGCGAAGTGACTAACAGTATCAAGAAAATGCATTAATTACAACCAGAACCAGTATTCCACTATTGAGTTAAGGAAAGAGATATCATTAGCAAGAAATTAAAGTAGAAGCTCTGTCCAACAAAGGTAAAGCAGATGTATAACAAGCAGGTATAATAAGGTGCAAAATCAGGACCTCACCCCCTACACCCAGAAAGAAAGAGAGAAAGGTAAAACTATCTTAAGCAAGGCCATAGAACTCTTACAGTATGCTCGGATTGAAGTAGTTCTGCTGCAGCATCATAATATGTTTGAAATGCCTTCCTGAAGAATTTCTTATGCTCTGTTGTGATATTAAGGCGCTTGAAAAACTGTGGCAAAATGTCAGGATAGTCACTGTAGTAGAATAGAAGGTAGCAAGTACTCTTGAAACAGATTAAACACCAATCAAATGAATCAATAAATAAACATATTCACACTAATATATGGGATTCTTGTCAACATGTAGAATGAGAAGTAACATGACATGGTAATTACAAAAGATCACACCCCGTGCCTATATGATGCCACAAAAATCAGTTTAATGGAAAGCCATACAAGGCAAGCAGAAAAATAGTGAAATGCGAAAGATGTCCTAAATAATGAAACAAACCAAAGAGATTCATACCTCTTCGTGAATTTCTGGCCCAGAGAGTGGAAGGTTAATAAACATTCTTCCCTGCCGAGCAAAACTAGCAAGAAGAGTCAAATTTGTCTGAGTAGTATCCCGATCCTTTAAGTGTTCTCCACTGGTAAGATCCTTAATGATATTCACAAAAATACCACCATCTTCTATGACTCCAACAAAGAAAAGTTCCAAAAGGAGTTTCAAAGTGCTTCGCTTCTTCATGGCCCTCAGGTTCTTGTCCATGTCTAAGTCATCCCCAGACTTTCCGGGAAAGAAGATTTTCAAAAGACCTTGAAGTAGGCTTGGGGAGAAGTCTTTGTATCTTTGATGAAGCAGAGAGCAGATCTTTGACAAAAAGATGAGTGTTAGAAAAGTGTAAAACACATTGGTGTTACCCATAAATACTGCATTCAATAATGTCACTTATGCCATATAAAATAGACTGAAGAAGCTTGCAGGTATGATACTGGCTCAAACATACAGCACATTTGGCACAAGTGTATCTTTCTCTTTTCTCTATGAAAATTTAATTACTGCAAAAGTCACCAACATTACATACTAGCTGAAAATTGTCACCATTTTTTTTTTCCAGTAGAGACCTATATGATAAAGCATCCCACTAGATTTTTTTTCCAGGGCGAATATATCACACTAGTTAACATCAGCAAACCATCAACTATATTCAGAATTTGTTCTAAATATTAGAATAGGAAAAATACCAAATACCCAGAGATATCTAAATGGATGCATCTGAAACAACAGAATGAGAAGCAGGAACCTTGAAAACCAAAACAAATAACTGCCTCAAATTGTTGAAGTCGTGAGGCAGCATATCTCCTATTCAGAGACCAAAAAACTAGACACAACAAAGTGACTAGATAGCTCAGCATCCATTACAGCAGAAATAGTACCAAGTGTTTGACTATCATACAGCATGTCATTTCAGCGAGTGCCATCGTCTATTCTTGAATATGATAAGAAGATCCAGATCAGCATTTTGGAACCCACAAATACAAAAGTTCATAACTTGAAGTTTATGTAAGTCTAGAAATGTAAGATCTGGAAATAATCATATTGTTTCTCAAGCCAACTCACAGTGCAATAGCATTAGCTAATCATTCACCATAGAAAATCCAGACTAATCTGTTGTAAGTAGAATCATGGATAAATAACCCAAAGAACTTGATTAACTAAAACGACTAATTAAATATAGGAAATGGGGAAAAACAAAGATAAGTGCTTTATAAATTTCAACTCAAATCCATAACAGCAACCTGAACTGCTGCTTGAATGTCCGATGATCTAAGCTTGGCATCACAAATAGCAGTAACAGCTTCACTGACAAATTTGCTTAGGTTGACACCTCTCAAGTCATCCATCAGCCCTTCCCGCTGCTCTTCATTTATCTGCTTCAGTTTTTTAATAACCGCTGTGTTGCGCTTAATGCTAGAATCCAGTGTCCTAAGAAATCCTGTGTCTGAATTCAGAACAAACTGTCTTATTTTCCAGTTCATGCAGCAATCATACATGTCAACTAGCTTTCAATATGGTATTTCTTTTGTTAGCCTTGTGATTATTTTGAAACAAAATATAAAAGAGATGACAAAATAAACAAGTCAGCACAAGAAAACTTAAAAGATAAAGGCATGAAAAATTATCAATACTTCATAGATTATTAGATATGTAATGTAGAGTATGACTTTGGATTGGACTAAGCAGCTAAAAAAAATGCATGTGGAGGACCTCAAGTAGTTCAAAAAAGGAATATGTTGTCGGCCTCAATTATTTCTAGGATCAAGTCTTGGTATAATTTAGATGCAGCAAAGGAGAACCTTGGAAAAAGTACCAGTCATCATTCCTCTATTTGCGTTTTGTCATTAGGCATGATGCTTTTGCAAGTTTACACAACTTTCTTTCCATATACGAACGTTTTCACTCATTTAATAAATTAAAAATTAGTTAATCATTCATTTGCATACAAAATACAAGAATACTGTTATCATCTGACCAGGCCTCTCAGGGTTCAAATTGCTTTGACGAAGAGCCATCTTTGCCTCAATTGATTTCTTGATTTCCTCAAGCCGAGCAGCAGCTTCCTACAAAAAGAAGCAATAACTACCTTACCAAAATCACTTCTAAAAGACATACAAGTTACCAAGAATGCGCACAAGCAACCAAACTGTAAACTTCATTTTCAACTTTTCATATACTATATTATTTTAAAAAGTGTTCTGCCTTCACTAAACTGAGAAACAATATAATATACTTATCGAAGTACAATAGGATCTCAAACCACAACTTATAGGCCAAGTCTAAGAAACTCCTCTTATTTCAAATTAAGTTTGGGACTTATTAGTTGCTCACAAAGTTCCATCTCATACATGCTCCAAGATTCGGCAACAAAAAGAACAATGAACAAATAACTAAGGATTTCTAAAAGTGACAGATGCAGTCACATACCTCATCATCTTGCTTCCCATGAGGTTCACCCCCAGCACGGGATTCCTCCTCATGGTGATCCATCTCCCTACTTGTATTGACTGACAGAAACCTACATAAAAGGGCATTGCATGGTTAATTAACACCTAAAACATCCAAGAAAAATACCATATATGGTGAAGAACGTATTATTATTATTTAAAAAAAACTTGAAAAACCTAACAGAACTGCAATAAAATAAATCCAGATCACCAAATTGCTTTATTTAACTTCCAAACCACCGTAATCTCATCGGTGCAAAATTTCACTTCAGTTTCACCACAGAAGCTACTAATATTTGAGAAGAAGAACTGCTTTTTTCCTCACCATGCAACTTGAAATAATAGTATCTGGACTGGTCAATACACCCAGAAGCCCCGTTTCCCCAAAAACCCAAAAGCGAAACTGATGTGGTGTTGGCCCTAATGATCCTCAGATATGCGGTTACAAACTTAAAAACCACATATACGTGCCTAGGCACACAGTGGGAACTTATTTATAAGATACCACAAATGACAAACAATCCAATTGGCATGTAAAAATGGAAACTACAAAAACCCAGAAAAAAAAAAAAAAGAATCATCAAATAATAACTCACTCTTTGATTTAAGGCTTCAGAAACAAGCAGAGCAAAACATTATCATCTAATATAAGCTCCCTAAAATTCAAATAAACTACCATATCATACTCTAGCTTTGGTCATAAGAATTCCAACCAAAATGAGCACGAACCCTATTACAGTAACAAGATTTTGATTCACAAATGAAGTTTACAAGGCCCTGTACGGCAACTGCATTCGCTGCCGAGATCTCACTCACGAAAAAACAGGAATATGCATACACACGCCTCTCTGGGTGTGAAAGCGAGAGAGAAATAGGGTTTACCTGATCGAGATTAAGCAGCGACGTGATGAAGATTGCCGAGAAAGAGAGGAATACAGTGAGTTCACAGAGAGAGAGAGAGAGAGAGAGAGAGGCTAAGCCCAATGGTTTAGAGCAATGGGTATGAGTTGCGACGAGACGATGATCCAAATGGAAGAACCGACTGGAATCATTGTGTGTGTTCTAGGCTCGGATTCCGATCACGGTTGCCCGTTTTAGACCATTTAAGAAATGGGTTGGGCCAAACTTTCAGTCCAATAATTCAATAGTTCTTTCTTTTTGGTCCGAAGTAGTCCTTTTTTTTTTTTTGGGGTCAAGAGTCCGAAGTAGTCCAATAGTTCTTTTGTTGTTTACATTTTTTTCTTGGTCGAACTTTTTTTTTAATAATTAATATAAGTGACAGTCTAAATTACAATATGAGGGGTATAAATGTGTCATGGGGCTCGAAATTGCTATCACTGGTATTCAAGTCAAAGTCTTTTTTCATTGAGCTAGACCCCGTTAACTTTCTTGGTCAACTTTTGTTGTTTACTTTTTGGTCAGCAATAGTTCTACCTTGTTCCTCTCTTTTTTCCAGCCATATCGCATGTGTAATGTATCTTTTCAGGGATTAATATTAAGTTGTCAATTTATTTGGATGGAAGGATATGATTAGATAATTGATGACAACAGGTTTCGTTTCCATATATGCACAATTGTCAATCCTTCACGTGTGAACATCAATGTAACGATTTTATTTTAACAAGTGCCAAATAATACACATACATTTTTTATTCGTATTTATCTCGTTCTGTATTTACTAACTATGCTTTTGTAGCCATGTGCATTGGAACAAAAAGAAATTATAAGTCTTACACCCCACCACTTTTGAACCCAAAATATGAGAATTTGGGATTGTTGTTATTGGAGATCAGAATTTTTATCAGTCAGCCTCACCAAATTTTTTTGGTGAGAAATTACCTTATTACTGACCAAATGTGAGGTCTAGATGTCCTAGAAATGAAGTTGGTTTTTGATCACTAAAAACGACTAACTAATTTACTATAATAATAATAAAGTTTTGACTATGATTAGGACTCTTTTAATTAACCACTCCACCAAGTACCAGTACCAAGGGCACTCCATCGTTCTAGAAACCATGGCCATCAACTTCCAGCACAAAAATAACCCTAAAAAACCAAACTCAATTCTCACAAGTTTAATCTCTACCATCCATTTCAACCAGTGGAACGTTATTGTAACCAAAACAGCTATATATAAAAACACCAGCCAATTTTAAGTCACATTCAGAAAATAATCAAGGACAGCCCCTGCTGAAAACTTGAGACAGCCCCCTACCTTCTTTTTATAAATTTCTTCTTGACCTTCAACCTAGAAAAAACACAATTTCTTAAACCAACTTAACATGGATCCCTTGATCAAGAACATGTTCGTCAAGGTCCTAGCAATGCTGCTAGTGGCTCTTGTCATATGTGCTCCATCGACACAAGCAGGCCACCACAAGAAGTTGCATCGTACCGGGCACGACAAGGTTATCAGTTTCGAATCCGAAAAACAGACGTTCAAGGTTGGGGAGCCACTCTACAGGGTCAGGGGCAAGAACAATGCTGAGACCTTAATACCTGCGTACAGAGTTGCAGGGCTGTATCGGGTTAGAGAATGATCAAAACCCTAATTCACGTCCATTCATGAAGGAACATTGCAATATGTGCCAAAGCAATTTTTAGATATGGGAGCTAAATCTTGAATTTATTTTAGTATGTGCTGTAATAAATTTATGAGGGGTATACTACGAATATCATAATAAAGTCGGCAAAATTCTTTATTGTTTCACAAAGAAGATGTTTACATGACCAACCGCATGTTTCACGCACAAATGTAACTTGTATCACATGTATCGTACCATATAATACCATGTTACTAAATAAAACTAGGCATAACTTTAAGACATCAAATAAACAGAAGCATCTGATGAATTGCTCTGGATCTTATTCAGTATTCATAAGATCTAGGCAAATGCAAACCTTTCTTCCTCTCAAGGTCAACCTAAATAAAACAACCCTACTTTATCTGCAATGTCTAATAATGGTTCAACTTTGCCCAACTTTTATTGCATTGTTTTTAGACTGTTTTGAGGGGGGACCCCAACACTCAGAAGACAATTGAATTGAATGGAAATGGCCAAAAAAGAAGCAAAGCTTCCAACTGGCCACAGGTAATCTCTGTCAAGATAAACCCTTTAATCTAAATACTTGCTGCATCAACTTCTGTAGGGTGTTGGCAGTCAAACATGAGGCACCCTACTTGGGTGTTGGGATCTGATTGGCTTACATATTTTGCTGCCTGGTTGACCCAATATGTTTCTGATTATTGAATTTTCAAAGGAGCAAATAATTGGCTGAAAAGAATGTCATCAAACTGACTAAGTGAGCTTGTTCACATTTTCTTGCATTCAATCAAAGTTTTGACTCTAGACTTAGTTTCCCTTGTTATTAATTTTCCCCATCACCATCATCAGAATGTCATCCCATGCCAACATTTGTCTGTCTGAGGACCAAAGAGCTTCCTCATTCTAATCACCAATAAAATTCAAAAGCTTTCATATCCAGTGGGGTCTTGATTAAAGATGGGTTGGTTAATTAGTTGGGATTATGCATGAACCGTGTAGGTTTGAGGAAAATGGGAAAATGCTGACTTTTGACTGATCTCCTCCTGCAGACCTTATCTTCTATAGACTCATATTTGCATCAATTAAAAAAATATTCATGCTTCTAGAAAAAGGGTTACCAGCACTAATTCTGAATTAGCCTTTAATTGCATCCATTAGCAATTTAATTTTTTTAAATTAAGTTCCACCATCACTATCATTTCCACCAAATCAAGAGAATTCCTTGTGTTGTTTTTGACTTGCCTTGTTTGCTTGTTAGTTGTTTTCTAGTACAAGTCCATATGCAGTATTTCAAGCCATCAGCTCACATGTTAATATAAAACCTCATGATATAATTTTTACAGAAAAACCAGCTGTCTGATGGGTGTCTTGTTGTACACACACACACTCAACTTAGACCCCACATTACAATTTTTTCTAGTCTTTAATTGCATTTGAAATTCCTGTTCACACTATGTGAAGCCTTCTGACTTTTGCCAGTCATCCTTTGATCCCCAACCCAAACCATATGTGTATAAATATATGATCCCACCAGTTTACTTTCCTTATAAAAAATTTTGCCTTCTGCTTTTGCCAGAAACAGAGTTCTCTGTTTTCTGCTTTCCTCCTCTGTTTTTTGCTCTGCTTCTAAACAGAACTTCTGTCCTCGGCTTGTAGACCAGACCTTTTGTTTAGCTTCAATTACCCCCACACAGTACAAATCATGGAAGCTGAACAAAGCCCAAAGAAGCCTCAGAAGCCAGAGACAAGGCTTCCACCACCTAGAGGTCAAGTTAAAGCTAAGATTTTCGGAGAGTTGTGGTCTAAAATAAAAGCTGCAGCAGAATCAGTGGTAACTGGGCTGGGAGGGTGCTGTGGAAGCTGAGGCTACATGTTTGAGGGGCATTCAGATACTTGAACCTGATGAAGTTAACCACATTCAAGCTTGTAAGGATTTAAAAATTGAATGTTTCTTATTGTTTTGCTTCCCATACAGATACAGAGTTGAAACCAAACAGATCATTTGGGTCATGGGCATGGCATTTTAGTTGAAATGGGAAATTGCCTAGTTAGGATATTTCTGTATTTATATACAAGGTTCAGACCATTGTATTAGCAACAGCAGTATGAATTTGCAAATTCTGCTTCTGGGTTTGGTTCTCTTATTTATCTGTTATGCTTAGTTAGCTTCCATTTCTTCCAAGTTTAGGAAGCTGGGGGCATGTGCATGAACAAATGAGTCACAAAGCAGAGATTGTAGCTCGTGGGTTCTTGATTTTTATTTGATGGGATTCATGGAGGAAATTAAAATTAATAGATATGTTCTTCATTTTTAGTTGAAAAAGAAAAAAAGAAAAAGAAATGAAAAGACAGCAGCAGCAGCAGCACTATCAAGTATCAATGCTTAAAATACATGAATGTAGAAGAACCTGATTCTCTTCCAAACTCAAACCTGTATTGTTAACTGTGTTGTTGTTGGCCTCTGGCCCAAGTCATCTTCGAATTAAAAGTTCCCAATTTGACTTGTTCAGTGTAACAGCTGTGCATGTTTCCTTTCCTTTGGTTTTATTCACTTTAAATACTGTCTAATTTGATTACTTAATTGATATTTGATACTGGAGAGAGAGAGAGAGAGAGAGAGTTGCTAAGAAAACAACATTATCTGTCAGATATGCATTTGGTGTTTAATTAAAGCAATTAACCTCGTATAGTACTAATGCTAAACATCCATTTATTTATTTTAATATTTGTATTTGGTTGAACATGTCTGTCTGTCTGTTGATGTTCTCATGCATTCACACTACGTGGAGCTTATGTGAGACACTTGACTTACATGCTTTGCTTTGACTTACATGCTTTGCTTTGTCAGGCCAACTCTTCTTCGTCATCTTCAGTGACTAAATAATAATATATACACAAACCCTACAATATTATATCCACACACACCCTAAAAGCCAGAAAAAGAAAAATGGAAGACAGAAGTAGATATAAGCCGATGCACAAAGAAGCGGCCACCCTTCCACCGAGGAGAGGTAAAATCAAAGCTAAAATATATGGGGACATCAAAGAGACTGTCATCAATCTGATAGGAATGGCAAATCAAAGTGACAATGGAGGACAAAGCTCATCAGCTTCAGCAAATCAGCCAGATGATCAGAACAAAAAGGCTTGAAAAGCAAAGCATTTGTGTTCAGTGTTGGCAAATTTTCTACTTGTTTAGGTGACAATTTTCCAATTTCATTGTATGTTTATTTGTTCTGTGCTCATTTATTTGGTGATTAAAATTTTGCTTAGAGGTATCAGGTTTGCACCCCCATGGCATCAGTTGTGTCTACTTTTGCTTTTGGATGGTGCTTTCTTTAGTGCATCTAATTACTTCACATGTTTAATTCATTTGATGTTGTTTTGTTAGAGAAATTATAATTCCCGAGGTGGACCTAAGAATTTAAAATTTGCCCAATTTTTTTTTCTTCAAGATTCATGTTTCATTCATTAGTTGGCTGCCGCACCAGAAAGATCTAGAACCAATTTTCAAATACCAGTCACAATCTGATTCTGTCACACCAGAATCCGGTTCTTCAGATTAAAATTATATATCTTTCCATGGACTTAATATAATAGTTTCTAGTTGATCTCCTTTATACTTTTGTTTTTCTTGAGCTTTTCTTGGCCATGGCAAAATCACTAGCGCACGTGCATTTCTTGTTCTTGTCAATTCTCATCCCAACCTTTTTTTTTTACTGAAATAGAGGTGATGGAATCTATGTGTGGATCCAACAAACCCCCCCCAGTTAATTCCTTTATATTCAGCATTCAGGCAATTTTATATTTGTTCACACTGCATGTGCATGAGTGATAAAGACTTTTTTGACAAAATTGCCCAACTAATAATTGCTTCCTCCACCAAATATACATAAAGTGCGACACTTCCAGTTCAGCTCACTTCGCCACCACTGCCCTGCAGCTTCTCCTCTTCTTCTTCTTCTTCTTCTCCTGAAAAATCAGCTGAGAAATGGAAAACAAAAGCACCAAGCCAGTGGAGAAAGGAAAAGAATCAAAATCCATGGCCAGTATCCCACCAAAAAGAGGTCAGATCAAAGCTAGAATATTTGAGGAACTGGTAGAGACTCTGAGCAACATAGCAGGAGGAGCAGGGGCAAAGTGTGTTACCAATTTTGGAGAAAACCCAGGTTCATCAAGTGGCTACCCTTCTGATGAGAAACACTAGCAGACTAGCAGTATTTGGGAAAGGGGAGGAGAGGCCTTCAGTACTGGCCACTTTGCCTATAGCTATGAGGATGAGACAAGGATGAGAGAGAAAGGGTAGGGTTTTTCTTTGTTTTCTTGTTTTTTATTATCTTTCAAGTTTGAGGGTTTGAAGTAAGCATGATATCCAAGTTGTTTCTGCAAATTAGTGAATTCTGTTTGCCACTTATCTTCTGTATCTACCTGTCTGGCTGATAAGTTGAAATCAAAGGTGCATTTCTCCAATGCTTTTTTACCATCAATACTGAGCATTTGTATTGATGAACATCAGTTTCATTTATTTACCACATCAAGAAAGATTATGATCTTGATATAATTAACCAACTTCTTTGCTTGGACTGCAAAGCTTTCATGTTCATACCAATTAAGAAGCATGTTATAATCAGATAATCAGTGGTCCTCAAAAGTGGGGCTGCAGGCAGTCTTGTCCTGTCAGTCAACCCAAATGCATTGAACCTGTGTACTTGGTTTGACATGTCAAAGGGCTCAAACTTGACATGCGTTGTTAGAGTAATTAAGATATTAATTTGTTCAACTAATCAAGAAAAATTCATCACAGTCAAGAAAGAAACTTGGGATGAACATGGACAAATCCAAACTGATATCTTATTAGATTGGCCTTTTCTTAATGGATTTTGGACCAACTGGGAATCTTATCTACGCATTGTTTAACTTGAACAGGTAGTCTGCCTTATCAACATTCATTCTTTTGACTTTTATTTATCATCTTACATCACAGGCTATTGTCATAAATACGTCACAGAATTAATAGATACAAATTTTGTCCAAAAGATTGACCTTTTGGTTATCAATAAGGCATTGAATTTGTTGGATGAGCATGAAATATGACTACATTTCTTGATTGATTAATTTCAACTGATTCAATCTACCTTTCCATCTGTAACTCTTCTCCCATGATTTGCGTTCCTTCCAATATTCTGAGAGTGCAAAGGTCATGCTTTGATTTCTCTCAGTTGCCTTGACAGCAACTCACCAGTATATACACATTAATATCTAGAATTATGATATTAATTCTAGATAGAGAGAGAGAGAGAGAAAGAGAAAGGATGTTCACACTTTGAATGACAAGTTTTCTAGAATTATGAAGACTTAGGGTTTAGAGAGAAGATATATCTGAAGTATTATCTATTGCATTGCCTTGGTGTCAATGTGGGATTTGGTAAGAATGGAAAATCTGGGTGTTCCCACCTCACATCAAAATTCAAATGCAGAATATATGGTCCTAGTTTGAGGAAGACAAAAAAAGAAGGATAAAGACGGGTAGTGAAACATTTTACAGACCATATATATATATATATACATTTGGATTCATTTGGAGAAGGCGTCATCATTACATCAATATTTGGAGCCTTTTAATATATGCTGTGATTGATCACTGTGAAGGAGACCACATGCCAAACTTGGGTTGGTCTCCAATCCACAATTTCTTACTTAGAGACTAAGGTGAAAGTGCCAGACTGCTTTCCTTGAAGCCCAAGGCACAAATCTTTTGTCTATGTATGTCATAGGAGGGTCACCTACAGCATTGTATATATGGGTATTGAAGATGCTCTTAATAAAACAAAAGAGTAGACCAAAGACTTATTGGCTTGAATACAAAGGAGCTAGAGTCATCAAACCAAGAGGGAAAAAAAAAGTTTATTCAATCACGTTTATTTACTTGCAATAATTCAATCAGATTCTGATTTATACACCTTTTCTTCTCATTCATTTGCCCATCGTTGTCAATGGGGATTCACGTCCCTAACCCAAAGGAGCTAATCATACTCTTTATTTGACAGAAAACATAGAGGTGGTCAATTTCACACATGGAAAATGAGGAAGAATCTCTATAAATGTAATTTTGAAGAGAGCTCACCAACATTGAATGCAGTTTTCTTCACCAATGAAACTGAATTCATTTAAAACTTTTTTGACTGGAAGCTTGGATCTTTGTCACTTGTAGTGAGACTCCCAAGGCTGATGACACAGTCAAAAAATTGAATGGAAGCTGCTCAACCCAATTCCACTTCAGAGGTCCACTCACTCAGATGTCTGAAGCAGATGAGTCAGCCATTACTGTTGTTGGCATGATTCTCCGACAGTTCTGTTATCTATGTTACAGTTCAGTCATTTTTATTTTATCTTTTAGTTAACCGATTCTTATCATCATTTGATGTTTCTTCCTACACACAAAAAGTAGGAATGTGACATTCATCTTATAGGAAAGGTAGACACCAGATATTAATTGAACAACAGCAATCTGAATCAAAATTTGGATTTTTTTTCCTTGCATAAAACATTAAGCCGCATCCAGAGAACCAAGAATTTAGCATAAAAAATACAAATAAAAAACATCCCAGGATAAATAATACATTATTTCCTCTCACATTTCTGGTTATAGTCTCTTTTGGTCCCTCGCTAGCAATACACTCTCGTCTCCCCCTCTTCAAGATGCCTCTATACCTGGTTCCCTTATCTGAATAGATGTTCTTGACAAACTTGCTTCAAGTTCATTTAACTCATCCATGTCCAACTCATCGTCGTCATCGTCATCGTCATCATCGATTGGAACTTCTTCGGAACCAGCCACACTAGTAGAGGCGCTTGGTCCTGCTGCTGCTGAGTTGTCTTTGACCTGAAATGAAGCACAGACAAACTGAGATAACAAAATCACTGGAAATTGTTAAGGCAATTGCTAAATGTCCAAATAAACGGGAACCATCCGACTTCATTTGAACTAGGTAGTGTCTTAAGAGTTCAAGAAAGCACGGCAACCATCGATGATATTTATAGCTCCTAGATTCAAAATATTTGTTCCTTGGTAATGATAAATGCGGTACTACATAGTTACACTACTACTTGTGTACCAAAACCAGAATTACCTATGCGAAGATTTTGGTTCCTGTGTCACTGGTTAATATTAAAAGAAAAAGTACGAAACAGTTCCTGTTGCAGCAACTGAGTAATAATATCTCAATCATTTGCAACAACCACGACAGATATAATAATTAATTTATAAAATCATAGACAGCAAAGGCTTGTCTTTTTTCTTTCTTTATAGTCTCATTTAATAAAGAAAGAGCTTCAAGAAATGGCACATTCCCTAAGCAAACTCCTCTTGTGCCAGTAGAGTTTTCAGTCTAAAGGCAAATCACAACAGGAACTTTATAGTGACAGGGTCACAATCATAGAGAACACTCAACGCCATGTTTCATCAAACCCTATTTTGGCAGAGACCACCTCACATTGTTATTGAAAGCTATATAGCGTTTTCACATCAATATCAAACTTCAATCTCATGTTCTCTCCATTTCTCTTGGCATAAGAGAAAAGTTGTAGTAAGATTATGATCATATTTTGAAGAAAATGGTTATTTTATCCAAATGTCCTGTAAATTTCCACCTACAGACTATCTACAAGTCAAATGGGGAGCACTCCTTGTTGATGAGGATTCATGCAACAAGGCAACAGACAGAACCACAAAGAGCTAAGAAAAACATGATATACGCCCTAAAAGGATCAGGATGCATGGATCTGTAATCAAAACTTGATAATCTCACCACAAAAACCTTGAAACCATGATCTACTATATACAAAACAAACAAAGAGACAACATAACCACATAAAAAACACAACGAGATAAGAATAAGGAATTGAAAAGCAAATCACATTGAGACATCTACGGCAGAATCTCTTCTCATTGCATCAATCACATCATTTTGGTATCATCTAAGTCGTTGACGAACTCAAAAGAATGTTCAATTCTCCCTTTAACTTAGCTATCATGGCCGCATAACGAGATAAGAATATGGAATTGAAAAGCAAATCACATTGAGACATCTACAGCAGAATCTTATCTCATTGCATCAATCACATCATTGTGGTATTATCTAAGTCATTGACGAATTCAAAAGAATGTTCAATCCTCCCTTGTACTTAGCCATCACGGCATTATCATTATAACTGTGGCCATTCTGTGCCGCATGCAATGGCCATCCAGCATTAAAGCTTGACCAGCATGTAACTAATAACACAATACAAAACTTCTATTACATAACACTGAACAGTTATCTTTATCAAGATACTGAAATAGTTCAATTCTTTTTCTTTTTCCCTTATTAAAAAAAACTGAGATGATGCCCATAGCTGAGAATAACTTCTAGACAATCAAGCCCAAACAAAAGTAATGACAGATAGCCCAAATGACCAGAAAAAGGGCATCTTTGGACACTTATTTGATAAAACAATAACTTTCTTTGACAGCAAAGAAGAGTGAGAACTTAAGATACAGAAAACTTTCATAATACCCAAAAAAATAAAAAAGCAAACTCAAAGATAAGAAATAATATTCACATAAGTCAGCAGTTATGCAGACCCCACCACCTTTTTTTCCCTTCCTTCTAAGTGATGAGATGTTGGAAGTTAAAAGTTAGCTAAAACGTTACCAAAAGAATATACAGAAACATACTAAAGCTTTGTCGACTTCAAAAGTGACATGTACCGGTCCATCATAAATAAATCACATGTGTAGTACAAAATGAAAATATTACCTTCTCTTCAGCAGCCTCAGGTTCTTGTCTCTGGTATTTTTCATATGCTTCAGCATCATCCACAAACAAGCTAGCATCCGCAAGAAACAACTCACGACCACTGAAATACAGAAAAAATTGAGTCAATAGCATAAAACAAAAAATACATACAAAATGCAAACCATGGAAGGAACAAAACCTCATGCGGTCATTCTTAGCCCTCTCTGCTCGTTGTGCTGCCATGCCAGCCTCTTTCTCTTCTGTCTTTTTCTTCCTCCATTGCATGAACAAATCAGTGGTCATTGGAGTACAGGTTGTAACTTTTGCACGCTGCAGTAATCAGCAGATGAGCATTAAAAATACAAAACAGAGGATATAAAGCTATAAAAAAACATAAGGATGCAATACAATGTACAAAAAGTTTCCATCACAACAGGGAAGGACAAAATGAAAATATGCAAAGTTAACAAAATCAATATGATCATCACCTGATTTTCGATCTCATCCTCAATGGCAATTTTTTCAGACTCTTCGTCAAGAAGTGACTTCATCTGAGACTTCAAAATATAGCCAGGAGGAAGAGCATGTCTGTAATGGCACTCTTTTCCACCATTTGGACAAGCCCAAAACCAACCATACTGCTTCTTTTCCACTGCTTCCAAGAAGTGTTTACAAACCTGTACATATTAAAGGCCAACTGATTCATAACAAGATATACTGCTGCATTATCAAATTGCCCAACCATAACCTTAAAAAGTATTGTACTGTTTAACTATCACTATTTTTAATTTTTGAATACGTACTCATCTAGAGGAGAAAAATAATTTATCCCTCTAGTATTCAATAACCCCACCAAAATTTAATTCACATAGCCTACAATAGAGATCCAATCTATAATCCCAAAAATTTCAAGCAACATCGCAGATTCTTTACAAGAATATTTCTTACTTAGACATTCAACAAAGCAACCCGCCAAACAGAACTTTTACATTAAGCTAGCATTAGAGATACCAGATCACATTTTTCTAACAGAAGCTTAAACCCACCACCACAACTGAAAAGAGTAAAAGCATCCATCCACTCCAACTCATTAGATAAGACATAAATCAATCACCTAAATTCACTACATGTACTTGCATAAAGTTGAGCATTTGAACATGCCCCATTGCCAATGACTTGTTCTTCAAAAACATAAATCAGTTATCAGATTGTGACATCAACTATTTAAATTGTAACATAACCCATATGATCAAAGATTGCAAAACTACCCTACACCACCTAACAGTACTAGTTTCAAAAGAAGACCAATGTCCCATGCAACTAAACCTTGGCCTCCTTTTTTTTCTCTCTTTTTCCCCACATGAAACATAATTGATGTAATGGCTAACATGCCCTCAAAGGCCTCCATATTCCATCCTAAGTAACCAGAAACATTTGAATGGTGGGGAGGGAGGGAAATAAATAGGGATAGAAAGACATAGGTCTAATTAGAGGAAGAGAGAGGGAGAGAGAGCAAGAGACAGCAACGCATTCAAATGCAAATATCTTAACACTGAAATAGACATACAATCTCAGTGGGCTTATTCTGGTTATACTCATTCTTCTTTGACTCAACAACTTTCTCCAACGTCTCTTGATCCCAATCCTCCATTGTTTCTGAAAATATAATCAACACGGAATAAGCAAAACATATGCCCATATATTAGCTTCCAAACAGTAATCAAGACATGTGAATCCTCTTACCATCATCACGCTTATCACTGTAAATATCAATCTTTTCACCCTTCCTCTGAACATTCAAATCATGGGAAAACTTGCACTTGAATCCCTTAGTACATTGCCCAACCTTGAAAAACTCGCACAATATAGACTTGGGATCAACACCTATTCAAATTCCCAATTCGGTTACAAACATACCATAACCAATCCACTATTGAACACAATATAATCAACTATCACCAAACACGACTAAGAAACATGTCAGAGTTGGGGTACATACTACATACCAGCTGGCACTTTTGGCTGACTAACAGCAACCTTGAACAAATCATTAAGCTCCTTCTCTTTGGCTTTCTCTTCCTCCTTCTTTTTCTGCAAAACCCATTAAAAAAATGAAAAACCCCAATTTCACAAAACTACATCCAAACGCTATTTTCCAATAAGAATCATCAATTTTCATTATTTTAGCTAATTTTTGTCTAACCAAATACAACCCAATAGGGGAAAAATAACAGACATATGCGAGGATCCGAATAAGAAACAGTGAGAAGCGGACCTTAGCTTTGGTTGGGTCTACTTTGGGCTGGACTGACTGCTTGAGATTCTGTACGTACTTCTGGACATTCTTACTCTTGTTCTTGTTCTTCAGACCAAAGGTCTTATCCTCCACGACCTTCTGCTTCTTTGCCAAGTCGGCCTTCGATGCCTTTGGCGGCATGGCTACTTCGAATTCAACAAACGAAAAAAAAAAGAAAAAAAAAGAGAGATGGGAAAGCTAGAGCAATCTGTGGTTTCCGAAATGAACAAATTTACCAACTTCCGGTGCAGATATGCTTAATTTTGACTCAGAGATGGCGATTAGGGTTTTTCGGGAGCCCTCTCTGTGCACCTTTTGAGAAGGATGAGCGAATGGCGTATAGTGACCAGGGTAGGACTAGAATGTGTTGTTCTGCTGGCCTAAAATTCCGATTTTGCCCTAACTTTCTGGCTGCAACTATTAATAGTGTTGTTTTGTCGAGTTTAGATTCATGTTGGGTATAAGTCAATTCCCAAATCAACAAAATTTCTATTATGTTTTTTTGATATATTTGCCAAATTAAAAATTTATAAAAATTAATATTTCTAAGATAAAATTTTCAAATCTTTTTCCATCAAAATGGTATTTGCCCTTTTTATATGAATTTACTTGACTTGTATGATAACAAATTATGATATTAAGAATCGTATATTAGCTGAAAATTATTAAGTAATTACATTATACAAATACATATAACATGATTCGACAATCTAACAATTGATAACTACCAACTCATCTTGGTTGTCCACTTTTGTTTTTCTTTTTCAATAACAAATAAAAAATCAATTATAATTTAAATAATTATAGGATATAATGGATTTATAGCTCAAGCGATTAAGAACATTTATATATGCATTCAAGGTTATATAGGGTATACCGGATTTGTAGCTCAAATTGTAATATACTAATAATACAAGGGTATAATTGTCACTTTGAACATTACTCCTTTAGGTTTACCACATGGCGCGCTAACTTTGGTAAGGTTCGCAATTGCATACGACGCGGCGTAACGCTCCGTGTGAGACAGTTACCGTTAAACCGTAGCCACGAGCACGAAGCTCAGAGAGCAAAGCTGAACCAGAAGAGAGAGAGAGAAAGCGATGACGCCGTCGCCGATGAGGATGACATACCGTACGGTCTTCAAGGTTTATCAGAGCAAAAATAGAGCGCCATATTTGCTTCAATCGCGTTCATACTCTCAGTCTCAGTTTCAATCTAGGCCCGAACCCGAACGGTTATATCCAATTCTCTGTTTGGCTTCCGAGAAACGGTAGGAAAATTATAGAAATAGCTAAAAGGTGATGTTTGGTTGCATTGTAGGTCTTCGTTTGGAATTGCGTTTGACATTGACGGGGTTATTCTCCGTGGCCGTGTTCCCATTGGAGGGTCTCCGCGAGCTTTAAGGAAGTTGTACGGAACATCAGGTACTAAGAACTCCAATGTTTTCTCTCTCTAAATTAACAAATTTTCTTTATTTTTCGGCAGAATGAAAAAGAAAAAGAAAAATAGAAATTGGTTTTGTTTCTTATTTTCTGGGCAAGTAAACTGATTCATTTGGCTCAAGTTTATGTATTGTGTTATTGTGGATGATGGTTTTCCATTGACATGGTTTACTTTTTCGCTCATAGTATCTCTAGCTTAATGTAAATACTGCTTCTTTGTAGGTACTTTGAAGGCTCCTTTTCTGTTTTTGACCAATGGTAAGTCATCTGAGCGTTTTCACATTGGAAACATTCATTATGTTTTGGTTAGAACTTCATTCGAATTTCATTTAGTTCAACAATGGATATTTGTTCATAATTTTGACTTAAGTCTATAATCTGTGAGATGTTCTTACTTGTGTGTCTGAGTGTCTTACCAGCATATTCTTACTACTAATAGCTAATATTCGGTTGAAATAGGAGGTGGCATACCCGAATCAAGACGAGCCGCTGAATTAACTGAACTTTTGGGAGTTAACATCTTGCCTTCTCAGGTAATATTCTAAACATTTTAATTATTTATTATGAGCTTAAAGATGACGTTCTTTTGTTTCCAATTTTTGGTGAATGTTATTTGACTGATGGAACCTTTGGAATAGCTCTCTTTTCTTTTTTTATCGTGATGCAGGTTGTACAGGGTCACACACCTTTTAAAAGTTTGTTGAGAAGGTATATGTCGGTTTCACATGAATCTTTTGCTACATTGATGTGTAATTTTGATGTTTCATATTCTTCCCTAAACATAGTTCAGAGTGTAAACAATGTATTAACCTATTTTAATTATCTTACGTTATGGCGATTTTATCCATTTTACTCACAGATATGAGAACGAACTCATTATTGCTCTTGGAAAAGGGGAACCAGCTCTTGTAATGTCTGATTATGGTTTCAAGTAAGTTTTTAACCTAAAGTCTAGCTTGTTCTTGATTGTAGAGTCCTCTGAGTTTGAATTCGATACCTCCTGTTGCTAGATTTTGTGAAAGTAACAAATAGCCAATTTTATCTGTGGTGGCAGAAAAGTTCTCTCATTAGATGAGTATGCATCTTACTTCAAGAATATTGATCCTGTATCTCAATATAAGCTGTGGAGAACTAAGCAGGCATTGGATTGCAGCCACCCCAAGGAGTCTGTGCCAAGATGTGATTTTTATTCTGACAGGGTTAGTGCAGCTTTTGTTGTCAGCGACCCTGTAGATTGGGGCAGGGACATTCAGGTATCTTTTTCATTTTACTATTTAGAATGCAGTATTAGGAAATCAGAGCATCTAAGAATTTGAAATTGTAGCTTCCCTTGGCCTAGCGGGCTCAAATCCCACATAAATTGCCAACTTTGGTATGTGTGTGAAGTAGAAAATAAAGTTTTGGGAACTGCATTTTTACCATCTTGTTATTGCAGATGACCGCGGTCATTTGTGTCCTTACCAAAGCTCTGAGCTGATTCATGAATTGAATTAGGTTCTCTGTGATATTCTAAGATCTGGAGGGCTTCCTGGACAAGAGAATGGGCCTCAACCACCTCTATATTTTGCTGCAGATGATCTTGAATATCAGGTTGGTAACTATGATTCTATAAAGATGTCGGATGAAAAACTGAATCCTGAATTTGGAGATATAAAGAACAAGCCACGATTTGTTTGTTTGCTTGAGTGATCTGTTTGCTGAATCCTGTCGAATCTTGTACTCTGCCCATGAACATCTTCGATGCATTGGGTTCTATATGGATGATATGCCCCAATCCCTGACATTTAGAAGAGTAGGATTCATTTTTTCTCTCTTCCCTTTATTCATCATCAACTTTCTTTCTTTTTCAACTTTTAAGTTTCACATGGTACTGGCATTGTACTGATCAGCTGCCTACTTATAACATACAGGCTGCATTTCCTTCTGAGCGACTTGGAATGGGTGCTTTCAGAATTGCACTTGAAAGCATCTTCAACAGGTGAGATGTGTCATATTCCAATGTGTTTATAATCCGACCTTTGCATGCCAGCACATCTGATTGAACACTAAGTTATTCTGTCATGTGCAGTCTATGCTACCTTTGCATGCCTTCAGTAATATAATTTACTTTTGGCTTTGCTGCAGGATTCACCATGATGCTTTGGAATATGTCTCTTTTGGGAAGCCAAATCCGTTTGTGTTTAAGAACACTGAAGCTATATTGACACAGCTTCAACCATCTCATTGTCATATTGATACAACAAATACTGGAAACTCTCAGTCGCATGCTTTTAAAACCCTTTACATGATTGGTGACAACCCTTCAGTTGATGTCAAAGGTGCTCAACAGGTCCGTCTTTCTCCTTACGGTGAAAATTTGTTACTATTAAATGCTTTGAAGTTTGAAGGTATTTTGACAAGCATTGCACCTGGTTCTCAGGCTGGACATCCTTGGTTTTCTATTTTGACGAGGACAGGCGTTTTTAAGGGGAAAGATAATCATGCAGAGTTTCCAGCAGATCTGGTACGTTGGATATACATCTTCAGAATATTTAGGTGGTGCCGGAGATAGTTTGTCACTTGCAAGTGTGAAAAATGCATAATAACTTATAATTTCCATTTGATTGCATTTGCATTAAACTTTTTGCATACCCTTTTGTTTCTACTGTAGGTTGTGGATACTGTAGAAGAGGCAGTGGACTACATTCTGATGAGAGAAGGAACTTCTTAGCTCAGAAAAAAAGAAAGGAAAGAAAATTTACTTAAGAGTGATTATGTATGGTTGACAGAAAATTGGATCAAGCAGCTCTTATAATTGAATGCAAATTCACATTCAGTTTCATGGCCCTTTCTTTTTAGCTGATTTCATGGCTAAAAATTGATCCTGTGCTAATCCTGGGTTACCCGCTGATTTCGGTACTGATGGAGATTTTGATAATGAACTATCCTTCCAATTGCCACAGGACAAGTACAAAGGAGTGGTTTTCGTGCAAGCAAGTTCACCACAATCTGCTTGCGTAAGCTCAGACAAAATAATGTTTACCTCCTCAGTGCCTTTGTTCCACTCTGGAGGTTGGTATGGAAAGTTGCCCACTTTTTTCCCATACTCTTTTTTTGTCTATTAAATGACATAACCTTTTCATCCATTTTCTTTCATGTACACAATAGGTGACGTTCTTCCACCCTAAAAATATATAAAATAAAAAAGAGAGGATATTTTACTCTATGTTTACTTCAATTGAATGAAGGAAATCATGAATCGGGAAAGTTGAGAATATGAGAGAAGTAATTGGAACTCACATAACCTATGTTTTAGTAAACACATTGAAAAGTAAGTAATCAGGATACTTCCAGCACATTTTAATTTATCTCCAAACTACATGTCATACCATCTACGAAGCTCTTCCAGTAAGTCGAATGATAACTGGAGTTTTTGTTTGTTTGTGTGGGGGGTGTGATATATCCTCTAAAGATGTCAGCAATATCAACAATAATTGAGATACAAAAGCATTACTTTTTTATTTACGAGATCATTCATATGAGCAAAGCATCAACAAAGACGCATGTGTTCAACAAAATTAGCAATCAAGGCTTAGCCTACGTATCTCAGAGATTAGCATAGCCAACGACAGGCATCATACGGGATTAGCTTCCGAAATTCAATTCACATGTGATTTACATTCTCAAACTCCATCCTCCTAGATGTGTTTGCTAAGAATTGTCTCAATAACACCTTGAGCTATGGGGTGATAAGTGTCACGCGCCTCTGCAAACACCCTTTTGGCCAAAATCTTCTCTTCTTCCTTTCCGGTGCCGCCTTCTACAAGAGCAGAGTAGAGCGGGACAAGGTACTTCTTCCTTCCAACTGCCTTCAAAGTTTTCTCCACCTCAACATAGTGTTCTTTGCACTTGGAAGCAATGGCCAGTAGGAGAAATGCCACCTTCACCTCGTAATCTTTCGACTCGGACAGCCTGAAGCGTGAATTCAACTCCAAAATCTGCAAATCCAAACACATATGTTATGATAAGACAACATAAAAGTGGGATAGATTTAACAAGTGCATTGACAACTGAAGCTGAAACAGAAATGAGTTAAAATGAAACTTAAGTAAAAATACAAGGCTATTTCACTCCTAGAATCTGACTGAACATGGTATGAGCTCCTATGGCTATTTCAAATCTTGAAGAACATGTTTCCACATGCAAACCAAGTTACAAGAGATATGCCTATCCCCAACTTCCAACCATGTAAAAAATTGCAACATCATCAAATTCCAATTTTGAACTCAAAATCATCCTTGACACAGTCCAATGAAAAAGACGAGATTGCATATGAAGAAATAGAATAAGATTTTCTGGTTAGTAATGGAAGAACCATTGTGTTATAAAATAAGTGCGTCTGGCTTTGGCCCTTCACAAGCACTCAATTCTACGCCCAAAAATCAAATTCCAGCAGATGTGGTCAGCATCATAAGTGCACCCCATACAGAAATAACTGCTTATATATTAATTGAAAAACCACAGAAGTATTAACTTGCAAGAAAAGCGTAGGTTTACTACTAAATATGAATTAGAAGTAAAAGCAAAAGTTACTAACTTATACAAACTAAGAAATAAAGTAATTACAAAAAGTGAGTTGAAGGCAGATACAAAATCCAAGTCATAGCACCTGGTAATAGAAAATCACATGAAGAGAAGAAACACAACAGTAGTACAGTACCTGTGAAGCTTCAATAGATTTGGGCAGGTTCTCCAAGTAGAGCTCCCACTCCTGCCCTTGCCAATCAGCAACTTCATCCTCCCTTGGCATCCTACCAAGCTTAAATTCATTTGCCATTGACACAATCTTTGAATATATACTGGAAACTGGTTCATAGGCATCAGGAGGGATACCAGTACCCTCAGTCCACAATATTAAGTCAACCTCTTTCTCTATTCCAGGTAGGTTTGCTTTCAGAAAATTGAGAAATGTATCGGTATCAATTGACTGGAACTTGAAGGTGGCAATATATTTCTTGAGAAATTCATCAAATGCAGGCCTTCCAACCTTAACATTCCAAAGTAAAAGTGTGACAATCAAATCCTCTTTATAGCACAACATCATGAGGCAAAGAAGTTAGAGCATATAATCAACCTACCTGGCGTTCAATGCGCCATAGAAACTGGAAACCTTTTTCATATGGAACTTCAGAATACACATCATCTGGGTCAACTCCTTCCTGGTTGGTTTTCAGCTTTGTGACCTCCAAGTTATCCTTGAACCTCTCCATTTCCTTATTCAAACCCCGCCAACCAATTCCAATGTTTAATGCAGCTCTGTCCTCACCTTGCACAGCCTCAACAATTCTCCTCTCAGCATATGTCGTGAAACCCTGTAATAATAAATAAGGATTAACGCGCTAACCTCACTTCAAGGAACAGCATGCACATTGCAAATCTCAAACATAATCAACCATACCCACAATTAAGCCTACCATATATTCTTTAAATTCTCCAAGCCCAGATATTATACAAATAACCTAGTGTGTTATGCTTCTAGAAGCTGGACTATATTTAAAATTTAACAAGACAAATGCTAAAAATTGACCAAAAATGAACAACATCTATGAAGAAATTTAACAAGACTATATTTAAAGTTCAAATGAAGAAAGCAAGTATCATAAAGGCAAAAACAAACAATTTCTATGAATCTTGTCAATATAAAATAGCAAAACCAACCATGAACCAAAAATCTGAACAAAACCAACCCACTTGAATATAAGATAAAAAAGTATAATGTGATAATACCTCATTCAACCAAAAATGCTCATTAGTCTTGTTGGTGATCAAGTTCCCAGTCCAGCTATGCGCCAGCTCGTGCGCCACCACCTGCGCGCCGCTCGAGTCGCCTTTGAGCACCGTCGGCGTCAAGAACGTCATTCTTGGATTCTCCATACCACCGTACGGAAAGCTCGGCGGAAGCACCAAGAGATCGAACCTTTCCCACTCATACGGCCCAAACAAGGCCTCCCCTTGCCTGATCATGTCCTCGGTGCTCGCGAACTCAGTCGCCGCCGATTCCAGCACCGCCGGAACCGCCTCCGAGTAAACCCTAGTTCTCGGTCCCACCTCCCGGAACCCTAGCTCGCCGACGGCGAAGGCGAACAGGTACGGCGGGATTGGTTGCTCCATCACGAACTCCTCGACGACTCTCCCCTCGGCGCACCACAGTGCATCGGTGGAGAACAGAGCGGCTCCCTCGCCGGAGATCGGGTCACGGCGGTCCACGTGGCGAGCGGACATGACGGCGGATAGCTGGCGGGGGACGTTAAGCTTTGCCGCGTAGCGCACACGCGCCGCCGGAGTGTCCTGGCATGGGAAGACGGAGCGCGCGTGGATGGCCTGGCATTGTGTGTAGACAAACGGCAGCGTTTTGTTGAAGGTTTGGGGAGGAGAGAGCCACTGGAGGGCGGAGGAGGAAGGGGAAGTGGAATAGACGATGAGAAAAGAGGAGTGGTTGGAGAGGGAGACGGTGAGGTGGCAGCCTTTGATTGGGTCAGGAGAGGAGAGGGAGAAAGGGAGGGGAGCAGAGGATTGGGGGTCGAGGACGGAGTGGACGGTGAGTGCACGCGCGTCGAGGGAGAGTGGTCCAGAGTGTGGGGCCGGGAGTGTGAAGAGGGCGGAGGCGTGAATGGTGGAGGAGGGGAAGTCGAAGAAGAGAGAGAGTGAGATGTGGGTGGCGAGTGGGTGAGTCGACTCAGTGAACGAGTGAGGGTCGATTGGCGCCATTGATTTTTAGGGCTAACTGGTGAGTGAGCTCGGAGGAGAAGGAGGAGAGAGTGCAAGCAAGCAGTGAAGCGAAGACGTAAATGTCTCGTAAATGAATGAGAATGAATATAAAGAGAGAGAGAGAGAGAACGATATTCGTTGCAATAACTACTTTCTTTTTCTTTTTCTTTTTCTTTTCCATCTGGGTTTTGCTTTTTAAACTTTGGAGGGAGAAACAGAAGGTCTCCTTATTTTATTTTTAGTCAAAATTTGAAACTTTTCTTGCACAAAAGCTAAATTCTCTGCTTCTCTCTCAAGCTGAGTTGTTGAAGTTTGTGAATGGTTATTACATTTTATTTTTTATTTAAATAAAGGACATCTCTTTTTCATAAATCTCCATTTCTTTAAGAAATTGAGTATATTCTTGTGGTTTCTTATGCATGGTTACAAGATTCTTGGATTGTATGGGGGCATTGGAAGATGTAGTGAGTCCTCTTCTACCTATGAGGCTTGAATTATACTTTAAAAGATTACGTTAAATAATCAATAGAATTGATATACGTGTCGTGCATAGACACAATAATATAGACTTCGGGTAGTCCACCTGAATTTATAAAAAATTCATAAGAACAACTCCCCGCTTAAATGGCACCTCCGAGTGGGGAGGTTAGGTCATGACTGATAAGAGATGACTCTACCATAGCCCACACCCATTCCCTAACCTCCCCCCTCTAGGTGGCTCATATAACCCGAATGTGAGTAGATGGGTTGCACCATATCATGCAATAATAGACTTAACCAAATCACATGACATTCAATCGATTGTGATTCATTGCGAAGTTGAATTCCAATTGATAATTGCAAAAGATCTAAATTGATATCAAATCTCAAGCTCTTATCGAGCAATCAAAATCATATTAACAACTCTCCCAATTAGGCGACTTAAATTTGTACGCACTCCATTATTGTGTATGAGGGATAGTAAATCAAATTATTTTCTCGTCTTCACATCCTTAGGATTCATGGCACATCATATTAATCAACTAAAACCCCATACAGACCGGACAATAACATTATTATTTTTAGTGTTCGTGCCAATTAGGTTTTTCCATCACTAATTTGACATTTTCACATGACAAGAGAGATAGACATACAATTATAAAAAACTAGTCATAGATTTATGGGCTAGAAAATATCATTTAAAGGCCCAAACACAAAGTTCACAGTGTCAGCCCAGATGATATTTACCGGCTAACTGCACGTCTACACCCTCCAGTGGAGCCCACATTCATCCAATTACCATTATTACACCCACTGTTCTCAATTCGCCAAATTGCCTTTCCTTCTCTCTCTGTAGAAGCAAAGCATCGAAGAAAGCTGCGAAATTCAAAACTTTGAGAAAGAGAGAGCGGGTGAGCTCTCTATCCCAATCACATCCTCAAAACCCTAAATCCAGAAGAACATAAAAGATGGACGACTACACGAGGGAGATGATGGACCTCAAGACTCTGGTCACTCGCACCCTTGAGAAGAAGGGCGTTCTGGCCAAGATCCGGGTACAAATTCGCCCTTTTACCCCTCCATATTTTCCCCATTTCCATGCTTTATCATTTGGATCCCCTCAATATGCATTCACAGCTTATTTGAACCCAAAATGAGTTTTTTTCCTCTGGTTAATCCTTGAAATGGTGCTTGAGTTTAGTTGACTTTTAGGGTTTTGTAATTTCATGTTTGTACCTTTGTTTTGCTTAAGTGGAATTTGAAGCTTCGAGTTTTTGAACGCGATCCCCCATTGTGCAAAATTAGGGGATGATTGATAATTCTGGATATTTTAGTATTAGTTTGATGTACATGATCAAATTTGTTGTTCGTGAGAAATGATTTTTCTGGGTCGTTGGCTGATTTTACTGTTGCGGTAGGCTGAATTGCGAGCAAGTGTGTTTGAGGCAATTGAAGAGGAGGACAAGGTCATCGAGAAAGAAGAAGGCTTGCCTCCAGCATTGCTTGGTAGCTGCAACGATCGTGCTAAACAGCTCCATGCTTCCCCTTCAGGTTCTTACTTATCCTTGCTCCTCCTTGTTGAAGTAAAGTAATTTCATCTTGGCTTCTGCTCTTAAGCTGAATTTCACTTTCACATGCTCATTGTAGGAAGGTTGCTTACGGCACTAGTATGCGAATACTTAGACTGGGCACAACTAAACCATACGCTAAAAGTTTATCAGCCTGAGTGTAATTTGGTAATCAAGTATTTTAGTGCAGAAAGTGTCTTGAGTGTCTTGTGTTGTTCATCTTATGCTAATGATTGTTGCTTTTGCTTTTGTTGAATTGCAGCAAAAGGATTCTTGGAAAGCTGAGTTGAAGGACTTTAGTAGTAAGAATGGATATGATCTTAACCGAAATGGGGATAGTGGTCCTTTGCTTTTGGACGTTCTTGAAGGATTTTTGAAATTTGAGGTTTGATATTTTTTGAGTTAAAGTACATAATTTTCAAGGTAAAATGAGAATTTGCAATAGGACTGTAGTCTTACATGGCAATTATTTCTTTGGTTCAAGATACATTTACCTGATTGTTATGTTTTATCATGAAATCGAGGCTGCTAATTGATTTGTATTAATTCTTCTAGACTCGGTATAGATTAGTTCACATGATTGCAAGACATAGTCTCTTGTATACCTATGGGCATTTTTTCCCCTTTGTTATAGATCTCTTGATCAGTCATAGGATGGGATTAGTATGCAATTTTGAGGTTCTACTAACCAAGGTAAAAAACTTCCTGGCCAAAAGAGAAAGGAATTATGTGACCATATTTATACAAATTTCTTTAGCTGATCTTTTGTTTGTAATTAGTCCTTTAGCAGATTTCTTATCATTAGATCTGGTTACTACAGAATTTATCTCAAGCAAGGGGTACTGGAAGGAGGCTAGCTACTTCAGAAACAGAGTCCTTATCCAATTTAGACACTCGCAACATGCGAAGACCTTCTTCATCATCTGTTGCTGGAGGGCTGCCTCCACTAGGAAGGTGCTGAGCCTACATTACTGCTTCAGTATTTTGTATTTACTTTGTCTCGTTTTCCTTTTCTCTGAAACTCTTAATTGATATTAGTTTGTTGGTGTGCTTATTATAGGCCTGGTGCATCTTCCCAGTCATCTGGTGAGTGACAAAGCAATTTCTTATGCCCTGTCCTTTATCTGCTTGCATTTGTTTCTGTTTAACTGATACATTCTAGCATTCAGATCGAAGAGGTGGGTCGTCCATGTCTAGCTACAGGAAAGATGACTACAATTGGAGATATGATAGTGATGAAAGTCCAGAGGATGTCATTCGAGCTTCGAGTGCCATGGAAAACCTTCAATTGGATAGAAAAGCTCGCAATCTAACCACATCGTGGCGGTATGTTCTGAACCCCTTTATGTTATGTTCACTTTACTAGGAAAAGCTTTCCTTTCAAAGAAAACTGCAGCGATGCAAAATGCTAGAGAGATGGATTTTCTATGAGGTTAAAAATCAAAGTAAGGCTATTTACAAGAAGTTTCTCTTTCATAGGTGCTTTTATTAAAAGAGAAGTATATATGGCTACATTTTCCTTGTGACATATCGATCCCACTTTTGTCATTTCAAAACTATGTATAACATTTTGAAACCTTGTGATAAAGTTTCATTTCAAGTCATAATCTAGCAGAAATTGTAGTTCCTGTTCATTGTTTTCTTAGCCTTGTCTGCTTGATCTGGCTGCAGGCATGCAGGCGATGGAATTAGTGAGGATGAGGGCAGGTCTGATCAGATGTAGGCCGAACAACGACAACCTTTGTATAACTGCACGTGTATTTGATTTGTATTTTATATGTTTAATCCTTCTATCATAGTGATGTTATGTAAGATTTTTACTGTATTCCGATTTGATCTAGTACTTTGTTCGAGTGTTTTTTGGGTGATGTAATTTCCTTTTTGACCCCTTTTTGAAATCTATAAATTAGAAACTGCATCTTTGCTTGCAAATTTTCATTCTAATGAAGGGTATGAAATTTCATGGAATTGCCAAATCCAGAGGCCTTTTCTGAGATCTGCGGGAGCCAAACTCCTCAATGACGGCAATATGTCGCATTTGCGATATCAACCAAGAAAGTACGACATGCTCATCAAATCCATATGACAAAGAAAAGCAAGAAAATTCCAACAAAAAATGACAGAATAATAAATTAAAGCTGAAAAGAGAAACATTTATGTACTTTTGACATTTGTGGAGAGCACTGGATTTTATTACACGTGTCGTGGCACATTTCTAAGCGCCAAAAACCGCCTGCTTTCCTGGCTTACAGGGAAATCCAAAAAAGGTTAAAATCAGAATCGAATTTCACACTCCCGTCCTCCCGTCCCCAAACATAAAACCCCTCCCTCTCTCTCTCTCTCTCTGTCTGCCGCTCCCAAAAAAAAAATTTTGACTTTTGCTTCCTCCCATGGCGGTTTTGAACCGCGTTTTAAGATTAAGAGCAGCAAGCTCTTTCTCAGTTCGGAGCTTCCGTACATCATCTTTTCTAAATTCCGAAACTGACCTCAAGGCGTCTTCCTCTGTCATCACCCAAAACTCTCTTCCTCTGCAGCGAGACGTTAAGGACAGGAATGCCCAGTGGGTCTTCCTCGGCTGCCCCGGCGTCGGCAAAGGCACCTACGCCTCTCGCCTCTCCACCCTCCTCGGCGTCCCCCACATCGCCACCGGCGATCTCGTTCGCGACGAGCTCTCGTCTTCTGGTCCCTTCGCTCTTCAGGTCCCCCTTCCCTTAGGCCTTAGGGTTTTTATCCTTTTTCTTCGATTGTTTTTTTTTCTTTTTTCTTTCAGAAAATTTCAATTTGTGAAAAACCCGAACAAAAAAATTGCAGCTTGCAGAGGTTGTGAACCAGGGCAAATTGGTTTCGGATGAGATTATCATAAACTTGTTGTCCAAGCGTCTTGAAGCTAGTGCAGCTAAGGGTGAAACTGGCTTCATTCTTGACGGTTTTCCTCGAACTATTCGTCAGGCGGTAATACCATTATTTTTTCCGTCAAAATTTTGCTTGAAACATACATTGGATGATCTTGCTTGGGAGATAGCAAATAGGGACAATATGATCATGCAGGTGTAGATGACAAAATGTATTTGGAATTAAAGATTTAGTTGAGGTTAGTAGAGTTGAACTTTGCACATAAATAATAAATTTATGGTCTTTGAAAGCACACAATTTTATTTCTCTACTGCCTCCAAATTCCAGCATAGCAGTACTTCTGTCTTGCTTCTTTTGTTTCAAAGGTTTTCGCTTTATGCTTTTTTGTTTGGTTTAATTTTATGTTTGGCTCAGCAAAATCTGAATTCATCTGTGTTGTCTTTGATAATATGTATGCTTATGGGAGTCTCTTGTTTTTGGGTTATATAGATTCATGAGCAGGCGATGTTCATTGAGCATATTTGTATAAGAAATTTGCATCCCTTTGGGGCTTATGTTCATTGAATTCCTGTATGATTATTAGACTGTGAACATCTACCATGTTGTGCAATTTTTCAAAAATCCTGAATTAGTGGGACTTTCCAGGTTTTTATGACCTCTGGAGGACAGTCCAAAATTTGAAATTGATTTTAAAGGATGCTCACTTCACCGAGTAGTTTGAATTTCTTTTCTTTTATAATGGCTCCAGTGGCTACACAAAGAAGAGTTGGCATTGACTTAGTGCCTTTAAATTGGCAACAGAGCTTATTGTATGATAAAATAGTATATTCTTATGTCCCATTAATACAGCTTTCCTACCATTCCCTCCTCCCCTCCTCTCAAATATATTTTACCTCTGTGGTTATAACTTGCCTTCTAAGTTTTGATTGGTTTACAGGAAATTTTAGAGGGAGTAACAGACATTGACTTGGTGGTCAACCTAAAGCTTCGTGAAGAGGCTCTACTTGCAAAGTGCCTTGGAAGAAGGATTTGTAGTGAGTGTGGAGGGAATTACAATGTGGCCTGCATTGACATTAAGGGTGAGGATGGGAAGCCTGGCATGTACATGGCTCCACTTCTTCCCCCTCCACATTGTGCATCAAAGCTTATCACACGATCCGATGACACTGAAGAAGTTGTTAAGGAAAGACTCCGGATATATAATGATAAGGTATTGTTTCAGCATCTTGGGATGCTCTTTTCACTCCTTTTTAAGAAGTCAACCAACAAGTCTGGAAGATTTATTTTTAAGTTTGAAATATATTAATACTAATATGACTGAAGCACTGCCGCCCATAATATACTCCCCATTCTTCCTGCTTAGGATTGATGCCTCAGAGACTGTTCTACTTGGCATGCTCTTTGTTACTGTATTAATTCTTGCATTAAGTGTCCAGCTATGCTTACTAAAACAATATTCTCCATGCATGAGAAGATTGCTTGGTCATTATTGATCCATTGGAACAGCATCGGCTAATAGATGGACCTTCTCCTTGTTGTCATGAGTTCACATTTGGACACTGGCCAATCAAGACTTATTTATGTCATTAGTCTTTTTGTAACAACAGTCTTTAATTTTGGTTCAATTTGTAATTTGTGCGTCACATATCATGTTGTCCTTGCAGAGTCAACCCGTGGAGGGGTTCTACCGCAGTCGAGGAAAATTGTTAGAGTTTGATCTTCCTGGAGGGATTCCTGAATCCTGGCCAAAGCTGCTTCAGGCTTTGAATCTGGAAGACCATGAAGACGAACAGTCTGCAGCCGCATGATTCGTAATTCTGTACCATATACACTTTAGACAAGTTAGTTTTCCATTAGATAAGCCAAATCATTCTTTGCATGTCCTGGAAGCAGATGCATGTAATTTAAAGTTGAAAGGGAAAAACTTCTATGTGCAATAAAAAAACAGGAGCAGCCCCTCATTTATCTATAATTATATAGCATCCTATTGGGGTTTCAGAGTTATGTAAAATGGGTATTTATCGTGTATTGTTAGTTATGTTGTTTGGAAAAATGGTTAGATTATGGTGATTATTTTTGTGGGCATTAAAGTTTCATTGCACCACAAGTTTGCCATTATTTTTATGAAATGTACAGATTCACCTGTCTTTCACATCCAATATATCATCATCCATCCATCATTAAAAAGAAAATTTTATTCGGGGAATTTTGCCGGCATAGACTTGTGCCGATGAACTTTCGTCGGGAGAGGTATTTTTAAAAAATAAAAATAAAAAAAACATATAATTAGTTTCTTTACTTTTGTTTTTTGGCCTACTTCTATAATTTAATATATTTAACATATAAATAGTATAGCTGTGTTGCTATAGCCTTTAAAAAGAAAATTTTATCCGGGGAATTTCCCCGGCATAGACCTGTGCCGACGAACTTTCATCCTGAGAGATTTTTAAAATTTTATTTTTGAAAAACATACAATTAATTTCTTTACTTTTGTTTTTTTGGCCTAGTTCTTTAATTTAATATATGTAATTAAGTAATATCTTTGCCTTTTTAATCACTTTAATCAGTAATTATATTTTAATTGTTATTTAATATAAAAAATTATAGAAAAAGTCCACAAAATAATTAATTTCTATTTACTAAGTCTTTTGTGTAATCGTTTAGGTGTCCTAATTAAATTTCTCCGTAGTCCAAGAGCCCGATCCATTACTATTAGGCTATTACTTGAGTAACTATTGTCCCTTTTTCATTTTTTTACTTTTCTAGAGTTATTACCCGTATTAAGATTCTAGCACCTTCACGTTTAATAAAGTATTATACACGTACGCACGTATTTCTCATGTTTCATACACTTGTTTTTTACAAAAATTTCAATAACACACACGAAATTCATGTATTATACGCATAATTCTCACATACTATCGAATAAAGATAATATATATATTAAAGAAAATGGTATAGCCGCACGGCTATACGGAGCTTTCCCCAATTGTCTTTAAAAATGGTATAGCCGGGCGGCTTTACTCCTTTTTAAATTTTTAAAACAAAAAATAGTATTGCTGCGCGGATGTACTTGTTTGACACGTGGCGCATAGGCGCTGGGAGATAAAGATTTTTTTTTATTTTTTAAAGAAATAGTATAGCCGACCGGCTATACTCATTTTTCCTTTTTAAAAACTGTTTTGACACATGGCACTGGCACTGGCACCTACGCGCTGGCCACGTCTACTTTAATGAACAATTATCCTCTATTTTTGGTCTTTTTTTATACACCCGAGATTGCAAATTAACTAATAGGCTTCTCTATGATAAATATTTCCATGTCAGAATATATTTTGTTTGAAGTTATGATGTGTTTTTTAATGATCCATTCACATACTTAAAATAATACTATTTCATGCAGATTGAAAGTCGCCGACGGTTTCGTATAATTCGATCTTGGGACCAAGATGGGTGAGTTGTCTTATGAGATGTCTAGCCATTCATTTGATCTTTAGTTACTACTCTTGTTCAATATTTTTGTGTTTTGATGTGCTCTTCAGGTACCGTATGGGTACGTGACATATATCCACCGGAAAGGTCTAGAGAGAGAGAGAGAGAGAGAGAGAGAGAGAGAGAGAGAGAGAGAGAGAGAGCAGGCGTAAATTCTTGACAATTTGGTTTGCTTTAATCTCTCTATTGGAGTGTGCTCTTTTCTTTTATATTTTATATTTAAATTTTGTTGTTGTAGAGAATAGTAAGAAGCTTGAGTTAAACTTGATTTGGTGCTTAACAATGCTTTCGAGATTTTTTTAATTTTTTAATTTTTTAATAATAAATTTGTCACACATTTTTCTAGATGCAAAGTTGCGTAGTTTTCAACTTCAATTGGCAAAACTTGAGATACAATAAGCAGAGCTTAAAGTGTTGTGGAGAAGGCATTTGATTTCACATGTGACACGTGACCTAATGGAATTTGGTTGTAAATCTTCAAATGTATTATTGTTGTCATTGAATTAAGTCTAGTAATGTCATTGCTAAAAGGCCTTGTAAAATGTAACATGCATCATTGAAGGAAGATGTAGGACAAAGTTCTTCCATGTTTTTCCCCCTCATATTGGTTGTGCCTATATGGTTTAACTTCTATATCTGTCCAGTTGTAGGAATTGACAAATAATGCAGCAGAATATGCTTGGTTATGGACAGGGCAGGGTAAAAGAGCAGCACGTCAAGGTAAAGTGCTCAGGAATGACATGAATTGAATGAACTCGGAATTTACCTTCTTTTCTGTTTTTTTTTTCAATGGGTTATCTCCATAACTTAAATCTCTTAGTCCTCTATAATAGGTATTTGAATGACCATTAAGAATATCCTGAATTAGATTTTCCATTATTTTGGGTGAATATATTACTGCATGACTGAGATTGCATGTTTCAATTTGGTGGTTAGTTGTAATGGTTGGAAATGAAAGATTAGTTTTATTAGGTTAAACATTTTGTTCCATTGAAATGTCTTTTATATTCAGATTTCATCTTCAGAAAGCTTCTGCTTGGAACATTTGGGAAGGATGTAATCTCTAGATCAACATATCTTATTTACTTGTGACCATTTGTCTTTATTCAAGCCATTAAAATTTTCAGTCTATATGTGATGCCAGTGTACATTAGAATGGTTTCTTCCCCTATTCTTGTGTTCAGTATACCTATGTTCCCTTTTGATGCATGATAGTATCTCTTTACAAATCAAAGACGATTTGAGAGACTTCTCGGCGTGGAAGCGCTGATGCCTTCGCTACAAGATCCTGAGCATTTCAGCTTATGGTAATTTTATATTTCTCTTTATTAAAATTGAGTATATTGTTGGCTGTGATTACTGGTATTAATGTATGATTGGATGCAGCTAGCTTTTTTATCAAATCGGCGTCCGCAAGAAAGGTTGGATCTCGTACGCTTGCGAGATACAAGAGAGGTATTGCACTTTTCTCCCCTCTTAACATTGGGAATTTCAGGTGCACGTGGGTATGGTATATATATCAATGAGATGCTACTTCTCATCTAACACGTTGTTTGAAATCTCATTTAGAATAGTTAGTATATACATCAATGCCATATGACCTCAGATACCTTCAATTTATTTCAAAACTCTTCTCTTCGTTGTCTCATTAGACTATTTTGTATCCAATTTTGTATCTGCAGAGAATACAATGCAAATTGATACATCTCATGGCAGAAGAGCAGGGTTGTCAAGTACAATGAGAAAAATGTTGTCATTAGGTTTAGTTCATAATTACGACGGAAACATTTTAGAAAGTAAATTCTTACAGAAGCAATTTTTTACAATGAAATTCAAGATTCTTTTATCCCCAAGATGTTGGTGGATCCCTATTTTTTGTTGTTGTATTTATGGATTTAACCCCAGGGGCAGACCCAATTAATGCCAATTGTGGGTAGCTGCCCACACTTACCCAAAAACTTCAGCCATATAATCCCATTTAAATTCATTATTTTTAATTATTTTTAGGTCCTTCTCAAGTAAAGCCCCCACATTGCCCATTCAATACATACACTTTAAGCCCAAAGCTTATATTAAAAAAAAAAAAACCCTAAACCCTATGTTAAAAAAGAAGAATAGAGATCCCACCAAGTTCACTCATTCTATAATTTTGTGGAGAACTCAGCCGCCAAACTCATTATTTGACAAAAGTCTGCAACCCAACAAATCAAACTCGCTACTTCAATTGATTTTACAGGTTAGTACGTAGTTGTTTTTTACAAACTAATTTCATTATATTCTTATTTATATGCATTCAATTTGTACAGATGATTGATTTTATTATATATAATTATATCTCTTGATGAAAAATAATATAAACTATTTATGACAGTTATGGAAAAATATTTTAAAAGAAAATCCGAGTTGGAGTTGTTAGGACCTATTGGGAGAAGTGATGATAGTTCAAAGCAAAGTCGCATAGAAATCAATATGTCAGATCTTCATTCTGATCCTGGTTTACGAACTCGAATTTTAGATTACAATCCAAACATTCGAGATGAAATTAGAAGAGCTTACTTACAAAAAGGCCCTTGTCAGCCTAGAAATCATGATTTCCCTCAAAAGAAATTTGGAAAAGAGTCAAGACGATTCAACCTGACATGGTTTGATGAATTCCCTTATTGGTTGGAATATAGCATCAAAGAAAATGCTGCATTTTGCTTATGTTGTTATCTTTTTAAAACAAATTTGGGAGAGAAAGCTGGAGGTAACTCATTTGTTGGTACAGGTTTTTCAAATTGGAAGAAAAAGGAAAGATTTCAAGTTCATGTTGGAGGTCCCAACAGTTCCAGTGACTCATCTGGAGGTGACTCATTTGTTGGTACTTAAAGATCAACTTCAAACTTATATTGATGATATGCATTCCAACACCAAATTTTCAGAATTACAAGGTATTGCTGCTCTTGCAAAAAAACTAGTTGAGACAAAAAAGGATAAGGCATATCCACTAGTTTATCTTCTCATAAAATTGGCATTAACACTTCCAGTTGCAACAGCTTCAGTAGAAAGGGCATTCTCTGCTATGAACATCGTGAAGAATAGAATGCGTAATTGAATGGGAGACCAATGGATGAATGATTGCTTGGTAGTATATCTTGAAAAAGACATATTTAATAGTATTGATAATGAGCTTATTATGCAACGTTTTCAGAATATGAAAAGTCGTCGAGGACAATTGTAAATTTACTTATTAGACAATGCTATTAATATTCAAAGTTTGAAATATTTTTTGTTTGATTATATATTGGTTGAATTTTTTTAAGCCCCCAGATAAACGTAACTCTGGGTCCACCACTATTTAACCCGTATTATTTCTTATAAGTAAAATCCATTTTTTTTATTCTTGCCAAATGGGCAAATAGTAGGAAATCATTAGAATGGGAGATATCGGAAAGAATTTAAATTTTCATTCCCTAATATCACTGGTATAAATAAAAAAAATTGAAGAAATAACTCTATCCTATACTGGTTAAATATATTATTTTAAAGTACCGCCGCTCGGCTATACTCTGAATATATTCGAATATTTGAACAGTATAGCCGCGCGGCTATACCGTTTAAATATATTCGATACAAACACGAAGCTTGCACTCGCAGTCAGCCATTTTGCCTCTCTATTAAGCGCTTCCAAGCTTCAAAGACTCGGTCTTGATCCTCTCTCTCTCTCTCAACTGAAGCTTTGATTTTTTTTTTCTTTTGTTTTGGCTGTTGCTTTGATTGGATTGGATTGGATTGGATTGGACTCTCTCTATGAAAATCATCAAATGTCATTCAGCCATTGAAATCTCCACCAAGATAACAACTTTGATGCTATAAGGGAGTTAGGCTGCGCCTAGGCGGCCTGGGCGGGTCTAGGAGGCGCCTAAGGGGCCTGGGCGGATCTAGGCGGCCTGGGCGGTTCTAGGCGGCCTGGTCGGGTCTAGCAGCCTGGGCGTCCTTTTTTTTTTTTTCCAATGTTAGACAGACGAAGCTTGCACTCGCCGTCCAATCTTCAAAATTCAAATACTCGGTCTTGAGCTTCTCTCTCAACTCAAGCTTGGATTTTTTTCCTTCGGTTTCGGCTGCTGCGTTGATTCGATTTTTTTTGTGCTTTTCTGTTATTGAAGTTGGCAACGTCAGATGAACATCCAAGGTAGTTTCTTAGTATGCCAGAAGAAGCCCAGCAGATGGTTCTTTAACCTGAGGCACACCGTGCAGTTTGGCATTGGATTACACCATGCCGATCTCTGGTTCAGGCATTTCTGTTTTACCTCAGTAAGCATGAGTCTTTCCTGAAAAGAGAATATAAAAAGATCATTTTCTTACTCTACATACTGACTAGGCATATGTATTAAATTATGGGTATTGGTTTGTACCAGCACATTGGCTTGGGGCGTAAACCTTCCAGGTCATCATCTGGTCATTATTAAGGTAAGGTAAAATTTGTGCGGTGTCTTTTTCAAAGGTTTCTGGCAGGAGTATATTGCAGCAGCTGTTCTTCATGACAAATTTAAGTAAGTGTTGATTCTCTTGCAGGGAACAGAATATTATGATGGGAAAACAAAGAGATATGTTGATTTTCCAATATCAATCACAGATATATTGCAAATGATGGTTTTGGTCACACATGACTTTATAATCAACAGTTGATCAGATTCTACAAGAAAGATGGGAGTAGATGTCCATTACAATCCACCCGCCTAACAATCAATTAACACGAATCGTATTACTTTATGAATATTTGCCTCAAATACTAGGAATCAGGTTGTTTGGGGTTCTGAATATCAGAAAATCTAATAAAGTCAGTGGATGAAGTCTTGCAGTCCTATATCTAATCAATAAACCATTTTCCTTTTTATTTTTTCAATACTCTACACCTATCTTTTTTTTGCTGGTAAAGTTTAGAATGCCTATCATTTGCATTGCTGCTGTGACAATGATCCTCTTGTACTTAAATGAGGTGAAGACACAAGTTAAAAGCCTTTGGTTTTTATTATTTGTGTCCTTAGTATTTGATTTATTGAGCCTGTACAAAATCTTACATGAGCATAGTTTTCTGCAGATGTTTAATCCAGCTTACAATGGCTTGCACAATACTGAACTTGAGTTTGATATAAAGTGGATAAGGACCGCTTGGATGATCCGCATGTCGAAGCCCATCTGCTATTTCAGGTCAGAGTTGTCTTCAACTATTTGTTTTTCGAATAAAAACTTCATGTCGTTTTCCTTTTTAGTTCTCTCATCGTTTTATTCTCTTACCATGCATGAATTCTGCATTCAGGCACATTTCTCGCAGTAAGGATTACCAATCAGTGACTACGTCACAGACTTGAAGTCAGTATTGGATCAAAGTATGCTAATCATCCAGGCCATGATGGATATATGTGCTAATAGTGGGTGGATTTCAAGCTCAATTACTTGCATGCATCTTCTGCAAATGGTCGTGCATGTATTCTTCTTAGTAGTTACAATTCTGACTTCTTAGTAGTAGTACTTGCCTAGAATTAAAGACGAGTGCTAGTGCGAATTGGGCATTCAGCCTTGTTTACATTATTACATTCTACAGCTAGCATATCAGTTGAGTAGTTAGAGATGTTAATTGGGGAAGCTGAGCACCCTTGAATGTTGTTAGTCCATGCCTCTTTCCCGTATTGTTTATCTTGTTTTGTTTTCTTTTCCTTTGTCCTCCAAGAGAAGCTCTTCTTTTGTGTTTTTCCTTTCCACGGTTGAAAGATATAGGGCCATTTCAGCAAGACTCAAACCTTCAGCTTCTGGGTAACTTTATATTTCTCTTTATTAAAATTGAGCATATTGTGGGCTGTGATTGCCGGTATTAATGTATGATTGGATGCAGCTTGCTTCTTTATCAAACCAGCGTCCTCATGAAAGGTTGGATCTCCTACGCTTGCGAGATACAAGAGAGTTATTGCACTTTTCTCCCCTCTTAACATTGGGATTTCAGGTGCACGTGGGTATGGTATATTTAAGAATGAGATGCTTCTTCTCATCTAGCACGTTGTTTGGACTCTCAATTAGAATAGTTCGTATATATCTTGGGATGCTCTTTTCACTCCTTTTTAAGAAGTCAACCAACAAGTCTGGAAGATTTATTTTTAAGTTTGAAATATATTAATAATAATATGACTGAAGCACTGCCGCCCATAATATACTCCCCATTCTTCCTGCTTAGGATTGATGCCTCAGAGACTGTTCTACTTGGCATGCTCTTTGTTACTGTATTAATTCTTGCATTAGGTGTCCAGCCGTGCTTACTAAAACAAGCTTCTCCATGCATGAGAAGATTGCTTTGTCATTAGTTCACATTTGGACACTGGCCAATCAAGACTTATTTATGTCATTAGTCTTTTTGTAACAACAGTCTTTAATTTTGGTTCAATTTGTAATCTGTGCTTCACATATCATGTTGTCCTTGCAGAGTCAACCCGTGGAGGGGTTCTACCGCAGTTGAGGGAAATTGTTAAAGTTTGATCTTCCTGGTGGGATTCCTGAATCCTGGCCAAAGCTTCTTCAGGCTTTGAATCTGGAAGACCATGAAGACAAACAGTCTGCAGCCGCATGATTCGTAATTCTGTACCATATACACTTTAGACAAGTTAGTTTTCCATTAGATAAGCCTAATCATACTTTGCATGTCCTGGAAGCAGATGCATATAATTTAAAGTTGAAAGGGAAAAACTTCTATGTGCAATAAAAAAACAGGAGCAGCCCCTCATTTATCTATAATTATATAGCATCCTATTGGGGTTTCAGAGTTATGTAAAATGGGTATTTATCGTGTATTGTTAGTTATGTTGTTTGGACAAATGGTTAGATTATAGTGATTATTTTTGTGGGCATTAAAGTTTCATTGCACCACAAGTTTGCCTTTTTTTTATTTATGAAATGTACAGATTCACCTGTCTTTCACATCCAATATATCATCATCCATCCATCATTTTCCAGTTTCAACTGTCATTTCAGTCCTCAAATTTGGAAGGAAATGTCTCTGTGCACATGTTTACCACATGCTTGGCTCGTCATCTTCCCCTACCAATCCCAATCTCACTAATTTATTACTAGAAATTATGAGTTATATATTAGGTAGGCCATTCGAATCCTTTTTACCAAACATTTCGTTCTGTTTCTATCAATACAAGATATCCCCGATTATTGATCCACTTATACACCATGTGAGGTATATACCCGTTTATTGACGATCCACCACCTATACCCAATTTACATCTTCAAAATATCTTACATAACTATAAGGTCATGAAATTTTTTGTTTTATTTATTTTTTATTTGTTGTGGTTTTACTAAGTTTCGGCCCCAAACATGTGCATGAAATACCCATGAGATCAATAGTTTGAAAACATTTTTCTCAAGCAAAGATACTAACAATAAAATGTCAATTATGTCCCCAATCCTATCTAAAAGTTTAAATAAGAGTGTTGCTAAATGAACTCTAAAATTAACTTAGTACAACCTACTATCAAACTATTTATTGAATGACTAATTTACCCTAATAAAAAATGACCAAAAAGGATATGTTCAATTGTGAAACAAACGTAATTTTAATAAGTGCACCCTACCCACCATATTTAACCCTAATCAAACGTAGAGAAGGTTTTGGGGTTCGATTGTCCCACTTTTTGGTCGCTCCATTCAGGCTTGAATCCAAGATCATGACCTCTCACCCATAGGGAGAACCCCACGCTGGAGGGGATTCTCTTATGCACAAGGACTTTGACTAGAGACACCCTGGCTTATGTTGTCATTCACATACATTAACAGTCTTGTTTCTTGATCCGAGTTAGGAGTAGCCTCTACTAATTGCATGCTCTTCATCCTTTATACAATCACATCAAAGGTTCCACTCATCACTGCAATTCTCAAGATGAGTTTTCTAGTGTAAATAAAGGCCAATATGAAAAAATTGAGTTTTCTAGTGTAAATAAAGGTCAATATGAAAAACAAGAATCATGGATGCAGGGGGAGATAAATAAAGAAAATCACTCGTTCTGTAAAATAAGTGTGGAAAACTTTCATTTTACCCAAAAAAAAAAAAAGGAACCCATAAAACTTTCATAAGATGATAGAACAGATTTGGTGGGCAACAAATTCAATCCAATAAGAAATAAACAAAGAAAATCACAAGGATTTACAAGAATCAAGCTCTGAATTGAAGGAGCTAGCAAATTTACTACCACAAAAGCTTATGAAATCAAAGATTTTGATGCAAACCCAATATCTGTAAAGAGGGCACGAATTCATGTAAAAAGATAAATCTGGTTTAGGATTGGTTATAGGGTGTTGCGTGATATAGTGTACCAATCCAATAAGAAATAGTATCACCGTGCGGCTATACTCGTTTTTTAAATTTTGTTTTAAAAAATAGTATAGCCGAATGGCTTTACTCTTTTGACACATAGGCATTGGGCGGGTCTCTCTCTCTCTCTCTCTCTCTATATATATATATATATAGTATAGTCGACATAATTTTTTTGACTTTTTTCAAGAAATCCTTTTTCCTTATTTATTTTATAAAAAATAGTATAACCGATCGGCTTTACTGTTTTGACACGTGGCACCTATGCGCTGGGCGCGTCCTTTTATCAATATATAAATAGTATAGCCGAGTGGCTATACAGTTTAAAAAAGAAATTTTAATTCAGGAAATTTCGCCGGCATAGACTTGTGCCGACGAACTTTCGTTGGGACAGGTTTTTCTTTATAAAAAAATTTTAAAAACATATAATTAGTTTCTTTACTATTGTTTTTTGGCCTACTTCTTTAATTTAATTTATGTAATTAAGTAATTTCTTAGCCTTTTTGAATCACTTTAATTAGTAATTATATTTTAATTATCATTTAATATATAAAATTTATAGAAAAAGCCCACAAAATAATTTATTTCTATTTACTAAGTCCTTTGTGAAATCGTTTCGGTGTCCTAATTAAGTTTCTCCATCGCCCAAGAGCCATATCCTTTACTATTACGTCATTCCTCCAGTATCTATTGTCCCTTTTCATTTTTTACTTCTCCATAGTTATTACCCATACAAAGATTCTATCTCCGCCACGTTTAACAATGTATTATACACATACCCATGTATTTCTCATGTTTAATACACCTATTTTTGACAAAGAATTCAATAAGACACATAAAATTCACGTATTATACACATATTCTCACACACTATTGAATACAAATAATATATATTTCAAAAAAATGGTATAGCCTCCCGGCTATACTCAGTTTTTCCCAAATTGTCTTTAAAAATAGTATAGCCGGGCGGCTATACTCCTTTTTAAAATTTTTAAAACAAAAATAGTATAGCCGCACGGCTGTAATGGTTTGACACGTGGCCCATATATAAATAGTATAGCCGCCCGGCTACACTAGATTCTTTTTGAATTTTTTTGAAGAAATAGTATAGCCGGGCGGCTATACTCGTTTTCCCTTTTAAAAAAAAAACTATCCGGACACGTGGCACCCACCCATGCGCTGAGCCCGTCTTTTTTTAATGTATTAATAGTATAGCCGCGCGGCTATACTATTTTATAAAAAATTATTTAAAAACCCTCTAAGTAGTTTCTTTACTTTTGTTTTTTGGCCTACTTCTTTACTTCTTTTTTGGCCTACTATTTTTTGTTTTAAAAGTTTTAAAAAGGAATAACTCCGCGCGGCTATATATATATATATATATATATATATATATATATATATATATATATATATATATATTATTTTTAGTCAATAGTATGTGAGAATTATGCGTATAATACGTGAATTTTGTGTGTGTTATTGAAATTTTTGCAAAAAACAGGTGTATGAAACATGAGAAATACGTGCGTATGTGAATAATACATTATTAAACGTGAAGGTGCTAGAATCTTAATACGGGTAATAACTCTAGAAAAGTAAAAAATGAAAAAGGGACAATAGAACTCAAGTAATGGCCTAGAAATTCACCCTTTCGTGAAAATTTCACACGCTTCCTCCTAAAGATAGTGTCGCCAAGAAATTCACCCTGTCCAACCAAAACTGACACTTGCTAAACTTGGTATACAGCTGTTTCCGCCTCAAAGTCTTCAGCAAAATTTCTAGGTGCTTCAAGTGCGCCTTTGACTTTTGGAGTATACCAAGATATCATCTATGAATATAATCACAAAGTGATCCAAGGAACGTCGGAACACTCTGTTCATGAAATCCATAAACGCAGCTGGCGTATTAGTTGATCCAAATGGCATCACCAGGAACTCATAGTGCCCATACCTTATCCGAAAAGCTGTCTTAGGCACATCCTCCTCTCTAAAGCATAGCTGATGATACCCAGATCTTAAGTCAATCTTAGAAAATACCTTGGCACCCTTCAGTTGATCAAAAAAATCATCTATCCGTGGTAACGGATACCGGTTCTTTACTGTGACCTTATTCAGCTGCCTGTAGTCAATACACACTCTCATGGTGCCATCCTTCTTCTTAGCAAACAATACTAGAGCGCCCCATTGTGAGAAACTGGGTCAGATGAAACCCTTATCCACCAGCTCCTGTAACTGAGTCTTTAACTCCCTTAACTCTGCTGGTGCCACTCTGTACGGCGCCTGAGAAATGGAGTTCGTACCCGGAACGAGCTCAATAGTGAACTCAATCTCTCGATGAGGTGGTAAACTTTGAAGATCCTCCGGAACACATCTGGAAATTCCCGTACTACTAGAATATCCTCCAACCTCAATCCATTATCGCGGGTGTCGATAACATGCGCCAAATATCCTGAACATCCTTTCTTGAGCAATTGTCTTGCTGTCATAGCTAAAATGAGGCAAGATAGAAGGACTCTGCGCTCACCCTAAAATGTCACCTCAGGTCGTCCAGGACTACGGATCACGACCTCTTTCCTGAAACAATCTACGGAGGCATGGTGCTTGGCTAACCAATCTATCCCCAAAATGACATCTAAATCCACCATATCCAGGGAAATTAGATTTGCCTCCAAGAATACGTCTCTCAGTACCTCTAGCTGCTTTATCTCCAAAGCGGTTCCCAGAACTATAATTGCCCCTTTTGGATGACCCATGCCTGGAACCACCCATAACAAACTGTCACATGCGAAAATCACCCCGTGCTCGTACCATCATCTGGCTGCTTTCTATCAGTGAGGCAGACAACACCAAATCTCCAAAATTGGTCAGACACTGGTTAATCTTAATGTCTCGGATGGAAGCCTTCAACCTTCTTGTAAACAGTTGACACTTCTTTCTTTCATCCACTACTAGTGGAGTACAATACTTAGAGAACTCGTTGAACTTCTGTTCGTACAGAAACTCTTCCATCTTCACATTCTGATATGCGAGTGGATAGAACTGCACAACAAACTCTGCTATGAAATCTAACCATTTAATGGTTGATGGGTTTAGATATCCCCTCCTGATTGATCCCCACTAATATCTAGCATTTCTGGCCAAAAAGAAAGTGGCCAAGGTCACCCTGTGATCCTGTGGAACGGCCAACACCTCCATAATCCACTCTATCCTCTCTATCCACTCCTCAGCTACAGCTGGGCCACCATCACCCTCAAAATCGATGGCCCCTATCCTCCTAGCCTGATCTGCGTAGCTCGGAGAAGGATCTCCGGATTGCCCAGTTCTGGATAAGGCCTAAGTCCACAACTCCAAACTCTGCTGGAAATTAGGGTCCAGGTGTGGGAGAACCCTCACCGGTACAACCCCTGACTGACCTCCCACCTGAGACTGTTTTACTTGCTCTGGTTCAGGATGGGGATCCTGTCCCCGAAGTCGGGACAACTGTCTAGTCCCTCTCCTAGTGCCACCACGTTATGGGCCCCTGATTCTGTCACAAGAAACAGAAACTCACTAAAACCGGAATGCACCTAAAGTGCGGAGTCTACAGGAAGTTAACCTAATGCTCTGATACCAAGTTGACAGGACCCGACCCAAATTCCACTTTGAAATCCGAGCCGAACCCTGTGCGTGTCCGACACCTGGCAGGTGCCAGACACAATTGACCTTATTGCCCTTCTAGTTAAAATTTCTAATAAAACTGGGGTTTGACTTCTGCCGAAATTTCAGCAGTCTCCCTTGTAATTAGACCAAACCCAAAGTTACACTTGTCAACAAGCAACCCACTAAACACACCAACTGCCAGCATGCAAATATTTACATTCTAACAGTTAAACATACGTTCTAGGGCAATATCAGAGCTCTATACAGAAGATTACAGGTATAAAATAATTATACAAGACCCTACGTCGACAAGAGAAATGGCGGAAGCTGGACTCGGCCCGGTGGTGGCTCTCTATGCACGCTTACTGCCTGGGGGCGCAAAACATTTAAAGGGTGAGTGGACCAAAAATAAAGTTTAGAAAAATAGTATATGAACATACTAACCCCTCTGTAAAAACAGTTATAAAACTAAATCATTACTTATATATATACTCGAACTGGAATCAATGCATTCATATTTATATCTATAAATATAGAGTCAATCACACACTTGATTAAAACATTAAGTCCTTGAAAGCATTGAAATCAACTTTAAATCTACCACCTAGGAGTACCCATTTATTATTCCGTCAATTCCATATAATCCGTCAATTCCTTTATAAACCATCAATTCCATTCTCGTGCCACCGGAGTGACACGTCCTAACAGACCTCGGGAAACACAAAGTCAACCCGAGCTGCAACCCTAGCAGAATTCAGGGGACACTTGGTTGGCCTGATCCGCATACCTCACTCCCACGGTCCCTAGTCTCTCTTAGGACTCGCAGAGCGTAAGTCAAGCATGCTGACATATCTGAAGGCATCTGGATGTCCGTAGACATCATTATAACTGAAGGCAACCATTTAAATCCGAAGGCAACATTTATTATACTGAAGGCAACCTTGGGTACCTATGGTGGTTTAGAATAAATAAATATATATATACATATATATGATTTTGAAAAAGATTAAAGTTTATAAAACCACTTATAAAACAATTCCTTAAATCCTATTGCCATTAAATCCAATAATACCTCAGTTCTGACTTTCCAAATCCCTTTTTAAATGTTCCACTAGGCAGCACATAAATAAATAGAAATATTTAAATCTATCAAGTCATGCTAGGAAAGCCGTATTCAGTAAAACTTATTCAAGATCGAATAATGAAATTAAATTGTATAAAATTATTTGTAAAACAAACAGTCCACTCACAGATGCTCTGAGCTAGCTGGACCCCTTGAAGGTCCCTCCTGTGGGTCACCTGGTGCCTAATTCGTCCGATTTGGCACCCGGAGGAGAGAGAACGAGAGGTTTGAAATTCGGAGAAAAACGAGCCAAATCCGAGCTGTTTCCGGTGGCTGGAGTTGTCGACAGAGGCGGCACAGGTCGGGGGTGCGACGGCGAGGTCCGGCTGGCGTGTTGGGTCTGGTCTGGTGGTCGGCGCCGGTGGTTATGGGGGTTTGGGGTGTTGGCTGGAGCAAAAAGAAAAAACAGGGGCGAGGGGTGTGCGCGAGGAAAAAGAGAGAGTAGAGAGAAAGGGAGAATCTAATTTTAAAATCTAATTTTTTCCAAAATTTCAATTTTGCCCTTTTTCGTCTTTTGATCGTATTATCTTCAATACGACTCGGATTTGAGCCCACTACGTGTCTACGGACTCGTTTCTTCGCGCTCTACGCAACTGTACAAACGGATTTCCCAAATTCCTTCCTGGTAAAAATGTCAACTTTAAACCTAATAAAATATTCTAAGGGTATAATTGTCTTCTCCTCTATTAAATTATTAATTAAATATTAATTAAGGTTTGGGTTGTTACACCCTGCATCCACGATTCTTGTTTTCCCAATTAACCTTTATTTAAACTAGAAAACTCAATTTTTTAATATTGACCTTTATTTGCACTAGAAAACTCATATTGGGAATTGAAGTGATGAGTGGAACTTGTGATGCGATTACAGAAAGGATGAAGAGCATGCAATTAGCAGAGAAATAAGACTGTTAATGTATGGGAACGACAACGTAAGCCAAGGTGTTTCTAGTCAGAGTCCTCGTGCATAAGAGAATCCCTTCTAGCGTGGGGTTCTCCCTATGGATGAGAGGTCATTATCTTGGATTCAAGCCCGAATGGAGGGACCAAAAAGTGGGACCCCCAAAACCTTCTCTACATTTGATTAGGATTGAATATGATGGGTAGGTTGTACTTATTAAAATTACATTTGTTTCACAATTCAACATATTCTTTTTGGTCATTTTATATTAGGATAAATTAGTGATTTAATAAATAGTTTGATAGTATGGTGTACTCAGTTAATTTTAAGGTTCATTTAGCAACACTCTTATTTAAACTGTTAGATAGGATTGGGGACATATTTGACATTTTATTGTTAGTATCTTAGCTTGAGAAAAATGTTTTCAAACTATTGATCTCATGGGTATTTTCATGCACATTTTTGGTTCCGAAACTTAGTAAAACCACAACAAATAAAAAATAAATAAAACAGAAAATTTCTTGACCTTAGAGTTACGTAAGGTATAGGTGGTGGATCGTCAATATACGGTGTATAAGTGGATCAATCTATCTTATGTTGATAAAAACAGAATGAAATGTTTGGTAAAAAGGATTCGAATGGCCATCAAGCAGCACACTCGTACTCTGCAAATCTAGATTGCCTGCATAATATATCACTCATAATTTCTATTTAAAGTAATTAGGCATAGACATGAGTGTCTAATACAATTAAAGTAAATTTCAGACTTTTACTTAATATTTAGACCTCTCTGTCAGTCCCAAATGATGTTGAAATGAGCTGTCAGCCCACTCCCAATCGGCTCCACTTACAAATAACCCAATTCAGCTTGGCTTCCCTTGACTCGGAGCTTCTTCTAGCTTAAATTAGTTGCTGACTTTTAGGGTAGCCCCAAAGGGCTTTGATGAAAGAAGTACTTGGCAACATAGGTCCAAAAATAAGGGCCATATTTTCCCGCTGGTTCCTATTACCTTGACTATGAAATTTGAAAGCAGGCGGGAGAATATAAACACACACACACATTTGAAAAGCAGAGAAGCCTATAAAGTGGAATTATTTAACCATACATGCATTGTATTCCAAATTAGGGTGCTTCTGCTCTCAAGAGATGCAATGGGCTTCCCAGCTTCCTCCCTCTGTGGTGCTTCTACTTTCAAGAGATGGTCTTCTACGCCCCTTTGGTGATCTCTTTTTTATGTTAATATCTTTTGTATAATTCTGTAAGCTTTTTGTTGGCCTCATGGATTTGTTTCTACTATGTCTTTGCTTGCCTGGGATCTTTGGGTTTCCTTATTAGAGTTCTAGATAGGGTCGTTTACCTGAGTGTATTTATTCATGTTGTACTCTTGTGTATCCATCTCCTAATGCTGGAGGACTCATGTAAAGTAATGAGCATTATGTATCTGAGGTTTACCAAATTTCTATCTCTCTGCATTTGGCCTTTTATGGAATTAATTTTGGAAACAAGATAATTAAGGGGAAGAAACAAGAACAATTGGGATATAACTACCTTGAGAAGGTACAATTTAACTAACAATGACAAGCTGATGCACCAAAAAGACTCGTAAGACTATTTAATTAAAGAATTTTACATAACCTTGAGGGGTTTAATAATTAAAAGTTGTTTGGATAATATGAAATATTGGGCTGCTGTGTTCAGTTTTCATTCAAGGTAATTACATAACATTGAGGAATTAAATATAGTCAATAGAATAATATGAAAATCAGCCCCCAAATTGTATTTGAAAAGTGCATATTATTAAATTAAAATACGCATTCTTGTGAATATTAAAAGTAATATATGAATGGAAATTGATGGCTTTAAGTGTATTACATATATGATAGGGTGTTATTAAATGGGTACTCATACAATTGGGACTGATATTGAACCAACGTGAACTGATATATTTTTGCGTTTCTAAGGGAGAAGATACTAAAACTCAAATCTGTCTTATTTGAAGAGTACACAATTGCAAACTGATATGTTATGATTAGTGCCTAATATAATAGACACCATTCCAAATATCAGATCCCAAGCTTGAAGCCATTGAACATGGCTTGGCTTAACTCAAAGGGTTTGTATCTTAATAGGTATTTATTTAATGGAAAATAGGAAAGGACTGACTCAATAAATGGTACCCAAAAAACAATAGCAACCCCAAACTAGGATACTGATTTAAAAATAGTGGCTGCATAGTCTCTATTAGTTAATGGAGACAATTTATTGTCTCAAAACTTCACTTAGGGGACAAATTTGGATCAGTACATAGTGTGTGTTTTTTTATGCTTGCAAGCATGTGGTAAACATGTGCACAGAGACATTTCCTTCGAAATATGAGGACTGAAAAGACAGTTGAAACTGGAAAATGATGGATGGATGACGATATATTGGATGTGAAAGACAGGTGAATCTGTAGATTTCATAAATAAAAAAAGGCAAACTTGTGGTGCAAAGAAACTTTAATGCCCACAAAAATAATCACTATAATCTAACCATTTGTCCAAACAACATAACTAACAATACACGATAAATACCCATTTTACATAACTCTGAAACCCCAATAGGATGCTATATAATTATAGATAAATGAGGGGCTGCTCCTGTTTTTTTATTGCACATAGAAGTTTTTCCAGGACATGCAAAGAATGATTTGGCTTATCTAATGGAAAACTAACTTGTCTAAAGTGTATATGGTACAGAATTACGAATCATGCGGCTGCAGACTGTTTGTCTTCATGGTCTTCCAGATTCAAAGCCTGAAGCAGCTTTGGCCAGGATTCAGGAATCCCTCCAGGAAGATCAAACTCTAACAATTTTCCTCGACTGCGGTAGAACCCCTCCACGGGTTGACTCTGCAAGGACAACATGATATGTGACGCACAAATTACAAATTGAACCAAAATTAAAGACTGGTTACAAAAAGACTAATGACATAAATAAGTCTTGATTGGCCAGTGTCCAAATGTGAACTCATGACAAGGAGAAGGTCCATCTGTTAGCCGATGCTGTTCCAATGGATCAATAATGACCAAGCAATCTTCTCATGCATGGAGAATATTGTTTTAGTAAGCATAGCTGGACACTTAATGCAAGAATTAATACAGTAACAAAGAGCATGCCAAGTGGAACAGTCTCTGAGGCATCAATCCTAAGCAGGAAGAATGGGGAGTATATTATGGGCAGCAGTGCTTCAGTCATATTAGTATTAATATATTTCAAACTTAAAAATAAATCTTCTAGACTAGTTGGTTGACTTCTTAAAAAGGAGTGAAAAGAGCATCCCAAGATGCTGAAACAATACCTTATCATTATATATCCGGAGTCTTTCCTTAACAACTTCTTCAGTGTCATCGGATCATGTGATAAGCTTTGATGCACAATGTGGAGGGGGAAGAAGTGCAGCCATGTACATGCCAGGCTTCCCATCCTCACCCTTAATGTCAATGCAGGCCACATTGTAATTCCCTCCACACTCACTATAAATCCTTCTTCCAAGGCACTTTGCAAGTAGAGCCTCTTCACGAAGCTATATAATTATAGATAAATGAGGGGCTATATAATTATAGATAAATGAGGGGCTGCTCCTGTTTTTTTATTGCACATAGAAGTTTTTCCCTTTCAACTCTAAATTATATGCATCTGCTTCCAGGACATGCAAAGTATGATTAGGCTTATCTAATGGAAAACTAACTTGTCTAAAGTGTATATGGTACAGAATTACGAATCATGCGGCTGCAGATTGTTTGTCTTCATGGTCTTCCAGATTCAAAGCCTGAAGAAGCTTTGGCCAGGATTCAGGAATCCCACCAGGAAGATCAAACTTTAACAATTTCCCTCAACTGCGGTAGAACCCCTCCACGGGTTGACTCTGCAAGGACAACATGATATGTGAAGCACAGATTACAAATTGAACCAAAATTAAAGACTGTTGTTACAAAAAGACTAATGACATAAATAAGTCTTGATTGGCCAGTGTCCAAATGTGAACTCATGACAACAAGGAGAAGGGCCCAGAAGCTGAAGGTTTGAGTCTTGCTGAAATGGCCCTATATCTTTCTAGGGTAATGTACCTTGGAAAGGAAAAACACAAAAGAAGAGCTTCTCTTGGAGGACAAAGGAAAAGAAAAGAAAACAAGATAAACAATACAGGAAAGAGGCATGGACTAACAACATTCAAGGGTGCTCAGCATCCCCGATTAACATCTCTACCTAATCAACTGATATGCTAGCTGTAGAATGTAATAATATAAACAAGGCTGAATGCCCAATTCGCACTAGCACTCGTCTTTAATTCTAGGCAAGTGCTACTACTAAGAAGTCAGAATTGTAACTACTAAGAAGAATACCTGCACGACCATTTGCAGAAGATGCATGCAAGTAATTGAGCTTGAAATCCACCCACTATTAGCACATATATCCATCATGGCCTGGATGATTAGCATACTTTGATCCAGTACTGACTTCAAGTACCTAACTGCCTGGACGTAGTCTCTGATTGGCAATCCTAACTGCGAGAAATGTGCCTGAATGCAAAATTCATGCATGGTAAGAGAATGGAACGATGAGAGAACTAAAAAGGAAAACGACATGAAGTTTTTATTCGAAAAACATATAGTTGAAGACAACTCTGACCTGAAATAGCAGGTTGGCTTCGACATGTGGATCATCTAAGCGGTCCTTATCTACTTTATATCAAACTCAAGTTCAGTATTGTCCAAGCCATAGTAAGCTAGATTAAACATCTGCAGAAAACTATGCTCATGTAACATTTTGTACAGGCTCAATAAATCAAATACTAAGGACACAAAATAATAAAAACCAAAGGCTTTTAACTTGTGTCTTCACCTCATTTAAGTACAAGAGGATCATTGCCTCAGCAGCAATGCAAATGATAGGCGTTCTGAACTTTAACAGCAAAAAAAAGTTAGGTGTAGAGTATTGAAAAAATAAAAAGGAAAATGGTTTATTGATTAGATATAGGACTGCAAGACTTCATCCCTTGACTTTATTAGATTTTCTGATAGTCAGAACCCCAAACAACCTGATTCCTAGTATTTGAGGCAAATATTCAGAAAGTAATACGATTCGTGTTAATTGATTGTTAGGCGGGCGGATTGTAATGGACATCTACTCCCATCTCTTTCTTGTAGAATCTGTGCAACTGTGATTATAAAGTCATGTGTGACCAAAACCATCATTTGCAATATATCTGTGATTAATGTTGGAAAATCAACATATCTCTTTGTTTTCCCATCATAATATTCTGTTCCCTGCAAGAGAATCAACACTTACTCAAATTTGTCATTAAGAACAGCTGCTGCAATATACTTCTGCTAGAAACCTTTGTAAATATAGGACCAGATGATGACCTGGAAGGTTTAAGCCCCAAGCCAATGTGCTGGTACAAACCAATACCTATAATTTAATACATATGCCTAGTCAGTATGTAGAGTAAGAAAATTATCTTTTTATATTCTCTTTTCCTAATGTGTTTTTCAGGAAAGACTCATGCTTACCGAGGTAAAACAGAAATGCCTGAATCTTGCACCTCAACCAGAGATCTATCTTTGTCATTCAGACCGGCATGGTGTAATCCAATGCCTCAGGTTAAAGAACCATCTGCTGGGCTTCTTCTGGCAAACTAAGAAACTGCCTTGGATGTTCATCTGACGTTGCCAACTTCAATAACAGAAAAGCACAAAAAAAATCGAATCAAAGCAGCAGCCTAAAACCGAAGGAAAAAAAAATCCAAGCTTGTGTTGAGAGAGAGGCTCAAGATCGAGTATTTGAATTTTGAAGATTGGACTGCGAGTGCAAGCTTTGTTTGTCTTCATTTGAAAAAAAAGGACGCCCAGACTCGCCCAGGCTGCCTAGACCCGCCCAGGCCGCCTAGACGCCGCCTAGAACCTCCCAGGCCGCCTAGGCGCCGCCTAGAACCGCCCAGGCCGCCTAGGCCGCCTAGATCCGCCCAGGCCGCCTAGACGCAGCCTAACTGCCTTATAGCATCAGAGTTGTTATCTTGGTGGAGATTTAAATAGCTGAATGACATTTGATGATTTTCATAGAGAGAGTCCAATCCAATCCGATCAAAGCAACAGCCGAAACAAAAGAAAAAAATAATCGAAGCTTCAGTTGAGAGAGAGAGAGAGAGAGAGAGAGGCTCAAGACCGAGTCTTTGAAGCTTGGAAGCGCTTAACAGAGAGGCAAAATAGCCGACTGCGAGTGCAAGCTTCGGGTTTGTATCGAATATATTTAAAGGGTATCGCCGATCGGCTATACTTTTAAAATATTCGAATATATTCAAAGTATAGCCGATCGGCTATACCTTTAAAATAATATATTTAACCAGTATTGGATAGAGTTATTTCTTTAATTTTTTTTTATTTATACCAGTGATATTAGGGAATTAGAATTTAAATTCTTTCCGAAACCTCCCATTCTAATGATTTCCTGCTATTTGCCCATTTTGCAAGAATAAAAAAAAAAGGATTTTATTTATAACAAATAATACGAGTTAAACCCATAAATACAACAACAAAAAATAGGGATCCACCAACATCATGGGGATAAAAGAATCTTGAATTTCAGAGTATAAAATTGCTTATGTAAGAATTTACTTTCTAAAATGTTTCTGTTGTAATTATGAACTAAACCCAATGACAACATTTTTCTCATTGCACTTGACAACCCTACTTTTCTACTATGAGATATATCAATTCGCGTTGTATTATCTGCAGATAAAAAATTGGATACAAAACAAACAAATGAGACAATCATGCATCATGCATCAAAAGGGAACATAGGTATACTCGATTTTAATAAAGAGAATCGTCTTTGATCTGTAAAGAGATACTATCATGCATCAAAAGGGAACATAGGTATACTGAACACAAGAATAGGGGAAGAAACCATTCTAATGTACACTGGCATCACATATGGACTGAAAATTTTAATGGATTGAATAAGGACAAATGGTAACAAGTAAATAAGATATGTTGATCTAGAGATAAAATCATTCCCAAATGTTCCAAGCAGAAGCTAACTAAAGATGAAATTTGAATATGACAGACATTTCAGTGCAACAGAAGGTTTAACATAATAAAACTAAGCTTTCATTTCCAACCATTACAACTAACCACCAAGCAGTAATAAATTCACCCAAAATAATGGAAAATCTGATTCAGGATATTCTTAATGGTCATCCAAATACCTATTATAGAGGACTAAGAGATTTAAGTTATGGAGATAACCCATTGAAAAAAAAACAAAAAAGAAGGTGAATTCCGAATTCATTCAATTCATGTCATTCCTGAGCACTTTACCTTGACGTGCTGCTCTTTTACCTCGCCCTGTCCATAACCGAGCATACTCTGCTGCATTATTTGTCAATTACTACAACTGGACAGATATAGAAGTTAAACCATATAGGCGCAACCAATATGAGGGGGAAAAACATGGAAGAACTTTGTCACGCATCTTCCTTCAGTGATGCATGTTATACTTTACAGGGCCTTTTAGCAATGACATTACTAGACTTATTTCAGTGACAACTATAATACATTTGAAGATTTACAACCAAATTCCATTAGGTCACGTGTCACATGTGAAATCAGATGCCTTATCCACAACACTTTAAGCTCTGCTTATTGTATCTCAAGTTTTGCCAATTGAAGTTGAAAACTACGCAACTTTGCATCTAGAAAAATGTGTGACCAATTTATTAATAAAAAATTGCAAAATTTAAAAAAAATCTCAAAAGCATTGTTAAGCACCAGATCAAGTTTAACTCAAGCTTCTTACTATTCTCTACAACAAAAAATAAAAATATAAAATATAAAAGAAAAGAGCACACTCCAATAGAGAGATTAAAGCAAACCAAATTATTACGAACTTACTTCTGCTCTCTTTGTAAACCTTTCTGGTGGATATATGTCATGTACCCATACGGTACCTGAAGAGCACATCAAAACACAAAAATATTGAACAAAAGCAGTAACTAAAGACCAAATGAATGGCTAGACATCTCATAAGACAACTCACCCATCTTGGTCCCAAGATCGAATTATACGAAATTGTCGGCTACTTTCAATCTGCATGAAAAAGTATTATTTTAAGTATGTGAATTGATCATTAAAAAACACATCATAACTAGAAACAAAATACATTCTGACATGGAAATATTTATCATAGATAAGCCTATTAGTTAATTTGCAATCTCGGGAGTATAAAAAAAATACAAAAAATAGAGGATAATTGTTCATTAAAGTAGACGTGGTCAGCGCATAGGTGCCAGTGCCACGTGTCAAAACAGTTTTTAAACAGGAAAAATGAGTATAGCCGTGCGGCTATACTATTTCTTTTAAAAATTCAAAAAGAATCTTTATCGCCCGGTGCCTATGCGCCACGTGTCAAACCAGTACAGCCGCGCGGCACCCACCCATGCGCTGAGCCAGTATTTTTTTTAATGTATTAATAGTATAGCCGCGCGGCTATACGTTTTTATAAAAAATTATTTAAAAACCCTCTAAGTAGTTTCTTTACTTTTGTTTTTTGGCCTACTATTTTTTGTTTTAAAATTTTTAAAAAGGAGTAACTCTGCGCGGCTATATATATATATTATTTTTAGTCAATAGTATGTGAGAATTATGCGTATAATACGTGAATTTTGTGTGTGTTATTGAAATTTTTGTAAAAAACAGGTGTATGAAACATGAGAAATACGTGCGTACGTGAATAATACATTATTAAACGTGAAGGTGCTAGAATCTTAATACGGGTAATAACTCTAGAAAAGTAAAAAATGAAAAAGGGACAATAGAACTCAAGTAATGCCCTAATAGTAATGGATAGGGCTCTTGGTCAATGGAGAAATTTAATTAGGACACAAAGACTTTTAGTAAATAGAAATTAATTATTTTGTGGACTTTTTCTATAATTTTTTATATTGAATAACAATTAAAATATAATTACTAATTAAATTGATTCAAAAGATATTACTTAATTACATATATTAAATTAAAGAAGTAGGCCAAAAAACAAAAGTAAAGAAACTAATTATATGGTTTTTTTTTTAGGAATTAAAATTTAGTTTTAAAAAGTATAGCCGCGCGGCTATACTAGGACGTGGCACGTGTTAAAGCAGTTTTCAAAAAAGGAAAAACGAGTTCATTTAAAGATTTAAAAAAGGGGTAAAGCCGGGCGGCTATACTATTCTGGAAGACAATTGGGGTAAAGCTGAATTACAATTAAAATATAATTACTAATTAAAGTGATTCAAAAAGGCTAAGATATTACTTAATTACATATATTAAATTAAAGAAGTTGGCCAAAAAACAAAAGTAAAGAAATTAATTATATGTTTTTTAATTTAAATTTTTTAAAAAAAACCTCTCCCGACTAAAGTTCGTCGGCACAGGTCTATGCCGGCGAAATTCCCTGGATAAAATTTTCTTTTTAAAGGCTATGGCCGCGTGGCTATACTATTTGTATATTAAATATATTAAATTATAGAAGTAGGCCAAAAAACAAAAGTAAAGAAACTAATTAAATTTTTTTTTAAAAAAAACCTCTCCCGACGAAAGTTCGTCGTCACAGGTCTATGCATGCGAAATTCCCCAGATAAAATTTTCTTTTTAAGGGTTATAGTGGCGCGGCTATACTATGTTTTTAAAATTAAAAAAAAGGAAAGAGGAGTATCGTCGTACGGCTATACTATTTCTTTAAAAAAAAGTCAAAAAATCTAGTATAGCCAATCGGTTATACTGTATATTTACTGAGACCCGCCCGGCGCTTATGTGCCATGTGTCAACAGAGTAAAGCCGTCCAACTATAATATTTTTTTTTAATTTTAAAAAAAACGATATGGCTATACTATTTCTTATTGGATTGGTACACTATATCACAGAACACCCTAAAATCAATCATAAACCAAATTTATCTTTTTACATGAATTCGTGCCCTCTTTTCAGATTTTGGGTTTGCATCAAAATCTTTAATTTCATAAGCTTTTGTGGGAGTAGATTTGCTAACTCCTTCAATTCAGAGCTTGATTCTTGTAAATCCTTGTGATTTTCTTTATTTATTTCTTATTGGATTGAGCTTGTTGCCCTCCAAATATGTTCTATCATCTCATGAAAGTTTTATGGGTTCCTTTTTTTTTTTTACAGTAAAATGAAAGTGTTCCACACTTATTTTACAGAACGAGTGATTTTCTTTATTTATCTCCCCCTGCATCCACGATTCTTGTTTTCCCTATTAACCTTTATTTAAACTAGAAAACTCAATTTTTTCATATTGACCTTTATTTGCACTAGAAAACTCATATTGGGAATTGCAGTGATGAGTGGAACTTGTGATGCGATTACAGAAAGGATGAAGAGCATGCAATTAGCAGAGAAAAAAGACTGTTAATGTATTTGAACGACAACGTAAGCCAAGGTGTTTCTAGTCAGAGTCCTCGTGCATAAGAGAATCCCTTCTAGCCTGGGGTTCTCCCTATGGATGAGAGGTCATTATCTTGGATTCAAACCCGAATGGAGGGACCAAAAAGTGGGACCCCCAAAACCTTCTTTACATTTGATTAGGATTGAACATGATGGGTATAGGTGTACTTATTAAAATTAAATTTGTTTCACAATTCAACATATCCTTTTTGGTCATTTTATATTAGGATAAATTAGTAATTTAATAAATAGTTTGATAGTATGGTGCACTCAGTTAATTTTAAGGTTCATTTAGTATAATAAGTTCGTCGTCACAGGTTTTTTTTAAAAAATAAAAATAAAAACATATAATTAATTTCTTTACTTTTGTTTTTTGGCCAACCTCTTTAATTTAATATATGTAATTAAGTAATATCTTAGCCTTTTTGAATCACTTTAATTAGTAATTATATTTTAATTGTAATTCAGCTTTACCCCAATTGTCTTTAAGAATAGTATAGCCGCCCGGCTTTACCCCCTTTTTAAATCTTTAAAACAAAAAATAGTATAGCCCTTTTAAATTTTTCACTCGTTTTTCCTTTTTTGAAAACTGTTTTGACAAGTGGCACTAGCACCTACGTGCGGGGCACGTCCTAGTATTGCCGCGCGGCTATACGTTTTTAAACTAAATTTTAATTCCTTGAAATTGAAAAAAAAAACATATAATTAGTTTCTTTACTTTTGTTTTTTGGCCTACTTCTTTAATTTAATATATGTAATCAAGTAATATCTTTTGAATCCCTTTAATTAGTAATTACATTTCAATTGTTATTCAATATAAAAAATTATAGAAAAAGTCCACAAAATAATTCATTTCTATTTACTAAGGACCAGTTTGGCATTGTTGTGCTGTGAAAATAATCGTTGTCAAATTTGTTATGAGAGAAATCAGCTACGAAATAAAGCAATTTGGCGTTTGGTAAACTTTTGGTTAAAAGTGTTGTTCGTACTGATTCCCATATAATCAAAAAATGATTCCCGCATAATCATTAAACCCAGAGCCTCTTCGAAACTAATTCTTGCATAATCAGAAAATAAAAGCACCTCATTAACTGCTTTCCCTTATAGCTTTCTCTCACAGCAATTTTTAACAATAAGTGATTTTCTCATAGTTTACCAAACGGGCTGGGCTTCCCAATTTTTTTAAAAAATCATTTATCACCCCAAATAAGCAATGCCAAACGAGCACTAAGTCTTTGTGTCCTAATTAAATTTCTCCATAGCCCAAGAGCCCTATCCATTACTATTAGGCCATTACTTGAGTTCTATTGTCCCTTTTTCATTTTTTACTTTTCTAGAGTTATTACCCGTATTAAGATTCTAGCACCTTCACGTTTAATAATGTATTATACACGTATGCACGTATTTCTCATGTTTCATACACCTGTTTTTTACAAAAATTTCAATAACACACACAAAATTCACGTATTATACGCATAATTCTCACATACTATCGACTAAAAATAATATATATATGTATATATATGGTATAGCCGCGCGGAGTTACTCCTTTTTAAAATTTTTAAAACAAAAAATAGTATAGCCACGCGGTTGTACTGGTTTGACATGTGGCGCATAGGCGCCGGGTCATTTTTCCTTTTTAAAAACTGTTTTGACACGTGGCACTGGCACCTATGCTGGCCACATCTACTTTAATGAACAATTATCCTCTATTTTTTGTTTTTTTTCATACCCCCGAGATTGCAAATTAATTAATAGGCTTATCTATGATAAATATTTCCATGTCAGAATGTATTTTGTTTGAAGTTATGATGTGTTTTTTAATGATCAATTCACATACTTAAAATAATACTTTTTCATGCAGATTGAAAGTCGCCGACAGTTTCGTATAATTCGATCCTGGGACCAAGATGGGTGAGTTGTCTTATGAGATGTCTAGCCATTCATTTGGTCTTTAGTTACTGCTCTTGTTCAATATTTTTGTGTTTTGATGTGCTCTTCAGGTACCGTATGGATACATGATATATATCCACCAGAAAGGTCTAAAGAGAGAGCAGACGTAAGTTCATAATAATTTGGTTTGCTTTAATCTCTCTATTGGAGTGTGCTCTTTTCTTTTATATTTTATTTTTTAATTTTTTATTGTAGAGAATAGTAAGAAGCTTGAGTTAAACTTGATCTGGTGCTTAACAATGCTTTTGAGATTTTTTTTTACTTTTTTAATTTTTTATTAATAAATTGGTCACACATTTTTCTAGATGCAAAGTTGCGTAGTTTTCAACTTCAATAGGCAAAACTTGAGATACAATAAGCAGAGCTTAAAGGGTTGTGGATAAGGTATCTGATTTCACATGTGACACGTGACCTAATGGAATTTGGTTGTAAATCTTCAAATGTATTATAGTTATCACTGAAATAAGTCTAGTAATGTCATTGCTAAAAGGCCCTGTAAAGTGTAACATGCATCACTGAAGGAAGATGCATGACAAAGTTCTTCCATGTTTTTCCCCCTCATATTGGTTGCGCCTATATGGTTTAACTTCTATATCTGTCCAGTTGTAGGAATTGACAAATAATGCAGCAGAGTATGCTCGGTTATGGACAAGGCGGGGTAAAAGAGCAGCACGTCAAGGTAAAGTGCTCAAGAATGACATGAATTGAATGAATTCGGAATTTACCTTCTTTTTTGTTTTTGTTTTTTTCAATGAGTTATCTCCATAACTTAAATCTCTTAGTCATCTATAATAGGTATTTGGATGACCTTTAAGAATATCCTAAATCAGATTTTCCATTATTTTGGGTGAATATATTACTGCTTGACTGAGATTGCATGTTTCAATTTGGTGGTTAGTTGTAATGGTTGGAAATGAAAGATTAGTTTTATTATGTTAAACCTTTTGTTCCACTGAAATGTCTGTCATATTCAAATTTCATCTTTTGGAAGCTTCTGCTTGGAACATTTGGGAATGATTTTATCTCTAGATCAACATATCTTATTTACTTGTTACCATTTGTCCTTATTCAAGCCATTAAAATTTTCAGTCTATATGTGATGCCAGTGTACATTAGAAAGGTTTCTTCCCCTATTCTTGTGTTCAGTATACCTATGTTCCCTTTTGATGCGTGATAGTATCTCTTTACAGATCAAAGACGATTCTCTTTATTAAAATCGAGTATACTGTAGGCTGTGATTATTGGTATTAATGTATGATTGGATGCATCTAGCTTCTTTATCAAACCGGTGTCCTCATGAAAGGTTGGAGCTCCTATGCTTGCGAGATACAAGAGAGGTATTGCACTTTTCTCCCCTCTTGACATTGGGAATTTCAGGTACACGTGGGTATGCTATATGTATGAATGAGATGCTACTTCTCATCTAACACGTTGTTTGAAATCTCATTTAGAATAGTTAGTATACATATCAATGCCATATGACCTTAGATACCTTCAATTTTTTTCAAAACTCTTCTCTTCGTTGTCTCATTTGATTGTTTTGTATCCAATTTCTTATCTGCAGAGAATACAACGTGAATTGATATATCTCATAGCAAAAGAGTAGGGTTGTCAAGTGCAATGAGAAAAATGTTGTCATTGGGTTAAGTTCATAATTACGACGGAAACATTTTAGAAAGTAAATTCTCACATAAGCAATTTTATACTTTGAAATTCAAGATTCTTTTATCCCCAAGATGTTGGTGGATCTCTATTTTTTGTTGTTGTATTTATGGGTTTAACTCGTATTATTTGTTATAAATAAAATCCATTTTTTTTTATTCTTGCCAAATGGGAAAATAGCAGGAAATCATTAGAAAGGGAGGTATCGGAAAGAATTTAAATTTTCATTCCCTAATATCAGTGGTATAAATAAAAAAAAATTTAAAGAAATAACTATATCCAATACTGGTTAAATATATTATTTTAAAGGTATAGCCGCGCGGCTATACTCTGAATATATTCTAATATTTTAAAAGTACGGCCGATCGGCGATACCCTTTAAATATATTCGATACAAACCCGAAGCTTGCACTCGCAGTCAGACATTTTGCCTCTCTGTTAAGCGCTTCCAAGCTTCAAAGACTCGGTCTTGAGCCTCTCTCTCTCTCTCTCTCTCTCTCTCTCTCTCTTTCAACTGAAGCTTCGATTATTTTTTTCTTTTGTTTCGGCTGTTGCTTTGATTGGATTGGATTGGACTCTCTCTATGAAAATAATCAAATGTCATTCAGCTATTGAAATCTCCACCAAGATAACAACTCTGATGCTATAAGGCAGTTAGGCTGCGTCTAGGCGGCCTGGGCGGATCTAGCCGGTGCCTAGGCGGTCTGGGCGGTTCTAGGCGGCCTGGGAGGTTCTAGGCGGCGTCTAGGCGGGTCTAGGCAGCCTGTGCGAGTCTGGGCGTCTTTTTTTTTCAAATGAAGACAGACAAAGCTTGCACTCGCAGTCCAATCTTCAAAATTCAAATACTCGGTCTTGAGCCTCTCTCTCAACTCAAGCTTGGATTTTTTTCCTTCGGTTTTAGGCTGCTGCTTTGATTCGATTTTTTGTGTGCTTTTCTGTTATTGAAGTTGGCAACGTCAGATGAACATCCAAGGCAGTTTCTTAGTATGCCAGAAGAAGCCCTGCAGATGGTTCTTTAACCTGAGGCATTGGATTACACCATGCCGGTCTGAATGACAAAGCTAGATCTCTGGTTGAGGTACAATATTCAGGCATTTCTGTTTTACTGACTAGGCATTTCCTGAAAAACACATTAGGAAAAGAGAATATAAAAAGATCATTTTCTTACTCTACATACTGACTAGACATATGTATTAAACTATAGGTATTGGTTTGTACCAGCACCTTGGCTTGGGGCATAAACCTTCCAGGTCATCATCTTTTTCATTTGGTTCCTATATTTACAAAGGTTTCTAGCAGGAGTATATTGCAGCAGCTGTTCTTCATGACAAATTTAAGTAAGTGTTGATTCTCTTGCCAGGGGCAGAATATTATGATGGGAAAACAAACACATATGTTGATTTTCCAATATCAATCACAGATATATTGCAAATGATGGTTTTGGTCACAGATTCTACAAGAAAGATGGGATTAGATGTCCATTACAATCTGCCCGCCTAACAATCAATTAACACGAATCGTATTACTTTCTGAATTTGCCTCAAATACTAGGAATCAGGTTGTTTGTGGTTCTGAATATCAGAAAATCTAATAAAGTCAATGGATGAAGTCTTGCAGTCCTATATCTAATCAATAAACCATTTTCCATTTTATTTTTTCAATACTCTACGCCTAACTTTATTTTGCTGTTAAAGTTCAAAACGCCTATCATTTGCATTGCCGCTGTGGCAATGATCCTCTTGTACTTAAATGAGGTGAAGACACAAGTTAAAAGCCTTCGGTTTTTATTATTTTGTGTCCTTAGTATTTGATTTATTGAGCCTGTACAAAATCTTACATGAGCATAGTTTTCTGCAGATGTTTAATCCAGCTTACTATGGCTTGGACAATACTGAACTTGAGTTTGACATAAAGTGGATAAGGACCGCTTAGATGATCCACATGGTGAAGCCAACCTGCTATTTCAGGTCAGAGTTGTCTTCAACTATATGTTTTTCGAATAAAAACTTCGTGTCGTTTTCCTTTTTAGTTCTCTCATCATTTCATTCTCTTAACATGCAATTCTGCATTCAGGCACATTTCTCGCAGTTAGGATTACCAATCAGGGACTACGTCCAGGCAGTTAGGTACTTGAAGTCAGTACTGGATCAAAGTATGCTAATCATCCAGGCCATGATGGATGTATGTGCTAATAGTGGGTGGATTTCAAGCTCAATTACTTGCATGCATCTTCTGCAAATGGTCGTGCAGGTATTCTTCTTAGTTGTTACAATTCTGACTTCTTAGTAGTAGCACTTGCCTAGAATTAAAGACGAGTGCTAGTGCGAATTGGGCATTCAGCCTTGTTATATTATTACATTCTACAGCTAGCATATCAGTTGATTAGTTAGAGATGTTAATCGGGGATGCTGAGCACCCTTGAATGTTGTTAGTCCATGCCTCTTTCCTGTATTGTTTATCTTGTTTTCTTTTCTTTTCCTTTGTCCTCCAAGAGAAGCTCTTCTTTTGTGTTTTTCCTTTCCAAGGTACATTACCCCAGAAAGATATAGGGCCATTTCAGCAAGACTCAAACCTTCAGCTTCTGGGCCCTTCTCCTTGTTGTCATGAGTTCACATTTGGACACTGGCCAATCAAGACTTATTTATGTCATTGGTCTTTTTGTAACAACAGTCTTTAATTTTGGTTCAATTTGTAATCTGTGCTTCACCTATCATGTTGTCCTTGCAGAATCAACCCGTGGAGGGGTTCTACCGCAGTCGAGGAAAATTGTTAGAGTTTGATCTTCCTGGAGGGATTCCTGAATCCTGGCCAAAGCTGCTTCAGGCTTTGAATCTGGAAGACCATGAAGACAAACAGTCTGCAGCCGCATGATTCGTAATTCTGTACCATATACACTTTAGACAAGTTAGTTTTCCATTATATAAGCCAAATCATTCTTTGCATGTCCTGGAAGCAGATGCATATAATTTAAAGTTGAAAAGGAAAAACTTCTATGTGCAATAAAAAAACAGGAGCAGCCCCTCATTTATCTATAATTATATAGCATCCTATTGGGGTTTCAGAGTTATTTATCTTGTATTGTTAGTTATGTTGTTTGGACTGTAATAAAACAATGATTTGGCACTACACAAATTAAGGCACTAATCCTTGTTTTATGGCACTACACAAATTAAGGCACTAATCCTTGTTTTAAGGCACTATACCAACCTAAGCACTCATGCATGTTTTATGCTCTCTTGAGATGAGCTAAAACAACTCCTATAAAGAGATGGAGTGTGTGCAAGTGAATAAGTGATGAGAAGCATTAGTGCATGCTCTCTACGTTGGTGTGTGTGAGACAAGAAGTGTGAGTGCATATCAAAGAGTTGTAGTGAGCTTTACACCCACAAAGAGAGAAACCTCATATCTCCCTAAACACTCTCCTTTAGGCAATTCACCAAGAGCCTTGGTCTTGGGTACGTGGAATCAATGGAGTAACTTTCATAGCCAATCCAACGACCTTGGAGACGAAGAACGTGTAGAATCTTGTTGGCGTGCTCGTGACGTGGAAGCATCTCGGCGGGCTAGTAATTGCAAGCGGTTTTTCACTTGGAATCTTCCGCAAGGTATGCAGTACCTTATTCCGAATATATTAACGATTATTAACATGGACAAATGGTTAGATTATGGTGATTATTTTTGTGGGCATTAAAGTTTCATTGCACCACAAGTTTTCCTTTTTTTATTTATGAAATGTACAGATTCACCTGTCTTTCACATCCAATATATCATCATCCATCCGTCATTTTCCAGTTTCAACTGTCTTTTCAATCCTCAAATTTGGAAGGAAATGTCCCTGTGCACATGTTTACCACATGCTTGGCTCGTCATCTTCCCCTACCAATCCCAATCTCTCTAATAGAAATTATGAGTGATATATTATGCAGGCAATCTAGATTTGCAGAGTACGAGTGTGCAGCTTGATGGCCATTCGAATCCTTTTTACCAAACATTTCATTCTGTTTGTATCAACATAATATCTTACATAACTCTAAGGTATGAGTGATATATTATGCAGGCAATCTAGATCCATCACCTATACCCAGTTTACATCTTCAAAATATCTTACATAACTCTAAGGTCATGAAATTTTTTGTTTTATTTATTTTTTATTTGTTGTGGTTTTACTAAGTTTCGGCCCCAAAAATGTGCATGAAAATACCCATGAGATCAGTAGTTTGAAAACATTTTAAATAAAATGTCAAATATGTCCCCAATCCTAACAGTTTAAATAAGAGTGTTGCTAAACGAACCCTAAAATTAACTGAGTACACCATACTATCAAACTATTTATTAAATTTCTAATTTATCCTAATATAAAATGACCAAAAAGGATATGTTGAATTGTGAAACAAATCTAATTTTAGTAAGTACACCCTACCCATCATATTCAATCCTAATCAAACGTAGAGAAGGTTTTTGGGGTCCCACTTTTTGGTCTCTCCATTCGGGCTTGAATCCAAGATAATGACCTCTCATCCATAGGGAGAACCCCACGCTGGAAGGGATTCTCTTATGCACGAGCACTTTGACTAGAAACACCTTGGCTTACGATGTCGTTCACATACATTAACAATCTTGTTTCTCTGCTAATTGCATGCTCTTCATCCTTTCTGTAATCGCATCACAAGTTCCACTCATCACTGCAATTCCCAATATGAGTTTTCTAGTGCAAATAAAGGTCAATATGAAAAAATTGAGTTTTCTAGTGTAAATAAAGGTCAACAGGAAAAACAAGAATCATGGATGCAGGGGGAGATAAATAAAGAAAATCACTCGTTCTGTAAAATAAGTGTGGAACACTTTCATTTTACCCTATAAAAAAAGGAACCCATAAAACTTTCATGAGATGATAGAACAGATTTGGAGGGCAACAAGCTCAATCCAATAAGAAATAAATAAAGAAAATCAAAAGGATTTACAAGAATCAAGGTCTGAATTGAAGGAGCTAGCAAATCTACCCCCATAAAAGCTTATGAAATTAAAGATTTTGATGCAAACCCAAAATCTGAAACGAGGGCACGAATTCATGTAAAAAGATAAATCTAGTTTATGATTGATTTTAGGGTGTTTTGTGATATAGTGTACTAATCCAATAAGAAATAGTATAGCCACGCAGCTATACTCTTTTTTTCAAAAAATTTTAAAAAATATTATAGCTGGACGGCTTTACTCTTTTGACACATGGCACATAGGCGCTGGGTAGGTCTCTATAAATACACGGCTATACTAGATTTGTTGACTTTTTTTAAGAAAGAGTATAGCCGTCCTCTTTTCTTTTTTTTAAAAAAAAAACATAGTATAGCCGCTCGGCGTTACTGTTTTGACACATGGCCCCTACCCGCCGGTCTCAACCTTTTTTAAAATATAAATAGTATAGCCGCGCGGCTATAACCCTTAAAAAGAAAATTTTATCTGGGTAATTTCACCGGCATAGACCTGTGCCGACGAACTTTCGTCGAGAGAGGTAGTTTCTTTACTTTTGTTTTTTGGCCTACTTCTATAATTTAAAATATAAATAGTATAGTCGTGTGGCTATAGCCTTTAAAAAGAAAATTTTATCTGGGGAATTTCGCTAGCATAGACGTGTGCCGACGAACTTTCTTCTGGAGAGGTTTTTAAATTTTTTTTGTTATAAAACATATAATTAATTTCTTTACTTTTGTTTTTGGCCAACTTCTTTAATTTAATATATGTAATTAAGTAATATCTTAGCCTTTTTGAATCACTTTAATTAGTAGTTATATTTTAATTGTTATTTAATATAAAAAATTATAGAAAAAGTCCACAAAATAATTAATTTCTATTTACTAAATCTTTTGTGTAATCGTTTGGGTGTCCAAATTAAATTTCTCCATAGCCCAGGAGACATATCCATGACTATTAGGCCATTACTCGAGTATCTGTTGTCCATTTTTCTTTTTTTACTTTTCTAGAGTTATTACCTGTATTAAGATTCTAGCACCTTCACGTTTAATAATGTATTATTCACGTACGTACGCACGTATGTCTCATGTTTGATACACCTATTTTTTACAAAAATTTCAATAAGGCACACAAAATTCACATATTATACACATAATTCTCATATACTAGCGAATAAAAATAATATATACATATATATTTTTAAAATGGTATAGCCGCGCGGCTTTACGCTTTTTAAAAAATTTTAAAACAAAAATAGAATAGCCGTGCGGCTGTACCTGTTTGACACGTGGCACATAGGCGCTCGGCGTGTCTTTATATACATATATAAATAGTATAGCCGACCGGCTATACCAGATTCTCTTTGAATTTTTGAAAGAAATAGTATAGCCGCGCGGCTATACTCGTTTTCCCTTTTTTGAAATTTGTTTTGACACGTGGCACTGGCACCTACGCGCTGGCCACGTCCTTTTTTTTAATATATAAATAGTATAACCGTGCGGCTATACGTTTTAAAACTAAATTTTAATTCCTTTTTTTAAAATAAAAAAAACATATAATTAGTTTCTTTACTTTTGTTTTTTGGCCTACTTCTTTAATTTAATATATGTAATTAAGTAATATCTTAGGCTTTTTGAATCACTTTAATTAGTAATTTTATTTTAATTGTTATTTAATATAAAAAAATTATAGAAAAAGTCCACAAAATAATTAATTTCTTTTTACTAAGTCTTTTGTCTAATCGCTTGGGTGTCCTAATTAAATTTGAGATAACTATAAAGAAACCCATTTTTAGCTATAGAATCATAGAGAAACCCTACATGAAACTGATTTTATAAACACACCCTATCCTACATGAAATAGACTTTATAAATACACCCTATTATTGCCAGCTATCTATTTTTGGGTTTACTTAATATATAATTTTCGATTTTACCCTTTGGTGTTAAATTCGTATTGAAAAACCCAAAGCGAGCATGTGACCTTTCTGACATGCCACCAACTCGCAACACTAAACTCCCAAGTTCCCAACCCTCTCTCTCTCTCTCTCTCTTGTTTCAAGCCTTAAACTCTCAAAACCCCCAAATTGGCTACGACTGAACAAAACGAAATGCAAGCAGTTTCAGCACTGTCTTTGTCTCCAAGCTTCAATTCATATGATTCGAAGAACAAATTTGAATATGCGCAGCTCTCTGCATATTCCAACTCCAAGCTCAAAGTCGCTGGTTCTAGTAGTGATTTAAAATGTAGTGACCCTAAAACTGCAACTTTAGATAAAGAGAAGGAGAAGCTAGAAATGGAAGAGAACAAAGGAGTTCAGAACGCCGACGTTGGTGGTGATTGCGAGAAGAATGAAGATGAGGATGATTTCTCTCACATGCACTAACCCTAACGGATCCCCAATTTCCACCGACAATATATTCCAAAATGGCCAGATCCGTCTGGTGTTCCTGATTTTCAACCCGGATCTCCTGTTCGCCGACGCCTACGACGATGATTCTTCCAAAGCCAGATGTTGCATATCGTAGATCTGGAGACGTGTGCAAGGTACAAACGTTCAACTACATTGTTGCCTAGAATTTCTTTTTTCTTCCTTTGCTCTGATTGTTGATTTTGTCATAGCTTTTGGTTCCTCTTTTGAGCACTTACCGATACGAGGGAGATGAGATATGATAATAACACAATAACACATATTTATTGCCCTTAGTATTTAATTTCAAAACAAATATAAGGGGTAATTAAATAATATTGTGCAATTATATTTTTACTTGGTCAAATTGGTTTAATGTCATTTTGTTAACTTTGATCAATGACTTCCTATGTAGGTTTGTGTGTTGTGAAAACCAACTCAATTTGCATGCCAAGAAATGTTCCACCCAAAGATAATATGCTAGTGGCCAATTAAAGAACTTCAACATATCCATGAAGCAATGATGATGAAGGAAGAAGTGCAACTAGCACAAGAAGAAAAGAATTGAATGCATGAAGTGCCACACCCATGCCAAAAGAAGAAAGAAAAAGAAGTATGGGATGGAAGCAAGCAAGAGGAAATTGAATTCACATGCTTGTAAGGTGTCATCCACTCCAAGAAGCTCAAATTCAATGCATATTATATAAAAAGATGATAAAAGCCACAAGGAAAGGAAGAAAAAGAGAAAACAATTCAACAATGTAATTGATTCCAACCACGCTAACATAGGCAAGATGAAGTGGGAGTTAGGTATTGCATTAAAATAGGAATGGTGGTGTTGGAATCCATCATGATGTTTCTCCTTCAAGCTTCAAAAGACACACCAAGCTCACAATCCTCTCTTGAGCTCTCTCTCCTTCCTCCAATTCTTCTAGTTTTAATTTGTTTTAGTTTTATTTTATGGAGAACTAACTCCCTAGCTAAGGCTAGGGAAAAAGCTTTTAATATGAGTATGTAATTTTTATTAGTTTGATCCAAACTTAAGCTTTAATGTGAATTTGTAGTTTTCTTTTTAATTAATTGATGAATGTTTGATAATCTATTTCATGGGTTCAATCATGTTTTTCCCATTGTGTAGTAAAAACTTTCATGCTTTTAAAAGAGAATAGAATTACTTAGATTAATAGAATTTTGACGAAGATTATTTTTTGATAGTTTGTTGCCAATGGTACAAGTTATGCTTAGAATACTTCTAAAGGAAATTAAAAAGAGCTTTAATTATTTTGAACAACTACAATGGAAAATATTTTGTGGATCAAATTAATAAGAGTTGCATGCTTATGTTAAAAGTGGAACCCCAATGCTGTGTTTTAATCAATTAAATTTTCTTTAAATCAAATTTTGCATAAATCTACTTCTCAATCACACTTGTTCTTTTTCATCTCTGTTATTTTCTTTACACCACTCTCTATGAAAACGACACTCTGACTTCCGAGCTACACTACTATACGACACCTTCCCTTGGGTTTTGCAAAGTGGTACAAACAAGATCAGTGTGCCCTTGGCAAAGAAAGAGGCTAAGATACTTCATGAGAAAATCTCAGGCAAAGCCTACGATGATGTGGAGCTCATCAGGATCCTTTCTACAAGGAGTAAAGCACAGCTGAATGCAACCTTGAATTACTACAACAAAGAGTTTGGCAATGCCATGAACAAGGATTTGAAGGCTGATAAAGATGATGAGTTCCTCTAGCCTGCATAAAATTGTAGTGTGGCCAAAGCAGAACACATACGTACCTTCCATCCTCTGGGAATGGTGAAGCCTTCATATTCAATATCAGCAATGACTTTCCTACTTAAAGGTATATAATCTTTCATGCAGTCCAAGTTCTTCTATTTTAATTGACAGCAAAAATAAGTTTAATCTGTTATCCAAGAAAGTCAGCATTCAACAAGCTTATCAATGAGTTTCATTTCATTTCCCATCAGAAATGCTAAGATAATGAGAAGCAAAAGACCAGGTGAAAATCTGACATTGGATGACACAAAGAAGATGAAATATACATGGCAGGTTGCTTGTGAAAGCATGCGGCTCTTCCCTCCTATCTTTGGCTAAAACTTTGAGAAGGTTCTGCTCCTGGCTATCAACAAGCTTGTGTTATTTATGTTTGGCTTGTGAACATTTTAAATTCAACAATTTAGTTTGTATGGCTTAGGTTAGAGATCTGAACATGTTAACTTTTTTGCTGTGGTTTATGATCGTTTCAATATGGAAGAAAGCTAATTTTTTTGTTCTTTAGTCGTCGTTAGTTTTTTAGTTAAAAGTTTGAGAATATTAAGGGTTTTTGATTTAGTTGTTCTCTTATGGCTTAAAAACACTGTAGCTCATCTGCTTATGGATTTCTTGCTTTTGATATCACATTAGGGTTTTTTTTTTTTTGGTCTGAACCACGAGGTGGTCCTGGATGGGCCCCAACTATGGGTGGCACCTTTAAGCCTTAACCACAACCCAGACTAATCCCCGCTCACACCGGGTTGGCCCTTAAGGGGTAAAGTGCTGGCCAAAGTGGTGACTCCGTACAAGAGCAGGGATCGAACCCTTGACCTCTTTTAAGGAATGAGAGTGCCAAACCACTCACACCAACCACCTTGGTTATATCACATTAGGGTTTTGATTAGTGCTTTGGGTATTTGTTTCATTTTTAATGATAATGATAGTGATAATGAATGTCAACTAGGTATTTGAGTTTCTCATACTATCAGAAGTTTGCTAATCCCTGTTTGCCTATTAAAAGAGATGTGTTAAAACGTTTTGTAAGTTGAATATAAGAAGGTTTATTTTTAATGTTTATGTCGCATGCATGCTTTTCAAATTTCTTTATAAAAAGTCTTTAACGTTCCTGTTTCTGGTTGAATTGATGTGGAAAAGCTACGTAGAGAATAAGTTTTTTCGATAATGTTTTTGTTTGAATTGAATTTCCTTTGGCTCATTATGTCATGCTCGGTTTGTAGGCTCTTGACAAGATTAGATTTGAGAGTTTGACTAACAAGAGCAAGCTCGATGGTCAGCTAGAGCTCTTCATCCCCAACAAAAACAATAATACCTTGACTATTATTGATAGTGGTATTGGAATGACCAAAGCTGGTAAGTTGATTTGTAGTATACAATTTGTCATATATAAGTGGTATGAACAGTTGTTAACTTCCAGTAAATGGTATGAACAGTTTAACTTCTAGTAAGTGGTATGAACAATTGTTATATTGTTCATACCCTGCAATTGAGTTAATTTCTATTACATAGTGTAATTCTATGACATAGTATTTACATATTTTCAGTAACAAAGCATGCTCTATATTTTGCTCTACATATGGATGTGCACTTGAAGTTTATGATATGCAAAATGTGTTTTTTACTAGGAAGATAGTTCTATGACATAATATTAACAGTGTATTTTTTTTTTCTTGTAGAGATATTTCCTTTTGCCTTTGTGATTGTTTCTGTTGAAACTATGGACAATTGGAGGTGGTTTCTGCAAAGGATATCGGATGTCTTGCTGGGCTTTTTTGGGTTTTTTTTTATTTAAATTTTTTGTATGAAATGGTATTAACAATGTACTTCCATGAAATGGTATTAACAATGTACTTTTGTGACATAGTATTAACAATGTACTTCGGGTTTGTTTTGGTTTTTTTTTTATTTAGTTTTTTGTGTGGGCTTGTTTTAAGTTAATTAGTGGCAATCATGTAATTTACAGGAACTTCAACACTTATTTCTTATGTAGTAAATGGTTTTTGGGTATGTTTCTAAAGTGCATTTCATATGGAGTTTTTTTTTTATAATTTCAGCCCCTATTTTGGGTATATTACTAAAGCTCCCATTAAATTTCTCCATAGCCCAAGAGCCCTATCCATTACTATTAGGCCATTACTCGAGTATCTATTGTCCCTTTTTCATTTTTCACTTTTCTAGAGTTATTACCCGTATTAAGATTCTAGCACCTTTTCATTTAATAATGTATTATACACATACGCACGTATTTCTCATGTTTCATACACCTATTCTTTACAAAAATTTCAATACCACACACAAAATTCACGTATTATATGCATAATTCTCACATACTATCGAATAAAAATAATATATATACATTTTGTTTAAAGAAAATGGTATAGCCGGGCGGCTATACTCAGCTTTCCACAATTGTCTTTAAATATAGTATAGCCGCGCTGCTTTACTCCTTTTTTAAAAATTTTAAAACAAAAAATAGTATAGCCGAGCGGCTATACTTGTTTGACACGTGGCACATAGGCACTGGGCGATAAAGATGACACGTGGCACTGGCACCTCTATTTTTGGTCTTTTTTTATACACCCGAGATTTCAAATTAACTAATAGGCTTATATATGATAAATATTTCCATGTCAGAACATATTTTGTTTGAAGTTATTATGTGTTTTTTAATGATCCATTCACATACTTAAAATAATTATCCCAATCTCTTGGACCACATGGGTCCAAGAGATTTGTGGTCACTCACCGTTTGATGTAAATTCAACGGTTCACTCACTCTTGCACTCATTTTAAGAAACTTTTTTGAACCATTGGATTAATATCCAACGGTAGGTGACCACAATTTCTTGGACTCCTGTGGTCCAAGAGATCAGCACTGCTTAAAATAATACTATTTCATGCAGATTGAAAGTCGCCAACGGTTTCATATAATTCGATCTTGGGACCAAGATGGGTGAGTTGTCTTATGAGATGTCTAGCCATTCATTTAATCTTTAGTTACTGCTCTTGTTCAATATTTTTGTCTTTTGATGTGCTCTTCAGGTACCGTATGGGTACAGGGCATATATCCACCGGAAAGGTCTAGAGAGAGAGCAGACGTAAATTCATGACAATTTGGTTTGCTTTAATCTCTCTATTGGAGTGTGCTCTTTTCTCTTATATTTTAATTTTAAATTTTTTTGTTGTAGAGAATAGTAAGAAGCTTGAGTTAAACTTGATTTGGTGCTTAACAATGCTTTTGAGATTTTTTTGAGATTTTTTAATTTTTTATTAATAAATTGGTCACACATTTTTCTAGATGCAAAGTTGCATAGTTTTCAACTTCAATTGGCAAAACTTGAGATACAATAAGCAGAGCTTAAAGTGTTGTGGATAAGGCATTTGATTTCACATGTGACACGTGACCTAATGGAATTTGGTTGTAAATCTTCAAACGTATTATAGTTGTCACTGAATTAAGTCTAGTAATGTCATTGCTAAAAGGCCCTGTAAAGTGTAACATGCATCACTTAAGGAAGATGCATAACAAAGTTCTTCCATGTTTTTCCCCCTCATATTGGTTGCGCCTATATGGTTTAACATCTATATTTGTCCAGTTGTAGGAATTGAAAAATAATGCAGCAGAGTATGCTCGGTTATGGACAGGGCTGGGTAAAAGGGCAGCACGTCAGGGTAAAGTGCTCAGGAATGACATGAATTGAATGAACTCGGAATTTACCTTCTTTTCTGTTTTTTTTCAATGGGTTATCTCCATAACTTAAATCTCTTAGTACTCTATAATAGGTATTTGGATTACCATTAAGAATATCCTGAATCAGATTTTCCATTATTTTGGGTGAAAATATTACTGCTTGCAGAGGTTGCATGTTTCAATTTGGTGGTTAGTTGTAATGGTTGGAAATGAAAGATTAGTTTTATTAGGTTAAACCTTTTATTCCACTGAAATGTCTGTCATATTCAGATTTCATCTTCAAGAAGCTTCTGCTTGGAACATTTGGGAAGGATTTTATCTGTAGATCAACATATCTTATTTACTTGTGACCATTTGTCTTTATTCAAGCCATTAAAATTTTCAGTCTATATGTGATGCCAGTGTACATTAGAATGGTTTCTTCCCCAATTCTTGTGTTCAGTATACCTATGTTCTTTTTTGATGCATGATAGTATCTCTTTACAGATCAAAGACGATTTGAGAGACTTCTCGGCGTGGAAGCGCTGATGCCTTCACTACAAGATCCTGAGTGTTTCAGCTTCTGGTAACTTTATATTTCTCTTTATTAAAATTGAGTATATTGTTGGCTGTGATTACCAGTATTAATGTATGATTGAATGCAGCTAGCTTCTTTATCAAACCGGCGTCCTCATGAAAGGTTGGATCTCGTACGCTTGTGATATACAAGAGAGGTATTGCACTTTTCTCCCCTCTTAACATTGGGAATTTCAGGTGCACGTGGGTATGGTATATATATGAATGAGATGCTACTTCTCATCTAACACGTTGTTTGAAATCTCATTTAGAATAGTTAATATATATATCAATGCCATATGACCTCAGATACCTTCAATTTATTTCAAAACTCTTCTCTTCGTTGTCTCATTAGACTGTTTTGTATCCAATTTTTTATTTGCAGAGAATACAACGCGAATTGATATATCTCATAGCAGAAGAGTAGGGTTGTCAAGTGCAATGAGAAAAATGTTGTCATTCGGTTTAGTTCATAATTACGACGGAAACATTTTGGAAAGTAAATTCTTACATAAGCAATTTTATACTCTGAAATTCAAGATTCTTTTATCCCCAAGATGTTGGTGGATCCCTATTTTTTGTTGTTGTATTTATGGGTTAAACTCGTATTATTTGTTATAAATAAAATCCATTTTTTTTATTATTACCAAATGGGCAAATAGCAGGAAATCATTAGAACGGGAGGTATTGGAAAGAATTTAAATTCTCATTCCCTAATATCACTGGTATAAATAAATAAAAATTTGAAGAAACAACTCTATCCAATACTGGTTAAATATATTATTTTAAAGGTATAGCCGCGCGGCTATACTCTGAATATATTCGAATATTTTAAAAGTTGAATATATTCGGCTATACCCTTTAAATGTATTCAAAACAAACCCGAAGCTTGCACTCGCAGTCAGCCATTTTGCCTCTCTGTTAAGCGCTTCCAAGCTTCAAAGACTCGGTCTTGAGCCTCTCTCTCTCTCTCAACTGAAGCTTCAATTTTTTTTTCTTTTGTTTCGGCTGTTGCTTTGATTGGATTTGATTGGACTCTCTATGAAAATCATCAAATTTCATTCAGCTATTGAAATCTCCACCAAGATAACAACTCTGATGCTATAAGGCAGTTAGGCTGCGTCTAGGCGGCCTGGGCGGATCTAGGCGGCCCCTAGGCGGCCTGGGAGGTTCTAGGCGGCATCTAGGCGGCCTGGGCGGGTCTAGGCAGCCTGGGCGAGTCTGGGCGTCCTTTTTTTTCAAATGAAGACAGACAAAGCTTGCACTCGCAGTCCAATCTTCAAAATTCAAATACTCGGTCTTGAGCCTCTCTCTCAACTCAAGCTTGGATTTTTTTCCTTCGGTTTTAGGCTGCTGCGTTGATTCGATTTTTTTTTGTGCTTTTCTGTTATTGAAGTTGGCAACGTCAGATGAACATCCAAGGCAGTTTCTTAGTATGCCAGAAGAATCCCAGCAGATGGTTCTTTAACCTGAGGCATTGGATTACACCATGCCGGTCTGAATGACAAAGATAGATCTCTGGTTGAGGTACAAGATTCAGGCGTTTCTGTTTTACCTCAGTAAGCATGAGTGTTTCCTGAAAAACACATTAGGAAAAGAGAATATAAAAAGATCATTTTCTTACTCTACACACTGACTAGGCATATGTATTGGTTTGTACCAGCACATTGGCTTGGGGCGTAAACCTTCCAGGTCATCATCGGGTCATTATTAAGGTAAGGTAAAATTTGTTCGGTATCTTTTTCATTTGGTTCCTATATTTACAAAGGTTTCTGGCAGGAGTATATTGCAGCAGCTGTTCTTCATGACAAATTTGAGTTAGTGTCGATTCTCTTGCAGGGAACAGAATATTATGATGGGAAAACAAAGAGATATGTTGATTTTCCAATATCATTCACTGATATATTGCAAATGATGGTTTTGGTCACACATGACTTTATAATCAACAGTTGCTCAAATTCTACAAGAAAGATGGGAGTAGATGTCCATTACAATCCGCCCGCCTAACAATCAATTAACACGAATCGTATTACTTTCTGAATATTTGCCTCAAATACTAGGAATCAGGTTGTTTGGGGTTCTGAATATCAGAAAATCTTATAACGTCAATGGATGAAGTCTTGCAGTCCTATATCTAATCAATAAACCATTTTCCTTTTTATTTTTTCAATACTCTACACCTATCTTTTTTTTGCTGTTAAAGTTCAGAACGCCTATCATTTGCATTGCTGCTGTGACAATGATCCTCTTGTACTTAAATGAGGTGAAGACACAAGTTAAAAGCCTTTGGTTTTTATTATTTTGTGTCCTTAGTATTTGATTTATTGAGCCTGTACAAAATCTTACATGAGCATAGTTTTCTGCAGATATTTAATCCAGCTTACTATGGCTTGGACAATACTGAACTTGACTTTGATATAAAGTGGATAAGGACCGCTTAGATGATCCACATGTCGAAGCCAATCTGCTATTTCAGGTCAGAGTTGTCTTCAACTATATGTTTTTCGAATAAAAACTTCATGTCGTTTTCCTTTTTAGTTCTCTCATCGTTTTATTCTCTTACCATGCATGAATTCTGCATTCTGGCACATTTCTCGCAGTTAGATTACCAATCAGTGACTACTTCACAAACTTGAAGTCAGTATTGGATCAAAGTATGCTAATCATCCAGGCCATGATGGATATATGTGCTAATAGTGGGTGGATTTCGAGCTCAATTACTTGCATGCATCTTCTGCAAATGGTCGTGCAGGTATTCTTCTTAGTAGTTACAATTCTGACTTCTTAGTAGTAGTACTTGCCTAGAATTAAAGACGAGTGCTAGTGCGAATTGGGCATTCTGCCTTGTTTATATTATTACATTCTACAGCTAGCATATCAGTTGATTAGTTAGAGATGTTTATCGGGGATGCTGAGCACCCTTGAATGTTGTTAGTCCATGCCTCTTTCCTGTATTGTTTATCTTGTTTTGTTTTCTTTTCCTTAGTCCTCCAAGAGAAGCTCTTCTTTTGTGTTTTTCCTTTCCACGGTACATTACCCATAATATACTCCCCATTCTTCCTAATTAGGATTGATGCCTCAGAGACTGTTCTACTTGGCCTGCTCTTTGTTACTGTATTAATTCTTGCATTAAGTGTCCAGCTATGCTTACTAAAACAATCTTCTCCATGCATGAGTAGATTTCTTTGTTTTTATTGATCCATTGGAACAGCATCGGCTAATAGATGGACCTTCTCCTTGTCGTGAGTTCACATTTGGACACTGGCCAATCAAGACTTATTTATGTCATTAGTCTTTTTGTAACTTGTGCGTCACATATCATGTTGTCCTTAAAGAGTCAACCCTTGGAGGGGTTCTACCGCAGTCGAGGAAAATTGTTAGAGTTTGATCTTCCTGGAGGGATTCCTGAATCCTGGCCAAAGCTGCTTCAGGCTTTGAATCTGGAAGACCGTGAAGACAAACAGTCTGCAGCCGCATGATTCGTAATTCTGTACCATATACACTTTAGACAAGTTAGTTTTCCATTAGACACTTTAGGCAAATCATTCTTTGCATGTCCTGGAAGCAGATGCATGTAATTTAAAGTTGAAAGGGAAAAACTTCTATTCTATGTGCAATAAAAAAACAGGAGCAGCCCCTCATTTATCTATAATTATATAGCATCCTATTGGGGTTTCAGAGTTATGTAAAATGGGTATTTATCTTGTATTGTTAGTTATGTTGTTTGGAAAAATGGTTAGATTATAGTGATTATTTTTATGGGCATTAAAGTTTCATTGCACCACAAGTTTGCCTTTTTTTATTTATGAAATGTACAGATTCACCTGTCTTTCACATCCAATATATCATCATCCATCCATCATCCACCCTCAAATTTGGAAGGAAATGTCTCTGTGCACATGTTTACCACATGCTTGGCTTGTCATCTTCCCCTACCCAGATCCTCTCATCCATAGGGAGAACCCCACACTAGAGGGGATTCTCTTATGCACGAGGACTCTGACTAGAGACACCCTGGCTTACGTTGTTGTTCACATACATTAACAGTCTTATTTCTTGATCCGGTTTAGTAGTAGCCTCTTCTAATCGCATGCTCTTCATCCCTTCTGTAATCGCATCCCAAGATGAGTTTTCTAGTGTAAATAAAGGTCAATGTGAAAACCAAGAATCATGGATGCAGGGGGAGATAAATAAAGAAAATCACTCGTTCTGTAAAATAAGTGTGAACACTTTCATTTTACCCAAATTAAAAAATTAAATAACCCATAAAACTTTCATAAGATGATAGAATGGATTTGGAGGGCAACAAGTTCAATCCAATAAGAAGTAAATAAAGAAAATCACAAGGATTTACAAGAATCAAGCTCTGAATTGAAGGAGCCAGCAAATCTACTCCCACAAAAACTTATGAAATTAAAGATTTCGATGCAAAGCCAAAATCTGAAAAGTGGGCACGAATTTGTGTAAAACAATAGTATAGCCGGACGGCTTTACCTTTTTTGACACATGGCACATAGGCACTGGGAGGTCTCTATGCATATATAAATCGGCTATACTATATTTTTTTGACTTTTTTTAAGAAATAGTATAGCCGCGCGGCCTAACTCGTTTTTCCTATTTTTTTAAAAATAGTACAGCCGCTCGGCTTTACTGTTTTGACACTTGGCACCTATGCGCTGGGCGCCTCCTTTTTTTAATATATAATTATATTTTAGTTATTATTTAATATATAAAAATTATAGAAAAAGTCCACAAAATAATTAATTTCTATTTACTAAGTCATTTATGAAATCGTTTGGGGGAGGTCCGTTCTGCAGACAGAGTAATAATTAAGGTATTCTTTGTATTACTTGAATAATTCATGAGGACGCTCTGAAAACGAACTATGACTACCACTGAGTCACTGACCAGAAGGAGAGGCCTGGGGAGGTCGGGTACTTTTCATCCACAGGTCCAGGAGAGGACGTGGATAATATAATTCATTACTTCCAGTTGTAAATAAATCACCAATTAGTACAATAGGTGGCAGCTCCATGAGGTTAACTATCTTCATAGTTGCCATTACATCTGTGCGCTGCAACACACATATATAGCATAAGCAAATTAAAGTTATTACATGATTAGTTTGTAGTTCTTTTATCCACTTTCAGAAAATGATTTATATGGCAAACATGGGATTTATTATATGCTACCTGTCTAAATTCGTGGCATTCCTCTGGATTCTGATCATCTGGGATTGTATCAGCTGTAGCCTGTAGGAGGCCTTGAGATTAGCTTGCATATACCTAGTTGAAAAACCTTTCACCTAATTTGTATGGTGGAATTTCTTTCTCTTTCTTTCTCATATGGAGAAGAAACTGAAAAAGTAACAAAATGCAGGCACCTAGTTGATAGACTCCAAAAGAATCATTTTAAGTGGATGAATAACAGAATCATGTTAAAAGTATCTTATGCAAGCTTATTCCCATACAAAAAATAATAATACTAGAAGGATAAGAAGGTAGCGGCGCAGCACTCATGAACAGAAATTTCTCACAACATGAACAAGAGCATATTGTTCTATAGTGGAACTTATAAAATAAGGGACAACAATTTCATGTTTGCAATTATGTAACTTGCATCAACCTAATTACACAGTGGAATATATATACATAGAGAGACATTTAAAACGGTGTGGACAAGGAAAAAGATTCAAGTGGACTTACATGTCAGTTCCCTACTTTTCTAAATTCATCTAAATTTAGAAATTAACAAATTAGTTTATAGGTAAAAGAATGTGCTGACCTTTTTTATGTTCATCTTGAGGAGGTGAAGAAGGTACATGAATCTGTGTGTGATCGCCCAACGTGAATCTCAGATGTGTCTCCTCGTCCCCTTCAATCTCAAATCTGTCATCCACATAGAATAGACATATAAGACCATGGCTACAAAAGCATGGGTTTTTGTTGTAGGAGGAATGAATCACAACTCATATGTCCAGGCGACTGTACAGATATCATGCATGGTAAAAAAAGCTTTTACAAAGTCAACTTTTTGTGTATATAATGATTATTAGGCTTTTGGGGATACTCATGACATGAGAATCCCGGAGAGTCTGAGAGCGCCATGGGAACTGATCTGAAGGATTCAAACTCTCATCGCTGCAAACAAGGAAAATTTGACTCGGATTTTCCTGAATGAAAAACACTAAAAGTTTTTATGTCTTTATATGTAATAGATCAATTTATTAAAAGAATTTGCGCCACTTAATTTTCTGGGCAATGGACCCTGGGCCCAGGCCCGACACTTCATCCCTAGGGGGAAATAGGATTTCGTTTCCTCTTTTTTGGGGGAAAGTAATATATGTATGTATATAAATAGGACTTTGGGGCTGTGAAATAAACCCTAAAAGTGAAAAAGAAAGAGACGGTACACAGAAATAAAGAGCCAAGAGCGCCAAGTTTGTAGTATAGAGAATGCCATCATTAGCTGATCTCACACGTAGTAATGATGTTGTATGGAAGGACAATCGTGTCGTGTTCAAGTACCGCAGAATTATTCGGTTAGTATCCTAACAATTTTACCTATCTCCTTTTTTGTTTATTTTTCTTTTTCTTATAGTTCCAATATATAATTCTATACGTCTTTAACATGTACTATTTTTATTCTTTTTCACAGTGACATTATTGAGCTATTTGCCGAATTCATGCTCTACCATCAATATTGCCATTGGGATATTCGACACATAAATATTGTTAATGATCGAGTTCGGAAGGATAGTCTTTTAAATCCTGATAGTGGACCTATCATGAGAAGAACGTGTAAGACGCAATTCATATCCATGGTTCGAGACATACTTGGGAATGATAACAATAAAAGGGAGCTAAACCACTTTTATCACATGGCTAACCGTGGGTAAGGAAACAATTTAACTAACTCTTTCTTCTCTGTTTTCCTTTTATTACTATTTTTTTAATGGAATGTTTTTATTTTTATTTGTAGTGTGGATTTTATGGAATTATGGCATCACCCACTACTCATGGGACGTGATGAGAGATTCTATTTCCCTATGGATGCCTTCAGGAAACTTCAACATGTGTCAAATTGGGAAACACACGAAGTAGAAGAGCTCACAGATTTATATGATTTCTTTGTTAAGAAGCGCATCAGCATGCGGTTCTTAACGAGGTAAGGTATCCTACTTAATGTTTTTTTCCTCTATTTTTTTCCTTCTAATTCTAACCCATCATATTTTTTTGGTTAGTTTCGATGAAGACATTTGATGATCATCAACTCCATCTTATCCTGGCAGCAACAGAAAGAAGTATGTGATGCTTAGAACGTTGGGAAGCTTGGAGACACAAATGTGATCAATGCATCTTTTTCAAACCTAAGGAGATATATATATATATTTCATATCGATTTCTTAGAGTGGTGTGAGAGTTGTTATTTGATGCTTTAGAAGTACAGGCTTTACAACCCATAAATATTTACATTTTTTGGATTTGTTTTATTCTTATAATTTAATTTCCTACATTAGGTCAAATAACATAAGTTTTGTTAAATTTCCTACATTACGCAATTCATTTAAGCTCCAGCTCTTCAATCTCTGTTTTGTTAAATAACATAAGTTTCCTATATTAGGTCACCCAAGTGTCTTAAGCATGTCAGGAAACTATAAATATTTATGTGTCGTAAACCATATACTTCTAAACATTAAAAGTACTTGCCAATTGCAAGTAGATAATTATTATCTTCAATAACAAAAAAAAGAACGTTAATGTTATATATCCAACCAAACATTGTTTAACAGCCAAGTAATATAATCGGAACCATTTTAAGGAAACAAATAATCATATTTAGTTACAGGCTAATCGGAAGGGGTTAACACACCAACAAAAAATATGATGGGTTAGAACAAACACTTATTTTCTCTATGCTTATTCTTCAAATAAACACCAAAATATGAGTGCCAAAAACATGGGATGGGATGGGTGACATGTCAATAATTAAATAAGGGGGTCCTCATTTGTCACATAGATAATTTTATTTCATCAAAACTCAACCAGCTGCAAACGCCACCCTCCATTTGCTCAGGCGGCTCAAGGGATTTATATTTGTTTCTCATGCACTTCGCTGGCATACATCCATGTTGATGACTTCCCACATGTTCTTAAGATAATCTGGTCTTCATAGGAGGTGATTGCTTCATTCTCACCGTTGAGTACCTTTGTTCTTCTACTTCAACTAAATCTCCATAATTCCACCTCATCATACTGTTTTTGACACGTGGTGCCTAGGCGCTAGGCGGGTCTTTATATATATATATATATAGTACACCCAAGAGCCCTATCCTTTACTATTAGGTCATTACTCGAGTATCTATTGTCCCCTTTTCATTTTTCACTTTTCCATAGTTATTACCCGTATAAAGATTCTATCACCGTCACGTTTAATAATGTATTATACACGTACCCATGTATTTCTCATGTTTAATACACCTATTTTTTACAAAAAATTCAATAAGACACACAAGATTCACGTATTATACACATAATTCTAACGTACTATTGAATAAAAATAATATGTATTTTTAAAAAATGGTATAGCCTCCCGGCGGCTATACGCAGTTTTTCCCTAATTGTCTTTAAAATAGTATAGCCGGGCGGTGATACTCCTTTTTAAAAAATTTAAAACAAAAATGGTATAGCCACCCGACTATACTAGATTCTTTTTGAATTTTTAAAGAAATAGTAAAGCCGATCGGCTATACTCGCTTTCCCCTTTTTAAAAAAAAAAAAACTGTTTGGACACGTGGCACCCATGCGCTGTGCCCGTCCTTTTTTTTAATGTATTAATAGTATAGCCGATCGGCTATACGTTTTTTCAAAAAAAAAATTTTAAAACCCTCTAAGTAGTTTCTTTACTTTTGTTTTTTGGCCTACTTCTTCAATTTGATATATGTAATTAAGTAATATCTTAGCCTTTTTGAATAACTTTACCTAGTAATTATATTTTAATTATCATTTAATACATAAAAATTGTAGAAAAAGTCCACAAAATAATTGATTTCTATTTACTAAGTCCTTTGTGAAATCGTTTGCGTGTCCTAAGTCCAAATTAAGTTTCTCCGTCGCCCAAGAGCCCTATCCTTTACTATTAGGTCATTACTCGAGTATCTATTGTCCCTTTTTCATTTTTCACTTTTCCATAGTTATTATCCGTATAAAGAATCTATCACCGTCACATTTAATAATGTATTATACACGTACCCATGTATTTCTCATGTTTAATACACCTATTTTTTACAATAATTTCAATAAGACACACAAAAATCACGTATTATACACATAATTCTCACATACTATTGAATAAAAATAATATGTATTTTTTAAAAATGGTATATCCGCCCTGCTGTACGCAGTTTTTCCCTAATTGTCTTTAAAAATAGTATAGCCGGTCGGCTATACGCCTTTTTAAAATTGTTAAAAGAAAAATAGTATAGCCGCACGGCTGTACTTGTTTGACACGTGGCGCATATATAAATAGTATAGCCGCCCGGCCATAGTAGATTCTTTTTGAATTTTTCAAAGAAATAGGATAGCCGCGCGGCTATACCCGCTTTCCCCCTTTTTTTTTAAAAAAAAAAAGCTGTTTGGACACGTGGCACCCCTGCGCTGTGCCCGTCCTTTTTTTAATGTATAGTATAGCCGCTCGGCTATACGTTTTTTAAACAAAAAAAAATTAAAAAACTCTCTAAGTAGTTTCTTTACTTTTGTTTTTTGGCTTACTTCTTTAATTTAATATGTGTAATTAAGTAATATCTTAGCCTTTTTGAATCACTTTAATTAGTAATTATATTTTAATTATCATTTAATACATAAAAATTATAGAAAAAGTCCACAAAATAATTGATTTCTATTTACTAAGTCCTTTGTGAAATCGTTTGGTGTCCTAAGTCCTAATTAAGTTTCTCCATCGCCCAAGAGCCCTATCCTTTATTATTACTGAGAGCGAAATTCAAAGCCAAGCCTATTGGCCTAACTCTCCAATGTTAATCCACTTACCAAACCATCATAGTTCTTTGTTTATAAACACCTTTATAGGAGTGTAGATTTTCGATGTGGGATTTTCACAATAGCAACTCAAAAGATAGGCCTATCCTTGCATTTATCGACCCTGATATTATTTGGCTTCTTATAGCTGATGTTTACTATTCTCTAGTGAAAAAAGACATGCCTTCACCCCCTACATCATACATGCCTGAAATCTTACAAATTCCGCCCCCATCCTCATCTCCAAAAGAGTACCTTTATGTGCAGTATGGAGGGCAGAGTTATGGTTTTGACGTTGACTTCCATTCTTTGTAAATATATGAACCAAATGAAAAAGATACCTCACAAATTTTGCCTTGCCTTGATAAAGACCAGATGAGCTGGAAGGTTTACACCCCATGCCAATGGGCTGGTACAAACCAATACCTAAAATTTTCCATGACAGGTTCTTGATGGTTGCTGCTTCCTTGATCTTCACTTTGTTTCCTGTCTTGGCCGTTTTGAGCAGTGCTTTCATGCCCCTTTCCCTTTTCATAGGAAACAGCAACCTCTTTGCATTTGGCTGATGGTACAGAGTTTGAACTCTGCCCCACTTCCATTTGTCTTCTAGCTATACCATACTGCCTCTTTCTTGATTCTTCTAACCTGTTACCTGAGAGGATAGCCTTCTCCAATGAAACTTAAATCTGATATTTTGTTATTCAAAACTGGCATTTGCACCATTAGATGGTTTGAATAAAGTATTTGTCATGGTCTTATTTATTGCCTTTGTTGATTTTCGGATCCTTCCTGTTTTGATGTTCGTTTCTTTTTGGATGGATTTGACCTCATGCTGAGACTCGTATATAAAAACCTCATACACAAGATGGTATACATTACAAGGGCCAAGGGTCAGAAGGAGCCAACCTGTGCTTTTGGATGATAACGTTAATCAGTTCCCCTTCCCGTTGGCTTCCCACAGAGTTAGCCTGAAATCACATGTTCTGCAGAGTTATCCTGGAATGACGTCGAAATTCATGGCTGCCCTTATGTCTCCACCGAAAGAGAAGATAAAGCCAAATCATACATCAATTGAATTTGTACTTGCATGCCATGACAACATCTCCCAATCTGTATGTATGTAAAACAAACACAGAAGATCTGAGTGCTGGTAAAAATATAGTACAGAGAGATAGAGATAGGGTGATATATATTCTGTATGTGGAGAGAGAGAGAGAGAGAGATTATATGTGTATTGTGGTTTTCACAGGTTTCTTGGCCTGAGAGAGAGATTATATGTGTATTGTGGTTTTCACAGGTCTCTTGGCCTGCAAAAGCAAAATCCATTTGTAACCATGTGAACTCTGAAGGGAGAAACAAACTATACAAGAAAGAAAAGGGTAGGAGGGTTAAGACCTAACTAACACTTACCATTTCTGAGATGGGAGTGAAGAAGAAGAAGAAGAAATAAATGTGGTTTGATGGCTGGCTGCCCATATGATTGGGTGGCCTAACTTAGCTTACCCTAGTCTTAGTCTAGTACGTCAGTCAGGCAAGCCTTACAAGCAAACAACGTGATCCTAATAGGCAGTCCATTTGAATGTGATTCTGTTTCTCACGTCATTTTTTTATTTTCGAGTTTGAAAGCTGCTTGTGAGCTGTGACTCTAAGAGTGAATTCTGGTGCTTGTCATTCTCCCGTATCCAAAACTGGATTGACTCAAAACATAACAAAATAAAATTTGGCCCAAAAGACAACAAAGTCTAGCCCAGTGAAAAAGGGCTTTGACTTGCAGATCAGTGATCTCAAATTCGATGTGTGTGTGAGAAACCCCCTCCCCGTGTAGCCACTGCCACTGCATTCAGCTTGCAAATATCCATTCAAGTATGATGTAGAATAACAAAATGAGAAAAGAAAATTCTAAGCATTTCCATTATAAAATTAGAGTTACAGCCTTCAAAGTAACAAAGCAATATTGTATCAAACTACTTGTCTTCTTGTAGTTGGATCTCTGAGTGTCATTACAAAGGGACAAGAGTCTCCACAATAGTACAGAACCCTAGTGAGCAGGTAAACTCTTCCTCATTACTTGGGAGCCTCAATTGCTATGTTCACCCACAATTTGAAATTCCTCAAGCATAAATGGTCTTCAAGTCCTGCTTCCAGGATAGAAATATTCGACACTGTTTTCCTTTACTTTGAATTGGAAATTAGACAGCTTGTTTCTTGATCTCTCCTTCCCACTGTTCAGGACTGTCAACTGCAACCAACAAGAACAATGAGGATCATAACTTTCGTAACCTCGTTCAATTGTATGGATATCAAAACCTTTAAGATGAGACTTTTGGGAAGTAATACTAGACAGGAAAAGTACACTTGCTACAACCGTAATTGGCAGGTCACCAGCAGCAAGCCAGCAAGCAATACTAATGGAAATAGTTCTCACAATTTTTCAATTGCTTACACAGGATTGTGATCTAGTGGACTCGGCGGAGAAGATACGACAGGTAAAAGAGAAGAGAACAAGAAAATCCAGAAAAAGGACCATGACACAAAGCAACTATCATATGTATGAGCATAACACTTAAAAAAAAACAAAGTAAATATCAACCAGAGGATCAGCAGAGCATATGCATATGTTAAAAGTTTTAAGTAGCATATTATTCATTTCCATAACAACCAAGACTCAAAAAGTAAGTAACCACAAATGACGAGAGGGGACCATACCTGAATGATTTGATAGACATACTTTCTAGTTTCTAGCAATCTATCTTGGTATGCATCAAATGAAAAAAACATGGGTGAAAACCAGTGAACTCACTATAGGACTGTTCAAATGAAAGGAAATAGACTCTTGCTTTTTCCATATTAGAGAAGCTATTTTACAGAAAATTCAATCTGGTGAAGTGACAAAATGTGTTCCAGCAAAAACCTGCCCATGCCCATCTGATGCCAAACAGTGGCCAATGGTTCTGCTCTTATCAGAATGTCTGCTAGATACTCCATCTGTAAAATAAGGGAGGGCCTCACCGTGTCTGAATATATACAGTACAGACATTGGAGATGTGATAATTTCAGCATTTCGTTTCGGGTTCTGTCACAGTATTTCTTGAAACGATTCTAGTCTAGTTTTGGTTCGTTGAGAATATCATGATCATGGTATAATAGTGTTGGAGTGGATGCAGAACTGTCCAAAAAGACCTTCTGGAGGCAAATGTGGCATCTCCAGTTGGTGGCATTGAGGCACATTGGTAGCATGATGTGGATGGAGTGAGTGTAATGCTTGGAAACATGTCACTACTACAAAAAAATAATTGGGAATAGGTCAAGTGATTCAAATAATTGCGGATTGTCTTACACAAGAGGGCTGGATGATTGCTTCGCTTCATTGAATTTAATTGCATTTCTCATATTTATTCCCCAATATCATAGTCATTAGTATCTCTTGTTTCTTTCTCAGGTTACAAGAGTATTCTGTAGAGACAGCCATTGCCTCAATTATTGATGGAAGTGACAGCTTAAAAATCAACACCCAACACCTCAGGGAGCTTAGCTTTCGAGTCGGATCCATCTACCAGTTCATCGGCGAGCTGCTTATTCAACCCGATAATGAGGTAAGTGGCAAATTACATCCACCTGATGATTTTCAGTGCTGGGGGCTTCATCCCAACTCATGAATGTTATGTTAATTATGTTAGAGCAATGAGCTCAATTGTTCTTGCTCTTTTTTCAGGCAGTCTTGCAGGCACGTGTGGGTAGGAATGTTGATGGCATTGATCTCAATCTCTATTATCAGTCCCTCCAATTGTTGAGGCAATTTCAGGCTCATCATTTGAAGAACCCAGCAACTTAAATCTTGTAATTTTAAAGTCAATTTAAAGACCAAATTACCCTCTGCATCCAACCCATGATCAAACAATGCAAATTGAAATCGTAATGGCAAAAAGGTCAAAGCCAATTGCCCAATGATCACTTCATTATTGAACCCAAACGAATATATTTAATCGGGCCCTCAGATTTTTCATGGATTTGACCTTCCGGAGAAAAGCTCATGAGTTTTTTTAATATTCTTTTATTCGGCTATTGTCATTTACGAGATTTTAATTTGAGATCTCTATTTTGCTGGAGGAAATCAAATATGGTTGTTCTCTTTTCCAGATCTCTACCTCCACGTTTTTTTTTTTGGCTTTTGCTTTGTTTTTCTTTTTCTTTCCTCTCCTTTTTTCTTTCTTTACTGAGTTCCTCCTTCATCACTGCGGAGATGGTATGAGTGTTAGTCCAACGCTATCCTTAGCTTTGAATTCAAAATCATGATTGGGTTGTACATTTGAAAGTTTGGTAGTTTGTTCAGATTGTATTTGTATTTCAAAGTTTGTGATAAGGATAACCTCCTAGAGGAGGAGTCCTATCTTATCTTTGTAACTCAGCTCTTGTATAGTTTGTTTATAAATACAAACCCTCCATCACACTGATGGATCATTGAGCCAAAACGTGTGTTTGATATTTTACATGGTATCACGAGCTTTCTGTCTAACGACATTCAATTATTATTATTTTTTCTCCCAAACCTTTCTCTCTTTTCAAATGGCCAATACAGACGACGTCCAAGCTTCTTCCCACCCTACCAACAATGCTACACCCGCCACTCATATTACCACCATGCCCACTGCTTTCTCTGCTGCTGTCACAATCAAGTTGGATAGATCCAACTATTCTTTATGGTTGGCTCACTTTGTTCCTATTCTCAGGAGCCGTGATCTTATGGGATATGTGGATGGCTCCATTTCTTGCCCTCCTCAGTATATTTCTGGTACTACCACTGTTTCTCCCGCATACACTACCTGGATGCAGCAGGACCAACTTATTCTGAGTTGGCTCAATAGCTCCTTCACTCCTTCTATGCTGTCCACTGTCGCTCGCAACCAGACTTCTCGTGCGACTTGGCTGGCCTTGGAGGGCCGTTATGCTTCGACATCGCAAAATCGCATTCTCAGTTTGCGCAATGAGCTCATGCACACAATGAAGGGAGACTTATCTGTTTCTGATTATCTTGATAGAATGAACCAAGTTGCTAATAATCTTGCTCTTTCAGGTCAACCAGTAAGTGATGATGAACTGGTGCAGATTATTATGAATAATCTGGGTCCTGCCTTTGAAATGGTTGTTAGTGCTGCTCAGGCTAGAGATACTCCTATCACGTATCCAACGCTTGAGGCACTGCTCTTGACTACTGAACGCAGACTGGCTGAACAGGTGGGGGCTGTGATTGAGAGTTCTCCTACCGTCGCTGCTTTTGCTGCTAATCGAGGTCGTGGTAGTGCTCGTCCTCGTGGTACTGGACGTGGTGGTGCTCCGTCTGGTCGTGGAAACTTCTCAAACCCACGAGGTGGTGCTGCTCGTGGCTCCTTTTCTAATCAGCGTTCTAATCCACATGTTGGAGAAGCTTTCTCCTCTTCCATGCCTCCTAGGATGGTATGTCAAATCTGTGGAAGGGCTGGCCATCCAACTTTGGACTGTTATCAACGCATGAATGTTGCTTATGAAGGGCGAATTCCTGCAAAAAGACTCACTACAATGGCTTCCTCTCTCACAAATTTGACACGTCAAAACAATGGCACGTGGTTGGGGCCAACGCTCATGTGACTCCCGAACTTCAGAATCTTGTCAATCCTAAGAAGTACACTGGTAATGAAAATGTTGGTGGTGTAGGTAATGACTCTCAATTATCAATATCTCATTGTGGCTCAACTACCATTAGCACTAACTCTTGCTCTTTCCAATTGAATGATGTCTTACATTGCCCATCTGCTTCTACAAATTTGATTTCCGTTCATCGTTTTACTTCCGACAACAATTGCTACATTCTCATCTTTCCTGATTGTTTCTTCGTGAAGGACCTCAAGACCCAGAAGACGCTTTTCCAATGGAGATGTGAGAATGGATTATATCCATTCACAAATGGCGGTGGTTTTTCCAATCAATCTTTTTCTGCTTTCGTAGGAACCCGTGTCTCAATTCAAAAATGGCATTCTCGCCTAGGCCATCCAGCTAGTGCAATAATAAAGAATTTGATTTCAAATAATAAAGTGCCAATTAGTGGCTCTTCTCATGTACCTTTTTGTTCTTCATGTCCTTTAGGTAAAAGCACTAAATTACCATTTCTAATTTCAGATTCTGTGTCTTTGTCTCCATTGGCTCTTGTACACTCCGATGTTTGGAGTTCACCAATTGTTTCTGTTCATGGTTTTCGTTATTATCTTCTTTTAATTGATGACTTCTCTCGATACACTTGGATATTTCCTATGAAACAAAAATCTGAAGTGTTTGATATTTTTGTCAAATTTAAAAAACAAGTGGAAAAAATGCTCAACACCTCCATAAGAGCTCTTCAATGTGATGAAGGAGGTGAGTACACTAAACTCGCCTTTCAACAATTTTTGGCAAACCATGGAATTACTCAACGCTTTTCCTGTCCCAAACATCCAGAACAAAACGGCCTTGCAGAAAGGAAACACCGTCACCTCGTTGAAACTGCTATTGTCATGCTTAATCATGCTCACATTCCTACCTCTTATTGGTTAGAAGCCTGCCAAACTGCCACTTATCTCATAAATCGCCTTCCCACACGTGTGCTAAACCATCTGTCTCTTTTTGAAAAATTGTTTCATAAATCTCCTTCATATAACATGCTTTGGATCTTTGGGTGTAGGTGTTTCCCTTGGCTCACTCCATATAATAAACATAAATTACAACCAAAATAAAAAACTTGTGTTTTCTTAGGATATTCTCTTAACCATCAAGGATATAAATGTTTGGATTTATCCACGAGATGAATTTATTTGTCTCGCCATGTCCTATTCGATAAGGACTTTTTTCCATTTCAGGAACTCACATCTTCCAAGGGGAGCGTCGAACACATAGGTACTAATTTTGATTCTGTCGTGTTGTTTACTATTCCATACACAATTAATTCAATTTTACCATTAGGTTTTGTTGTGTTGCCTACAAGAGACAATCCTACTTCAACTCCACTTCCTCATTGCACGCCTGACCATGTGCAATTAGATCAATCTCCTTCTCCCACTCAAACACTTACTCCTTTTCCACTAGTTGTTGAGCAAGAGTCTGTAGCTCCTAATGAGCCAATAAATGAAGATATTGTCCCGCAGGTTACTGAAGTTGTTTCTCATCATCCTATGGTGACCAGGTCTCGGTTAGGTGTTCAAAAACCCAATCCCAAATATGCTTTACATGTTATTATGGATACTAAATGCATTGAACCAACTTCTTTTAGTCAGACCGTGAAACAGGAAGAGTGGAGACATGCAATGGCTCAAGAGTTTAATGCTTTGCAACGTAATGGTACTTGGCAGCTTGTTCCTTTTCAGTCTCATATGAATTTGCTTCCAAATAAGTGGGTGTTCAAAGTAAAGAAAAGAGCCGATAGAACAATAGAGAGATACAAGGCCAAACTTGTTGCCAATGGTTTCCATCAGCAACAAGGTATCGACTACAGTGAAACCTTCAGTCCCGTTGTCAAACACAGCACTATTCGTCTTGTCCTTAGCCTGGCAGTGAGCAATAGATGGCAGGTTCGCCAACTTGATGTACAAAACGCATTCCTCCATGGAAATCTCTCTGAAGATGTGTTTATGAAACAACCTATTGGCTTTGTGGATCAACAATTTCCCTCTCATGTGTGTAAGTTGAAGCGTAGTCTCTATGGATTGAAACAAGCTCCACGAGCTTGGTTTCAACGTTTCTCTGAATATCTCTTGCAGCTTGGATTTCATGAGTCCCAAAATGACTACTCACTTTTTGTTTACAATCATCAAGGTGTCTATTTAATTTTGCTCATCTATGTCGATGACATCCTTATTACTGGCAATGATCAAGAACAAATTTCTCATTTGATTCGGCGATTTGGCAACTTATTTTCTATGAAGGATCTCGGGAAACTTCATTATTTTCTTGGAATCGAAGTCACATATGATGGTGATTGCATGCACTTGACGCAATCGAAGTATGCACTTGATCTGTTACAGCGTACTAAGTTTGTTGATGCTAAGCCAATATCTACGCCTGTTCCAGTAGACAAAAGCTGGGTGCCTATGTTGGTGAACCTCACTCTGATCCTAAGACTTATAGAAGTATTGTGGGTGCTTTACAGTATCTTACAATCACCAGACCTGATTTATCATATGCTGTAAATCAGGTCTGTCAATTTATGCATGCTCCACGGTCTACTCATTGGTTGGCAGTTAAGCGAATTTTACGGTATGTTAAGTTTTCCTATGATCATGGTCTGGCTTATAAACCTGGTGGTTTGCACTTGTTTGCCTTTTCTGATGCAGACTACGCAGGGGATCCAGATTCTCGCCATTCTACTGGTGGTTATTGTGTGTATCTTGGTCCTAATTTGATTTCGTGGAGTTCCAAGAAGCATAAAACTGTTTCTCGCTCGAGCACTGAAGCTGAATACCGTCAGCTAGTATATACGGCTACATAATTGTCTTGGTTGTGGTATTTGTTCTGTGACTTGGAACTGTCTCTTACTTCTCCTACCATATGGTGTGATAATATTTCTTCCATTGCGTTAGCATCTAATCCGGTTTTTCATTCTAGAACCAAGCACCTAGAGGTTGATTATCATTATGTAAGGGAAAAAGTAACTCGTGGCGAACTGTTTGTCAATTTTATTTGTTCCCAAGATCAATTGGCTGACTTGTTTACTAAAGGTTTGTCTTCGACTCGCTTCAACATGCTGGTGTCCAAGCTTCCAGTCTCGCCTCGTGTTGTCAGCTTGGGGGGGGTATGTTAGTCCAACGCTATCCTTAGCTTTGAATTCAAAATCATGATTGGGTTGTACATTTGAAAGTTTGGTAGTTTGTTCAGATTGTATTTGTATTTCAAAGTCTGTGATAAGGATAACCTCCTAGAGGAGGAGTCCTATCTTATCTTTGTAACTCAGCTCTTGTATAGTTTATAAATACAAACCCTCCATCACACTGATGGATCATTGAGACAAAACGTGTGTTTGATATTTTACAATGAGTTGGCTGGGGCTAGGGGCTTGCCTTGTTCTTTGGCAGCCATGGCTGTGATTCAGAGAGGTTTGGAAAATAAAGGGAGAAAAACTGGTGGGTGGAGATATATATATATATATATATATTTGGAACTGGAAAGGCTGATGAGTTTCATGGAAATTTTCATTTTCATTTTCTTGGGTCTTTGATTGTGAAATGTTGGAGAATTTTAGAGATTCTAAACGCGGTTGCACAAATTGCACGGCTTGACTTTTGATTTCGATGTTGTTTGTTTAATAAGAAAATGTCATCAAAAGTGTGGATATAAATCCATGGATTTTCAAATAGGTTGTCGAAGCTTATTTGAATCATGTTGTTTGATAGTAACATAACTTGTTGTTTAGGGACCCAAAAAAGAAATGGGAAGGTGGAGATCTGGAAAAGAGAACAAAAAATGAAGGAGAGGAGGGGAGACGAAGGAGAGAGGGAGAGAGGGAAACCAGAGAAGAGATAAAGGGGCAGAACATGGAGAAAAAGCAAAAAAAAAAAAAAAAAAAAAAGAAGCAAAAAGAGTTAATAGAGTTAAGTGGTGTTAAGTGGCTTGTCACATATCACGAAACTAATAGGGAAACAGGGGGCACAGGAACTTTGGTAATAGGTAAACCGGACTCCTTAATCACGTCCTCCTCGAAAGCCAAAGTGATGATGAAAAAAGTAGGTAATACTTGGGCTCACCGCCGACCTAAATAGTCACACTTGTCATATTGGTCCAACCAAGTCCGACGGACACGTAGCCGAAGATCCTATCATTTTATTCATAGCCCAATATTCGAATAATAAGACAACAATAATTTTACCTTTTTTTTTTTTTTTTGGTTTAGTAAAACTTCAAATTACGATTTATTTGAATTTAAAACTTGGGAAAACGCGGTTAGACAAAACTTGCTCTTAACAAAGCAATCATATCATGGACCGCTAAAGTCATGCCGAAAAGGATGTTTCTGAAATTGACAATTAATTTAATTCCCATTGCATCCTTACAATTTAATTTATAAATCAACATGAATTTTGATATAAATATAATAGAATTGGTTTGATGTACCAAAATCCTAATTTTAAATATACGCTTACCATCCATAATTAGCTGTCATTAGTATTTCTAGCTAATTTAATTTATTTATTTGGCCAGGACTATTTCTAGTTTATTAGACGTGATTACCATCCATATAATTCATTAGTGATCATTCAAAAATAAAATAATTATTCCTAGTTGTGGATGCCTTTTTTTTTTCTTTAAATAATTTTCCTAGTTGCAATCAACTTTTGGAGTTAAGTGACTAGAGTCAAAGTGAAAAAATGGAAAACTTTTTAGACTCTGTCGGAAGACATGCAATTTTCCAAAGACAAAAGGGTACCTTTGCAAAAAGGGTTCATGAATGAAAAGTTATATAGTAGAATGAATAGCGTCTCTGTGAATTTTTAACCAACTCTGCCTCTCAAGTAATATTTGAGGTAAAGAGGTAGAAGAACAAGCCATGAGTTGGTTCCTGTGTTCTGGCAAATCAAGCAAAAATGCAAAGAAGAAGAAGCAGAAGAACAAGCCAGAAGATCAGATCCCATCAATTTCAGGTATCTCCATGAACATTTGCCGGACATATTTTGGAACACTTCCAAACTCTCAATCTAGAGTTTTTATCATTGCCACGTTTAAAGAGTTAACCTTTATGAGTCAATTGAATGCATTGTTTACCACATCGATTTACTTTAGATGAATGCAGGAATACCGTCTTTATAATAGCTTGAATCTTAAATATGTGCGATCCTTTTTTATTGTCATTTTTTTGATGTGGTTGTTATCACCCTTATTGGGTATATGCATTTGTTGGTATAAGCTAATGTGGGTTTGTTGTCAATTGGTTTTTGGAATGTTGAGTTAGATTTGATTTGGTTGTGGTTTCTCCCCGTTTGAATAGAGCTCTGTGCCATAGTTCTTGGGTAATGAATTATTTTCACTGTCAAGTTCTGTTCTTTACTGCACAGGCGCTCTACTGCTAGGGACCCTTTCGTTTAATAAAATGAATTTAATAAAGTGTGTGTGTGTTTGAGAGAGAGAGAGAGAGAGAGAGAGAGAGAGAGAGAGAGAGATTATGATAAATTATTGCCTCAGTTGCTCTTAGTTTCATTTCCTTGAAACCCACTTATTTGGATATGGAAAATTTAATTTTACACTGGTTATGAGTTCCAATCTACTCTACTTCTACATTAGTTTTGATTGATAGGCATGCATTGCTTTAGAACAAGTTTCTGTGGTGTTTTGCTATTTTGAGTTGAATGCTGTTGATGGACGTACGTGGATAATGTTTATGATGATGAATTGCCCGTTTTGTATCATTGGAAATATCCAAGCTTAAATTATTGCCGCTACATGTTTTGTCTTTTGTGAATCTCGTTCTCTTTCAAAACTCTCAATGATGTTTGTATGACTTTTTTGGATTATGATGTAATCCATGTTTCTTTTGGATTTTATTGCACAGTATACTGTTTTTGTATTGTTTTATAAACTTTTTCCCTTTGTTCTTTCACGTAGAACAACTGAAGGCAAATTCGGCACTGTCTGTAAAGGACTCTAAGGATGGAGGGTCTGATCACATTGCAGCACATACATTTACATTTCGTGAATTGGCAGCTGCAACAAAGAATTTTAGAGCAGATTGTATTTTGGGAGAAGGAGGTTTCGGTCAAGTATATAAAGGGCGCTTGGAGAGTACTAATAAGGTTCTGTACAAGCTTTGACCATCAACTGCATGAAAAGTTATAGTACCTGTTTTTCCTTTTTAAAACTTTTTTATGCCTCTCATTTCCCGTGTCCAATTGGTGGTTTAACAACCTCACCTGAATTTTAAGATTTCTCGCTCGCTGGCATTGTAAATTTCTGTTTTAAAATTAAAATGAATTACATTTTTGGGGCTAAGATGACCGAATTTAAAGTAATATTTTTTTGGTAAAAAACTATGGTCTTATGTAAAACTGAAAAGGTTAAGTGTTTGTGGCAAGCCTAAATCTGGACGTTGTCCAATTTAAGAGGCTCCAGTTCGCTTTCAGTCAGTGCAGATAACGTGGATATACGCATTAATAATCTTTGTTTAGTTAGTGCAATATGTTGGTGGGTTGGTTTAGTTTGCTGTGCGATTCTATCTACTTTCATTGAGATTTTTACCGTGAGTCTTAAAAGTCCTTTTGTTGTTGTTTCTCTGTGTTATGATATCTTTGTCTTTATATGCTAAGCTTTTGGTAAGAGCTGAACCTTGTTCCCTTTTGTGTAGGTAGTGGCCATAAAGCAACTTGATTCCAATGGGCTTCAAGGGAACAGGGAATTCCTTGTTGAAGTATTAATGTTAAGCCTACTTCACCATCCCAATCTTGTTAACTTAATAGGCTATTGTGCTGATGGTGATCAGAGGCTTTTGGTATACGAGTACATGCCATTGGGATCTTTGGAAGACCATCTACATGGTATATACAGCAGTAACAGCACTAGATTCAATTATTTCTTTGCCCAAAGTTCATTTTTTTTGGTCTTGAGGTCTTTCTCTCTTTGTACTTGGTGATAAATTGATGTACACAAACTATAATTGGGTCTTGCAATAGTAAAGATTCAAAGCTATAGAAATCAGTAGGATTTGACAATTATAGAACTATTTAAATTAACAGTATGAAAAATAGGAAAAAAAATTACTGTATAAGATAATTCTGGAAATTATCCAAAATCATTTAATCATGCTCTTCTTAAGGTAGAGAAATCTTGCAAGCTAACCAGCTAGCCATGTTGTGGAATATTCAATGTGTCATTGGACTCAGAGTATGGGACTTGAGCACCATTTTTATTTGTCTACCTTCTATTTGGTATTGGTAATGTTGTTAATCACCTTCTTGATCTCACATGCTGATTTATGCCAGATCTACCACCAGACAGAAAACAACTTGACTGGAATACAAGAATGAAAATAGCTGCTGGTGCTGCAAAGGGCTTGGAGTATTTGCACGACAAAGCTAACCCCCCTGTTATTTATCGTGATCTTAAATGCTCAAACATTTTACTTGGTGAAGGCTACCATCCTAAGCTATCTGATTTTGGCTTGGCAAAGTTAGGTCCTGTAGGGGACAACACTCATGTTTCCACTAGGGTGATGGGAACCTATGGATATTGTGCACCTGAATATGCAATGACTGGTCAGCTCACATTGAAATCAGATGTATACAGCTTTGGGGTTGTTCTTTTGGAAATCATTACCGGAAGAAAGGCAATTGACAATTCCAGGGCTGCTGGGGAACACAATTTGGTTGCATGGGTAAGAGAGTTATGCCTTCTGCTCTGCTTTAATATTTTTGTTTCTAAAATAATTTTCAGGAGTAAAGTTTTGTTTCTTCTTTATATATGCTTTCAATGTATTTCACACTCAATTTTTAGATTATCAGTATTCTGTCGCGTTCTTATATTGGAGACCCTTCTAATTATATACCTACTTTCTGTTTTGGTAACAGTTAGAGTTTAGAATGTTATGCAACTGTGCTATTAGTTTTGATTTTCTCTATTTGAAATATGGTATATGCAATATTGACCTACTAGACAACGGTGTGTACTAAAACTAATCCATTGGCAACACTCAAACGAATTTCCTTATGAGTTAACCCTAACAAGTAACAGCTGTACTATTTTACGAGTGAAAGCAACAATGGGAAGAACAAGCTATTTCTTGCTAAATGGCAGTCTTGCGAATTTCTTCTCATTCACTCTTTGTCGCAGGCCCGCCCCTTGTTTAAGGATCGGAGGAAATTTTGGCAGATTGCTGATCCACTGCTCCAAGGTCAGTATCCGGTGAGGGGAATGTATCAAGCTCTTGCTGTTGCTGCAATGTGTGTCCAGGAGCAACCTAATATGCGACCTCTCATAGCTGATGTTGTCACAGCCCTTACTTACCTTGCTTCCCAAAAATATGATCCTGAAACGCGGTCAGTACAGAGCTCTCGCACAAGCTCATCCACTCCTAGATCTAGAAGGGAACTGTGAAGTTCATAAGGGAAGACTTATTTGATACAGTTCCGTGTTTGGAAGGTTGTGATGAGAACCTAGCTGTGGCACTGCTTTAGGCTTATTTTTTTCTTTCCAAAATGGGGTTTTATTTGTGATTCAGAAGTCAATTGGTTGGAGCTTAGTGGTATGCTTTGTTGGCTGTACATGAAATGGTGCCTGCTTATCGAATTTTGCTCACTCCGGTAGCAGGTGCCGTGGTGGTCCTCCCCCTTCCTGTTTTTCTTCCCTCCTCCACCCTTTTCCTTCTGTCACCTTATACAAGATTCTTTTTATGTACAATTGAGCAATGGGGTTTTGTATCTATATAGAAACTGGTATCCCATAGTCACAGAAATGTATCCAAATTATTTTATAGGAATTTTACTGATTTGGTGAATGAATGGCCTCGTCCTTTGCCAACAGTAGGCGCGCAAATCACTCATCTTAAAGCTCGAGTTGCAAAGTCTTTAGAAGATTGTGTGGTATGTGCATAACTGCTCACTGCACCATTGTTTTATGCCAATTTTACCCCTGCTCAAAATTAGTAAAAATGGCATTATTCGAAAAACATCAAAATTGCTTTAAAACTTGTTTAGATGGGAAAAGGTCTACTTGCAGACTAGTGGTTGTTTGTACTTTTTTTATAAATAAATAAATAATTAGTTTTATTGAAGAGATAAATTGAACAAAATTTGTTCACTGCACCAACTTTTTATGAGTTATCCCGGCTCAAAAAATGTAAGGAAAATTTGAAGAGATAAATTGAATCGTTTTTTCAACGTTGTTATAATTTCGGTCAAAATTTTCCAACATGCCCCCTACGGATAGTTTAAGTGGCCAAGAGTTTGGGTTCAACCGGACAAAGTAAAAAATATGATATTCAATAGGGTCATTTGAGCTTGATTATTATCTTATTTTATCATGAGCTTGATTATTATCTTATTTTATCATTCTTTTTGTTCAGAGAGAGGGAGAGCAACATAATCGCTATTATTAGAAAAACCCTAGTATTAGAAGGTGAATACTAAAAACTGTACGTTTATCTGATTAAAAGAAAAAGATACTGTACGCTTAGAAAAGTGTCATACAAATACATTTGACGAAGATTATACACCTATGTAAACCATATCATCAATATTTTCTACATTTTCTTCCTCCCCTACTACATGATTATTACCACTACTTAATCAACAATCAAACAATGAATGGATAAAATTGGTTTCTCTATCGAAAAATTACAGACGATGAAAGAAATCAAAACTATAGCTCCCTGGACTGACAGGCACAGAAGGCATACTATCAAGCTTTGCACATGGAGTATTACTATCGGGGCACCAAACATCTATAGGGATATATCAATACAGCCTCTGCTTTGATCTGCTCTACTCTTTATCTTCTGCTTGAAGGCCATTCGTCTCTTTTACCTCTGCGGTGGGACTCTGTCCCTCACTGATAGACTTGCCGTCATTTGGCTCCTCATTGTTAGCAGGTTTTCCCTGTTGCATTCAACAGGTGACGAAATTAGTCAAACAGCTCTATCAATCGTATTCTCCTATTGTTGCTTTCACACAATAGTTAGAGTTCATGAGTGTAACCTTGTTGCGATCACGCCAGCCAAGGCCAAATGGTCGAGATAGCAAACTGATCTTTCTTGCAGGGAACTCTTGTGTCTGGTCTTGATTGGTTTGTACAGGTAAAGATAGAGATCTGCCAGACAACCATTTTTTTTTAAAACTAAACATACTAATTTCAACTACTGAGGAACAAAACCACGCAAATCTGATTTTATTTTAATTCATGTTACCATATGATTGTGGCTTGTATAAATGTGTATCCTTTTTAAATGAGCACCATTTACATATATATCTAGGTGTTTTAACCTATGTTGAACAGGGAAAAAGTGTTAAAAAGTAATTTTCGATTTTTAAGAGAAAGGAATATCATTTCAAAATAAAATGAACATTTGAAATATCAATAGAGAGATTAATAATGAAAAAAATTTCAAAAATCACATTATCTCAATCACAATTAAGGCAAGGACTATTTCGTCCAAAAAAAAAATATTAAGGCAAGGACTAAATTACGGTAGACAGGGAAGAAAACCAAGAGTAATGAATGGCAACAGATTAATATTCGGAAATGAATAAAAAAAAAAGAATGCACACAAGGTTACCGTGGAGAAGGTTGTGTTTTCTGTTGACCGGATTGATATTGCAAAGTTGCCTCCAACATTGATTCTGCCATAACAACTCTCTTTTCCATTTCTGCAAGTGCAGCTGTGGCCTCTTCATACTTCTCCTGCAAGAATTAATATATAAAATTAAAGACATATAATCTTGACCTGAAAATCGTGCACTCTGCAGTCACAGAATAGTTTGATTGAATTGCATGCGCTAAATATCAATTTCATGCAGATAATGCACAAGATAAGGTAAAGCGTTAATTAGAAAGAAATGAATTGGCTACAAGGTGCATCAAATAGGGGAAAGGAAAATGGTGAGCATCCCACATTTCTCATGTTCCATGCACCCCAAATAAACATAAATCCAAACGCTTAAATATAACAATAACAATTGCCACACAATATCTGTATTTTAGACCTTATCACACGTACATTCTAAGCAGAAAAATTCAACTTTTAGAAATTTCAGGTGGGGTTCCAGGCGGTATTGTATGTAATTCCAATGCACACAGAGATGAAAACTTTAAAAGGAGAAGAAATGTCAGGCATACTATTTAGTTGACAAAAAGGTGGAGCTCTCAGGAAAAGGGCGCCAGCAGGAGTTAGACCCTAAGCTGGGATTAAGGGTTTAGGGCTTGTTTCCTAAATGACCTAAGCTCCCTTTCCACACTCTATTTCCAGATTTCTCTTCAGACAGCTAAAAAATTAGTTCAGTTTTGAGCAACAAAGAGTGCAACTGAAGTTAGCAGCAAAGTAAACAATTATAAAACAGAAAGCATTCAAAAATTAAATATATATTTGGTGCCAATACCATATATGGCAATTCAAGACAGACCCCCATGGAAAAGAATGTTATGGAAAGGGACAAGAGATAGTCAACTTGAGGAGTAAGAAACTATTTTATGCAAGCAATTTAGTAAGCTAATCTTATAAGGGTGGTTCTAACATAATGATTTCTTATCATTACATAACCAGAACATGCGTTCAGATATATGGTTATCTATGAAACCTGAAGCACTTGAGCAGCATATCTCTGTGCTGCTGCATCTTGCTCAGAAAATCTGCGAGCATCTTCTGTTAGTCTCTGCTCTTGCTCTACTCGCATTAAGACCTGTAAAGATAGTAAGTGATGCGATTACCATAACAAGCCCAAAACCAGTATGAAAAGAACAGAAATCCCAAGTATAAAAGAACAGGAAACAAAACCTGGAGCATGACACTCTCCTGTTCCTGCTTATCAGAAAGGGCTCGGCGAAGCTCAGCAACCTCTTGCTCTAATTGCTCAACCTGGCACAATAAGAGATCAGAATGAAGTATCTTTACAAGTACTTTTTTTTTTGGTCAAGTGAGGTATCTTTACTAAGGAAAAATAAACACAATAAAAAAAGTGGAGAAGATTATACTTTATTAACAATCCCAGAGTAAAAAATGAAACACTAAATAGTAAAATTCCACATTCAAGACATGAAGGTCCACAGGAAAAGGGGCAGATTCCCAAGCAAAACAACCATATTTCTTTCACTTAGAAAGCTGCAATATATAAAAGTTTTCTGGATATACCCTGGCACTCAATTGCCGACGATTATCTTGCTTGACCATCTCCATCAATGCTGTCTCCAGCTCCTCGGCTCTGAAAAAAGTGAAAAAAGGACCCATAATATCAATGCCACGTTAGAAAAAATAATAACTAGCTCAAGAATATTTCGTGGTTGGAGTTGAAGGCTGTAATATTTGGTTTGTTATAGTGTTTGAAGACACCCCCAAATCCTGGTTGGCCTTGAAGGGTAAAGATCAATACCTTTTCATCCCAAACTTCCAAAATGAGCTATTTTAATTGCACTTAATCAAGTCAACAAATGCCATACACGGTATATATTTTATACCCATTGTATTGAGGACACTAAGAGTTACACAGGCATCCAATATATGCAAAGAAGAGATCTTTGTTGAATGAATATTTATTGAATAACCAACACAAAAAACACCTAACACCAGAGAGAATATAAGAACCTGAGTTCAGCAGATCTTCTCTCCTCCAGCAGCTTGCATAATTCAACCTTCAACCATACCACCTGCACATAGAACCTAATTTAAATCTCAAAGTTGATTGTGCGGAAAATACTTTAATAACGAGCCCCAGCAACTGCATATAACCCAGAACAAAATACAAAAGTAACAGAAAGGAGTGCATGAATGTGTTTCTTTTCTTTTTTTATTAAATGCAGATTAGGTGACAAGTTGACAACCCATAGACAGGCTTATTATATGATGGAAAGAAGAAAATATATATATACACAAAGGTCTAATCAATGGGCTGATAAAATGGTAGAATCAATATTCATAATTCCACTATGCCAAACAAAGAAGACTGTAATGAGGGTGTGGAGGGTTCAATAAGCAACCTGTTCTTGAAGATCTGGTACAGAATCTAACTCCCCATCCCCATTCAGGCTAACAAGAACTTCATCTGCATTAGTGGACCCAGACTCTGAACGTGATAAATCACCATTTGTCTGTGCATCAACTAGTCGTTCTCCTTTCTTCGTCTCAATTATCATTGATTTAGGATCTTGCTTGAAATTATACAGCTTAGATGCTAGACCTTGAGAATCCTTCCAAGCCCGAAGTCCCTTCGATCTTTCCTCAATAGCAACAAGTACAGCTGGCCGATGTTTATTTCTCAACTCTTGTAATCTAGTTTCATTTACATTTTGGTAACCCATGCAAGCTGTCAATACCAGTTGACTGCTATCAAATGTAGAGCCAGCCAGTGATTGGAGCAGAGTAACTGCATCTCCAGCATCCTTGGTAGTAACCAGTGCAGGGCCTACAAGTAACTGAGCCAAATTAAGTTTCATAAACCAGAGAACATACAGGCCACTTGGTACTATATCATGTTAAAGTAACCAAGTTATATGCCTTTTTTTCTTTAGAAAACGAAAAAAATACTATTTTTATACCCAGTACCATATAACTCCATCAAAGCAAGTGCTGTTCTAAATAGCATCACGCGGTTTCCTTCAAAAAGAAGCACATCCCAGACTCGAAGAACTGAAGCCAATAAATCAAAATATAGGTCAGCTTCAACAAAGTACCTATAAAAGGACAGTTAGTTCATTATCTAAAGAAACATATAAAACCTGACCACTTTCCCATGGAAGCATGTTCATGAAGATGGTAAGGAACCATGGTCCACTAACCCATGCCACCTGCACTCCCAGGTAATCTAGATGATTGACTGCAACATGATTAAAGGTGGCATTAAGTGATTGCTCAACAAATATATCAAACAAAAAGAAGTGTATACTGTATAATAATAATATACAAACCCAATCTAGGAAATCTCTCATGCACCAACTCTTCAAAAACAAGTTGATCCACCTGATAAAATACAACTCATCAGAATATTTCGAAATGCCAACATCTGCAATTATACATTTATAGCATGGTTTCCTCAATTTTGTTAATGTGTCTCACTTGAGGAGAAAGAGCATAGATACGCAAAATGAAAAATGCATGAAAACTAGAGTACATAAAATATTACCTGAGATTCTATCATTTCCTCAGAGTAATAGCCATCAAAATAATCATCTATAATCCCCATCAAAGCCCTGAAAGGTTTAGCGATTTTGTAATTACACAAAGCCAAACAAGTGCAATCACTTTAAATGTAATTATATGCAAACACAAACTTCTATATTTCCAGGAATTTTTTTTGTTCCTTTAAAAACAAACTGCTCTTTGGTTTCTTCACACAAAGCCTCCAAACAAAAGAAAAGGCAACAATATCTGGGAATTATCCTTTCCCGGAGGTTAATAAACAGTCAATTGAGTTTAGATCTTACCAGAAGGCATTTTCTTCGGGCATGAGAAGCAGTAATAAGCCAGCAAAGAAATTCATGGCCTGCGTGTAGATTAAACCCAACAAGCATTAAAGTCGGCAAAAGTGAAACAAAGATAGTAATTGATATCATTGATCAAATTTCAAAAATCAAATAAAATAAAATTAGAAATAGTTTATTGAGAAGCATCACAAGAAGCTAACTTGACACATTGCAATCTCTCAAAAGTCATCCAAAGGGAGCTCGTTACAGCTCCATCTCAATTTTATCCAATCATCCTTGGTAAGACGTACACTTACTGTGGCTAATTATCTCAACATTTATAAGTCCATTTTGGCTAAAATTCTCTGTGGATCACAAGCTATCCTATAGCCTTTCAGGCCTACATTGCCAGATCATGCATTAATCAAAACTACTTGGTTCACATAAAGACCAAAGAACACGTTATGCTTTCATGCATTGGTCTGAACTAATTCGTAAGATGTTCTTCACAATATACAAACTCTGTAAAAATAAATAAAATAAAATAATTCAAAATATCACACATAAGCAGTGACAAACACAGGGGATTTCCTAGATGTTATTCACAGATAAATTCATCAACATCATAAATAAATCTAACTCATGAGCACTACAGTCTCAGTATTATTGTATTAATAGTCACAAAAAGGTAAAGTGCCATGTCTATGAAAATAATGACTATATTGATCAATAAATCTCACAGCCACTTACAGTAATGGCAACTCTAAAAAGTAGCAGTTACCTGAGCACATAACATGTTCCAGAACCAATTACCTGACAGTACCCAACAGAGGGATTATGCCGCGCATATGCAGTAAGCAAACGCCTCAAAGCATTTCTACCATCTTCATCTAGAGCAGGGTGACCTGGAAATGTTCTAGGTAGATCCTGCAGTACAGATCATTGCCAATAAGTTAAGAAGTTGGATTGTTAATATTTTCAAATAAAGGAGCAGCCATACTGAAAACGTAATTTTTTTTATAAATAAAGTGGTGAACAACCTTCTCAATCTGCCCTTTCCATTTTTCGGGTGCACATACAGAATCTGTTGCTGACAACTTGCTATTTCTGTCTGAGTCCAAGCTATTTAGTTCCACATTATTACCAGCATTAGTTTCAGAAGCTAGCAGATCCTTGTAATAGTTATCCACACGCCGTGCCTTCACACCAACAAAAGCTTGCCAGAGCTGAAAGTTGGAAGTACAGCAATTATAAAGTTTACTCATAACAAAGATATTCATGAAGTCAAAAAACAAAAAAACAAAAAAATAACAAGAGGTAACTTGAGAACATAATATGCACCTCTCCCCTGAGAGCCATTGGTACTCCCCCACGAACAAGAACCTCCAACTCTTCTTTCCAAGGAAATAAAGATTCTGAAGGGACAGTGTCAGAAGCAGCACCTGTTGCAGATGCACTCACACTGTCACTTGAAGGGACATCCTGGTCTGACCTCTCCACATCATAGAACTCCTCCTCGGAGTCCTCCTCAGATGCTCCTTTTGGGGATCTAGCCTCTTCAAGAGGAGTAAGCGGCTTCCCAGTTCCTGTGTCCTGCTCATGCTTTGACAAATTGTTCTTCTTCTTTATACGAACACTCATCATGGTCTCAATGGCATGAAGAGATGGTCTAATTTCATTCCATATTTGAATCCCATGAGTTTTTGTGTCCTTAGCTTCCAGTTCCTCCTTTTCATTATCATTTTTGGTCAGAGAATCAGAACCTGCCTTCTGGTCACTTAAATCATCACCATCAACGCCCTTCTCTGAATTGGAGTCTGGTTCATGCTCTGAGGCTTCAGAAAGCAAGGCCTTGTTATCTTGTTCCTTAGATAATCCAATTGCAGGCAATTGAGCGGACTCTGCTTGTAGTTCCAGGAAAGACTTCCACCTTTCTGATCTTTCCTCCTCTTCTTCCTGAAAACAAAAGTAAATTACATGGAGTACAACATGGCCGGAATCTGTGCTTTCAAGTCTGTTTGTTTCGTGAAAATAGTAGATATTAAAATTTGAAAAATAAGAGTCACTCCCCTAGTCTTCACTGTAAGACCAGAAAAAAAGAAGTGAAAACACCAGCCAAGGATTTTAAGAGTTCAAGAATTTAAAAGAACAAAAAACGTAAAATATAGCTTTTGTTTCTCTTTTCCTTTATTTCCATCGTCATGAATTTTTCTCAGTAACCAAAACAAAAGACGTTACGATAGAAAGAAGAAAATAAAAGAAGAACAAAACCTTGTAGATAGTGGCATATTCTCGGTATCGTTGTACATGCTGAGGTCTCACAGCAAATCCATAAGCATCCCTGTCCAAACACCAATGCCGATTCATACCAATTTTTTAATAAATGATAAACAAATCTACCCAACACGTTACATTTTCTTTGACAAGCAATAACTCTATCTAACCTTAACATAACAACAACTCCATACTGAGATCACAATCAGTTCACAATCATATGCCAATCGAAACAGCCCAATTACAAAGATTATCGAACCCAAACCATGAAAAAATGAAATTCCGCGCACAACGGTGCTCGGATTACCAGCAATCGGCCTCGAGCGATCGCCTGATTCATGCTCGAGAATTCTACTAGCCACAGAACTCGGCATTGCCTCATCGCAATCTCAATCTACTGTAAACCACACCGCATTTCACATTCACACTAGCAATCTAAAACCAAGCCATTCACAAGCAAACGAACACACAAATCCTACCAAATTAGATTACACACTAAGCAGCATCCAACGGTCAGGATCTTAAACTCGGAAGCATAATTAACTAAGTTTAAGAAGTCAATGTGATCGAAGAAGACGATGAAATTAGAAGACCTAGGAGGGACGCGTGGCGGGAAGGGGGAGGGGGTAGCGCGGAAGAAGCATATACCTCTTGTGCTCGTAGGCGACAAGCGGGTTGAGAGAGACTTTGGTGGCGGATTTCATTTGGATCCGGTTCGATACGCGGGGAGATAGGAGCGATCCGCTGGCGAAGATCTTCGTGCTCCGCGGCGCGCCCTTGAATTTCTGCAACTGAATTTTCAACTATGTGCGTGGGAGATAGTCAGAGAGAGAGGACTGTTGCTAAGGGATGGAGGGAGAGAGAGTTAAGATGGGTTTTGTTGAGGGTAGAGTGTGATGTGTGAGGAGAGAGAGAGAGAGAGAGAGAGAGAGGGAGAGGCACATGCATAAGGGAGCGACATTTCCGTCGCATTATTACATGTGCTCCATGTCTCTAACACGGATTTCGAGATGAGGGAGGGAGAGAGGGTCTTATTTCCTGCTGAAGCAAATAAATAGAAAATTATAAAATATACATTTTTCTTATACAAGCTGTATTTTTTCATTCAGAGATTATACAAGCGGTATTGAAAAAGAAAAAATCGAACACAAGATCTCATATGCACGGTAACTAGTAACTACAAGCTCATTGCATTATTTTTTATTAAGGATAAAAAATAGGGCTTTTATTTTTTGTTCGAACAATAAGATGACAGAAATCAAACAATTGCCCTAAATGTGAGTTTTTTTGGTTCAATACCTTATCATTATAGCTAAAACCTCTTTACAAGAGGGAATATTTGACTGAGGATTTTACCTAATTTTATAAATTTTCTTTAAAAAATTGGGAGAAATTAAGTATGATGTTATAATAGGAAATGGTGTAAACGAATTTACTTATTTACAGATAATTTAATTAATGAAAATATTTTTAGACAATTATGATGATGTTAAATTACCTTATTGCTAAGCCCATGAGCCATCATTTGTGACTGACTCACTTTTATGAGACATTCTACAATCCCGATTTTGAAAACGTTTTTTATACTAATTTTTATGGGTGGGTACAATTTCGGGTCAACTTGACCGACCTATCCAAACAAATTATAATAGGTTGGTTGAGTTGAGTTAGAATAAAAATTAGCAGGTTTTGGGTTTAAGAAATCACAAACCACTATGTATGGATTTGAATCAAAACTTAAAAGTAAGCTTAATTTTGAGTTAACCTGACTGAACCGCCTAACCCGATGACAAAAAGTTTGTGTTGGATTTGATTGGTCTAATAATGAGCAAGTCTTTTTTGGTCTAAAAAATTATAAACTGTTATATATCGGGTTGGGACTAAAACCGACCCAACTTAGGCCCCGTTTGGGATTGCTTTTTTTGGCAAAAAACTTGCTTCACTTTAAAGTTAAGTAGTTTAAGGTGTTTGGTAAAAATAAAATATCCCGATTATTTTAAAAGCAGTGGCCTTTTGACAGCAGCTTTTAAAAGTAGGCTCTGGGTTGCTTTTCAAAGCTGCTTTCAAAAGAAGCAAAGATGAACATTTTATGAATTTTTTTAATTCCCAAAATACCATCATTCATTTTTAAAAATGACACCACCTCAACTTCCACATCCAACTCCACCACTTGCACCACCACATTCACTACCTCCACAACCGCCGACACCGCCACTGCCACCGCCACCGCCACATCCTCCTCCTCATCCTCCTTCACCACCACCACAACCACCACCTCCTCCACCTCCTCCACCACCACTACCACCACCTCCTCCAAAACCTCCCCATCCACCACCACCACCACCATGCTGCCACTACCACCACCACCTCCACAACCGCCATTCCCACCACCACCTCCACTCCATCACCACTACTACCACCACATGATTAGTACATAACACTTTCAACATCATGTCTATTTTAGTTATTATTCACAATTACAATAATTTTATATTAAAATTTACCAAACAATTTTGACACTGCTTTTTGTACTAACAGCACTTTAAATGTATTGTTTACCAAACATGGAGCTACTTTACTTTACAGCTAATTATTTTTAAAGCACAACAAAAGCAACTTTTTTTAAAAGTGACAACAATCCCAAACTGAGCCTTAACCCATGCCCACTCCTGTTAATTTTTTAAGGAAAAAATTTGTTAGCTAGTGAATTTTGGTTTACAGTGAGAAAATCAAGTCGATAATCAGCTTGCCAAAAATCTAGTAAATTATTGATCATATTTCTACACATATATAATGGACTGTGAGAATTCAAGGCCCTACCAATCATGTTTATAATATCATCCTAGTTAGTAAATTTGTGTTATATACATGTATTATATACGTAATTTTCATTTATTATTAAAGTAAAGGACTATAACCCACAAATTTTAAATAATAATTATTACTACATATGTATTTTATTCTTATTTTTTTCGTTACGTTGTTTACTAACTATAGTAAAGGGTTATGAAAATTGAAGGCATTATGCATATTTCTATTTCTAAAAATGTTGATAAACCCTTTGTTCTGGTCAGATGAAAAAGTAATTAACAAACTCTCTGGAAGAGCTTTACTGTAAACAGTCCCGACTCAGAATGATTGCACACTTTTCCACCGGCCATTTTCCAAACCATAAAAAGTAACAATCAAATTACCATAAAAAGGACTTATCCTCAATTGGTGCGCTTGAAATGAGCACAAAACAGAGAGGCCCACGATCATCATTAGCTTATGTAGCTTTTTTGCTCAATACCAAAACAGACTGTAAATCATAGCCACCCATTTTTTTTACCCAAATATTTTAAGAGGTTAATTTAGTGGCAAATGAGAATGACCTCACCTAGCAAGGCCATCCAATATTTTGCCTCCCCTCAAAGGCCAACCGAAGCACTTCATATATCAGTTATAACAGACGAGGAATTCGTACACAGTACTTCAGATGCATGAGTAAATATATTTAATCACTATAACTACAAATTCCGTATTCTTATATTGAACTGATAATATAAGATACCTATGTTACTACAAAATTATTTTAGGATGCATTTGGATGAATTAATTTAAACCAAAGTATTTGGATTTAGGCAAGAAGATTATATTAGTAAAAAAAACCAGCAGTTAATTTTAATATATCAATATAGCAAAGTAATTGATTGTATTTGAGTGTTTTACCTCACGATTCACATGGTAGCACAGGTGGCTGTAATTCTTTGATTTGATTTTGTAGTGTTTTTTTTCTTACTCGTCTGTAACTTGTAACTTGTTGCCTGCTGTGACCTGTCGGTGGTGGGGTTTGCTTTTTGTATAAAGACCCTTTTTATCGTAAATGCCAAATGTAACTCTTTTTTATTTATTTATAAATCTCAAACTTAAAAGAGTTTATGTCGGCAGAAGACAACAACTGAGACAACGGTTTTCCTCAGCAAGATATTTGCTCTATAGTATTTTTTTTTGTAATTTGCAAGCATTCTTCTGTAAAGTAACCATTTTTGTCTTATAATTAAAATATTTATTTATTTATTTTCCAATAAAGCTGAAATTAGTCCCGATTCAACAAGTTATTATGCTTTCAAATCAAGCGAAATTAACTTTTGATTAAGACTCTCACTGGTTTCTTCCTGTAAAATTCATTTTTATTTTCGATAGAGGAGTCTTTCTTCCTTTGAAGTTACATCTGCCTTTTTCCTTAATATTTCTGCTGAGTTTAAGGCTTAAGGTAAGCATCGTGCCTTGGGGGACATATAATGGCATGAGGTCATGGTGCATATGGGGTTCGGAAAATCTTAAGGTTTGGTTCAACACGAGAGTGGTTATTCAACTTGTGACGGTCATATTTCAAGAGATTTTAAATGTTAAATTGTTAATGTATTTTCTCTTCTCGGTATATTATATATATACGCACGGCGCAGTAAAAAAATTTAATATTTAAGAATCGAATTTCTAATAATTCTCTCCACCTTATAAAGCAACATCAAAACCAAACCAAATGTCGTTGATAGAAACTCAATTGATGATCATGTGGTTGGCTTCTCTATGGATATGAGCTCTTATGTTTCCCTTTTTTTTTTTTTTTTTTGTGTTGCCACCTTGTTCGATATGGGATAATCTTTGAGGGATGACTTAATTGGGGTTCAGTGTTTGTTTTCTTTACTGGTGCTATTTGTATCTGTTTAGTAGCTTTTTGGATATTGGGCCTTTGCCTCTCATCTAAAGAAGAAGAAGAAAAAGGAAGGCAATGCACGTTTTAACCTTTGCATTGCATATCACCATATCTAATTTTGATATTCCCATATTCAAATTTATAATTAACAATTTTTCAAAAAAGCTAAGGTGACTTGCTGATGTTTGGTGCTGATGTTTCCGGCAGATTGACGAAGAGTTGAAGATGACTTGCTGATGTTTCCGGCAGCTTGAAGAAGAGTTGAAGATGACTTGCTGATGTAGATCTGAGACTATATGAGCTTGGCATGAGAGCTTGGAGTGTGGGAGCTAAAAATCCACAAGTTTAGCAAATGAGAATGCATATGCTTGGCTTGGTGTTGGATATGCTTGAGTTTGGGTGTTGATAATTTGTTGTTTATGGATATGGCTATGGGGATTTAAGAGTTTCAAGAGGAGGATGAGAGGAAAATCTTGAGATTTAAAGGCTATGGTGTTTATAGCTTGGAAGGAAGAAAAAACTTGGAGTTATGCTTGGTGATTCTTTATAGAGAAGATGATGGATTTTAAGGAGAGAAGGTTATGGCTGGGGTGCTTGCAACCACTAGGAAGTAGGTGTGATGATTGAAGAAAGAGGTTGATGGTTGTTGGGATGCTTGCAGCAGCCAAAGCAAGAAGTTGTTGTGCTGCTCCAACAGCTAAAGGAAGGGCCGATGGTTGAAGAAGGGGGTTGATGGCTGCTGGGATGCATGTAGCAGCCAAAGAAATGTGAGTTCTCATGGTTGCTGGGAGGCTTGCACCAACCAAGAGATGTTGATTTTGATTGGGCAATGCCTCCCAATTTATAGAAGGGAAAGGCTCTCTTTGGTTTCCAATAGGTAAAAGGAAGTGTTGGAGCTAGTCTATTTCCTATGAGTAAAAGGGAGCATTGAGACATTCTTATTTCCAACGAGTAAAGCTAAGCATTGGAAAATGACTATTTCCAACAGGTAAAAGGAAGTGTTGGAATTGGCTTGTTTACAATGGGTAATAGGGAGTGCCGGGAAAGTCTTATTTCCAACCAGGGGTAGAGCCACACTGGGACCAGTGTGGTCCGGGGCTCCCACTCAAGTTTTTTTATATTTTAAAAGTAATATATTGTTATGTATTTCTATATGTATATTATTTCAATTACTTTACGTTTTGATATGTATCCACATGTGTTGTGGCTGACCTATTAAAGTACAAGGAGGTGCTTCAAATTAACCATTTGCTCAGCTGGTGGTGGTGCACTCCAGGTGTACAAATTACCTTATTTCCATTTTCAGCATTTAAGTAAATGTCTTTGTCCTCTTACTTTCATTTATTTTTATATTACTCCATTTACTTAAGTTTACAATGTAAATAAGGAAGTACCCCTTATTTGGATTCAAATAAAAATACTAGAAAATCAAATTCCCACCAAATCAAAATATAAAAAATCAGTTTTAGTACGAGATATGATTTAGGCTAAAAATGATGGCTTATTAAGTCAATATATGCTTCATACAAAAATCCCATAAAATCAAGTTTTCTTATTTGATGTGTAAGGAATAAAAGCCGCCAAAAATTATATTGAGGAAATGATTATTTTGAAAAACCATTTTTCATACTTAGTCAATATTTTCATATAAAACTTTTTTTCATGTATGATATGAATGCATGAAGTGACCTAAGGTTTTTTTTTTTTGTTGTGAAATTTTGATTTTTTTTTTCTATTGGGTTTAATGGGGGAAAAAGATTTAAATATATTTGCTAAATCACTACTCTTTATCCATCTCTTGCAATTTTTCTTGCTTTGAATGTAATTGTCTATCCCTTTGTCGAGGACAATTATGATTGCAACCAATAAGCAATATAATTCTTGACATATGTGATATATATATATACTAATTTTCGTATGTATTGTGAGTTCGAATTTTTGATTCTTTATAATTTGTCAGAGGCCCCCACACACATGAAATCTTGCCTTTGCCACTATTTCCAACGGGTAAAGCTAAGCATTTGGAAAATGACTATTTCCTATGGATAAAAGGAAATGCTTGGAAAATATCTCATTTGCTTACCCACATTGGAGAACTATAAGTAATGGGCTTGGACTTTGGTGCTCTCAAGTAACTAGTCCAAAGTCTCCATTATCTAAGAGCTTCCGTGGGCCTTGTGGACCTCCGTAACCTTCCACACCACAATCCCTCGTGCAAGCCCCGTAAACCACATGACTTGGGTTCATGTGAGCTTGGTAGGTGATTGACATATGAAAAATGTATTATTGGCTTGGCATGACATGCACACTATTTCTATATTTATTTAATGAATTAATTCTCAAAATACAGCTTAGATTAACGCATGACCAACATTATATGTTATATTGGGTTTTAAATGTCTTTGGGCTTCTCGTGACTTTTTTGGGCCTCAACACATTTTTTTGCGCTTCTATTTCTTTCATTAATTTTACAGCACAACATATGGAATGCACTCCAGTTATCTAAATTTGGTAGTTGGGACCTCCCGATTTGGACCCAATCACTCAAATCTTGTGTTTGGCCACGAACCCAATCCAAGTCTCGGGAACTCCATCTCCAAAATTCACCAAAAAATCATCCTATTAGCAAAAACTTCACAGAAAAATACTATGAACTCTTTGTAATATGCAATTACATTTTATGATATCAAATTCACAATTTGACACCCAAAACTTCCATTTCCAAGTTTCACATAAAACTAAAAATTGAAATAAGTTACCGAACAACTTTTGTTCAGTTTTCAGTTTTCAGTTTTTGTGAAAAATGAGATGAGTTACCAAACAAGTTTTCAGTTTTTGACAAATATTAAGTGAAAACCGAAAACCGAAATGGTTATCAAACGGTCCTAACCCCTATTGGGCTTGAAATAATTCTTATGAGATCAAGGTGATAATGGTCGACCTTGACAGTTTGGAAGCCCAAACTGAAATACCAAAACGGGCCTGGCTCGATATATATATATATATGATAGAAAAAAAAAATTGAATTTTCAAGGAAAATTGTATTATAATATGCTGACTTTTATGTGAACAAGTTATTCGTCAAAGTAACCCAACAAAAAGCGTCCGCATCTTTTTGCTTTGGCTCAGAGAAAAACGAAAATTCCAAAGGTTCTCTTTTTCTTCATTTTTCCTGAGAAAACAAAGTATAAGGATTGAAAGATTGGCACCAGACCAAACAAAAGTTAAAGGACCCAACTTCTGCTGAAACAGAGGGAGAAATCAGAAGCAGAGAGAGCTAACTAAACTATACGAAGTTATAAACCAAGCTCACAGCAAAAACAAGAAAGAAAAGAAGAAAGAGCTTTTAGCAAAAGTCGGTTTGTAGATAGAATTTGTAACTGTTTCCCCTGAGAGCCGTGCTGAAACCAAAAGCACTAAAGCCCACGTTGTAGATTTTGTGGTAGTAGAAGTTGTGTGTAGGTGTGTGTAGGTAGGAAGCGAGCCAGCCATGTCAGCCCTGGTGCTCAAAATGACCACAGCAGCCTCGTCTATATACCCCAAGAAGAAGCCCTACCACCAAAAGCTCTCCAATTGGGTTTGGGTCTCCCCACAACGCCCTACCTCTTCCATCACCACCACTCCCTCTCCCTCTTCCCCTCCAGCCCTAAATACCCCCATTCAGGCATTTACGCAAACACATAATAAATACGGGTGCAGGATAACCCCCTGCGCACCCCTAGCGCACCCCAACCACCCTCACCCTCCTCACATTCTTCTTCAAAACCTAGGGCCCAGATTTCATAAATGCCTCTCCGTCTCCTCTCGCAGCAGCAGCAGCAGCTCTAGTGGGGGTTTCTCCGAGGACAAAGGAGAGTCTTCTGGGTCTGGGTCTGGCTCTGAGCCTGGCCCTGCCGCTGGTCTTATGGCCGATATGGGTTCGGACAATAAAGGCACTGATTGGTACGAGAGCCAATTGTACCCAAACAACGACGAATTGTTATCTCCTCTGAAACATCGCCAACAACAACAACAACAACAGCATTCTTCCTCCAAATTGCTCACCTTGCCCACCATTCTAACGCTCGGCCGCGTTGCCTCTGTGCCGATTCTCATTAGCAGTATGATTTGCTTTTGTTTTCATTGGTAATTGTATTGATTGCAATTGTGTATCTTGCTGATTTTTTGATTACCCATGTGGGTTTTATTTGTTTTTCGTTTACATTGATGCCTCTCGGGAGCTCCAATAAAATTGGAGCAGTCATATTTTGGCAATTGGTTATGTTCATATATCTGGGTTTTGTCGGCATTCTAGGTTTCTGCAGATTTTGATTAGGATGCATAATGCCCTTGCATTTTCATTTGGCTTACGCGGGTTTTTTTCCCCTTCATTGTCCTAGCTTTCTACGTGGATAGTCGGTGGGGAACAACTGCTACAACAAGTATTTTCATTGCTGCAGCAATTACTGATTGGCTTGATGGGTACATTGCTCGAAAGGTTAACTTTTTTTCTCTGTCTTGACTCTGAGAGATCAATTTTCAATTGATTTTGGGAATTTTAATGCTTGAGGTTTTATTGGGGACAATTTTATTGACTTCTTAAGAATTTGTTTGCATTTCAGATGAGGTTGGGATCTGCTTTTGGTGCTTTTTTGGATCCCGTAGCTGATAAGGTATTTGTCTTTCTTATCAAGTTCAAATTTAACACGTTCATTGTCAATTTCAGATTGTTTCTGGTTATTATTATTCTTTAAAACTGTTTTAGAGTTCTAAATTTGATTGTCATCCTGCTGAATGCAGCTCATGGTTGCAGCCACACTGGTTTTGTTGTGTTCCAGGCCTTTCGATGTTGCTATGTTTGGGCAAGTTCCATGGTTGCTGGTTGTTCCTTCAATTGCCATAATCGGTAGAGAGGTATTATATAATTCTACTTACCTTCTTTATTTCCTTAGTTATTGATTCATCGATTCAGGACTTGCGTTTCTTGCCCTTTTTTCTTGTGTTGACTGACCAATAAAATATTTCACTGGTATGTTAGTAATTGTCAAAATGGAATTTGATTGGATTTTTGGCACCTAGGAAATCATAGTTAGTAGAAAATTTGCGTTTGCCTGTATTTAACATGAAATTGTCTGTGCATGATGTTGCATGTAGAAAGTACGAGGGTATCTTCCTAAAGATGTGGGGTCCAGGGTATCATGTATTTGGACGGCATATTGAATTGGGGTTTGCAAATATCTTGTCATGATCTCTTCATCCATGTTAGGTTGAGTGTGGCCTTTTACTTTTTGTGTATGAATGTGCACGTTGTTCTTGTGAGTTCCTGCTGATCAAGTTTTACTGTTTTAGGATCATGTTTGCTCAAATAAGCAATTATCAACTGCTCTATCTTGCCCTGTACTTGTGCAATCATTCTTGTTGTGTAGTTTTATGGATTCTATTGAATTGATAGTACTGTCTTACGAATCAGTTTGCATCTTATTTTTAGATAACCATGTCTGCAGTTAGAGAATGGGCTGCTTCTCAGAACAGTAAGCTTTTAGAGGTTTGGTTTCCTTCCCCATGCCACCTTGTCATTTTAGAACTTAAAAAGCTTTTTAGCTGTAACACATATCATAAACAAAGTAGTTATTAGAGTGGTGAATATTCTTAGGCTGTTGCTGTAAATAACTTGGGAAAGTGGAAAACAGCCACACAGATGATCGCACTAACTGTCCTCTTGGCCACCCGAGACAGCAGGTAAATTGTCTGTTTTGATTGGCTTTTGATCTTTTCTCTTTAGGTCAATACAGATGAAAGATTTGGTAGTTTCTGACCCCTTTGCTTCCATCACCTACCATCCAACTTTTGCAGTCTTGGAAAACCAGAGGCTCTAGTAGCTTCGGGTGTTGCTTTGCTTTATATTTCAGCAGGGCTTGCTGTATGGTCTTTAGTTGTGTATATGAGCAAGATATGGAAAGTACTGCTGAAGTAGTGTGTGTGCTGTTGCTCTGTGTTTACGGATATACATACTTCTCAACCGAGCAATCATCTCAAATGCGAAGAAGTACTTGTTAGTGCTCTGTACATGAACCCCGTAATGAGCCATTGGAGCATCCTGCTGATAGTCGATGGAGGGGATAACCGTTATTGCTAAAGTTTCTGCAGTATTAAGTAAATTGCACTTTCATATTTTGGGCGGGGTAGTATCATTTTGTTTGATTGCTCCCCTCGGCGACTTTATATTCTCACAGCTGTCAGGTTCATCTGACTTTTTGGGATAATAGAGATGTTGAAACAAAATTTCCTCATTACATATCACATTTTGGTTATTCAATTTTTTGTTCTTTGAAAAAAATATGTACACTGATCTGGAAGATCCTGGTTCTTTGAAGCCGAGATGATGTTGGAGGATGTGGCATTAATTAATTTAGTTGCTGCTGCAGTTTGGTCTGGTGTTGGAGATGGCTTACGTTTGTTGATTCTAGAAAGTGTAAACAAAAATAATCTACGGCTAAAGAAAGTAGCTTTCTGAGTTCCCCTTATATGCTTATGGCATTTACTTTGCAGAGAAACATTTTATTGATGTTTGCAGGATATTGCAAGATTGATAATATTTCCCTTATAAAAAGGGAAAAAATGCGTTGACCCACAACTTGCCCTTGAGGCTTTCTGAGTTAGATGCTTTGAGAAATATTGAGAGATCTTGAGTGTGCTGAAACTAGCATAAACCATCCTTCTTGGTTACAGCCATACATTTTACCAAAAGAAATATTGTGCAAAAACAAATGGAAGTAAACAGCTAGCAATTGATGTACAAATGTTGATAAGAATCAAAGCAAAGGTTATTTCTCTAGTAAAACAGTCAGAAAGTCAAGAAAACCGAGGCCCTGATTACTTGGTCACATGTGATGTCCTCTGCCTATATTCAAAGGATGTTCTGTTTTGTTCAAATTATTTATATAAAATAAAAGCTGTAAATAACAATTCAGCTAAGTTAAGATTCGATTCAATAAATACATGATTTGGTTCTCTGAAGGTGGAGAAATTGAAATTGCAGCGACTCCTAACTTTGTTATGCTGATTTCATTTCTGTGCCTGAAAAACCAATGAATTAAGAAATTAGCACAAGCCATCTTCTTCAATTCTCATCATTGGCAACAACTTTGGGAATTGACTCCCTAACATGCTGTAACAAGAGAATTTACCAAAAAGCGTCTCTTGTAGCTTTCAACGAGCTCTTTGGGATCACGCCGGGTTTTTTTGTAAGCTAAATTTTTGTTCATCTCCTACACAATTGATATACATTCACATGAGTAATATGTTCATAATTGATATAACAATACATACATTCATGTTTTAAAACTTGGAATCGCTTCTTGAGGAAGTTCAAAGGCATGTCAATATGTGAAGCCACTAAATTCATACTGCACCTCAAACCATGCTGCCAGTTTAGGCCTGCCTGCAACGATGTCATACTTCTTCACTTCCAGTGAGAAAGGCTGAAATCTTTCAAGGAATGGAGCATAAGCTATATCCACCTGAAAATTAAGAACAAAACTTAAAACTTTTCCAATGATGGAGAAAACTTCAAACGAATTTAGCAAAAAAATAGGGAAAAACTGACTGGTAAAGCAAAAATGAGAACTAAAATACTAATTGACAGAAAGCAGATATAGCTACCATATTACCAGACTGAAAGTGCCAAGAAAGAAAGGTCCATCTTCAAATTTGGAAAGAGCAGTTTCAATATAGTCAAATGCAGCACCTGCTTCAACATACGACTACAGTTACATTAGCTCCTCAACTTCATTAACATCAAAAGAAGCAAGTAGTCATCTCACCAGCTGCCTCCGTTCCGTCCTCTTTAAATGAAGCAAACACAGATTTATTGAAGGAGTCTGTGTAGGACAGCAACTCTTCTGCAAACTCTCTCTTTGCAGTATCCTATATTTACAGAGTATGAGCTTTTGTATAGCCTAGAGAAGTCAACATGCAGTAACAATGCAATCCTGAAATCTTACATCAGGGAACAGTGAAGGTCCTTCAAAGTGACTGTCAATATATCTAATCAAATCAAGACTCTCTCCTTTGACTTCGTTATTGTGTTCCAGCGACGGCACCTGTGTTCAAATTTCATATCAGACACACCTTGGGCAGAAAATGCAACAGTTAATCAAGCGTAATTAGCTCTGTTTTGTCTTTCTACTTTTTTCAATACAAAATGTGTGCGGTTTATCTCATAGTATGATGGCCCAAAAATATATTTATTGACTACTTTTGACATCCAAATAAGTTTCAATAACACAACAGTGAGGATTCTTAAGCTCCAATGTGAGGGGGTATTCAAATGTTCCATGATATGAAAGCCTTCATTGCAATTTCTTATGACTCTATTTTATGCTGAGGAACTGTGCTTTCAAATGCATAACAAAAGCATAGGGAAAAACCTTATGTTTGTGTAATCTAGGAAGCTATAACACGTACTCTAATTGCAAAAGCTCACCTTGTTAGGTGGGTAGACTTTCTCCTTGTACCAAGCAGGTCTGTCTTGCAGATCGATAGGAACCAATTGTATCTTTTCCTCCAGTCCCTGTTCCCAACAAACATCAAGGATTAAAGGGAAGATCTTGTGGAGAAAACAAGGATAGCTTAAGCACCATCATAGCCAACATAGTAAGATTTGTCCACAAACAAGACAACAATAAAGACTCGTCCACAACTAGAGCAAACATTGGTACCTCAGAAAAAAGTCGTCCATAACCTCATTTACTAGCCCTTGCAGTTTACTGTCTACTCTCACTCTCAGGCTTAATTTAAAGAGTTCTATTCTTTTCTCTTTTTTTTTTGCAGAAGATTCACAAAGTTCTTTTCTTCTCCGAATTTTTTGTGCAACCATTGAAAATGAGAAAAAGAGACCAAACAAGTGAAACCAGACTGTGAAGTGCCTGTAGAAACAACCTTACAGTTCCGGGAAATCCACGCACGCTGTGCATATGGGCATTGGTAAGATATATACAACCTTCAACAATACAACAAACCCAACATTCCCAATAGTGAGATTGACATTAACAAAATTACAAACCCAAATAATGTAAAATTTGTTGCAATGGGCATTGAAACAAACACAATTTTGGAATTACAAGAACTTGCAAACTACAAAAGTCTAACCAAAAACTAAATGCAATGAAGCAGTGAAAATCTAGCAATCTATACCAACCTTGTTTTCCCATCGAAGAGTGGAGGTGGGTCTGAGGTAGAAGTGAGAGCTGGTGGCAGAACCTCTTGTCCACTTCCCCACAAGAACAAAAACAAAAATAAATTCTCAGCTTATTTATGAAGTAAAATATGAAGACTTTTACAGCTCTAGTTATTGGGTTCTAAGAGACAGGGACAAAGGAATAAACTTTGAATTTTTCGCATTTTCGGGGCAACCAAACAGGAGACAAGTAACATACCCAGTTGCCATAATTGCAGAGAGTGAAGCTCTGGTTTTCTTTCCAAAAGAAGCTTGAAGTCGAAGCTTAAGTGGAGATAGTATGGTGGTGTTTGGAAATTTGGCTATCAATGGTTTCTTAGAGAGAGAGAAAGGGACTGAATTTGACAGGTGTGGCCAAGAGGGCAGAGAGGATGATGAAGTAGAAGCAGCAGTGCCTCTCAAACTCACGTTCAAAATAGCCATTGCGGTTTGGGTTGGTTCTGCTGCTGGTTATGTATTTATTTATGTTGTCAACAGATTTCACAGAATTTTTCGAAGCAGAAACAAAAGACTAAAAAGGAAGAAGGTTTGGACTTTGGATTCTGAGATACCAGTCAGAAAAGGTTTAGCTGGAGTTTTCGTTGTATTTAGATAAATGGTTGAAAAGTAAACTTTGGCTTAAGAATTTATAAGAAGGGGACAACGGGATCTAGCTTAGGGCCTTGACTAGCAGTCAGTGGTCTCATGTTTGAACCTCCATGAGAACCTCCTTTCATTTGTAGTTTACACCGTCGCTTATATGTTTATAATAAAAAAAAAGAATTTATTAGAAGGGAGCACAATGTTCTTCGTTGAGAAATAAAATGCTTCCAGTCTTATATTCTCAAGGCAAGCAGCCTAATTAATTCGTATTAAGTGGTAGCTCTTTCGAAAAATATGTCATGCCCCAATGGCGGGTTAAGTCTGTTTTCTAGTCATTGACTTTCCATCTATACTGAAATTTCTTGTGGCATTATGTAAAAATAAAACAAATAAAAAAATTCATGAAGCACAGCTATACATCAGAAGAAGGAGAAAAAAGAAAAGATGTAAAAAAAGACCCAAAATTCTGCCTTTAACTCTCCTCTTTGTAAAGAAACAAAAGCTTATTGTTTCTTAGTACAAACGAAGAAACCAGGGGTTTGAGTGATAGATCATCTGAAGTTCTGAACCTCCCAATCTAGGTGCTGGCAGGGACACCGCCACCTCCCTTAACTGAAAGCAGAGGACCATGCCAGTAGCTACGACTGACCAGATGCGAATCTAGGAATAGCACTACCACTGTGATATCATCATGAAAATGTCTCCTCACCCCTCGGTCGATCTTTTTTAAGTCGGAGTATCTCATTTCTCTCTTCTTGGCTGCTTCGTGAAGCGCAGCTTTGACAAGTTTCCTTGCAATACCCTGCACAAACATGGGAAATATTATGGCAGGTCCAAGCAGCAACTAGAATAAAAGATGATTTCCAACTAATCTTACAATATAATACATACAAAACAAAACCAATCTACATTTAGATTAATGATTTTGAAGGTTGAAGTTTTATAGTTGACAATTTCAAGAATGTGCCAGCTTTTCTTAATAATATATGAATTGTAAAACCTATTATTTCGAAAGCAAGAGTAAAGGATCTTTCCTGAAGTGATTTAGAAACACATCCAATCATAACATACTCAAGTAAATTCAAAAGAAATTCAAAACTTAACATAGGAACCATACATTACGCGGATAGTTCTGGACAACTTCAACTGCCTCTTGACTGCTTAACTGCTCCCATAGGCCATCTGATGCAAATATGAGAAACTGATCTTCAGGGTAGAGTTTTTGGACTAATATTGTTGGCTCAGCTTTAAGGATCGGCTTGTGGAAGGGTTCTGATAGTCTAAACTTTGCCAATAGAGGTTCTTTGTTAAATTCTTGCCGCTTCAGGTAGGCATCGCCAATGGATCTTGAAACCTGCAAGACAAACACATCTCTAAATTAATGCTTCTCAACTCAGGTTTAGAACTAAAAGTCAAACTCATATAAACCCCACTTCCAAATCCATTCCAATGATGGCACCACTCTAGTCGAGAAATACAATATATGTCCATCATTGAAATATTGAGAAAACTAAAGGAAATTAACTGTATGTATACTGAAAAAATCATGTAGCATAGAATTGGTGGAGTCACACACGAGTCAAAAGGAAAAAGATCACTATGTATAGGGTAACAGAAAATGACTTATAAGATATTAAAAGAGATTTAAGAACAGATAAGAAAAAGAATTACCTGTATCAAACCCTTCACGCGCCACACCTTGTGCTTTAGTACCACAATCTGTGGATCATCGGGATGCAACGAGCGCAGTTCCTCTCTCACAGATTCTATACTTGCATTGTGTTCGATTGATAACTGAACAGCTTTTACCTGTTTAACGGTCTTTTCCAGTCTTCCTAAAACCACCCGAGAATCTCCCGCATTTGCTATGTATAGCAGCCCACTACATACTACGCCTACCAAACAACATGAACCAACAGAAGCAAGCAGTGGCTTAATTATCCACTGCTTCTTTACTAGAGAGAGGAATTCCTCTTCAGTTGCCAAAAATGCTTTGGTGATAACATCAGCGGACATTCCCTGATTCTCTGATGTGAATTCTGCACCATGAATAGCTGTCAAGTCAGTAAATATATGCATTAGCTATCTAAATATTGGAAGCATCATCTACATAAAATAAGGAAGTTTAATAGTTTCCACAAAAATTGATAACAGCAGGGATGGCTCTTACTACTCTTTCATCTTGCAATACACATGAAAATACTACTTTCCCAGTTTTTTTATTTTACTACTACTTCCTTATGAGCTACTGCAGAAACATCCAGGCATTAGCAAAAAACTGACCAAAATGCATTAGAATGCGGCATTCTCCCATCACCAAAGTATATAGCAATAGCAGCATTAGTTTAGTGTATTGCAATTACCAAAAATTCTGAACAGGTATGATAAGATGAATTTAGGAGATTTGGTATAATAAAAAATATTAATGGTGCAAGTCAAGGGAACAACGCACTCTTAAAATTGTTGAACAAGTGCTCATTTAAAAACCGGGATGCTTCTGGTCCTCCATGTCCATCATAAATTCCAACAAATGTTCCATGAGGACCAGATTCGAGCGAGCTCAGTGGCCCTGATTCAAGTTGGCTATGGTCTTCCAACAAATTGTTTGCTTGAATTACCGCCATTGAGAAATCCCCATTAACATGGTGTCCTGAATCTTTGTACCACAACAAACCATCAAGCCGACCACTCACGTCCCCGCCTCTATTGTTAGAATTTTCACCCTCAACAGAAGGTTTCCAACACGGTGCCACAAGCTTCATTAGCGTAGTTGATACCATCCCTTACATATTCTCAACCAAATGATCCAGCAATTAAATTATTCATCGAGTATATGTTTGTGAACAAGATCTAATCTTGGTGTTTCCTCTTGCTTCCCTACAATTACAAAATCCAAGTAACAGATTCCACAAATCAAATACTCATTGATGAATGGGGACATTAATCTGTAGGGGTCTAAAGCATCTAACGATTTGAACGATTTGATGGGTATGTGAATAACCTGCATATAAATTGGAGATAAAGATTAAACTGCAAACACAACCAAGGTCAAAAGTATAACCAAAAAAAAAAAAAACAGATTGAAAGGTGCGCAAAACCAGACACCATGAGTTTGGGATGACAATCAAATTGCAAGCAACCTTAAACTCAATAGGTTTTAATTGAAAAAAACATAACAAAATGGGCATGCCCAGAAACAGCGAGAGTTTTCTAGAAAAACAAAAATGCAAACTTTATCAATGAATAGATCATCACACAAACTAAGGGGTATTTCCTGAAAATATATCAACTTCAAACGTGAGACAAATATGAAAACCATAAATCCAATATCTATACAGACATATGGGTTTGTAATAAAAATTGCATACCAAATAATTCCATTGCAATGATTAACATTGAAGCATAATATAGAACAAAAACAAGTTCTTTTCTTTAAGCATGAAATGAACAAAATCTCCACACCTTGTATTCAATATGTTGGAGGGATTCTTCTAGCCCTCTGCCTATGATAATTCATCTGTTGCTGAAAATAACCATTTTTACATGGATTAGACTGAGAACCAATGAAACAGATTTGGAATGTTCTGACAGAAAAAAAAGGTTGTCAGAAACGTGGAAAGGGTAGATCGAAAGAGTAGAGAGAGAAAGACAGAGAGAGAGAGAGAGAGAGAGGCGAGGAGAGAGATAGATAGATAGATTGGAAGCAGTAATTGGTTCTCTTTCCTTTTCCTTAATGTTATTTTATTTTCTTTCTTCTTGGGAAAGAGATTACGCATACAATACAACAAACCCCTCGCCCTCGGTTTGAAAAACCATCATAAGGGAGAGAGCTGCTGAGGCCTTTTGGGTTGGATTTTCAGTTTAGGTATTCTAATTTATGGGCTGGGGTTTTGACTTTGACCTGCAACAAACCACCATTTCAGGCAACTTTTGCTCATCTTCCCTTCTCCTTAATATAGTAAACTCTATTAAGTTCTTCTTAAGAATCATTAAAGAATTTTCCCACTTTGCCAATAATATTATGTTTTGGAATTTCTTGGGAATAAAGTTGACAACTTGCTACACTATCTATTGGCCAATCATAATATCTTGCTAATTGACCTTCTGGCTATATTTTATGGCTTTGCGTATACATTCGGTTGTCACTTGCAAATGAACACACTTTGCTTTATTCTTTCCAAAGTACAATGGTACTTTTCTACTCCTTGGTGAAAATCGAAGTTTGAGTTCTCCTTCTTTTTTTATGTTTTGGCACATAATCTTTTTGATGTTTATGAATGAAGTTTATATGTTTACAGATCATATAGATCTTTTCCTTGCAGAAAATGAAGATCAATCAGAGGTATTGAACTTATTTTTCGTAATCTATATAATACGAACTTGAAATCAACTCTAATCAAATGGAGACAAATTCTGCTAGACCGAAGAGTAATTATGAATATTAGTCATATCAATTATAAATGTTATTAATAGATAACTAGGTGCATGCAGCATGATTAATTCCATGTTTTGTCTTCACATTAGACACATCGTTTATATCGATCCATCATGCACTCATTGATTAAACTAGGGATTCGGCTGTCACTTGCATAGAGAAACACATCCTTCCAAGTACATGGTACTTTATCTACCACTTGGTGAAAATCGAAGCTTCAACTTTTTCTTGGGACATAAATTTGATGTGTTTGAATGAGTTTGTTGTTGATAGGACTTCTCTTTTTGGTTTTCATCAGAAGAAAATTTATTGATGAGAAGATGACATGCTTGTATGTTTTCTCATTTAAACAAATACTTTGAATCATCTTTCTACATCTTAAATTTATTATATTTTCTCACCACAATCATCCTCATATCCATTATGCCAATTGGTCTTTGCAGTGGTGGTAGAGCTATATATGGGCATGTAAGCTAGTAGTCTACGGTTCGATTCCCTATAGTTTCATGTATGTGTGAGAATATCCATTTCCTTTCTAATAGTGACAAAAAAAAACTTAATATCCATTAATCTGCATTTTGTTGAATAAAATATTATAATCCTCGGATAAAAATTTATAAAGAAGATTTAGATACTTGTTATTGTCATATATGATATTGTTAATGTTGCATTCAGGTAGGAATTGAAGGTTATCCCAATTGAAATTTAAAAAATGCAACATTTGTTATTAAAAAAAACCATTTGAATTAGACAGAAAAAGAAAAAGCTCTTTAAATATTAAAATCCTTAAAATACGGCAAAGTCTTAAGGACTAAATGCCAAAAAAGGGAAAACAACTGGCCGTTAACATTTCCCGCGGACCGTTCAATGCTACCCAACGATGCCGTTTTGTCTTTCCTTACCTAACTCTCGTATCAGTCCACTCCTCCGACACGCCCCTCCGATTCGTTGCCAGTCCGCACGTGTCATCATCGCCGGCGAGTCAAACATGGCCGCCAACTCACTCCGAGTCGCCGCCGCTCAGATGACCTCTATCAACGACCTCGCTGCCAACTTCGCCACCTGCTCTCGCCTCGTCAAAGTACCCAACTCTACACCTTTTTCAAAAAAAATTCAATTTGTTAAATTATTTTTTGTTTTTCAAAGTTTGATTAATTTTTGATAATATCATTTTATGATAAGCGAAGGAAGCAGCTGCCGCTGGAGCAAAATTGATATGCTTTCCAGAAAGCTTCTCCTTTATTGGTGCCAAAGATGGGGATAGTATCAAAATAGCGCAACCTTTGGACGGTCCAATTTTGCAACAGTACTGCTCTCTAGCAAGGTATATTAGTAATTTTGTAAAAAAGAAAGAAACTTTATATCAGAATTTGATTTTGTGGGTAATTGAAGTGACCCATTTAAGAATTAATTGCAGAGAATCTGGGATTTGGTTGTCTCTTGGAGGGTTCCAAGAAAAGGGGTCTGATGATGAACATTTGTTTAACACCCATGTTGTGGTTGATGATGCTGGGAACATCAGAAGCACTTACAGTAAGATTCACTTGTATGTGACCCTTCTTTTAAGTTCACTGCTTTGCAATATTTGGTAGCCGAACTTTTTGTGAAAACTGTGGTCATGTTGCAACCTATGTGCTTATAGCAAACAAAGTTGTTAAAGTTGTTTTGTTGTTGCAGGTTTGATGTGGATATTCCTGGTGGAAGGGCATACAATGAAGGCAGCTTTACAGAACCAGGTAATTTGCTTCCCACATATGTAATGTTCAAATTATATATAAGTTTTGGGACGGTTTCATTTACATTGTTTTAATCCTGGCGTTTGAATGTCCTCTTTAACCATTAACATTTTTTTTACTATTGCTGTTTGTCTGTATTTTCAGGGAAGAATGTTGTTGCAACAGATAGCCCGGTTGGACGCTTGGGTTTGACAGTTTGCTATGACCTGAGATTCCCAGAGCTATACCAGCAGCTCAGGTTCCAACATGAGGCACAGGTACACGTAGATTTTTCTTAGCATTGAAGTGCAATGGGGCTTATTTATTTATCATCTCATATTGCCATCTTGCATTACAATCTGCAGGTTCTATTGGTCCCTGCGGCCTTCACAAAAGTAACTGGGCTGGCGCACTGGGAGATTCTTCTACGTGCTCGTGCAATTGAAACTCAATGCTATGTATGTATTCCATTTGCTTCTTCATTAACATAACCTTTTCATATTTGTTTCTAGGGAACAATTTCGCTGACAATGTCATCTTGGATATGGTACTGTTCTTTGCCGCTACATTTTTGGGGATGATTATGTTATTTATGCATTATTAGGTCATAGCTGCAGCACAAGCTGGACAGCATAATGATAAAAGAGAAAGCTACGGCGAAACTTTAATTATTGATCCATGGGGAACAGTTGTTGACCGACTGCCTGGTGAGAACTTAATTTTCTTGCACATTCTAAGCTTCTTGAGATAGCCTTCAGTGGCTGTAGATCATGGCTTCAAGTTTAGTTAATAAAAGGAAATTTTGACTTATAAACCATCATTTTCTTTGTTAATCTCTCAAAGACTCCTATAATGAAGTTCAATTTTTCTTCGAAATTTTTTTTGAGTTTCCCTTGTTAAACCATGGCAAGTATTAACAAGCTATAAAAATAGATAATTGAAGGTGTTTTGAGTGTTGTTAATTTGTTCCTTGATAATGTGGAAGAACAGATAAGAGACTTGGTCCTCTGTGTTAACTCATGTTTTACAAGATCCAGAATGGATCAGACATATAACTTTACTAGAAAGGTTTTTTGGTTGAGGAGTTATTCAACTCTGAAATACCTCACTATAGATTGAACTTCACTGTAGCCGTTCTTTGAAATACTAGAGTGTGTTACGGTACCTTTCCTAAGAGTTGAAAATGAAAAATAAGAAACTATAATGTCAAATCTGCTGCTTTATTGTTTGGAACCAGTTCTTAGGTTGGTGCTACTTGTACTAGCCAATGCTGCAACATAATTTTAACATTTCGTTCTCTGTCTTAGATCGACTGTCAACAGGGATTGCTATAGCTGATATTGATCTCTCCTTGATCGATTCAGTGAGAGAAAAGATGCCAATTGCCAAGGTATGTTCTTTGTCTAGTTTGAAAAATGAAGTATATTTGTTTTCTTGATCGAATTATGTTGTAGTAAACTAATTCTTTTTATTTTGTTTGCTATTTCAGCACCGGATGCCCGTTGAGTTCTGGAAATCTGCATCTCTATGATTTGCGAGATGGTTTGCCCTGTGTACCCTATTACTCAAAATGATATCTCAGAGCCATTTTGAACTTCTGTTGCACCTGCAGATAAAGAATAATGCAGCAAATTGAATATTTAGGATGCTACCATAGTGTCAGTTATGGCCTTTCCCCTTTCACCAATAAACAAACATCAATATCAATGTAGGATCGAACTATACATTCTTCTACTTCAGCATATGGATTGTTGTATTAGACTGGTCTTACTTTAAGAGAAAAAGAATACATTTTTAGAGAGAATATGTTCATAAAACTATATCCTCGGCAAATGGATATGAAGGATCAAAGTAATTGGTGCTTTTAAAGAATACATTTTTCTATTTTGCCTCTTGGTGTACATATCAAAATATTAAATTTAAAACCCAAAAGAAGAAACCTTAAGATGGAGGGCTGGTTTGCAGATATGGGCCATAGCCGAGTTGGCTAGAGTAGATGTGCTCCCCACTCTGCACCCGAGTTCAAATCCCTCTCCTCGTTGTTTAGATTAGATTAAAGTAGAATATAGCTTGTATACAAAAAGATGGAGGGCTGGTTTGGCCTCCTAACTCAGTTTTTTCACATAGATTTCTTTTTCAAAGTTCAATCTTAGTAGACGTATAAAGCCTGTTTAAAGATTAAAGATATTGTTCTCCCAATCTTATTAGGATCGTTTCTTTAATTATTGTTCATAAAGCTGAACCAAATCACATGACATGGCAGAGAAAAATCGATACCAATGTGTCCACACGTGCTAGGATAACTACATAGTCGGCAGCAAATTCCTGTTCATGTTCCAAAACATTTGCCATTGGATTGGTCGGAGGTTAAAAGATGCACTATCCATTGTCGATTGAGAATGAAAGTAGTGGGGAAATGGGAATCTCTTCTTTCTCAAAGCAAATCCATTTGCTTGCCTTTCTTTGATTTTCCTGTGCAACCTTTCTTTATATCTTCACGGTATCTAACCCAAATTAGAAATCTCTTGTATTATATACAAGTTCCAACTTTCACTCACTACCTCTCACCCAAAAACAAATCACAACCAAGAAACCCTGCTAAAGTTTCCAATGAAGAGAATGAGCATTTTAACTGTCTTTGCAATTTTCTTCATCATTTCTATGCCAATCAATGCAATGCAACCTAACAACTATGGCTTCCAAGGATCCAAAACAAACTGCACCTACTCCATTGAGATTGAGACAACATGTGCACAATCTGCCGGAACCACAGACCATGTCAGTGTCAGATTCGGGGACTCCGAGGGTAACTTGATCATAGTGAAGCATCTGAACAACCCTAAGCTATTCTATGCTCCAAAAGGTGGTTTGAGACGTAGGGCTTATGGCGGGTTTGGACGATGTGCCAAAGACATATTTGAGGCCAGTGGACCATGCATGAGCCAGAGGGTGTGCTCTCTGTACCTGAAGAGGGTCGGGTCAAACGACTGGCGACCGGGCCGGGTGAAGGTGCTTCATCAACAAGATGGCAGCCGTGTAGTGCCAGTTTCTTATGTGTTCTATTTTAGGACATTTGTTCCAGAAAATGTTTGGTATGGGTTTAATTATTGTTAGTTTTGATGGATTTAATTATTTGTTCTTGTTTAGTCTCTCCTTTCGGGTCTTTTGCTGCTTTTTTGGGCTTCGGTTTATGGCAAAGCAAACTGTTAAATGAATTTTCAGAATCTCAGCAAATTCAATCATACCAGAAACCAGAAGTAAGAAAAATAGATCCAGGAAATCTCTGGAGTTAAAACCAACAGATTCATTAACCTTCTTGTCAAGAGAAAGAGAATATCTTGATCATGCTGACAAAGGCAAACCAACTATGAACGGCTATAAGGACTGGTAGATTACAGTCAAATCATGATATGTTTCTCACTTCTTGCTCTATCAAGATAAAAGGAAAAAGAGGGAAAAGTATACAAATGGGAAAAGAAAAACCTATTAGAACTTGGGGAGTATAGGACTATGAACAATGTATTCACCCTATGAGAAAGCCCTGCTCTTTGACAGTTATTGAAGCAAAAAACCTCGCATAGAATCGGGACTGGATAGAAGGTCGAAAGGCTTGTTCCCTATGGTATCTTTGAGGATTGTGATCTGACCTTCCTTTAGAAGTATGTCTTCATCGAGGGTTTCAATCTTCTTCTTCAACATATTAACCTCTGAGTTCAGTAACATGTTCTTCTCGTTGTATTTCTTCACCTCCTCCCACATCATATCTCTCTCCTCTGAAATTTTTGGCAGTATCCCCCTCGTAACTGTTAATTCTTTTGTAGATGCCTGGAGGTCACTTTGAAGCTGGCTTATGTTGTCATCCTTCTTAAGCATCTGCATTATTATGGAAGAAGAAGAAGAAGAAGAAAAAAAGAAGAATAATTAACCTATAGAAGGCAAATACTAGGCACAACTGGTATAACTTCATAAATAAATTTCTTCATTGTCGTTAAAACTGTTATTGGGGCCTGAAAAAAACAATCAAATTCTGAAATGTGTGGTTAATCCTCAAGCAACAACCAATCTTTCCTCCAACCAGCAGACAAATTAGCTTATTTATGAACAGCTCGTGGGCCTATGCTAGACTTTTTTTCTTCCCAACTAACATAAATTAGAGGCATTATTATGCAACTTCAAGAAATATACATAAATCAATCGAAAACCCAAAAGAAAATTGACGTCAATTTAATGCAAAAAAACTGCAACTGTAGTGGAAACAGACCACATAGATAATACACATATGCAACATTATACAGCATATCCCATGAGAAACAATTGTGATCATGTATTTTCTCATAACAGTCTTTTATGTCTTCATTTGTCCTTGTAAAGCCCTCAACTAGTGTCTCATTGGGTTAAAACATCATGTGAAGTAAATATATGAAAATTGTTATTTGTATCTCTAATATTACATACGTCATATAAACAAACAAAGCACCAGATTCATACATATTATGATCTATAATATTAAAATTTATATGGTACGTGATATTAAGGGTTACCTGCAGTTCAAGGTCCTTCAACTTGTGGGTGACACAGGAAAGGTTGTCCATTGCATTTTGAACTTCACATCGGAGAATATCATTTCCTCTTACAGCTGCTGCAAGTTCAGCTTGCAACTGCTCAACTTCCAGCTCTTTAGAATACAACTTTTCTCTTAGTAGGCTTGTCAGTAAAATTTCTGCTTTAAGCTCATATCTCATATCGTCCTAGATAAGTAAGAGTGATAAAACCAAGCATCAATAACTGTGTGTGTGTAGAATACAAACAAAGAACTCATTCAAAAATAATAACTGAAAAATTCATATTTAGTGTCCTTTCTCTAAGAATAACCACAGAACATAGTCAGCAGCAAGCAACTAACCTCTGGATATTGATCATTTGGAGACCCATCAGCATTAATGCACTTAGATGGATATTTTGAAGAGGCCAGACTGGATTTTTCATGCAGCAAAGCAGACATGGTGTGCAAACTTCTTGCTAAACTTTCAGTTCCACGCTTTAAGCCCTGAACTTTCATTTCAGATTCAACAAAAAACTGCCCATCTAAACCATTCCTAGCTTCTGGAAGTTGGCCTGCTTTCCCTTTGGCAAATTCCAGTAAATTTGAACATAACTGGGAGCTCTCATTTAGGACCGATAGCCCTTGATTTTGCAAGCAGCAGATCCGTGTCCACATCTCCTTATCTAGCTTAAAGGTTAAAGCACCATTTTCTTTCCCATTGCCTCTCAACCGGTCTAACAAGTGTATATTCTCATGCCTAAGAGAATCAACTTCCAGCCTATGAGATTCCAACTCCCTTCTCAAGGCCAGCTCTACTCCTGTCAACCTTATCTGCTCCATCTGCAATTTAGAAATATGCTTATCAACCCTCTCCAATGATTGGTTCTTCCTAAATTCCTCACCAAAACCTTCACGCAAGCCATCAATTGTCTTCTCTTGTTCTTTGCAGGTTCTTAATAATCTTGTAATGGATTTCCGCAAATCCTTGCACTCCTTATCCTTCTCTTCAAAACTTTTATGGATGCAAACACGATCTTCCTCCGCTGCTCTATACTTCTCCTGTAAGTCTGAGAGATTATTTTTTAAATCTTGATTCTCCTCTCTCGTTTCCCCCAGCCTTGTTGTGAGGCCCTTAAGCTGTTGCTCTGAATTTGTTATCACACTTCTACTCTCAGTTTCTCTCGCATTAAAGGAAGAAACTTCCCTTTGAAGTGAGACATTTTGCTCTGCAAGCTCTCTAACCCGCTCACGAAGCCTCTGCTCTTCCAACTGATATTTCTCAAGCTTAAGTGACCAGTCAGTTGACCTTCTGTCTAGTTCCCTCTCCAATGCTGACTGCAACTCATTCTTCTCCTTCTCTAGTTTTTTGGTTCGTGACTCCAGTTCTCCCTTTGCCAGTCTGAGTTCTTTCTTGGCAGAAGCCCTCTCAGCAATGCGCAACTGTAGGAGGTTTGAAACCTCAAGTGCCAAGTTTATCCTCTGATCAGTCAGGTTTCTCACTGTCTGCTGAACATTGTACCCACTATCTCTAAGAAAGCTTTCCTGTTCAAGTTCTTCTGAAAGAAGCATGACATTCTCCTCAGCTTCCTTCAATCTTCTTTCCAATTCCACATCCATGTCTTCTTGAGTCTCATCGGTGTTTAAACCGTCACAATTTTCTCCATAGATAAGTTTCTGCAAGCTTGAGTAGTCATCCCCATGATAATTTTTCTGGGAAACCAGATCTGATCTACCATATATATCCTCGATGGTGACTGGCATATCATGGTCAAACTCCTTTTCATGTGTTGGTTGAATAACATGAGACTGTGAGAGCCTCTCAACAACATTCTTTGCAAGTCTCCGGGGAGATTCATGCCCAAATCCATTTTCTGCCCAGTCTCTGGATGACAAACGAAAACGAGAACTTTTAGCCTCTCTAAATGAATGAGCCCTGGGTGAATTGGGTGCTGTAAACTGAGCCCGCGGAGGACGGCATCCACCACCATTTCCATTCCCACATAAGTTTCTAGAGGAAGAACTGTTTTTCTGTCTGCCCCTTTCCTCCTGCTCTCCATCAATGTAACGGTCCAAAACTTTGGATGAGATATTACTAGAGCATGTGGAGGAGCTCCCAGACGAATCATGGTGAATTCTAGAGGAGCCAGCAGAACATGGCCTCTCTAGTCCATGTGTATTTTGAACAGCTGGAACTTCAAAAGGTTTAGCCTCATGCCTCTCTGGAGTAAGAGTCCTGCAACTGGTATGCATCACAAGTCCAACAAAATTAGCCCCGAGAAATTTTTTTTTTATTAAACAAGACTGCAAATATTGTACTTGCGCTTAGTCAACAAGCTCATCATAATAAGACATAAGTTGATGCAAAAGCCTCACCAAGATGATTGGCCACATTGTTGATGAGGAACGCTACTTGCAGGACTGCATGGAGATCTACTTTGATATCTTGAAGAAGAAAAATTGTTCTGTGCTGGCTCATTTCCAAGAAAGGCTGCTGATGATAATGACCGGCTCCTTCTAAGACCTGGACTTTTACTTGAGTTCTGGATATCAGTTACTTGCTTTCGAGATTTAGAAAAAAATCCCTTAGGGCTTCGGAAACTATTCTCGGCCATGTCACCAACTTGATTGCCATCTTCTGATGGATTCTCCCAGTATATCTGCTTATCAGTTGATGGAGAAACATTGTTGTTTCCATTGCTAGAAGCAGAAGATCTGAAAAAGAAGAGCTTCTTCATGTTTGAATCTTCAGCAAAAAATGCTAACTGCAGCACATTAAATCTCTGTACCTTGGGATCTCTCTGAACCTGAAATAATTTAGGAACAAAAAACATATGATTGCCATTAATATTGTTGGGGAGTAGGGATAGGAGAAAAGCAAATGAATCATTGCAAAGATTATCAGTTCAGCAGTGTCCGCCTCATAGAAGAAAAGAAACTAAGAAATCAAGCAGCCATGGGCATAATAACCACGACAGAAATATGAACTGGAAAGCAATAACATTGGCTGAATCAAGTACAAGAAAGCACCTGGATTAAGGCATAGAAAGTGAAAGATATTAATTATTTTATTTGCACAAGCATTTAAAAAAAGAATATGTCAGAGAATCCCAAAGGTTAAATCATTAGTATCTAACACCGGAAAATTTATATGGAGAAACCATAGTTGATGATTACTAATACTTGCATTTACCGTTTTTCCAATAATAATAAAAGTACAAAAAGAATGTTAGAAATTAGAATCCCAGATGCTAAGACCAAGAAGAATCAGTGACCCAAATAATGACTCCTTGAAAAGAACTAAGTTTAGGGGGCGGAGGCGAAGGTGCATCCAACATTTTCTAAGAAGCCAAAACTCAGGGGCAAGTCTATGAGAGAGAGAGAGAGAGAGAACAAATGCATTAGAATTCAGTATTTATGGAAGCCATGCATACCCTTCTTCTCCTAGACAAGATTCTTAAGCAGTAACTACGCAGTTTGAAGTAACAATACACCAGCAGATGAAATTGCTAAACCACAGCCTGCAGCAAAAGAAAGATGAAATTAGATAAATAATGAGGAAAACTTTAATCTAAGAATTTCTCTATGTAGAATCTTAGTCTTGTGCATCAACATCCCTACTCCCACCATTATTTTCAGCAACTTGCTCCGTGCATATAATAAAAAATGGAACACAAGAAGAATTAAATATAAATAAACATATAATAGCATTTTAAAAGAGGAGGTCACGTGTATAGATTTCAGTAACGTTCCTCTGTCGTTGAAAATCACGAAATACATGACCACAGGATTTAACAAAACATATGTGTCAGCAGGTCTTATTCAATCCCACTCTGTGCTTATCAGCTCAGCCAAGCTAGCATGAAAAGACCACAATAGCCTCGTCACTTTCATTACCCTTAAACCCTAAGAACCCTAATCTTCCCACACAGGGAAGTAATTTCAAGCCTATAATTAAAAACAATTGACGATTTCTTTATACAATCTGACGCCAAAAGTATCAAATCATCAAACACTTTTCGCAATTCCACAAAAATCGACGCATTTCGTCATGATCCTATATCCCAAAGAAATCAGATCCAGATATCCAATATAAAAAAGAAACAATAGACTCCATACGATTCCGTTCGGTTACTGAGAAAATGAAGGAAATAAAAGTAACAAGATATTGACTGCATACAATTTCTGCAACCTAAAGCTAAAATTTGATAGAAGAAACGACACAATTACCAAATCTCTAACTCCAATCTACTCGATTACTTCTTCAGTTCGAGTATTTTCTCTAAACAAGCAACTTAATTCCCGTTTGGCGACTAAGAAAATGAAAGAAAAAAATGATACAAACAGACGCATTACTGACACACTTCCAGCGATTTCATGACCAAGAAATAAAGAAAAGCACCAGCCATGTCATGAAAACTTTTCTTTTACTAAAAAATTGAACACCAGAGAAAATGAACTCTCACCAAATGAAATTCCCTCTCAATTTCCCCAACTTTCTCGGCAACCAAACAGCGAAAAGAAAACGAAAATAAAATAAAAGGAAAAAATAAGAAAGACTTAGAAATTCCTTACTCTGCTTTTTCTTCCCAAACGGTCAAAAAAATTCAGTCCATAGAGAGAAGCCAGCGGCGGAGCAAATAATCCAATCCAACAACGACTCAAAAACGAAAATTCAAAAAGTGAAAAATCTAGAGAATTTAATTCTGAATATCTTTGGAGTTACTTACTTGCTAAAAAATGCTGGTCCGTTTTAGGATACGCATTGGCTCAGGAAAATTCAAAATTCAAAATAAAATAAAATGGCTTCCAACTCAGGAACCCGAATTCTACGGGAAACGGATTTTTAAGGGAGAGAGAGAGTCTTACTCAAAACGGCGTTAGAGGCCGGCGTTTCGACCGTTAAGCTCCAAACGGCGAGTTTTGGTTCTACGACTGTGGCAGACAAAATTGGGCGCTCTCAATGATGTTGAGTGAACAAATAAAAATAAAAGAGAGGGAATGGGAGAGTGGGTCAAATGATTTGTAAATGCCCCTCACCTCAACCAATAGAATGATTTTCTGGTTATAAGATTGGAGGGCAAATTAGTCCGACAGCGAAACTTTTAAAATTTTGTCGTCTGCGGAAAAAGCGGGGGAGGAGCGGTGTCTGATAGCGCGCAAATCAGGTGAAATCAGGAACAAGTGAGATCGAAAATCTGTGCAATTATGCTTTGCCACGTTGCCAAGCAGACTCAAGCTTGGCTAGTGACCCGTTAAGGCATTCATGGAAGTTTCCACGAAATCATTTTATTAGTGGAAGATTTGATTGCTTGTATGGACCAAAATTATGTTATACGTTAATATAACATTTCGATTTCGAGCAAAATTTCTACTAAAGTGACGTCATTTTGTTTTGTATTAATCGTTTATACTTTGTCAACACGATTGATAGTTTTCTCTTTGAAATAAGATGAATGATAATGTTGCAGTGGAGGACAAATATCATTGTAGTTTTAGACTTTTCCAAATAGTCACAAAGCAGGCAAAAGTTGGTAACTCTTGTCCCTCAAGATTGTCTGTATAAATATATATTGCATGGTGACACCAAACAATATTATTGTATTGAATGTTAAGGCCTTTTTTTTTTTTTTTTTTCATTCGCTAGAGGGGGAGTAATATATTGGGTTCCTTCAAGATAGTTTTCTCCCGTCTCCCTGAATTGAACTGAGTGCACTTTTCTACTGTTGTGCTATATAATGCATAAGCATTCCATTATTATTTAAGTCCTAAAGTGGATAAAATAGATTAGTATAGTATAACTTCAAACTCAAGCCATTCTTAGACTAAAGTGGAAACCCAAATCAAAGCCTGTCATTAACAAAATTTATTTATTTATTTTAACAAAAAAAGAAAAAGTAAAAAGGCCGTAGGAACTCAATACATAAAGAGTAATGCTATTTAGACACACAACATTGACCACCTTAGTTGACCACCTTATGTGGCATCTGATGTGTCAGGCCATATCAATTAATGAATGTTGCCATGATGCCACTTACTAGGGATACTTGGGTTTTTTAATTGACATGGCGATATTCATTAATTGATATGGCCTGACACATCAGTTGCCACATAAGGTGGTCAGTTAAAGTGGTCAATGTTGTGTGTCTAAATAGCATTACTCATACATAAAACTGAGATTCAAAGATTATCCATCCGAAAGCTCATCAGCGTGTACCTTCCTTTGTTATAGGTCATGATGCATATCATTATAGGTCATTTTAGCTTTTTCACATGAGAACATGTTTTATATAATACTAGCCTCCCTGCACGCGCTTCCGCTCCTGGAAGAGGCTTTTTTAAAAAAATTTAAATTTATTTTAGAATTAAAAAAGATAATGGGTAGTTGTGTTCCATAAAAATAGGATCTATTATCTGATTTTTCTTTTCATTTTAATTTTATTTTAATATAAAAAAGTGTGAATTGACCATATTATCCTCATTTAATTAATAATTTTAATTCTTAATGTTTTCATTAACCAAGGGCATTTTCTGGTATTTTGAATGTTTCACCGTTCTCTTCCTTTTGCTTTATATATATAGATAAGAACAAAAAAAAAAGGGTTTTGGGTTTTGTTTTTTGGGCTATTTAAATTGGGCTTATATAAATGAAGTATTTTCTCGTGAAAAAAGAAAAGAAGTTGAGACCGTTGTAGAAAAGCCCACGAAATCACAACGCGGTCGTTTTATGTCTCCCACTTCTAGTATCACTGCAATCAACTTTCTATTCTCTTCCCCCATCTGCCTTTGTCCCCACTCTTTCCTCTCTCTGTAATTTCTTAACTCCCACACTCAAATCTCCATTCAATCTTTCTATCTCTTCTGCTTCTTCTACTTCCCCGATGGAGATGGATTCGCTTCCCAACGGCTCCGCCACGTCACCGGGCCCAAGCCCAGGCCCGACCGCCGCGGCCGCTCCGTCATCGAAGCTGAGCCACCTGTCGGAGTCCCTGAAGCTCGAGCACCAGTTCCTCAGAGTCCCCTTCGAGCACTACAAGAAGACGATCCGAGCCAACCACCGCGTTGTCGAGAGGGAGATGTCCGCCGTTATTAACGGCGTCTCCGAAGCCGCCGACCGCGACGACATGTCGTCTGACGACGCCGTTAATCATCTTAGTTCTCTTGTCTCCAGGTTGCAAGGGCTCAAACGAAAGGTATTACATTTCTAAACCCTAGCTTAGCTTTTCTTTTTTCCATGTTTGGTTGGTGAGGGAGTAGGAGGGAGGAAACAATTGGAATTCGAGAATTTAGAATCCAGTTTTCTGTTGCTTTCCTCAGGTTTTTCTCGGCAACCGAACAGAGGGTAATTTGAAATATGCTAACTTGCTTAGCTTGGCAATGAGTGAGCTTTAGTATTGAACCATTGAAATTCCTCGATCTGAATTGACGTTTAGCTTATCCGGATTGGATATTTGTGCTTGTTCATTATTTGATATTTAAAATTGAGTAATTGAATTTGGCAACTGATTGATATGTCTTCTTGTGGTTTAGTTGGAGGAAGGGAGTAGGACAGAGCACTTGCAGGCGCAGAGGTGCCGGGCTCGGCTTGACCATTTAGAATCGGCAGATGTGGAGAGTTTGTCTGATTGGAATAACACTCGCTTGAATCGGATCCTAGTGGACTACATGTTGCGGATGTCTTATTATGACACTGCAGCAAACCTGGCGGAAAGCAGAAATATTCAGGTAGTTTTGATTTCCTGTCCCAGATTAGGTGAAATTATATTTTGTTCTGTCAACAGTATTGTTCTTCCAATTAATTATGAATTCATTGAAGGTTTGAATATCATGAATTATTGTAGTTTAAATGTATTGGGATGAAAGAACTTGGAAAGGGTGACAATGTTATCATATTTCTGGGAATCAAACCATTCTGTTATCATCATGTTCATCATCCAGTAATGTGCACTATTTTAGAATTTGAAGAGGGCGATTCATCTTCACTTTTTCTAACCATGGACATAAATTATTTTATTGAAATCAATGAAGGAAGTATTCAGCTAAATTATAGCTGGGCCAAGAATGTTTTATGAAAGAAAGAAAAAGAGTGAAATTATATGTTGGCCCAATGGTTTTATAGTTCACAAAGTTTATTCGAGTGAAGGAAAGCAGCTTATTGATTTGATAATGGCTTCCTCTCCTTAGAAGATCTGCCAAGGTTCACTGGCATGTTAGAATGCCTTCTCTCTTATTGCTTGTGCAGATTGCAGAATTTTCCCATATTTTTAGATTATAAATGTTGGGAACCTGATTAGTTTCTTATGTGTCAGGATCTTGTTGATATTGATGTGTTCCAAGAAGCAAAAAAGGTTATAGAAGCTCTTCAGAATAAGGAGGTAGGTCCTGCCCTAGCCTGGTGTGCTGAGAACAAGTCAAGGTTGAAGAAATCCAAGGTATGTACTTGCAGGAATGGGAGGGGAGGGAAGCTTGCTATTAATTGGTGGGTTAGATGAGTTTGCTAATATCTGTAAAATCATCTGTTCTGTTGTTTGTTTTTGAAAGAAAGTAGCGTAGGAATATTCTCCACATAAGCTTAAGTTGGTGATCGTTTCATGTTATTTGTCCTGGCTCTTGGACTACATGCTAGGAGATGAAAGTAATAGGAAAATGACTTTTCTTTCATAGATTCTTAGTCATTTTGCTGCTATATGGATGTGAACGATCCCCCATAGTGGTAACTGCATTGCTTCCAATTTCCAAATGTATGTTGATTCTGCTAAATTTCTGATAACTGCTTGTGAAGTTAAATGTGCAACGATTGGATAGTTAATTGTAATATTGGGTTTCTGGTGCAAGCACACCAAGAGTCTCTCCATTCTGAATGATGAATGCTGTGTTTTTGAGCCAGATGCAATGGCATACTTAATTTCGTAATGTCAATTTCTGACACAGTGTTCTTGAAATTCATTTATTTGAGTTGGTACCCTGAAATGCTTCTTACCTCAAATTAGATAGTTAGGAAAATGTTCCTGTTGACTGTTATACCAATTGAATTGCAGTTATTACTGCACTGCATAAAAAATTTGGTATTAGCATGTCTAATGCTGAATGCTTTATTGATGGCAGAGTAAATTCGAGTTTCAGCTGCGACTTCAAGAGTTTATAGAGTTGGTTCGAGCTGAAAATAACTTGCGAGCTATCACATATGCTCAGAAATACCTTGCACCATGGGGAACTACTCATATGAAAGAATTGCAGCGGGTCTTTGTAACAGTAGCTTATAAGAGTACTACTGAATGTGCTACATACAAGGTGAGTACTTTAATGCGTTGCCAGCATTATCAGTTTCTACTTATCTGAACTGAAGTTAACTGTGCTGCAATTTTGTTGGACTAGGCATACAGACATTTAAGGGAAATAAAGTAAACAATAAACAAAAAAAAAAAGGCTTTTGAGACCATGGTCTCTCTGGACTAAATTGTTCACTAAAATAGAAAGGTGCTATATGGTACCCATGTTTAGTTGAACTTACCATATAGGAGAGATGTTTTGTTGACCACAAGCCACAAGCTAGCACATGTCTGTCTGCATCATCTCTTTGTGATGGTAGTAAGTACCTTTTGGGATTTGTTTCTCACACATTAATTTTTATGTCTCCGTTGGTTATCCAGCCTTCAGCATACCTATAAGGAATCCTAAGATGTCGCTGGAGTGCTTGTGTAACAATTGATATACAGGCTTAGGTTTTCAAGAATAATTGATTCAATATTTCTGCCATCTCCTTGGGAGATGTATATTTTGAACTATACATCTTAGTGAGATTTTTTGCTTTAGTGGTTTTATTTCATCTTTGGAACTGTATAATTTCTGGTATGTTATTTCAATTTTGCTTTGGTTGCTTATGCTTTCCAGGTGTTATTTGAGCCGAAGCAATGGGACTACCTGGTTGACCAATTCAAACAGGAATTTTGCAAGTTATATGGCATGACTCTTGAGCCTTTGCTGAATATTTATCTGCAAGCAGGCCTGTCTGCTCTGAAAACCCCGTATCCATTAACAGTAGTTATTTATCTGTTATGTTATGAAAATTTAGTATTATCTCCTATTTTTTGCTAACTTAGGGGTTGCAAGTTATAATTTTCAGTCATCAGGTGGTCATAACTGTGGTTGACAAACCAACGCTGTATCTCCCTTGATTGGCATTTGGGTACTTCTCATTCACCTTTAGCATGTGAGTGCATACATTATAGCTGCTAATTGTATTCAGATGTGTTGTTTAGCCTTGACCTGAATCAGATACTGTTACGACGATGATTGCACCAAGGAGGATCCACTATCACAGGAGGGTTTCCGGAAATTAGCCCAGCCATTACCTTATTCTAAGCAGCATCACTCGAAGCTTGTTTGCTACATAACTAAGGAACTAATGGACACAGAGAACCCACCACAAGTCTTGCCCAATGGCTATGTCTACAGCTCTAAGGTTCGCATGCATTTTACTAGTATTGGACGATCTTGGCAATTTAGTCTGGAAATATTCTTGACTTATTTTATGTGTTGGCAGGCTCTTGAAGAAATGGCCAGGAAGAATGACGGTAAGATTACTTGTCCAAGGACAGGTTTGGTCTGCAATTACACAGATCTGGTGAAGGCATATATCTCATAAATTAAATCTACATATTGTGGCCTGTTCAATTATTCAAGTTTATTATCAATTTGTACCGGGCCTTGTAACTGTTAGAATGTCCTGTGCTTTCTGTACATAAATCTCTTACTGCTGGATTTGGCACAAATTCCAGTGTAAGAACTTGCCCTGGGAAAATTATGGTCATTCCTCAACCTGGCATTACCGTTGGGAACTTGAACTTGTATATATGCAAAATTACATTTTACAGTTTATTATCGAGTTCTTGACCAAAACCTATTCAACATTGCTTTTATTGAATTTATTAGCTTTTCTTCAATGTGTACGATAGTGCGAGTGTGGAGAAGTAGGTGGCTTAGGGTTCAGTTTCAAGTTTCAATGAACGCAAGAATGATGCATTTGCTAATTTGATGTAGCAGCAGATAAAAATGAGCCATGTTGCTGTCTATTTTGTTTGTATTGTGTAAGTTTAGGGGGTACTCGTTGACCTATAAAATGCAAGTCATTTCAAGGTCATGCAATCATTTTGAGATATTCAAACCCGATTAGCGAGGGATTTTCCCCTAATCACACAACAAAATAATGGCCCGTAAACCAAATCTATATGTATTTAATTGGCATGTGTGAATGGAGCTAAAACCAATCTCCCAGAATGTAGTAAAATTGTTTTTAAAATGAGAGTCTAGAAGTTTGTTTGGATTGTCTGGAATCTGGATCGTCAAAACGCTATTAACAACTATGAAGTTTTAATTAAATAACAATTTGCATGTTACACCTGAGGTTTAGTATTATTATTTAGATTAATTTGGGCCATCAACCAGAAAATTAATCTTTGATTTCTTGGTCACTTAGCCACAATTATTGTTTACAATGAAGTTGCCTCTCATTGGCTACACTAGTGGGAAGAGTTCGCTCATGAATTAACTGCGTTATGAACAAAATTTGTTTTTAGTTGGTGAGAAAGAAGTAATCTATTATGAGAATGTGACCAATTGGCAATAGGGGGGTAGCCCAACTCTTTATAAGTTCTTGTTAAGTTTTTCAATTTTTCAATGTGAGACTTTTTACCTTCACGTTCTCACAACCAAAAAAAGGATATGGAGACTTAATTTTTTTTCTTACCAAACACAGTATGGAAAATATTTTTAATTTTTAATTTATGACAACTAATACCGCGATTTATGAATTCAAACAAGTTAGCAGAATGAATTATTTTTTTATTTCAACTTGATAAATGTGAACTAGTGCATGATTATAAGTATTTATTTGAAGTCAATTCTATTCATTGTGGATTAATGCGCATCTACATATATCTACCATTGTTATTATAACTTGACTTCAGTTGTAGAAAATTTGAGATCTCAAATTTGGTTTCAAAAGGGATTTGCTCCATCATTTGCAAACTCCAGACTTCTAGCTAGCAAGATTCAGCTTCTGCAAAACAGCAACAACAACCGAAAAAAAAAAAGAAGAAGGAAAAAGGAGTTTGAGTTCTGCATGGCGGCTACCGGTGAAGAGAACGTTGCAAGGTTTAGTTTCCACAACTTGAAGCACATGCATCATTTTGATTTTTCCTTTCTTAAATAAATGTTCTATCAAACAATAGGACCTGCATATCTGCATATATGGCTGTGTTGCAATTTAACGACAGCCAAATATTTAATCATCTTTAATATATATCATGGAGGGGTAGTAGAAAATACATAACGTCCACACTTGGTAATAATCTCCGGACGTCCGCATAGAAGAATTTCTTACATTATCAAACTTCTTTAGTCTCTCTTGATAAGGATTTTGTTACTTGGGTTCCTTGAATGTTTTCTTCTATTTGATAGGCGTAATTTTATGTTCTTTGTGTCTCTTGCCCAGCAGTGCAGTAGTTGATCCGAATTCAAACACGATAACGGAAAATCCTGCCCCGGAAGATATACAAAAATCATGTCTAAAGTGGAATTGCATATTTATAACATCATGTGTGTTTGCCGTTTTACTGGATCCTTTGTTCCTCTACATTCCTATCCTCAACGACGATATCAAGTGTCTGAAGTTGGACAACAACTTAAAGATTACAGCTCTCGTCTTACGATCGGTCACAGATCTATTTTATATAGCCAATATTATTTTTCAAGTTTGTAGATTTGAAAATTGTTCACCTTTGATCAAGCGATTTCTTCCCGAAAGCTGCTCCTCCAAGTTAATAACATCACTCATCAAAAGCTTTCGTGTGTTATTACCTGAAGTAAGCAACGAAGTTCCAAAACCAAGTATAACTAAAGAGATATGGAAGTCGTCCATCATAGTTGACATTTTAGCTATTCTTCCTCTTCCACAGGTATGAACAAAAGCCTTTGCTTTGATCTAGACTCTAGATCGAGTAGTTAATATCTTTTCCAATCCCACTGTTTTTGTCTGCATGCAATGGCGGTGTGCTAGGATATGTATATATTAATTTCACTATAAAGTTATTAGAAATTAGGACCATTTATGGTACTGAATAATTGAAATGTGATATATTGCAGCCCAATATATGAAATGTCATACAGGATACAGGGCAAATATAAATTAATTCAATATTTTGTCTCATGATATGTTAACAGTTGATATTAACATTGCAATGTGTGTCCTGGCCAGGTAGTAATTCTCATTTTCTTTTCAAAAATGAGGGCCTCAAGATCTTTCAAGAAGGTCATGAACTTTCTTGTTATGGTGCAATATGTACCACGAGTTCTTCGCATCTACCTATCATGCAAGAAATCTAAAAAACCTTTCAAGGGAAAGAAATAAGTGAGCATCTTAGGGCAGAAAAGTATCAAGATGAGTACATTATTGGATTGAATGAGTTAGTGGAAAAGATGTTCTTCATCGTGAGGGGAGTTGTGGCAGTGACAAACGAGTACTGGACAGAATACCGCAATGAAGTAGAACATTCAAATCACAGTGGAGATGACCTTATAGATTATTGGGTACGATCTAAAGATACCGCTTTTCCTAAGGAGTTGCCCATCTCTGCTTTAAGTTTTCGGGCCATCGGTGAAGTTGAAGTTCTGGTTCTTATGGCCAAGGACTTGGCAAGCGTTCAGCCTCGTCGAATTCATAGTAAAACCTTTTCTTAAAAAATCGAAGTCTGCAAGTCGGATTGAATTAATTGGCAAATGCAAATGCAATTATGAACTTTTAATCAAATTTTATTAATTACTTTTTCTTGAATATTCGCTGTAATTTTTAGTCAATTAGTCAACTCCGGTGTAAGAACTTGCCCTGGGATTGGGAAAATTATGGTCATTCCTCAACCTGGCATTACTATTGGGAACTTGAGCATGTATATATATGCAAAATTACATTTTACAGTTTATTTTCAAGTTCTTGACCAAAACCTATTCGAATAGTACGATAATGCGAGTGTGGAGAAGTAGGGGGCTTAGGGTTCAATGAAAGCAAGAATGATACATTTGCTAGCTTGATAAGTTGAACCAAGTTGCTGTATTTTGTTTACCTGAAAAGATTGCCTTATAAGTTGGCGGCGGTACTCCTTGACTCTATAAAATGCAAATCATTTCAAGGTCTATGCAATCATGTAGAGATCTTCAAACGGCAATTGTGTTCAGATCCCATTAGTGAGAAATTTTCCCCTAATCACAACATAATATTGATCCTTAAATCAAAGGCTAAAAGTCACTTTTGGTCCCTGTAGTTTGGCACTTCAACCACTTTTGACCCTGTAGTTTTAATTTCGTCAATTTTGACCCTGTAGTTTCATATTTGTAGCAATTCAAGGACAAGTTAGTATTTCTATCAATTTCTTTAATGATGCAAAGGGCAATTTTGTCAACCCAAAATCCTTGAGCATACAAACTCGTCTAAAACTCTCCAAATTTCATATTAGGGCTTGAAATTGGTCATTTGGGTTTAGGGTTTTTCAAAAATTGGGATTCATGGTTGAATTTTGAGCCCTAATATGAAATGGGGAGAATTTCAAACAAGCTTTTATGCTCAAGGATTTTGGATTGACAAAATTGCCCCTTGCATTGTCAAAGAAATTGACAGAAATACTAACTTGTCCTTAAATTGCTACAAATATGAAACTACAGGGTCAAAATTGACGGAATTGAAACTACAGGGTCAAAAGTGGTTGAAGTGCCAAACTACAGGGACGAAAAATGACTTTTGGCCTAAATCAAATAGTGATTCCTTTCTGTTTTTTATGTTGACTATATATATACATACATTGTAAATTGCATGTGTAAATGGAGCTAAACAAATTTCTAAAATAATTTTGTAAAATTGTTTTCAAGATGAAAGTCGTTTGAATTGTCAAATGCAATCGTAATCGATTCGCAGAATAGCAATTTGCATGTTACACATGAGGTGTTGAGTTATTCTAGCTAGTTTTTCTTTTGGCTTCCCTTGACGAGCTTGTAATAGGTCATGTAATGTATATCCAAGTTCATGATTATTAGACTAGGTTATTACGGGCCCCCACAATGGTGATATTAGTTTATTTCTATTGGATTTCATGTATGGTGAATTTGAAGTGTTTTCTTTTGGAATTATGTTGTGTGTTTTTTTTAAGAATAAAATTATATTTGTGGAATTTCAATTTTTTTTTAGGTTAAATTGTTCAAAAAATTAAATTATGAAGTTATTTAAAAAGATTAAATGAAGAAAAATTATCAATAAAAAAAATTAGACTTAAACAATTTTTAAACAATTTAATAAAGTTGGCGGTGGTACTCATTGACTCTAGGAAGTCCAGATCTACTGTTGGTGCTATAACTTAACATTTCTTATCCGAGTCTAGAATTAAAAATAAAAATAAAAATACTGCTGGGCTCCTGACAAATATATACATAACTATATGGGTGTTTACACGTGATTTAATATTTTTAAGGTGTTAGTCAATTATATTATATGATTTCTTGGTCTTTCATATGTGTTTATAATTCATATGGGTTGCTGCGGGCACAAGTCTTGCTGCCAATTGCCTCTCATTGGGTAGCAGGATGAGTTTTGTTGTTGTTGTTGTTGTTGATTTTTGCGGGGTAGCAGGATGAGTTGCTTAGTTGATTTGTTTTGCTTTGATTTATTTTTTATCTTGAGGGGAAGTTTATTATAGATTATTGTTTTAATATGAAATTTATTATAGATTACTGTTTTCCCTTCCAACTGTCATGTTTAAGGTCTTAGTCAATTAGCAACCTGCAAATTACGTTTGAAATCTTAATTATTTGCCTTTTGTCTTCTATGGTGTTCCTAGGATGCCTGTCAATGTTTTCCTAGTCCCACATTAATTAATGGAACTCCAAAATATATGGTTTTTGACATAATTGCACAATATCAACATAGAAAAATCAAAATCCAGACTCATAGTATCATCAAACATTCAAAACATTACAGCAGTGAGAGTAATTTGGCACACTTTTATGATCTCATGAGGCACCGACTCAAACTAACCAATTAGATATCATTCGAATAGTCTCATTCTCTTAACCGTTAATTAGGTCCAATTTGATCCAAACGGTTAATTTGGCACACTTGGGATGTCATTCGAATAGTCTCATTCTCATATACCAATAACAACCTTTCCCTCCTCTGTCTGTCCTATGTTTGTCCTCTGTTTTTTTCCTCTGTCAAACCAAACAATGTTGCTCCCTTTATTGGCATTTGGACACTTCTCATTCACCTTTAGCAAGTGAGTGCATGCATTGTAGCTGCTAATTGTATTCCTATATGCTAGCTGTTTTGCCTTACCTAGGGAAAGTAGCCCGACTCCTTATAAGCTCATGCTAAGTCTCTTAGTTTTTCAATATACTCTGAACATTTCCCAATGGCTATGTCTACAGCTCTGAGGTTCGCATGCATTTTACTAGTATTAGACAATCTTGGCTATTCAGATTGGAAATATTCTGAACTTATTTTATGTTTTGGCTGGCTATTGAAGAAATGAAAGATTTGCTTGTCCAAGGACAGGTTTGGTCTGCAATTACACAGATTCGGTGAAGGCATGAATATCAAAAATTAAATCTACATATTGTGGCCTGTTCAATATCATTCAAGTTTATTAGCAATTTGTACCGGGCTTTGTAACTTTAGAATTTCCTGTGCTCTCTGTACAGAAATTCCTTACTGCTGGATTTGTCACAAATTCCAGTGTAAGAACTTGCCTTGGGTAAATTATAGTCATTCCCCAGCCTTACTATTGGGAACTTGAACATGTATATATGCAAAATTATATGTTCTTGACCAATTAATACCTATTCAACATTTGTTTCTTTTGAATTTATTTAATAAAAATCCAAGTTAGCTTTTCTTCTATGTGTACGACATAACGAGTCGGAGAAGTAGGGCGCTTAGGGTTTAGTTTCAAGTTTCAACAAAAGCAAGAATGATACGTTTTACAGTTTGATTTACCTGTGGATGAAGATGAATCAAGTTGATGTATATTTTGTTTACCTGAAATGAATGGCGGTACTCGATGACCTATAAAATATGTCCTAATAATGTTTTTTTAAGTGAGGGATTTTCCCCTAATCACAACAAAACATGACAATTAGTATTGCAATTACTATTTTTTTTTGCCAAGCATTTGAAAATGTTTTTTTTAATAATAAATTTTTTTAGTACGACAACTAGTACTGCAATCAATGAATTCAAACAACTTGCCAGGATGAAATTATTGTATTTTCAACTACTGCATGGGTTGAAGTCAATTCTATTAACTGTGGGTTATTGCATCTACTTGTATCTACCATTCTTATAACTTGACTTCATCAGTTGTAGAAAATTTGAGATCTCAAATTTGGCTCCATAAGGGAGCTGCTCCATCATTTGCAAATTCCAGAATTCTTTCAAGTTATTCAGTTTCTGCCCCAAAAAGAAAAGAAAAAGAAAGAAGAGTTTGAGTTGTGCATGGCGGCTACGGAAGTGAACGTTGCAAGGTTAGTTTCTCCACCTTTAACATGCACCATTTTCATTTTTTTCCTTTCTTAAACAAAAGTTTTGTCAAACAATAGGACTTGTATATCTCCACGGGCTTTTCATGTATATATGCAAATTTCACATGCTTATAAAGAAAGAAGTTATTTACTTATCAAATTTCTTCCATCTCTCTCTTAATGGATTTTGTTACTTGGGAACCTTAAATGTTTTCTTCTTTTTGTCTTGCTCAGCAGTGCAGATGACCCAAATTCAAAGACGATAACACAACATTCTGCCCCGAAATATATACAAAAGTGGAATTTCATGTTTATAACATCATGTGTGTTTGCCGTTTTACTGGATCCTTTGTTCCTCTACATTCCTATCCTCAACGACGATATCAAGTGTCTGAAGTTGGACAACAACTTAAAGATTACAGCTCTCGTCTTACGATCGGTCACAGATCTATTTTATATAGCCAATATTATTTTTCAAGTTTGTAGATTTGAAAATTGTTCACCTTTGATCAAGCGATTTCTTCCCGAAAGCTGCTCCTCCAAGTTAATAACATCACTCATCAAAAGCTTTCGTGTGTTATTACCTGAAGTAAGCAACGAAGTTCCAAAACCAAGTATAACTAAAGAGATATGGAAGTCGTCCATCATAGTTGACATTTTAGCTATTCTTCCTCTTCCACAGGTATGAACAAAAGCCTTTGCTTTGATCTAGACTCTAGATCGAGTAGTTAATATCTTTTCCAATCTCACTGTTTTTGTCTGCATGCAATGGCGGTGTGCTAGGATATGTATATATTAATTTCACTATAAAGTTATTAGAAATTAGGACCATTTATGGTACTGAATAATTGAAATGTGATATATTGCAGCCCAATATATGAAATGTCATACAGGATACAGGGCAAATATAAATTAATTCAATATTTTGTCTCATGATATGTTAACAGTTGATATTAACATTGCAATGTGTGTCCTGGCCAGGTAGTAATTCTCATTTTCTTTTCAAAAATGAGGGCCTCAAGACCTTTCAAGAAGGTCATGAACTTTCTTGTTATGGTGCAATATGTACCACGAGTTCTTCGCATCTACCTATCATGCAAGAAATCTAAAAAACCTTTCAAGGGACAGATTGCATTATGGGTTAAAGGTGTACTCAATTTTTTTTTGTACATCCTTGCTAGTCATGTAAGTTTCAATTTCATCATAATTTTAATTTTGAAAATTAGTTAATCTACTTTAAATTAATGTTGAACAAGCATTGTTTTATTATTATTTATTATTTGATATAAGTGATAGTCTAATTATTCTAATTAATCTAATTTACGGAGATGAAGATTCAAACTTGAAGGGGGTGGACTCAATGTCCTGGCCAATTGGCCTAAGTCACATATGCTGGACTAGCATTATTTGATATCTTATTTCTTGATAAAAGTTTAGGGTCATAGTACTTAACCTCATGTGAATAAAAAACATGTATATACATACATACAAACATGGTGCATACTTCATATTAAATTATACTTGCAAATACAATGACGTTCCTAATAATTTAACTTATGTGAGAACTAATCTTGGGAGGCAAATCCTTCTGCGAGAACTAATATTAGGAGGCAAATCCTCTCAAAATTTGTCAACATTAATCATTTAATAATATATTAAATTTTCTTTTTATGAAAACTTATTAGCATTTGTTTAAAATTTTCTTAAAAGTTCAAAATAATCTAACTAGCTTGTTGGTTTCTTTAGGTACTTGGGGCTTTTTGGTACTTTTTTGCTATTCAAAGAATGACAAGTTGCTGGCAACATGCATGTCGATATGAAAATGGATGTGACCCTACTTCTTTTGACTGTAATGATCACCATACGTTGAGAAATATTACGGTTCTAAATGATTTATGCCCTATTAATCCATCAAATACAGATCTATTTGATTTTGGTATATATCTAAATGTTCTTCAATCGGGTATATTGTGGTCAACAAACTATCCCCTGAAGTTTTTGAATAGTTTTAGTTGGGGCCTGCGGAATTTGAGGTTTGTACATAGGACACTCTTTGATCTTGCAGGATGAGTTATAATTACAAATGTAACTAAAAATACAAATTTTTTTTTAATGTGTTGTAATCTATTTCATTTTTGCAGTTCTCTTGCTTCAAATCTCCAGCCGAGTACCAATACATGGGAAATCCTCTTTGTGACTTTTATATCTGTAATCGGCTTGCTACTATTCGTAATTCTAATTGGGAATTTGCAGGTTGGTGCGGTGAATCTTTATATAAAAAGTTTTCTTTAAGCTTAAATCTCCTCAAGATTTTTTTTTCTTTTCTCATTTGAGCACGCATCTTTGTATATATGTTGGCCGGCTTTTTATGCATCTCTGGAAATATGCATATACATAATAAATTAGAATTAATGAACTGAACCTTGTTGTTGTGAAATAGACCTATGTGCTGTTAGATACTGAAAGATTAGAGTCGCACAGACGCAAGATGAAACTTGAACAGAAGTTGACAGAAAAAGTGGGCCCAGATGTAGAAAAATGGTTATCTGAAAATGGCATCCCCCTGCGTAAAAAGTCGGAGGTCATGGCAAGGGCACGACAAGAGCTTGAAGAAAACTCCGATATTAATGTAAAAAAAGAAATCTTCTCTATTCTTCCCTTGAAACTTCAAAACTACATCAAAAGTTGCACGCCGTTGAGTAGGCTGAAGAAGGTAGGGTTCATGCAAACTCATCGCTTTAGTATAGTTATAGTTAATTTTTCACAAAGTTATAGTTAATAACTTCTAATTTCAGTTATTAGATATTGAATGTATGGTACATATAAAAAAAATTAATTTACTAAGAAGTCTAAGATGAACTAGTCCTTAACACAAATTCTTATCGGATAAGCTTCCATATATATATGATACGAGGCTATTTATTAGATTTTTAATTGCTGGTTCCATTTCTTAAAATATTTTATCTAAACCTAGGTGCCATTACTTCGAAAGATGAACGAACAAGTTTTGATAGAAATCGCCAAGCATCTTAATCCCATGAAGTATACTAATGAAACCATTATTGGAGAGGGTGAACCACTTGAAATGATGCTTTTCATCGTGGACGGACGCGTAACCATTAAAAAGAAAGAATGTTCTACTGAGTTGCGAAGACATGCGGGAGATGTATACGGAGAGAAACTCCTAGTTTGGCCATCATGGACGTCCTTCCATGAGGGGACAAGACCTATAGCAACTGAGTCTGTTTGGGCCAGTTATGTTGAAGCCCTTGTTCTCTCGGCCAGCGACATGGCCAGTATAGGCACTAGATTCAGGTCAGAGTTCGACAAGTTGGAGATGAGTCATCTAACGGATTCTGCGTGGGAGCTTTTGACTTGTGACAAGGTGGCTATGCTACAACAAGTAAGTTCCTCTCTCTCTGGAATACATATCTATACAATTAATTTTTTTTGTACAAGTGATATTGAGGAAGGAGAAAATCGAACCTAGGACCTCGGGTGCATGTGTAAATACATGAGCTATACAAACCCCTTGCAACATATCCATACAATGATGATGTTACTTATTTGATTTATATAATTTTCTCATTAAGTTTGTTAAATTAATGCATCCAACCCTAGGTGCCAAAGCTTCAAACTATGAATAAACAAGTATTGAAAGAAATGTCTGCGCTTCTTCTACCTGATCGCTATCGACGTGATGTCGATATTATTCAAGAGAACCGACCGCTTAGTATGATGTTCTTTGTCACGAGGGGAGAGGTGATAAAAAATAATGAGAGGGATCGTGCAGGAAATTTTTTCGGAGAAGAACTTGTTGAGTGGGTACTGGATAAGTCTTTTCCTGAGATGCTACCCTTGTCCACCTGTACGGCTACAGTAGTCTCAAACGATGCTGAAATCCTCTATCTTAAACCAGAAGTCTTGAAGAATTTTGCCTCTAACGATAACTTCGTGCCACATTTCAGCAAGATCGCCTCTGAGTTAGATCTTTTGACTTCTGTCCGGTTGACTAGGCTAAAGAAAGTAAGTTGCTCTCCATCTCTACTCTATATATCAAGTAACAATATTTTTGGATTTGCTTTAAAACCGTTTTCATCCTCACAGCTATACGTACTTTAGATTTTCTTTATAAATACTTTTCTTAGTAATTAACAATATTATATCTATCTAACTCTAGGTGAAAATTTTTCAAAAAATGGACAAACAAGTGTTGGAAGCAATCTCCAAGCTTCTTAAGCCCAGGGCCTACAGTACTGTCAACACCTATATTATTCGAGAGAAGGAACCACTTGAAATGATGTTCTTTGTGGTGCGGGGAGTTGTATCCATCGAAAGCGATAGCATCATCGAAGGGTCAGAAATCCGTGAAATGGGAGGTTTCTATGGAGAAGAACTGGTACATTGGGTTACAACTTGGGCATCACATAGCTCCTTTCCTGCCAAACTACCTTTGGCAACTGGTTCTGCGTTACGCGGCTCCCGTCCTGTTAAAATCCTTGCTCTCACAGCCGACGACTTGAAGAGTGTAGTCTCTGATTTCAAGTCCAAGTTGTTCACAAGGGAGACTCAGATCACCCTCCCTCCATCGGAGCCTTTGACTCGGGATCTGTTGACTATGCTAAAGAATGTAAGTTCCTATATATATATATATATATGTTTATACTTAATTCTCTCTTCTTTTCTTAAACAAATAATATGGTATCTAATTAATCTAGGTGGAAAGGCTTAAGCATATGGATGAGCAAGTGTTGAAAGAAATAAGTGAGCATCTTAGGGCAGAAAAGTATCAAGATGAGTACATTATTGGATTGAATGAGTTAGTGGAAAAGATGTTCTTCATCGTGAGGGGAGTTGTGGCAGTGACAAACGAGTACTGGACAGAATACCGCAATGAAGTAGAACATTCAAATCACAGTGGAGATGACCTTATAGATTATTGGGTACGATCTAAAGATACCGCTTTTCCTAAGGAGTTGCCCATCTCTGCTTTAAGTTTTCGGGCCATCGGTGAAGTTGAAGTTCTGGTTCTTATGGCCAAGGACTTGGCAAGCGTTCAGCCTCGTCGAATTCGTAGTAAAACCTTTCTCCTAAGAAACCGAAGTCTGCAAGTCGCATTGAATTAATTGCCAAATGCAATTGCAATTCTGAACTTTAATCAAATTTTATTAGCTACTTTTTCTTGAATTCGCTGTAATTTTTAGTCAATTAGTCAACTCCGGTGTAAGAACTTGCCCTGGGATTGGGAAAATTATGGTCATTCCTCAACCTGGCATTACTATTGGGAACTTGAGCATGTATATAAATGCAAAATTACATTTTACAGTTTATTGTCAAGTTCTTGACCAAAACCTATTCGAATAGTACGATAATGCGAGTGTGGAGAAGTAGGGGGCTTAGGGTTCAGTTTCAAGTTTCAATGAAAGCAAGAATGATACATTTGCTAGCTTGATAAGTTGAACCAAGTTGCTGTATTTTGTTTACCTGAAAAGATAGCCTTATAAGTTGGCGGCGGTACTCCTTGACTTCAAGGTCTATGCAATCATGCAGAGATCTTCAAACGGCAATTGTGTTCAGATCCCATTACTGAGAAGTTTTCCCCTAATCACAACATAATATTGATCCTTAAATCAAATAGTGATTCCTTTCTGTTTTTTATGTTGACTATATATATATATATATATATATATATATACATACATTGTAAATTGCATGTGTAAATGGAGCTAAACAAATTTCTAAAATAATTTTGTAAAATTGTTCTCAAGATATGGACGTCTAGAAGTTTGTTTGAATTGTCAAATGCAATCGTAATCGCAGATATGTAAGTCATAACCAAATAGCAATTTGCATGTTACACATGAGGTTTATTATTATTTTTTCGAAGTCATTTGTAATTAGGTGTTAGTCAATTAGCAGCCAGCAAAAATTATATATGCTCGGAATCTTTTTTTAATTTTTTAATTTTATAGCTATATGTTTTCCCAATATTTTTATATATAGCTTTCATTTGTGCTGTTTTTAGGATTTTTTTATTTTGTCAGTTTTTATAAAAAAAATTCAAAAATAACAAAACTTCACCTAAATTTCCAAAATAACAAAAAATTAACCTAAATGTTAATTTTTATAAAAACTTGGTGAGGGTTGCTTTAGGCACAATTAGTGTGAGGAGTTGCTAGGTAATTAATAAACTAAATTTGCTTTTGTTGGTGAGAAGAAGTAAATTATTAGAAAAAGACTTGGGGACAGTCACTAGATCAATTGTCAAGACTAAGTCACTAACTTATGTTTTTTTTATTGTCAAGCATAGTATATTGAAAATTCTTTTTTATGACGACTACTGCAATTTATGAAGAAGAAATTGGGGACAAGGTTGATCAAATGTCAACACTAAGTCTCACAGATCTATTTTATATAGCAATTATTGTTGATCCAAACTCTAGCGTTAATTATTTTTCCCAATCTCATAGTTTTGCGTTTAGAGTTTCAATTAAGATATTATTTCAAATACGGTTATTTAAGGGATATTCCTGTGGGATAAATTCACATTGTTTTTCCATGATCAGAACTGTCTATTTTTTTATGTATTTATTCAAAAATCATCCTAACAAAAAATTACTTGAATTCGAAAGTCAATTGGCCACTCAATCAAATAGTTTTCATTTTAGTGTTTTCTTGAAGCAGTATATTCGTCTATTTGTTGTTCATAATTAGATATGTTAATAATTTTTAATTTGTTCAATTTTTTACAAAAATAATCTATAATTAAATACTTGAAAAATAAACAATTTAGAAATAAAATTTGTAATCAACCCACAAGGTGTCATTGAGAAGGACATATTGCTCACTGTACTGGTCAAATTTGTAAAAAATTGTTTTGTGTTTTTTTTGGGGACGAAATTTGTAAAAAATTGTAACCAACCATGAAACTTTATCCATGGAAATTTATTTTCCCTTATTTCGTACCTGCATTAATTCCACAACTAATGATACATTCATCAGGACAACTTGGACCAGTGCTCACTCACTTGGTGCCAAAAAAAAAGGCTCTACTTTTCCTGCCCGTGGAGCCCAGGTGCCTTCAAGAAGATTCAAAACGTGGCAGAAACCAGTCCACACAAACCAAACAGCATCTGCATATATCTACCATTCTCATAAACTTGACTTCAGGTGTAGAAAATTTGAGATTTAAAAGGAGTCCATCATTTGCAAATTCCACTAGCAATATCAGATTCAGCTTCTGGAAAAAGAAAAAAAAAAGGTTTGAGTCTTGCATGGCAGCATGGCTCCCACTCCCGGTGATGTAGTAGAGAAAGCTGAAGCAACTTCAGTTGCAGACAACTTGAAAGAGAAAGTTGCAAGGTTAGTTTCCATATATACGTACAAGTTTCACATGCGTGCACCAAATTCAACTTTTTTTCTTTCTTAAAAAAATAAATATTGTTAATTATATTCTTATTCATCTAATAAAATTCTGTCGCCTTCTTATCAAAACCAATAAAATCGTCGCCACTACAGATACAGAACAGTTTAATTTTTTGTTGTTTTGAGGAAAGTCATTACTTAATTTAAGTGTAGGTTATTCCAATCACAGCCAAATCTATCCGATATGCTTAATTTTATGTTCTTTGTGTCTTGGCCAGCAGAACAGATGATCCAAATTCAAACAATACAACGGAAAATTCTGCCACGAGAGATGTAGATGCGAAAAAATCAAAATATGCAGCATGGTTGCATAACATTTTCGTAACATCATGTGTGCTTGGAGTTTTACTGGATCCTTTGTTCCTCTACATTCCTCTCCTCAACTATGATTTGAAGTGTCTGAGATTGGACAAAACCATAAAGATTATCGCTCTCGTCTCACGGTCTTTCACTGATCTATTTTATGTATGCAGAATTATTTTGCATGTTTGTAGATTTGAAAATTGTCCACCTTTGATCAAGCAATATCTTCCCGAAAGCAATATCTTTCATGAGTTATTACCTGAAGTAACTGAAGTTCATGGGGAGGAATATCAAAAACCAAGAATAACTAAGGAGATTAAGGAGTCGTCCATCATAGTTGACATTTTAGCTATTCTTCCTTTTCCACAGGTACGAAGAAAAGCCCTTTGATATCTATACTCTAGATCGAGTAGTTAATTGTTTTTCCAATCTCACTGTTTTTTGCTTTTGTTTGCATGCAATGCTATATGTGATAGATCTTGTAAGGTTATAATTAACAAATTGGTTTTTAGCTTTCCTTGACACTTGTATTTTCCCTTGTAATAAGTTAGCTCAAAGGATTTAGATTAGATTAAGTTATACTTGTTTAAAGTCCATTTATTAAATTATACTTGTTTAAGAGAAAAATAATACATAATATTATTATATTTATATCTTAAATGCAAGTCTATTTCTTTTCTTTGATAATATATATTAAAATTTAATGTATTCTTTATATATAAAATAATAATTTTGTTTTTCAATTTTTAATTTTTAAAACTCAAACAATAATCTAGCCATTTTCTATTTAAATATACTTTAAATAAAGTTATTGACCTCTTTTTTTTTTCTTTTTTTTTTTAATAGCAAATAATAAATCTTATTAGTATATACATAATTGTAAAAAAAAATTACAAGAAAAATGCAATACATAAGTCAAATTTGGCATGGGCCCATATCGGCCCGTTTAGTGGCCTGACACAAGCACGGCTCGACCCCACAGGCTAGGGCCATGGACTATGGTCAGAATTGATGATTTTCCTAAATGGGCAGACCCGACTAGCCCGTTTATTAAATGGGTCGACTCTAAACAGGCTGAATTGGCCTGACACGACCCGTTTGACACTTCTACTGCATGGTACCAAACTGAAATTAACCAAAAAAAAGTCCCAATCCACATGACCAAATCACCACAATGATCAAAGACTTTGTAGATTATTTATAATGATACGAAGACTAAATGATCAACACTTTGGTGTATGTTAGTAACCATTTCAACCAAATAGGTAACATTTTGACTATGATTGAATCGAAGAAGAATACATGTACCCATTCTAGGCGTCGTCTCTACTAATTTAATTTCAACCATATGAATCTAGGGTTAATTTCAATTTAGTATCATGAATTTTCACAATTAAGGCATGTTTTGCCCCTATACTCTCAAATTTAACAGTTATGTATCCTAATCTTATGAATTTTTTGCAATATGGTTCAAGCATTAACTTCACTAGCGAAATATTTGTTAATTGCCCACATGGCAGGCTTGTGTCCCACTTACTAATTCTTTTAATGCTAGTTGAAGGGTATTTTTTAACAATTGATGTCAAAAGTGTTTGGGCGGGAAGACATCAATTGCTCGAAAATAATCTTCAACTGTAGGCATCAAAAGAAGCAAACAGGTGGGACCTAGCCCTGCCACGTAGGCAATTAACAGAAATTTTGAGGGTAAAGTTAATGTTGGAATCTGATTGAAAAAATTTAATAAGATTAGGGTACATAATTGTTAAACTTAAGAGTGCAAGGTCAAACATATCTTAAGGGTGAAAATTCACGGTACTAAATTGAAATTAACCCAATCTATCTATTTTGCCCATTTCTTGTTTGAGTCATTTTGTAAAACTAAGAAAAGTATTGGAAGATTGATTTGGTCGACGGAATGGTAGACAGCCTGGCGAAGAAAAGGGTACTGCAGTGTAATAGGTTCTTGTTGTTGTGAAAATCGAGCACAAAACTCAACTCACTCCCCCTAATGATCTTGTTGTTGATGGAACTTTGTGACACACACAATGATGGATGAATCACACACACACACTTGAGAAACCAACCAAGCACAAAGTGACACAAGTATTTTAGAGGTTCAGCAATTGCCTACATCCTCTTGGTGATCCCCTTGAGAAATTCACTTCATGAAAGAATAAGTTACAACTTTGGTTTACAAAGAAACCCCCTTAGAATTCTATTCTCTCCCCAAGCTCTCTTTTCTCTCTCACCCCTTGCTCAACACTTTGAAGCACTTGTGAACACTCTCATAACCCTTGGTGTTTCCCCCCTTTGGTGTATAGACTCTCATGACTACAACACTTGCTCCCTTGATGGTTAAAACACCTTTGATGGTATTACAATTACCCTCACCCTTTGTGAACTTAATCACCCCTTGGAGAATAAATACCATCCCTTGATGAACTTAACCACACCTTGGTGAGATAACCTCCATTGGAACACAATAGCTCCCAGCTACTTGACCACTTGAGATTAACCACACCCCTTGAGGAATAAAGAGCACTCCCTTGGTGAACTAAGTCACCCCTTGGTGAACCAAGTCACCCTTGGGTGAACCAAGCCACACTTGTTGTCTTGCTTCCCCTTCCCTTTAATAGACAAGCCTTTGGACCTTGGAAAAGGCTCCATCTTTTTCTCCCACATTCTGCCCTTGGATTCCAGACTCGGACCACAGCTTGGGCAAAACAAAAACTAGTCATTAATAGTTGCATCTTCAACCACCCTATCTAGAGCCATAGGGTAGGTACTCCTTGAAGCAAGTCAACCTTTGCTGCTGCCTTGCATCCTCCTCTTTATAGACAAGTCTTGGACTTAGTAGAGGGCTGCAATTACTCCTGCACGTTCTCACTTTCAGCCACCCACCACAGACATAGGTTAGGCAAGTCAAAAGTAAGCCATCAATGCATGCACCCTTTAGCCAACCTATCTAGAAACCTTTGATACAAGTCAACAAACAACATTCAATGGTATTCCAGCTTTTATGGCATCTTGCCAAACTTCCTAGAACCCATACAACACCTTGGAGGCTTGATAGATTAGGTAGGAAATCACCACATGTGAAAGCACCTCGAAACAGCATGGAAAAAACAACACAGCAACACTGGCGACCGGTCGCGGATACATTGCGACCGGTCTCGGATACCTTACGGATACATTGAGACCGGTCGCGGATACCGGCCCCTCCTGCGATTTCTCCAGTTTTCGACTCTGTGCAAAAACGACCGGTCGCTCACTCCTTCACTTGCAACCTTAAATGTGAGCCATTTTCCAACGCTTGTGGGTTAGGACTCTTTTTTACCCCTAAAAAATCATTATGACTTTTGAACTAATTAATAAATCTAGATCATTAAGTGATGGTATGACATTGCCATGTCACTTGGGATTCAATTGTCATGTCACTTGATACACAAATTTAGTATCTCTAGCATTAACCTATTAATTCAATATTTTGTCTCATGATATGTTGTTAATAGTCGATATTAACATTGCAATGTGTCCAGGTAGCAATTCTAATTTTCTTTCCGAAGATGAGAGCCTCAAGATCTTTCGAGAAGCTTATTATGAACTTTCTTTTTATAGTGCAATATGTCCCACGAGTTCTTCGCATCTACCTATCATGCAAGAAAGCTAGAAAACCTTTCAAAGGACATATCCCGTTATGGCTTAAAGGTTTACTCAATTTTTTCCTATACATTCTGGCTAGTCATGTAAGTTTTTCACTTTTATCATAATTTATTTAATTTTAATAAGTTCATTTGCTTTAAATAAAGGAACATATTTGTCTCATTTCCTTATAAGTAAGAACTTCTACTTTCCTGTCATCCAACCTGTTATTTTTTTAAAAAAAATTGAAGGACCATCGTAACAACAATAGGAGGTGCATACTTCGTATCGAATTATACTTGCAAACACAATGACGTTCCTAATAATTTAACTTCTGTGAGAACTAATCTTGGGAGGCAAATCCTCCCAAAATTTGACAACATTTATCACTTAATAACATATGAAATTTTCTTTTCATGAGAACTTAATAGCGTTGTTTAAACTTTTCTTAAAAGTTCAATCTAACTAGCTTGTTGGTTTCTTTAGGTACTTGGGGCTTTTTGGTACTTTTTTGCTATTCAAAGAATGACAAGTTGCTGGCAACATGCATGTAGATATGAAAATAATGGATGTGACCCTACTTCTTTTGACTGTAATGATCACTATACGATGAGAAATATTACAGTTCTAAATGATTTATGCCCCATTAATCCATCAAATACAGCTCTATTTGATTTTGGTATATATCTAAATGTCCTTCAGTCGGGTATATTGTGGTCAACAAACTATCCTCTGAAGTTTTTGAATAGTTTTAGTTGGGGCCTGCGGAATTTGAGGTTTGTACATATGACACCCTTTGATCTTGCAGAATGAGCTATAATTTCAAATGTAACTAAAATTACATTTTTGCAGTTCTCTTGGTTCAAATCTCCAGCCGAGTACCAATGCATGGGAAATTCTCTTTGTGACTTTCATATCTATAATCGGCTTGCTACTATTCGTATATCTCATTGGGAATTTGCAGGTTAGTATGGTCAATATTTATGTAAAAAGCTTTCTTTAAGCTTAAATCTTCTCATGATTATTTTTTTTCTTTTTGCTTTTATCATTTGAGTACGCATCTTTGTATATATGTTGGCAGGCTTTTGATTATTAGGAACATATCATTAATTACTTTTGCTCCCTGTATCTCTGGAAATATATATATAATAAATAAATTAGAATTAATGAACTGAACCTTGTTGTTGTGAAATAGACGTATGTGCAGTTAGATACAGAAAGATTAGAGTCGCACAGACGCAAGATGAAAATTGAACAGAAGTTGACAGAAAAAGTAGGCCCGGATGTAGAAAAATGGTTATCTAAAAATGGCATCCCCCTGCGTATAAAGTTGGAGGTCATGGCAAAGGCAGGACAAGAACTTGAAGAAAACTCCGATATTGATGTAAAGAAGGAAATCTTCTCAATTCTTCCCGCCAAACTTCAAAACTACATCAAAAGTTGCATGCCGTTGAGTAGGCTGAAGAAGGTAGGGTTCATGGAAACTCATCGCTTTAGTAAATAGCTTGACCATATTTAATTTTTCACAACTTTAGTTGATGACTCCTAATCTCAGTCATTAGATATATTATTATGGTACATGTTTGAGCAAAATTCCGCACATGGAATATTCGCAGGTTGATTCCTCGACCTTTGATCTTTCTTCGCTCTCTTCCTGGATCCCTACGAAATAAATAAGAGTAAATAGACCACATCTGGGGGATGTTGGCCAAATGCCCTATGATGCCTAAGTTAGTTCAATTGGATTTTGATAAAAATACGACAATAGCTAAATGGATGGAGTTCTCTCACGGGGAGAGCTAGGTGGCCTTAGCCATGTGTGGTGGCTAAAGCCGTATGAGAGAGAGAGTGGGGGAGGGGTCAACTAAGAGAGAGAGAGAGGGAGATTTTTCGGGCGAGAAAGTGTTAAAAAAGAATTACCTCAAATATCTTGCGTAGCTATGTATTTATAGTCTCCTTGTATGCTAGTGTTTTGGGAGAATAATCTTTATTTTGTTAGAATTATTCTTCCCTAAAAAGATGATAGGAATTACTACAATAGATTTGGTGGAGATTGGTTTCTTGATTTAAAGATATATTCATATCTTAAAGAATATATCTTAAATCATCAAATATAATTTCTCTAATTTAAATAGGATTTAATTAGGGTAATTAGTTTGACCTAAGGAATATTTATTTTCCACGTGTGTCGTCTTCTTATTGACCGGTGAAATATATGTTCTCACAGTACATATAAAAAAATTAATTTACTAAGAAGTCTAATAGAACTAGTCCAATAGGATCTGCACGATAATAACGTGCGGACATCCGGATAAGAGAATAACTTATATACAGAAATTCTCTTATGCGGACATCCGGACGTTATTATTGTGCGGACGCCGTGTATTTTGTACTATCCCTCTCTGTTTTCTTGCCTGTTTATGATAGGATCCGCAAGATAATAACGTGCGGACATCCGGATATGAGAATAACTGATATACAGAAATTCTCTTATTATTGTGCGGATGCAGTGTATTTTGTACTACCCCTCTCTGTTTTCCTGCCTATTTACAATAGGATCCGCACGATAATAACGTGCGGACATCCGGATAAGAGAATAACTATATATATATATAATACGAGGTTATTTATTAGATTTTTAATTGCTGGTTCAATTTCTTAAAATAGTGTATCCAAACCTAGGTGCCACTACTTCAAAAGATGAACGAACAAGTTTTGATAGAAATCTCCAAGCATCTTAATCCCATGAAGTATACTAATGAAACCATTATTAGAGAGGGTGAACCACTTGAAATGATGCTTTTCTTCGTGGATGGATGCATAATCATTGAAAAGAAAGATTGTTCTAATGAGTTGCGACAACATGAGGGAGATGTATATGGAGAGAAACTTCTGGTTTGGCCATCATGGACGTCATTCCTTGAGGAAGCAAGACCAAGACCCATAGCAACCGAATCTGTTCGGGCCAGTCATGGTGTTGAAGCCCTTGTTCTCTTGGCCAACGACATGGCCAGTATAGGCTCTAGATTCAGGTCACATTTCGACAAGTTGGAGATGAGTCATCTAACGGATTCTGAGTGGGAGCTTTTGACGTGTGACAAGGTGGCTATGCTACAACAAGTAAGTTCCTCTCTCTCTCTCTCTCTCTCTCTCTCTCTCATACCTATACAATTTCTTTTGTACAAGTGATTTTAGGACCTACAAACCCCTTCATATCTATACAATGATGATATTACTTATTTAATTTATATAATTTTCTCATTAAGTTTGTTAAATTACTGCATCTAACCCTAGGTGCCAAAGCTTCAAACTATGGATAAACAAGTATTGAAAGAAATGTCTGCGCTTCTTCGACCGGATCGCTTTCGACGTGATGTCGATATCATTCAAGAGAACCGACCACTTAGTATGATGTTCTTCGTCACGAGCGGAGAGGTGATAAAAAAGAATGAGAAGGATCGTACAGGAATGTTTTTTGGAGAAGAACTTGTTGAGTGGGTACTGGATAAGTCTTTTCCTGAGATGCTACCCTTGTCCACCTGCACTGCTACAGTAGTCTCAAACTATGCTGAAATCCTCTATCTAAAGCCAGAAGTCTTGAAGAATTTTGCCTCTAATGATAACTTTGTGCCGCATTTCAGCAAGATCGCCTCTGAGTTAGATCTTTTTACTTCTGTCCGGTTGACTAGGTTAAAGAAAGTAAGTTACTCTCCATCTCTACTCTATATATATCAAGTAACAATATTTTTGTTGTGAAAATGGACAAACACTTTTACTCACTCCCCTAATGATCTTGTTGTTGATGGACTTTGTGACACACACAATGATGGATGAATCACACACACACACTTGAGACAACAACCAAGCACAAAATGACACAAGAATTTATAGAGGTTCAGCAATTGCCTACATCCTCTTGGTGATCCCCTTGAGAAATTCACTTCATGAAAGAATAAGTTACAACTTTGGTTTTACACAGAAAACCCCCTTAGAACTCTATTCTCTCCCCAAGCTCTCTTTTCTCTCACACCCCTTACTCAACACTTTGATGCACTTGTGAACACTCTCACAACCTTGGTGTTTCCCCTCCTTGGTGTCTAGACCCTCAAGACCCCAACTCAGCTCTTAACTTGAACTGATTGCTCTCCCTCACGTTCTCCCTTGGTGAGTTTAATCTCCTTTGGACACACTAGCTCCCAGCTACTTGACCACTCCTTGAGATTAACCACTCCTAACTTCAACTAGCTTTCTCATCTTATAATGTCTTGCTTCTCATCCCATTACTTACACAGATCAATGGTCATAAGATAAGGCACCATCTTGTCTTCCACGTTCCTTCCTTTAGTCTCCCACTTAAACTAAAGATCAGATCATGTAAGTAATCAAATCCCACTTCAGCCACCTTCCACTAAACCAGAAAATGGAGAGTGGATCCTTCAAAGCAAGACAACCAATTAGCAATGAGTGCTCTCCCAACTATCCAGCAGGTAGTCCACCTTCTTTTACCTCAGAAGTGACCCATTAAGCCCCTGCAATCTAGTGGAAAGCGATAGCCACCGAAAAAGTAGTTGAAACCATCAGCACAGCACAGGGGCGACCGGTCGCGGATACCTTTTGGACACCTTGCGACCGGTCGCTTCCTGCGAATTTTCCAGACTTCGTCTCTGTACAAAAACGACCGGTCGCTTTTCCCTTGCGACCGGTCGCTCACTCCTTCACTTGCAACATTAAATGTGAGCCATTTTCCAACAATTTTTAGATTTTCTTTAAAACCATTTTCAATATCCTCTCAGCTATTTGCTTTTTTATATATCTTTCTTAAATAACAATATCGTATCTATCTAACTCTAGGTGGAAATATTTCAAAAAATGGACAAACAAGTGTTGGACGTAATCTCCAAGCTTCTTAAGCCCAAGACCTACCGTACTGCCAACTCCTATATTATTCAAGAGAACGAACCACTTGAAATGATGTTCTTCGTGGTGCGGGGAGTTGTATCCATCTTAAGCGATAGCACCATCGAAGGGCCAAAAACACTTGAAATGGGAGGTTTCTATGGAGAAGAACTTGTACATTGGGTTACAACTTGGGCATCGCATAGCTCCTTTCCTGCCAAACTACCTTTGGCAACTGGTTCTGCGCTACGCGGCCCCCGCGGCCCCCATAATCCCCATCCTGTTAAAATCCTTGCTCTCACAGCCGACGACTTGAAAAGTGTAGTCTTTAATTTCAAGTCCGAGTTGTTCACCAGGGAGACTCCGATCACCCTCCCTACATACATGCCGTTGGAGCCTTTGACTAAGGACCGGTTGACTATGCTAAAGAATGTAAGTTCCTCTAGATTAAGACAAACCAGACCTATGCTACTATTGTACCACATTGTTGATCACCTCTCTAATAAAGGTGAGTCCTACATATGTTAGTGGGGCAAATTTCTATTAAAGAGGTGGTCATTAAAGTGGTTAATAAAATGTGGTACAAATAGGTATTATTGTTAATTCATTAATATTTATAATTCATTCTCTCTTTTTGGCTTAAACAAATAATCTATTTGTACCACATTTTATTGACCAATTAATCTAGGTGGAAAGGCTTAAGCATATGGATGAGCAAGTGTTGAAAGAAATAAGTGAGCATCTTAGGGCAGAAAAGTATCAAGATGAGTACATTATTGGATTGAATGAGCCAATGGAAATGATGTTCTTCATCGTGAGGGGAGTTTTGGCAGTGACCAACGAGTACGGGACAAAATACCGCAATGAAGCAGAAGGTTCAAAATACTATGGAGATGACTTCATAGAATATTGGGTGCGATCTAAATATACTGCCTTTCCTGTCGAGTTGCCCATCTCTACTTCAAGTTTTCGGGCCATCGGTGAAGTTGAAGTTCTGGTTCTTTTGGCCGACGACTTGGCTAGTGTTCAGCCTCGTCGAATTCGTAGTAAATCCTTGCTTCTAAGAAACAAAAGTCCGGAAGACTGATTGATTATTGTCAAATGCAATTGCAATTATGAACTCTCCTAATCAAATTTTATTAATTACTTTTTCTTCGCTGTCATTTGATGCTGTAATTTGTAGCATCATGTTTGTTTGCTGTTCTAGTGGATCCATTGTTCCTCTACGTTCCTTTGATCAATGATGATATGAAGTGCCTGCTGTTGGACAAAAACTTGAACATGGATCATCTGACAACTATTCATGTTTGATCGATGACTTCCGTCGCAGACGCCAATTGAAATTAAGCTTTTTATGGAAGTCTTCGTATAACATCTTTATCTTCATTGACATATTAGCTATTCTTCCCCTTCCACAGGTAATAGAAGCCCTTGTTGGAGTTGATTAATTGTTTTTCTATCTCTCTATTTGTTTACGTGCAAGACAGATGTTCTCTTGTTAGGATGTTAATTTCATTATAAGAACATGAGATATTTGCTCCATATATATAGTGGCTACAAACTATATTAGGCAATATAAAATTAAGAAGGTTCAAACCAAATTTCTCCTCTTAGTCGTACTTCTTTTCCCAATATTGAAAGATGTGCAAATTTATTCAAATCTTAGGGCCCTAAATGATTATAAAAACCTAAGGGTAATGTCTTTATTATATTGATTCGTAGATTTACTCGTGATAATTAGATTTTAACTGTTGGTATTATTAATATATGTTATCCAGGTAGCCATTCTCATTTTCTTTTTGAAAATGAGGGATTTGAGATCTATGAATACAACAAGTATGGTTATTATGAACCTTTTTCCTATATCACAATATGTACCCTTCCTTCTTTGTTACAACTCGGAATTGGGCATGTTGCATGTCTAAGAACTCGTATCGTCGAGCTCTACGCAACAGTGCCACTAAATTCCCCAAAATCCTTCATGAACAAAAAGTGACCAGTGTGCCCTAACCCAAGGGCAAAATTATAAATTCACAAATGGAAATAAATTGAATAAAGCGATAAATTGGGTCCGGGTTTTACATCAAATTTCCATGAATTAAATTCTTCCGTGAATATACCAATATTTAATTTATTAAAATCCAAATGACCACAAATTGGACCGTGCAATTTTTATAGTAAGCTTAACAATTATTTTCAAAATTTTCAGGGGTCTCACATTAATAGTCTTTTCCAATCTCCTTGTTTTGCATAGTATAATATATAGAGAGTTTTAATTGAGAAATATTTTAAATACGTTTATTTGAGGGATACTCTTGTAGGACTTATCCACATTGTTTTTCTTTGATCGAAACGTCTATCTTTTAGCTATTCCTTCAAACATTATCCAAACAAAAAATCGCTTGAGTTAGAAATTATTGAGTGCTGCAAGTACCACACACTACAGTCTACTTCGAAATGTGGGGCACAATAATAGTAAGAACGATGATGTTCACACAACTCTGAGATAATTAATACCTACACAAAAAAACAAAAGTAACATGGACGAGAAGAGAAAATGAAAGTTGTCTATTCTGGTGATTTAAAATGAAGTGTCGCTCAAATTTTGGGTGTAATTACAAGCATACGCGCATCTATCCAAAAACAACTGCCAAAGCTATTCACAGTAATAAATTCAAAAACCAAAATACACCCTTTCCGTAACGCGTTTATCCTGCTTGCTTCATTGTTCACCGTGGACACAAAACAATTCGAAAACTTCTTTACATTTGATTATGGTTGAATATGGTGAGTAAAGTGTACTTATTAAAATTATATTTGTTTCACAATTCAATATATCATTTTTGGTATTATATTAGGGTAAATTATTAATTCAATAAATAATTTGGTAGTATGATGTACTTAGTTAATTTTAGGATTCATTTAGTAGCACTCAAATTATTTGACCACTTCATTATATGGTTATCATTTTAATGTTTTCTTAAAGCACAATATTCGTCTATTTTGTTGTTTACAACTAAATATCTTAATAATTTTTAATTTATCTAATTTTTATAAAAATGATCTCGTTTGAATAATGAACAATTGATATCGTTCAAATAAACTTTGCAATCAAACCCACAAGGTGTCATTATTAAGAAGGGCCAACCGTGAAGACTTTATCCATGGAAATTTATTTTCTCATTCATACCTGCATTAATTCCGCAAGTAACCTTTTTATTTTCTCATTCATAACCGTGAAGACTTTATCCATGGAAATTTATTTTGTCATTATTAAGAAGGTCGCTACCCTAATAAGTCACGTATCTACTTACGACAAATATTGTTCACATGGCAGTCATACGTCATAGTTGATAACTATTCATACGTCATAGTTTTTTTTGTTTTTTTATGCGATTCATACGTCATAGTTGATAACTACAGTGTTTTTTTGTTTTTTGTTTATCTCATTGTTTTGAGTTAGTATAATGTGGGGCCATCTACATTGTTTTTCCATGATTCAAATTGTCTATTTTGTATGTATTTCTTCAAACATCACTCTAACTAAAAAATTACTTGAATTCGAAATTATTGACCACTCAATCATTTTTTAGGGGTTGTATTCAATTTTAACTTTTAAAGATTTTTATAGAATTAAAAAGTATAGAGATATTCAACTGTATCTTTTAAATAATATTTTAAAAATAAAAAAGAAGTAATTAAAAGTTTAGCGGCATTCAATTGTGACTTTTAAAAAGTAGTTAGAGCATCTACAATCATGCTTTCTTTTTATTAGTTAAAATTTAGCTAAAAACATATAAAAGCTATCATTGGAGCTCTCTATAAAATTTTAACTCCAATCATACTCTCTGATTTAGAGAGTCATAAATGTTATAACTCTTTTTTAATTGGTTCATCTCTATAATAATATAAAAAATAGTTAACATTAATTAAGGGTTTAAAATACTCATGAAATAAAGTAGTATTAAATTATAGGAAGCCACTAAGAGTCCTTTCTCTCTTCTCAGATTTAAGAGTTCCTAGAAGTCTTGTTATTTTAGGAGGTGGATAGGAAGCATGGTTGGAGTTTTTTTTTTTTTCAATTCCTCCCTAAAATTTATCTAAGGAGGTGGTTTAGGGAGCCTATTGTGGATGCTCTTAAAAGTATTTAAAAGTTTTGTGGTATCGAGTTGTGATATTTTAAAAGTCTTTAAAAATTTGGTGATATCCAAAAAGTTAATTTCTTTTAAAAAGCTTATTAAATGAATGACTTTTGCATACTATTAACGCTAATTGTTAATATCAAAAGGCTTGTCAATTTACTAGTGACTTTAATGAACTCTATGAAAGTATTTAAGAATTTGTCAACTCTATGAAAATCACTCAATTACAAAAAGTCTTTATAAGTATGAATTGGATACACTCTCTTAGTGTTTTCTTACAGTACTATATTTATCTATTTTGTTGTTCACAATTAGATATATAAATGATTTTTAATTTATCTAATTTGTTGTAAAGAAGATATATGATTAAAGACTTCAAAATTAGACGATTGAGATCGTTGAGTACAATTTGTAGTGTGTTCCACAAAGTGTCATTATGAAGGACATACATATCATTACTGCTTAAAACGTCCACCTTATCTATGGAAATTCATTTTCCCTTATTTCACACCTGCAGTAATTCCACAACTAATACATTTATTATTATGACAAGGGTTCACTCATTTGCTGCCAAAAAAAAAAAAAGGGGGTCTATCCAGTGCATTCAATAAGATTCAAAACGTGGTAGAAAACAGGCCACACAAATGGGCCACGTGGGCACCCATTCTGGACCAAACAGCTTCGACATTATATTTGTACCATTTTTATTATAACTTGACTTCAGTTGTAGAAAATTTGAGATTTAGAAGGGCTTTGCTCCATCATTTGCAAATTCCAGAAATCGAGTAAGATCAAATCAAAAAGCAATTTGGATGTTTACACATATGGTATATAATTTTTAAGCTCCCAGTCAATTAGCAACCAGGAAATTATACTGTTGGGAATCTCTGTTTTAAATTATACAAGTTGATGTATATTTTAGTTCCTCCACTAATTTACCCCCACTTATTATTTCACACTATTTTAGGTGTCTTCATTTATTGTGATAAATTTTGGATCATAGGTTAATTGAAGTTGGGGTTTCTAGTTTATATTGCTAAAATATGAAACTTAATATGAGAATATTTGTTTGCGAGAATTTTCTGTATATTATGCTTCTTGTAGGAGGTCATATTTATAATACAACAAAGCCTTAGTATCCAAGTAAATAATAAATTCATGTTTCTATTTACAGTAGGAAATCATGAATTAAAGTAAATCAATTACAATTATAATGGGAATCCTTAGTGTGCAAGGAAAGAAAGTCACAAGTCACACTAACACTCCTCCTCACGTTGGTGATTATGGTTGAATATGGTGAGTAGAGTATACTTATTAAAATTATATTTGTTACACAATTCAATATATTCTTTTTGGTCATTTTATATTAGGGTAAATTAGTAATTTAATAAATAGTTTGGTAGTAAGGTGTATTCAGTTAATTTTATGGTTAATTTAGCATCACTCAAATTATTTGACCAAGAACACCTCACTTGAAATAGCAAAAACTCTTTTCTTTTTTACTTAGTCGTAGTCGGAAAGGTAAAAAACTACAAGGTACTAAGGCCCCGTCTGGTTCATGAGAAAGGAGAATTGGGGATGAGAAATCAATTGCTTTCCCATGTTTGGTAAGTCCAGGCATGGGAAATCGTTGCTTGGCTCTTGGGAAAGCAGGGGGGAAAGTGAAACCATCCTCCCAACTTGGGTTTTGTTTTCCCTCTTCATGGGAAAGTTTGGGAAAATGAGACAATATTAAATAAATATTTTTCATGACCATTTTGTCCCCATTAACAAGTTAGAATTACAATATATCATTAAATGCATCTTTTTTTTAATTTGATTTAATATGGGTATAATTGAAAATTTATACAAACTTTGTTTTCTATTACCACTCAAAACAAATATGGGAAAAGAAATAAAGTGATATCTCCTGGTTACTTTCCTAGCATTACCAAACGTGGGAAATGAATTTTCTATTTCCCATCTCTTGGGAAATGACATGAGAAATAATTTCCCCTCAAATTCATTCCGTGAACCAAACGGGGCCTAAATTAAAATGAACCCTATATGCAAATAACCTTTTATAGTTTTATAGTCAAGTTATTGACCAAAACGTGTTCTAAATTTTTACATTGAATTAATTTGAAAGAAATCCAAATAGTTTTTCTACACGTACATCACATTGTTGTGCAAATAAATGTTGGAAGGTTCATTTCACCCAAAAAAACTGTTGAAAGGTTCAGAGACGACAACTTACAGCTTGCGGTGGAGCCCACTAGACCACGTGAAGCCTGGGCCCGTTTTTGTTTTCTTTAATGCAAAGCCGTGCCCGCCACTTGTACAATTGTCTTGGTCATTGGACTGTTGCTGTCGAACGGTACATATACAAATTTTTATTTTTATTTTTCAAATAAAAAAACATAGTGGCTATTTCCAATACGACGAGCCTGATTAAACATTAAAAAGAATATCCAAGGCCAAAAGGCTGATATTAATTAATTTATATCATATTCAACCCCGAAAATCATTCCTAGGTCTATATATATATACACCCACCCATTTTTTCATAATTCGCGTCTTTATCTTTTATAATAAAATACAATTATATTTTTATAATTTATAAATTTTTAAATGAAAATAATTTTAAGTGAAAATGTTCATAAAAACAAATTTTAAAAAATGTAAACACTGATTAATTCCATAAAAGTTCATCAAAAAATTGGAGATTAAGACACAATACGGGTTCATTGGTTTTGCAAGGTCTCTATACCAAAAGCAAACCTTTGCCTGCTTTTTTTGTTCTCTTTTTTTTTTTTTCCTATTGCTTTTGCTCTTGCAAAAAGTGATAAGTTGGTGTATTCAGTTCAGATATGCTGCTTTGCCTTGAACTGATTCAGATACTGTTATGATGATGATGATTTGCGCCAACTTCCCAAATAATGTGGTAAAGTTGTTTTTTTACAAATGCGAGTCACATCTTCATCTTCATCTTGTTTGGTTTCTTGAATTAATGCCGCACAATTATTAGCCACAATTATTGTTTACTGTAGCTTTTATTGATGGATCCTTCTACTAATCCAAAAGTCTATTTTTTAGATCATCATTCGAAGATCATCTCTATAAAAAAATTACTTGAATCCGATATCATTTGACTACTCAATTGAATTATCTAAATTTTAGTACTTTCTTGAAGCACCGTGTTCATTGATTTCGTAGGATACAATTGGATATCGAAACGATTTCCGATTTGTCTAATTTTTTTGCAAGGATGATATGTGAATATAGACTTTAAAATAGATGGTTTGGATCGTTAAATTTTTTTTTCTGTAGAGTACCCTTAAAGGTGTCCCTCAAATAAAATTAGGGAACCATGATCAGAACCATCTATTTTTTAGCTATTTATTCAAACCTCATCCTAGCAAAAAATTACTTGAATTCGAAAATCAATTGAACACTCAATCAAATGGTTATCATTTTAGTATTTTCTTGAAACACCATATTCATCTAATTTGTTGTTGATCAATTTTTAATTTCTCTAATTTTTTACAAAAGTAATCTATAATTAAATATTTGAAAAATAAACAGTTCATAAATAAAATTTGTAATCAACCCCTCAATGTGTCATTAGGAAGGACATATCATTACTTGCTCCCCAACCATGAAAACTTTATCCATGGAAATTCATTTTCCCTTATTTCGTACCTACATTAATTCCACAACAAATGGTACAGTCAAGACAACTTGGACGAGTGCTCACTACTTGCTGCCAAAAAAGGGCTCTCCTTTTCATGCCCATGGAGCCCAGGTGCATTCAAGAAGATTCAAAACGTGGCAGAAATCGGTCCACAGAAACCAAACAGCATCTCCATATATCTACCGTTCTCATTATTCATAAACTTGACTTCAGTTGTAGAAAATTTGAGATTTAAAAGGTCTCCATCATTTGCAAATTTCACTAGCAAGATCAGATTCAGTTTCTGGAAAAAGAAAAAAATATCAAAAAATAAAGGTTTGAGTTTTGCATGGCTCCCGCTCCCGGTGATTTAGAGAAGGCTGAAGCAACTTATTCAGTTGCAGACAACTCGAAAGAGAACGTTGCAAGGTTAGTTTCTATATATACGTACAAGTTTCACGTGCATGCACCAAATTCAACCTTTTTTCCTTTCTTAAAAAAATAAATGTTTTTAATTATATTCTTACTGATTTAATGAAATTCTATCGTCTATTTATAAAAAATAATGTAAAGTCGCCGCCACCGTCGCTGCTACAGATACAGAACAGTTTAACCTTCTGTTGTTTTGAGGACATGCTAAAGTCATTGCGTTGCAATAATATTAATAATAGTATAACCACAGCCAAATCTTTAATTCTATCTTATATGCGTAATTTTATGTTCTTTGTATCTTGGCCAGCAGAACAGATTGTCCAAATTCAAACCAGACAGCGGAAAATTCTGCACCGGGAAATGGAAATGCGAAAGAATCAAAAGTTGCAGAACGGTTGACTCAAATATTTATAACATCATGTGTATTTGGCGTTTTCCTGGATCCTTTGTTCCTCTACATTCCTCTCCTCAACCAAGATTCGAAGTGTCTAAGGTTGGACAACACCATAAAGATTATCGCTCTCGTCTCGCGATCTTTCACTGATCTATTTTATGTAGGCAGAATTATTTTGCAAGTTTGTAGATTTGAAAATTATTCACCTTCGATCAAGCGATTTCTTCAAGTTAATGAAGAAAATTGCTCCTCCAAGTTAATGGCATCACTCATCAAAGGCTTTCGTGATTTATTACCTGAAGTAACTGAACTTCATCGGAAGGAAAATCTAATACCAAGTATAAAAAAGCAGATATGGGAGTCGTCCATCATAGTTGACATTTTAGCTATTCTTCCTCTTCCACAGGTATGAAGAATGGCCCTTTCATATCTTGACTCTAGATCGAGTAGTTAATTGCTTTTCCAATCTCACTGTTTTTGTTTTTTGTTTTGGTCATAAATCTCACTATTTTTATTTGCATGTAGTGCTATATATAGTTATTCTCTCATTCAGGATGTCTATACGTTTTTATCGTGCGTATGTTATTATAAACATAATGAAAACTAGAAGGGACATTAGAAAATACATGACGTCCGTATAATAATATTGTCCGAACGTGCGGTATAGGAGTATATATACATATTAATTTCACTATAAAAGCACAAGAGATTTTGCTCCAGATACAGTGGCTGAAAACAATCACAACAAGACCAAGGACGGATCTAGGCATGGGCTAGAGTGGGCTCTAGCCCAGTGCTAAATTTGGAGATGAAAAAAATTAATTTTAATTTTATAAGTCAACCCAAGTTAATTAAAAATAGTCCAACCCTCTTTGTTGAAATTAGCCTATCACAACCGTAAGATTTTATCTCTAAAGGCACCCCCACACATCAAATATCATGTTCTTCTATTGCCCATCCATGTAAGCTAAAACTTTATATTTGAACTTGAGAGCTTAGAAGCAGTAGGTCTCCTCCTGTATCAATCTATATCCAATGGGTTCTTTAATATTAGTAAGTTTCTCTCTTACTTTTTGTTTAATTTCCAATTTCAATTGTTATTGTTAACTTTTTATGATTTAGAGTTTGGGTGTTAACTTTTGGGGAATTTTTTTCTTATGCAATTTGCTAGGATTTTATTGATGACTCGTCATTTTTTTGATTTAATCTATTCATTACTTGATCTATGCTTTTATGTAGTCTAGTTGTCTCTTGGTTTTGTTGAATGCTTGTAGCTTGTGATTGTGCAATTGTACATCTATATGACTGCACTCCCTATGTCTATGTGTACTCCCATAAAATTTAAAAATTGTTAATTGAAGAATAGTTGCTATCACTCATTTTCTTTCCATATAAAAAAAAAAAACCTATAGCCTATATAGCCAATTAATCATGTAAACCCCTCACCGAAAAAACCATACAAACTTGTTTTTAAAAAGAAAAAAAAAAGTAATATAATGGATGTCCCATTAAAAAATATTAGTCCACCCCTATAAAATTTCCTGAGTTCGCCCTTGAACAAGACTATGACTCTATGATGCTACTGACTAAATAAATGACATGTTTGAAATTAGGACAGGACAACATACTAATATTAATTCAAGTAATAATGGTAGGGACACCAAAAATTTGGATCCCAAAATAACCTGGTACATGCCACATCATCAAGTTTAAGAAAACTTTGATGACATGGTTTTCTTAATTAATTAGTGTTAAAAGTCAAAAAGATTTTCTATAATTCACCAATTGGGAATGCTAGCAACCTTCTCTCCTACCTTTTCTTTTGGACTTTCTCAATTTTTCTGATGACATGTGTCACTTCCCATACACTTAAAATAATGACATTAATACATCAAACAAACCACCTTTTGTTTTCCAAGTTTACCCTTATTAAATGTATTGTCCTTCAATTTATCTAATTTTTTTTACAACTCTCTTACCATATGTAAAAAATGAAAAATGAAAAATGAAAAAAATTATGTTTTTTTAAAAAAGAAAATGTCTATTTTTTTAAGAGGAAAAACCTTTTTTTTTTGTTTAAAAAAAAACACACAATAATGACCTAAAAAATATCCACAAAAAAGATATATCTTTTTTTTTTTATACAGACAAAAGACGTCCTTCTAAGGAAGTCTGTTTTAAAAGGAAGTTCATTGATTGCATTTTCAAACCATTAATTACGTAAGTCTGATTATTGATTTTTTGTGTTTTTTTTTCTAAACCATTAATTAGGTAAGTCTTATTTGTTGGAATCTTTCAGAAAAGAAAAAAAAACTAATGTTTTTTCTGATTTAATTTTTTAACAAGGTGATAAGAAAGTTGTAACAAATTTGGATAATAAATTTAAGGAAACACTAAAATCAATATAAAAAATAAGGGTAAATTTGGAAACAAATATTACCTTATTTGATGCATTAATTACATTTTTTTTTTTTGAGAGACATTGTTTTTAGTGTAAGGAAAGTGACACATGTCATGAGAAAAAGAGAGAAAATCCAAAAGAGAAAGTTGAAGGGAAGGTTGCTAGCATTTCCTTTCACCAAAGAGCAAGAGCAACCACAAAATTTAATAAAAGAAAAAGGTTCACTGTTTTACCAATCAAAAAGTCCCAACCCACATGACCAAATCACCATTGCACACGCGCTGATCAAGGAATTTATAGATTATTTATAATGATACGAAAACCAAGTGATCAACACTTCGGTGTCTGCAACCATTTCAACCAAATTAGATAAGATAACATTATGATGACTATGTTTGATTGAATCGATGAAGAATACATGTATCATAAAGACTGGGCGTCGTCTCTGCTATTTTGATTTCAACTGAATAAATCTAGGGTTAATTTTAATCAGAACACTAAACTTTCACCCTTAAGGCATGTTTATTGATGCACTCTCAATTTTAATAATTATGTATCTTAATTTTATTAATTTTTTGCAATCTAGTTGAAGCATTAACTTCACTAGCGAAATTTCCGTTAACCCACGTGGCAGGTTTGTGTCTCACTTATTCACTTCTTTCAATGCTAGTTGAGGGGTATTTCGGACAATTGATCTCAAATGGGTTTGGACTAGAAGACATCAATTGCCCGAAAACACCCTTTAACTAGCATCAAAAGAAGCGAATAGGTGGGACCTACCCTTGACATGTAGGCAATTTACATAAATTTTGACAGTAAAGTTAGTGTTATTACAAAAAATTAATAAGATTAGGGTATATAACTGTTAAAATTACAAGTGCAAGGGCAAACATGCCTTAAGGGTGAAAGTTCAGGATACTAAATTGATATTAACCCATAAATCTATATGTTTTGCCCATTCATGTTTGAGTGATTTTGTAAAACTAAGAAAAGTATTGGAAGATTGATTTGGTTGACGAAGGGCAGACATCCTGGTGCAGAAAAAGGTACTGTAGTTCAGTAGGTTCTTGTTAGTTATGCATTTTTTTTGGGCTTCTTAGATATAGGTCCAAAATGATTAGTTGTCATTGGGTTTAGTCCACGCGTTTTTTGTTTTAGATGTAGGTCTTTTGACATTTATTACTTTTTTGGTTATGTCGATTTTACCCTTTGAGTTAAATAAGGAAACACATTGAAAATCTAAATTCAATGCATTATTTCTTTGTAATTGAATTTCATAATTTAAATTTTGAAATATTTCCTTGATAATATTCCTAATATATGAATAAAATAAAATGTAATCACTGAAAAATACAGACCTACATATTATACCAATCGATCAGACAAGCAGCCATATGAAATTATGTACCTGACATCCAGTTAAATAGTGTTATTATTAGCAATGTAAAAAACTAAGTGACAAATCGTGTTACCTATAAGCTATGAACATAAATTAGAAAACTGCCTATAAGTCAGATACAAAGGTAGACAAATAAAATTGTATGTTACCTACAAAAGATGACTGATTATTATGACATAAATAACTATTACCCGATTCAAGTCATAAGGATCAACATTGGAACAAAAAATTATTTTAAAAAAAAATATTGCATTAGAAAATATTTAAAAAGGAATGTAATCTTATGTGGCACAAAAGTCAAAGAACTTTGATCAAAGTCACCAAATCCGAAGATTAAACCCAACTCCTCAATGGGAATTTGGATCTATATCAAGCTTTCCCCTAGAAAATGTATGAATTTTGAACTAATTAATAAATCCATATCATTAAGTGATGATATAACACTGCCATGATATGAATTTAGCATCTCTAGCATTACCCTAATTTAATACTTTGTCTCACGATATGTTGTTAATAGTCGATATTAACATTGAAATGTGTCCAGGTGGCAATTCTCATTTTCTTTCCGAAGATGAGGGTCTCAGGATCTTTCGGGAAGCGTATTATGAACTTTCTTGTTATGGGGCAATATGTACCTCGAGTTCTTCGTATCTACTTATCATGCAAGAAAGCTAAAAAACCTTTCAAAGGACAAGTCCAATTATGGATGAAAGGTTTATTCAATCTTTTCCTATACATTCTCGCTAGTCATGTAAGTTTCATTTTTATCATAATTTATTTAATTTTAAAAAGTTAACTTTTTTTAAATAAAGGATCATATTTGTCTCATTTCCATGTAAGTAGGAACTCCTACTTTCCTATCAATCACAATTTGACATGTATGCAAAAGAAACACTTTTTGTGTTTTTGATGAATTATTTTGAATATGTGTGAAACTATGATTTGATGGAGAAGGTAATGTCTCATTGTAGGGAAGGAGGCAAACAATATCCTTAAGTAATGTTGAACTAGCATTTTTATGATATCACTTTATTTGAGGGACAACTTATAAGGTCCACTTCCATCCAAACCATTTATTTTTTACATTTTTATTTGAGGACCATCGTGACAACAACAACAAAAATTGTCAGCATCAATTTTTTAACAAATTTGAAAATTTCTTTTCATGAAAACTTATTAGCGTCATTTAAAGTTTTCTCAAAAGTTCAATCTAACAAGCTTGTTGGTTTCTTTAGGTGCTTGGAGCTTTTTGGTACTTTTTTGCTGCTCAACAAATGATAAGTTGCTGGAAACATGCGTGTCGATATGAAAATGGATGTGGCGCTGCTACATTTGATTGTCATGATCACCAAACGTTGAGAAATATTACGGTTCTAAATAATTTATGCCCTATAGATCCACCAAATACAACTCTCTTTGATTTTGGTATATACCTAAATGTCCTTCAGTCGGGTGCATTGTGGTCAACAGACTATCCCCCGAAGTTTTTGAACAGTTTTTGTTGGGGCCTGCGAAATTTGAGGTTTGTACGTGTGAAACCCTTTGATGATACATATTGAGTTATAATTACAAATAAATAAAAATCTAGATTTGCAATCTAGAGGATTTGTTACAAAAGAAAAAAGTAATCTACATGTCAATTAACTTTTTTCTTTCTTTCTATAGGATGGCTGTAATTTTATATCTTGTTTGTGTAGGTTATGAGACCCAACGTATACATTGATGCTGTTTTTTTAACTAGAGAATACATTATATTGAACATATTATCTTTATAATTGAGTTGAGATTTGTATATATTATGTATTCTGATCCATTTCATGTTTGCAGTTCTCTTGCTTCAAATCTCGAACCGAGTTTCTATACATGGGAAATCGCCTTTGTAGCTTTTATATCTATAATCGGCTTGATACTATTTGTATATCTCATTGGAAATTTGCAGGTTGGTGCGGTGTATATAAAAAGTTCTCCTTAAGCTTAAAGCTCCTGATTTTATTTTTTATTTTATTCAAAATTAAGAAAAAGAATCCAATCAAAAATGAAAAGAAAGAAAGACAAGTTGTATTCCATGAAAATATTGGACTCTTACGTTGGTTTTTATTTTAAATTTTTTAATATGAAAAAATATTAATATACTATATTATTCTTATTTAATTAAAAGTTTCAATGCTTAATAAATTCATTAACTAAGGAAAATTTTTGGTATTTTGAATGTTTTACCATTATATGCTCTCTCTTTTTTTGTTTTGGATTAATCCATTAATTCTCTGCATTTTGCTTTATATATATAGATACAGATATATAATTTTCTATAACAATTATAAATTAGAATTAATGAACTGAACCTTCTTGTTGTGAAATAGACCTATCTTCTTATAGATACTCAAAGCTTAGAGGAGCGGAGACGCAAGAATAAACTTAACAAGAAGATTGAAGAAAATGACCAAAAAGTAGAAAAATTGTTATCTCGCCATGGCATCCCCCTTATTAAAAAGCAGAAGATCATGGAAGAGATAAAAAAAGAGCTTGAAGAAAACTCGGATTTTGATGTGGTTAGGGAAATCCTCTCTAATCTTTCCAACGAAGAAATCAAAAGTTGCAGCCCGTTGAGTAGGCTGAGGGAGGTAGGTTCATCCATCCAAACGCATCATATATATTTTTTTACCAACATTATTCGTATCCAATGATATATATTAGATTTTTAATTGCTGGTTATTTTTCTCATATCTGTATGTAATCTAATATATACCAGGTGCCACTACTTAAAGACATGGACAAAGGAGTTTTGAGAGAAATCTCTGAGAAGCTTAAGCCCGAGAAGTATACTCGTGGACAAATCATTATTGAAAAGGATAAAACACTTGAAAAGATGATTTTCATCGTGGACGGACGTGTAAAAATTGAAAAGACAGATGGTTATCGGCCGGAACTAGACACAGGAAAATTTTATGGAGAGGAACTTCTAGTTTCGCCAACGTGGACCTCCTCTGGTGATGTTGAGGCCCTTGATGATGTTCAAGCCCTTGTTCTCTATGCCACAGACATGGAGAACTTGGGCTCTAATTCCAAGCGGTCTATAACCGAGTTGCGCTTGGTGGTTACTATTCTTCCGAAAGTAAGCTCCTCTCTATTTGGAAGGCATATAAAAGATGAATAATTCGATTCTCACCTTCCACCTAGCTAGCTACTAATATACAATGATGTTACTTTATTTGATTTATATACTGTTCTCTTCATGTTTGTCAAATTAATAATGTGTCAAATATCCTAGGTGCCAAAGCTTCAGACTATGGATGAACAAGTGTTGAAAGCAATGTCTAAGCTTCAATCGCAGAAGAGATATAAACGCAACGACTGTATTGTTCGAGAGGGCCAACCACTTAATATGATGTTCTTCGTCACGAGAGGAAAGGTAACAATAAATGGGAACCATAAGGAAGCAAATTTTTTTGGAGAAGAACTTGTTGAGTGGGCACTGGATGAGTTTTTTCCTACCATATTACCCTTGTCGACCTGCACGGTTAGAGTAGAATCAAATGATGCTCAAGTCCTCATTCTCAAGGCCGACCAACGCTTGAAGAGTGTAGCCTCTAAATTCGAGCTGCAATTCAAAAGGATCGCCTCTCCCTCAGATGTCCGGTTGACTTGGCTAAAGAAAGTAAGTTGCTCCATCTGCATGCACTACTCTCTCTCTCTCTCTCTATGTATATGGTCAGGATCCAACCACACTTTCAATGGTGGACATGAATGCTAATATAACGTATTCAGTTAAAAAAATATTACCCTCTTTTATGTGATCAGTAAATGTGTGGGCCAAATAGCAACACGGCTTAAAATTTGTGTTATATTGTAAGTCAAAATATGTCTTTCGATCTTGACCTATATATACATATATATAGAGAGATCCCTCAAATAAAATTATTTGAGAGATTCCTCAATAGAAGGGGACCGTATAGATAATATACAGAGAACTTCCATTGAGGGACACCCCTTGTAGGGCCCACTTCGGATTGTATTTCACTAATCTAAACCGTCTATTTTGTACATACTCATTCAAAGATCATCTCTACAAAAAATCACTTGAATCCGATATCATTTGACCACTCAATTGAGTTATTAAAATTGTAGATATTTCTTGAAGCACCGTGCTCATTGATTTTGCATGACACAGTTGGATGTCGAAATGGTTTCCAATTTGTCTAACTTTTTGTAAGGATGATCTATGAATAAAGACCTAAAGAATTGGTTTGGATCATTGAAAAAAAAAAATTGTATGATACCCTAAAGGGTGTCCCTCAAATAAAATTATTTGAGGAATCCCTTAATAGAAGGGGTCTGTATAAATATATATGTATATCAAGCAAGTATTTAAAATTTAATGCAGAAGACACATCCAATTAAAACCATTATATATCATCCTACCTAGCGTCTTATACCCATGAACTTTTAGAAGATTTGTTTTATATTTTTCTTAACTGACAATGTCATATCTATCTAATTTTAGGTGGAAATCTTTCAACAAAAGGATGAACAAGTGTTGAACGCAATCTCCAAGCGTCTTATACCCATGAACTTCAATGTTGCCAAGCGCTATATTCTTCAAGAGAAAAAACCACTTAAAATGATATTCTTCGTCATGCGAGGAGTTGTATTAATTGAAAGCGATAGTGCTATGGACGTGAACGTGACAAAAACCTGTGAATTGGGAAGTTTCTATGGAGAAGAACTTGTACATTGGGTTACAACTTGGGTATCACACCAGTCCTTTCCTACCAAACTACCTTTGTCACCTGGTTCTGCGCTATGCGGCGTGTTTGGTGGTCCTGTCCAAATCCTTGCTCTCACAGCTGAAGACTTGAAGAATGTAGTCTCTAAATTCAAGTCGAAATTCACCACGGAAACCGCCCTCCCTACAGATTCTGATCAGCCTCAGGACTGGTTGACCATCCTAAAGAATGTAAGTTCCTCCGGATGAAGAGAACCAGACCTCTATATATATATATATATATATATATATATATATATATATATATATGTTAATCATGATATTTCTAATTTGTAGGAGGAAAGGCTTGAGACTATGGATGAGGAAGTTTTGAAAGAAATATGTGGGTATCTTGAGCTCAGAACGTATGAAGATGCGTACATTATTCAAAAGGATAAACCAATTGAAATGATGTTCTTCATCAAGAGCGGAGTTGTGTCAGTGACAGACGGGAGCTCGAAACATTACCGCAATGAAGGAGGACGTCCAAATCACAGTGGAGATGACCTCATAAAACATTGGCTACAATGTAAATCTACTGGCGTTCCTGCCGAATTGCCCACCTCTCATTTTAGTTTTTGGGCCATCGGTGAAGTTGAAGTTCTGGTTCTTAAGGCCGACGACTTGGCAAAGGTTCAGCCTGGTGGTCAAATTCGTTAGTATTATGTGCAACTAATGAATTGTCTTTGTATTATATTCCTGCCTATGTACATACGCAGTTTCCTTGTCTGAAGCTTGTTTGTTTGTAAGTTGTTTGGATTTCCAGTTAATGAACGATTGATCAAATGATGCTAGAGTTGAGATCTTGTTCTGCTTTTTGTGATTTTTGGATGCATATACGTACTGATCCGCTCCGCTTCTCGGAAGAGTTGCTAAGTTTGCTCTGCTTTGAGAGAATGAATAATTTATACCACAAAAAGACTTTGGAACAAGACTAGAATTAAAGAAATATTGATTGGCTCTTGACAGATACATAACTATTTGGGTGTTTGTTTACACGTGATTTATATTTATTATTATTTTTAAGGTGTTAGTCAATAAGCAACAAGAAAATTATATATGTTGAGAGAATCTCTGTTTTCTTGGTCTTTCATTTGTGTTTATAATATGACATGATGACCGTTGCTGTGGGCACAAGTCTTGCTGCCAATTGCCTCTCATTGGGTTTGGGTGGGTATGTTGAGATGTCCAAAGGGCAATTAGTGAGGGATTTTCCTCTAATTACAACAAAATAATGGTCCATAAACCAATTCCATATGAAATATTTGGGTTGGGCATGTGTGAAACGGAGCTAAACCAATTTCCCAGATATTGTAAAATAAAAGTGTTCTTAAAATGAGATTCTAGAAGTTTGTTTGGAACCAGATAATACGAGGATTATTAATTTTTTTTTTTCAGTCATTTAGGTCAGCAACCTGAAAATTATATATGCTCCGATCTTTGATTTGTTTGGTCACTAGCACAATTAACATTGTTCACTAGCACCTGAAAATTACCCTTGGCAACCGAGTCCGCTGAGGCAACAGGTGATGTTGAAGCCCTTGCTCTCATGGCTAGCGACGTCGTGAGTGTGGTCTTTAAACTCGGAAGGCAATATATGTTTGAGGATAACTACTTCAAGAAAATTTTAGGTTATCTGCAACTAGGAGTTCATCAAAAAAATGTGAACAAAGATTAATTCCATAAAAGTTCATAAATTTTTTTGAGATTAAGACACAATACGAGTTCATTAGAGTTGAGTACAAGTCAGTCTATATGAGTCTCCTCACCTTTAAAATTAAAGTTTGAGTAATAAGTTACCAAAAGAAATAAACTATTAAGACACAATACGAGTCCACGTGGTATTGATGCAAATTTACCAATCTAAATCGATAGTTATGGGCTATTTGTGCTCCAAAGTTCATACTCTGCTAAGTACTTGATGTATAATTTTACTACCTGAAAATTAGTAGTTAAATTCAAGAAATAAACTTGCCAGTGCACTAGGTTAATGCAATATAGCCAAGGCAAGCACAAGGTCGTTCCCACAGAGACTGAATAAATTCTCAAGTTGTTGTGAATTATAAACTAATTTAAATCCTAAATTACTATGGACACCCTAACTAAAAACTTAAAACTAATGACTCAACTAAAACTTAATAAAAGAGTTTTGAAAGTTGGTTTTGAAAGATTTTCTTTGAAAGAAAGTTGAAAATAAGAAAATTAAAAGATAAGATAACAACGCAAAACGTGAACTAAATAAGTTTGTAAAAGATTTTAAAGAAGCTTACCAAGACAACAATTTCATCACAATTCCTCTTATCCAAACCTTAGCATGCATACTATCAAAATTCTCAAGTTATGTTGATGATCAATTCTCCAAAATTATGATTAATTGATGATTAGTTCTCCAAAATTATGATTAACTCTTTTCACAGCAATTAACCACTTCTTCTTACACGCAATTTATCCTTGGCGTGAGGCATAAATATAAACATATAAAAAGACCTTAGGTTCAATGAGAACGTCACACAATCACACAAACCCCTAAGAGTATGATGTTTACCTTAGGCGCATTCATGAATTTAATCACAAGAAGCAAAACTCATATTAGGCATGGCGTATACCCTAACATGCATCAAATTACTTAACCAAGAACCTAGATGGTAGCTAAGCATCAAGATCATTAGTTAATAAAATAAGCACAGTGATTAAATTTCAACAACATGGAAATTCTAATAGCATGACATAACTAAGCTTTGAATAATTAGAAAAGGGTTACATTGTGTCTTAGTAAAAGAAAATTAGTTACTCATAATCATGGTAACAAAGCAAAAATAAAACATGAAGAAATAGATAAGAAAAACCCTTAGAGTTTAGAGGCATGGTCGCTCTTTCTTGCTCCGAAAATTGTGTACAACCACTCTTTGGAAAGCTTTGGATGTCTTCTTTTCAGCCATATGTCTTGTGCCTCAATCCGGTGTCGTATGAGTGAGTTATGGCCAAAATACCCCTGTTGACTCAGTATTCTCTCGGAATTAGTTTAGGTTGAGTTGTTTATTTAAAAATGGGCACCTTAGCATTCTTCAAAAATTATGAAAATATCCATGGACAAACTTCAAGATGCTATCTTCCATCTCTAATTGGAATCATGTTAAACTCTTTTTAGCGAATTTATACATTTCGTGACTCATAAGCTGAAAAATCAGAAAATAACTAAAATCAGTATCTTTAGTCCAAATTAATTCACAAAACTAAGTAAAAAGGATATAAAATCATGTGAAATTATGAACATATCAGTACTCATCGCTTTGATTTTCAAATTCAAACAGGATCCTAATCAAAAGGATAATTACACAAAGCTTTGAAACTAGATATATTGAATTTTAATTATGTGCAAGCACCATCTCTCCTTAAAGTCACGTATAGACCCATTTATATATATTGAATTGATCTAATATGTTGTGGATTATGACTTTGTGTGCTAATATGTGCTTCAAATTCACAGGTGTTCATTTTTGTGAATGCATTGAAATTCATGTATTAGAGATGTTTCACTTCAGAAAACAACAAAGTTTTTTTATTTTTGGATCAAGATGAAAACAACACCTTGAGATATCATTCTAATAGTCTTATCCTCTCATATATCGAATAGCAAGGTCTCTATACCAAGAGCAAACCTTTGCCTGCTCTGTTTTTTTATCTTTGTTTTTCTATTGCTTTTGGTCTTGCTAAGAGTGTATGTTGGTGCATTCAGTTCAGATATGCTGCTTTGCCTTGACCTGATTCAGATACTGTTATGATGATGATGATTGATCTGCACCAACTTCCCAAATAATGTGGTAAAATTGTTTTTTAAAAATGCGAGTCGCCATCTTGATCTTGATCTTGTTTGGTTTCCTTGAATTAATGCAGCACTGTTTTGGTGACTTTGATATTGTCCCGTGATATCATTTTAAAATGCCTATGTCTTTGTCGTTGTGTAAACCATCGTACTTTTTGGAGAAGGAGCAGTTAACACAAAACCACCGAACACTTTACAAGTGTTTGTCCTTTCCTAACTTGCACATTGGGTTACAACTGTTGGCGAGTAGAATATATCCTATTCTATTTGGGTTTTATTTATTTTTCCTTTTGTATAGATATTATGTAATTAGGATTCCACTTATTTCCTAATTAAACTCTACTAGGGTTTGTAACCTGTATTATAAATACCTCCTTTCGGAGAATGAAATATATCTGAAAATATTCTACCCATATTGTTTGACTTGGTATCAGAGCCGACTTTCTGGTGACCTGTGTGTGTTGTGCCCACCCGTGTTCTACTGTGTGCCCTAATTTCTTTTAGGGTTCTTGTGTCTGTGCCTTTGCCGTGTTCCGTTGTGTGCTCTGTCGTGTTTGTGCCTCTACTGTGTTCGTGCATCTGCCTCTACTGTGTTTGTGCCTTGTGCTCTGTCGTGTTCGTGCCTTTACTGCGTGCCTCTACTGTGTTCGTGCATCTGCCTCTACTGTGTTTGTGCCTCTGTTGTCTTCGTGCATCTGCCATATTTGTGTCTGTGCTGTGATCTGTTGTATACTCTGCATGATTTGTTGAGTTTCTGCTACAATCATGGGTGATAATTCCATTGTTGGTGCTGCAGCTGCTTCTACAAATTTGCGTGTTTCTGACTCTATTCCAGGTACTGGCTCTAATACTTGGATAATTGACACTGGTGCTTCTGATCATATGACTTATGATGCTAAATTTTTTGATGAGTTGTCTAGTAACACCCGTGACCCATACATAACTAGTGCTAATGGTTTGCCCTCTCCAATTACTAGCGAGGGCACCATTTCTCTCACCCCAATTCTGTCCTTGTCTCGTGCGTTATTAGTTCCCAATATCCATTGTAACTTGTTATCTGTTGGTCGCTTACTTGATACACTTAATGCTTCTGCTACTTTCTATCCTACCCATTACTCTTTTCAGGATCTCAAGACTCACGAGGTGATTGGGCATGGTAAACGGATAGGGGGGTTGTATTATTTGACATTACCTTCTGCACCAGTTCGTGATCGTGTCATTAATACTGTTCAACGTTGCAGTGTCAAAGACAAACATCAAATTTGGTTATGGCATCGTCGCTTGGGACACCCGTCATTTGGCTACCTTAAGCGTCTGTTTCCATCTTTATTCCACTCCTGTGATGTGTCTAGCTTCAAATGTGAGACTTGTGTAATGACCAAGAGTCACCGTACTGTTTTTCCCTTAAGTAATAATAAAGTTGCCTTGCCTTTTGAGTTAGTCCATTCTGATGTATGGGGTCCTGCTCGTGTGACTTCTCATGGTTTCCGTTGGTTTGTTACGTTTATTGATGACTGCACTCGCTTAACATGGGTGTATTTGATGAAGAATAAACATGATGTTGCCTCTATTCTCCCTGATTTTTGTGCCATGGTGTCTACTCAATTTCATGCTCGTGTTAAAGTTTTTCGGACCGATAATGGCGGTGAATATGTGAATCATACATTGAATCAGTTCTTTCGTGATCACGGTATCATTCACCAAACTACCACTCCATTCACTCCTCAACAGAATGGCGTGTCTGAAAGGAAGAATCGTCAGTTACTTGAAGTTGCCCGCTCTCTTATGTTGGATAAGTCTGTTCCCCATCATCTTTGGAGACATGGTGTCTTGGCCGCAGCCTACTTTATTAACCGTACTCCTAGTCGGGTTCTTGATTTCAAGACTCCACTTGATGTGTTGTGTGCTCTTACTCCTCCGGTTTCGGTCTCTAAGTTACCTCCGAAGGTGTTTGGGTGTGTTGCGTATGTTCATGTCTACTCCCATCAACGGAGTAAACTTGATCCTTGTGCTCTCCGCTGCGTCTTCATTGGTTATTTTACTACTCAGAAGGGTTATAAGTGTTATTACCCGCCTACTCAGAAGGTACATGTCACTTTGGATGTTACTTTTCATGAAGAAGTACCCTACTATGTCTCTCCCTCCTCTTCAATTCAGGGGGAGAGGGGGAGTGAATTGAAGAGTTTCGGAGTGGAAAATATGGAAATTTTTGGACCTGAAGAAGGAATTTCTGGCGAACAGGAAGCGACCGGTCGCAGGGAAGACGCGACCGGTCGCCAACGACTCTGTGATGAAAATGACCGGTCGCACATAGGAAGCGACCGGTCGCTCGCGTCGACGAGCGACAACAGTACCGATACGAGTGACGCGACCGGTTGCGAGGAAAGCCACGACCGGTCGCCAGACGAAATTGTTGGTGTTTTCGAGCCTCTCTCAGAAGGACATAACAGTGATATTGGCGACTCTCGTACAGATGAAGAGCCTCTCTCAGAAGGACATAACAGTGATATTAGCGACTCTCGTACAGATGAAATTGATAATAGACCCCCCTCTGCCCTGCCATTACCTCAATCAAGTTGTGATAATGAGGTACTTTCTAGTGATGTGCCTAGCTATTCTTTGCCCCCACGTACTACCCGTGGGAAACTTAAAGTGCAATATTCTCCTGATATACATGCCAAGTCTAAATATCCCATTAACCATTATATGTCAACTCATCGTTTATTTAAGTCATATGCATCATATTTGTGTCAATTATCTAGTGTATGTGTGCCAACTAAGTTGCAGGATGCTCTATCTGATCAAAACTGGGTGGATGCAATGCATGTTGAGATGGAAGCCTTGAACAAGAATGCTACTTGGGAGTTAGTTCCTTTACCAAAAGGAAAAAAGGCAGTTGGGTGCAGATGAGTGTTTACTTTGAAGCACAAGGCTGATGGTTCCATTGACCATTACAAGGCAAGATTTGTAGCAAAAGAGTATACTCAGACATATGGAGTGGATTACACAGAGACTTTTGCTCTAGTAGCTAAGCTCAACACTGTACGCGTACTCTTATCCTTAGCTGCTAACCGTGACTGGCCGCTGCTACAATTTGATGTCAAAAATGCATTCCTCCATGGTGACCTCAAGGAAGAAATATATATGCATCCTCCGCCGGGTATCCCTGTGACTTATAAGGAGGGTGTGGTGTGCAAGCTACTGAAATCCTTGTATGGATTAAAGCAGTCTCCAAGAGCGTGGTTTGGAAGATTTACTGCATCCATGAAGAAGTTTGGGTATGTGCAAAGTAACTCTGATCATACTTTGTTTCTGAAGCGTCATAAAGGTAAATTGACGGCTTTAATTATTTATGTTGATGATATGATTGTGACTGGAGATGATCATGTAGAGATACAGAGTCTTCAGAAGTATCTAGCTTCTGAGTTCGAGATGAAATCATTGGGTGATTTAAAGTATTTTCTTGGGATTGAAGTTGCCAGATCTAAACATGGTATTTTTCTATCCCAAAGAAAGTATGTTTTGGATTTACTTGCAGAAACTGGAATGTTGGATTGTAAATCAATTGATACCCCTAGTGAGCAGAATTATAAGTTGGGGATATATCCCGATCAAGTTCCGACTGATAAATAACGTTATCAACGACTTGTGGGGAAATTGATTTATTTAGCTCATACCCGTCCGGACATTGCGTATGCTGTAAATATAGTGAGTCAGTTTATGCACTCTCCAAGTGTGGATCATATGGGGGCTTTGACTCGTATTTTAAGGTATCTGAAAGTAACTCCTGGCAAGGGGTTAATTTTCTCCAAGTATGGCCATACGAATGTAGCGTTAGAAATGTGCCCTAAGAGCTAATACATTTGATGCAATCTCCTTAGAATACATTTCGTATATGATATATAAAGGGCAAACTTATTTTGTTATCTTTTACATCGTGTAAAGAAACAAATGTCCAGGGTATGCTAAATAAGAGATAAAGTAATCTAAAGAAGATTAGATTCGGGAGACCTTTAATCTCTAACTGTAGTATCCCAAAATGTTCCTAATCATAGGTTATCAAATGAGCATTGATAAACCGTCAAGATTAGCACATATTATGTATGCTCAATTGAGAGGATGGTTAGTCTCAAACCATTTGTGTAGTTGACACTAATACAAGTATGTGGGTGCTCATTAGTGAATGAGTACACTGAACGCGATCAACCGTAGTTCTCGTATGGAGTATTTATCTATATGTCAAACGAGAACTCATAGTTGCAATAATGCAAATTAGTCCTTAGACCTGAGGCATCATGGTTGTCCTGTGATGCGTTATTGATCTTTGATAGCTCTTAAAGGTAAGCCGTAAAAGATTTGTCTTAAGTGTTGTTGGGATCTCTTAATTCATCATAGGGGCATGTGAATGTACAATAAGGAATCTCTACTTTCGATAAAGAAGGAGAATGTTTCAAGATGTGATTCAGTAAATCTTTGGCCAAAGTATTTTGAGCTTGATTTAGAAAGTTGTTCTTAATCATGTTCTTTTGAATCACATGAGGTTGTAAATTATATTAGGGGTTTGACATAATCAATCCGTACCCTAATAATATGATTTGAAACATTGTATAAGAGAAGGGCCGTATTGCATTGCAATTCTAACTGAATAGGTTCTTTATCTATTCTGGTTAGCTTGGGTAGCCTTGATATATTGCTAGATGTCACTCTTGGCTTGTGGAAGTCCTAGGATTGATTGTGATCGATCCAAATAAAGGAAGAATTAAAAAGGGGTTTAAATTCCAGTTGGTTAGAAAGAGTTCTTATATTTTCCCACTGCCTTGCTAATTAGAACCTAATGGATCGCACACCTTAAATGGTTAACTTTGAGTAATACAAATGAGAATGAGGAAATCAATTTGATTGATTTGATGTGGATGATTTACTACGTGTAAAAACGTATTTGGGCCTCGGTAATAGTTAACGGGAAGCCCAAATGGTTGGGTATCAAGCACAATGGCTTAAGACACCTAAATATTATGGTTTAAGTGTCATAAGGCCCAATTTTGGAAGCCCAATGGGGTTTGGCCGAAAATGCTTAAGTGAATATGTATGGGAATTGTTTCCATAAGCTCATTAACACACAAACACAATCCAACATCAACCAAATAGGTTTGGGAGATCAAAGAGAGATAAAAGAGAGTTTTCAAGAGTGAAACACTTTCATCTTTCAAAGTGGTTTAGATTGAAACCAATCTTGAGAATCTTGCACTAGCATCCAAGTATTCTCAAGATACTTATTCTCATCTCAAGGTTCCATTGGTGTGGAGACTTAGAGGCCATATACTTTTGTGGCTCACATGGAGGAGAAAGATCAAGGAGCAAAGATCAAAGATCAAAGAGGAGATCAACAAAGAGGAAATCATCAAGAGAAGACCAAACACAAATTGGTTCATACAATTGCTTCAAGGGTAATTAGATCTTATCCTTTCTCTTGAATTTTCATTTATGAAAAACATATCAATGTTCATGGCTTAAGATACTTGGAAGAAGTTTTGTTTTTGAATTTAAACAACCACCTTAGACTTCCGCTGTGATTAATTTGATTAAATGCATGTTTAATATTCAAATGAACTTTGGAAAAATGTTTTGAAATTTCCTACATGTAGAAGGGTATACAAATGCTGATTGGGCAGGTTCAGCCACAGATAGGCGTTCGACATCTGGGTATTTTATGTTTGTAGGTGGCAATCTTGTTACGTGGAGGAGCAAGAAACAAAAGGTGGTGTCTAGATCTAGTGCTGAGGCCGAATATCGGGGAATGGCCCATGGTGTATCTGAGTTACTATGGTTGAGGAGATTGTTGAAAGACCTTGGTTTTGGGCCTAATAAACCCATGAATTTATATTGTGACAATACGGCTGCGATTGCAATTGCTCATAATCCTGTACAACATGACCGTACAAAACATGTGGAGGTTGATCGAAATTTCATTAAAGAAAAGTTGGATGCGGAGATTGTGTCCTTCCCCTTCATCCGTTCAGAGTATCAGTTAGCTGATGTTCTTATGAAAGCTGTTTCTACAAGTATCTTTCTCAACTCGCTTGACAAGTTGGGCATGCGTGACGTCTTTGCTCCAACTTGAGGGGGAGTGTTGGCGAGTAGAATGTATCATATTCTATTTGGGTTTTATTTATTTTTCTTTTTGTATAGATATTATGTAATTAGGATTCCACTTATTTCCTAATTAAACCCTACTAGGGTTTGTAACCTGTATTATAAATACCTCCTTTCGGAGAATGAAATATATCTGAAAATATTCTACCCATATTGTTTGACTACAACTTGGGTATCACATAGCTTCTTTCCTGCCAAACTACCTTTGTCAACTGGTTCTGCGCTACGCGGCCCCGTTGTGGTCCTGTTGAAATCCTTGCTCTCAGTGCCGACGACTTGAAGAGTGTAGTCTCAAAATTCAGAGCCTTCGACTCGGGACCCATTGACTATACTAAAGAATGTAAGTTCCTCAACATACGTGCAAATTGTGATTTGTAAAAAAGTAGAATATCTTCTTACATATATCAACTTATTCTATTTTAATTGATTATATGATGTATTATTTATATTCTAATTCTCTCTCTTTGCTTGAACAAACATGGTATCCAATCCTAGGTGGAAAGACTTAAAACTATGGATGAGAAAGTGTTGAAAGAAATATGTGGGCATCTTGAGCTCAAAAAGTATGAAGATGAGGACATTATTCAACTAAATGAACCAATGGAAATGATGTTCTTCATCGTGAGGGGAGTTGTTGCGGTGACAAACGAGTACTGGAAACATTACCGCAATGAAGCAGAACGTTCAAATCACAGTGGAGACGACCTTATAGAATATTGGGCGCGATCTAAATATACCGTCTTTTCTGCCGAGTTGCCCTTATCTCCTTTTAGTTTTCGGGCCATTGGTGAAGTTGAAGTTCTGGTTCTTATGGCCAACAACTTGGCTAAGGTTCAGCCTTGTCGAAGTGTAACTATAATCGATTATTCAATTATTCAAGTTGATTAGCAATTTTGTTCTGGGCTTTGTAACTGTTAGAATGTCATGTGCTCTCTGCACATAAAATCCTTACATGTCCAAACGCACAGCATATCTCCTTCCGGTTTAAGAACTTTGCCCATGGCTCGTTCCTCAACTTGGTGTTACTAATTTATTTATTTTTTCTTTTTATACAAACGATATTAAAAAAAGGGGATTCAAATACAAGATTCAAGTGCATGAGTAATTGCTCTTATAACAACAACTTACTTGTTTGGATCAAAATCAAATCCAATTAAAACAATTGCCAATGCTCAAGCTAGCCCTATGAGGATGGACGTGAGGTATGTGATTAGTTGGATAGTTAGCAACAATTTTTTGAGGGTTAAGTTAGGACATTTTTTTGTTTTTAATTGATGAAATAAATTTCTGCAACTTTTTTTTTGTTTACATAAATAGTACCAGACCTCTCCTGTTCAATTTTTTTATATTACCAGTTTTATGATTATTTTTTTTAAAATTATCAACAAGAGAGAGAGAGATTGAAATTAGAGTTATATCTCTAACATAAGAAATACTATTAAAACAAAGAGTTACTTGGACCTTTTTAATCTCTAATTTACACACCTTGCACTGGATGTATACCCAAGGACACCTGACTTTCCAACCTATAAAAAGGACACCTGACTTGAAATAGCAAACACTCTTTTTTCTTTTTAGTCGAAAAGACATAAAACTGCAGGATACCAAACTGAAATTAACCCTATCTATAAATTACCTTTCACAGTTTATAGTCAAGTTGTTGACCAAAACATATTCTAAACTCTTTTTTTATTTGAGGAACTAAACTTTTATATTGAATTAATTTGAAAGAAATACAAGTAGGTTTTCTACATGTACATCACATGTTGAAAGGTTCAAACGGCAAACTTGTTCGTAGATATGTAGGATAATTGGGCCCACTGGTTGTATATGACTCTTTTCAGCGGGAGAGTCTCATATCCAAAATTGGAGTTCTATGGCCCGAAATTACTCCCAACGCTTTTATACAAAGGGGACCAAATTTGATGGAGAACAATGGTGAAGCCCACTAGACCACATGATGGCTGGCCCCTTTTTTGTTTCTTTGCTGCAATGCGGGGCCCGCCACTATACAAATGTCGCACACTTGAATTGTCTCTCTCATTATCGAACGGTCCTGGTTATTAGACAGTTGCAATCCAAGGGTACAATTTCAAAATTTTCATTTTTTTTTAATTAAAAAAACTTAGTGTCTATTTCCAATCCGACGACCTTGATTGAATCTGTGGTGTGTTTACTAAATAGGAATTGGAATTCTCATAAGGAATTGAATTCCACTTATGGAGGATTCCTATGTTTACTTCACATCAAGGAGTTGAAAAGTAAATGGGACCCACATAAAATTTGGAATTGAATTCTTGATTTTGGAGGAATTCAATTCTTGGGTAGGATGTGGTATTCTAATTCCTGAAGAATTAACCATTTAGGAATTCATCTTTTTTACCCATTATATCCTCACACAATTTTTAAAATTCAAAATATGTTATCTACTTTAACCCAACAACAAGGACATTTTAATAATTAGTACCACTCATACTCCAATTCCATATGGTTTAGTAAACAACTTCAATAGGAATCCAGAATCTAACTCCCCTCAATCCATATGGTTTAGTAAACAACTTCATTAGGAATCCGGAATCTAATTCTCCTCAATCCAACTCCTCCTCAATTCAATTCCTCCTAATCTAATTACGGATTAGTAAACATGCCACTAATGAAATTTAACAGTAAAAAGAATATCTTAGTTCATTTATATCATCCTCAACCCCAAAAACCATTCTTAGGTCTATATACCCACCCATTTGTTCATAATTCGTGCCTCTGTCTTTTATAATCAAATACAATTATATTTTTTATAATTTGTAACTTTTTAAGTGAAAATGTTCATAAAACTAAATTTTAAAAAATTGTAAACAAAGATTTCCATAAAAGCTTATAAAAAAAAATTGAGATTAAGACACAATACGAGTTCATTGGGGTTGAGTACAAGTTAGTCTTTACGAGTATCGCCCCCTTTAAAAATAAAGTTTGAGTAATAAGTTACCAAAAGAAATAAATTATTAAGACACAATACGAGTTCATGTGGTATTGATGCAAATTTACCCTTCTAAATCAATAATTATGGGCTATTTGTGCTCCAAAGTTCATACTCTGCTGAGCACTCATCGCTTTAATTTGGATCCTAATCGGAAGGATAATTGCACAAAATTATATTGAATCTCCTGAAAGTGACGTATAGATCCATTTACATATATTGAATTATCTAATATGATTCAGATACTGTTATGATGATGATGATTTGCACCAACTTCCCAAATAATGTGGTAAAATTGTTTTTTAAAATTCCGAGTCGCCATCTTCATCTTCATCTTCATTTGTGGTGATTTTGACTTGTCTACTGATATTATTTTAAAACGTCTATGTCTTTGTCGTTGTCTTTGTCCTTCCTCCTCAATTAGGTTGGGCTGAATGGTTAAATAATACATTGAAGAGATAAGGTGCACTCTACTTTCTAGGAAAGTTTGGTCGGGATAATTTTGCATGTTACACGTGAGGTTAATTATTATTATTATTATTTTCACAAGACTGTAGAAAAAGAATGTTCAGAATCTTTAATTTTTCGTTCACTTTAGTCACAATTATTAGCCACAATTATTGTTCACAGTCAGTGGCCTCTGATTCACTGCACTTGGAGGAAGAGTACGTAGTAGGTGACTAAGAAAAAGACTTGGGGACTTCAACCAAAAGAAGAAATTGGGGACAAGGTTTATCATATGTCAACACTAAGTCTCTCACATATCTTATTTTATATAGCAATTATTGTTGATCTAAACTCTCTGTTAATTATTTTTCCCAATCTCATTGTGTTCGCGTTAGCGTATGTATATAATATGTTAGACTTTCAATTGGGAGATTTTTTTTCAAATATGATTATTTGAGGGATATTCTTGTGGGACAAACTCATATTGTTTTTCCATGATCAGAACCGTTTATTTTTTAGGTATTCATTCAAACATCATATTAGCAAAAAATCACTTGAATTTGAAAATCAATTGATCACTCAATCAAATGATTGTCATTTTAGTGTTGTCTTGAAACACCATATTCATCTATTTTGTTGTTCATAATTAGATATCTTAATGGTTTTTAATTTCTCCAATTTGTTGCAAAAATAATCTATAATTAAATACTTAAAAAATAAACCGCTTCATAAATAAAATTTGTAATGAATCCCACAACGTGTCATTAGGCCATCTCCAACCCATGAGGTCAAATCCAAAAAAATCCTAAATTTTAGCCAAATTCCTCTTCCAACCCAAGAAAATAAGGGGTTAAAATTTGAGAAAGCCCAAATTTGGAGCCAAATACCAATCCACCTCTTACCTAGACTCGACTGTTTTTTGTTGGAGCCCACTAAAAGCCAAAAGAAGCCCACGTGAAAGGAGGAATGACTAGGGGGCCGCGGTTGCTGTGCTGTAGAGGGATGTCATGCCAGGTGTGGCGCCTTTTTATTTATTTATTATTATTATTATTATTTATTTTTAAACAGTAACCAAAATCCAATGATCCAGATTAAATTCAAGCTATTTTAACTATAAAAAAAAGATTAAACGGCTGGAATTTAAATCAAATAGTCAAAATGATATTTTAAATTAATCTAAATCAAATCCAACCCTAAAACTCACTCTATTGTATAAATACTCTCCCATTTCTCAAATAAAAATATATTTGTGGAATTTCAAAAAATTTAGGTTAAATTGTTAAAAAAATTACATTATGAAGTTATTTAAAAAGATTAAATGAAAAAAAAAATTTAGACTTAAACCATCCTTAAATTTTGAGTTTGAAGGATTGGGGGAAAAAACAATTTGATTGCAGCATGTATTGCTCAAAAGGCCAACCGTGAAAACTTTATCCATGGAAATTAATTTTCCCTTATTTCGTACCTTCATTAATTCCACAACAAATAATACATTCAGGACAACTTGGACAAGTGCTTGCTGCCCAAAACAAAAAAGGCTCTCCTTTTAATGCCCGTGGAGCCCAGGTGCCTTCAAGAGATTGAAAACTGGCAGAAATGAGTCCACAGAAACCAAACAGCATCTCCATGTATCTACCATTCCCATAAACTTGACTTCAGTTGTAGAAAATTTGAGACTTAAAAGGTCTCCGTCATTTGAAATTTCACTAGCAAGATCAGACTCAGTTTCTGGAAAAAGAAAAAAAGACCGAAAAATAAAGGTTTGAGTTTTGCATGGCTCCCGCTCCCGGTGATTTAGAGAAAGCTGTAGCAACTTATTCAGTTGCAGACAACTCGAAAGAGAACGTTGCAAGGTTAGTTTCTATGTATATGTACAAGTTTCACATTCATGGACCAAATTCAAATTTTTTCCTTTCTTAAAAAAATAAATGTTTTTAATTATATTCTTACTGATTTAATAAAATTCTATCATCTTTTTATAAAAAATAATGTAAAGTCGCCGCCGCCGCCGCCGCCGCCGCTGCGGTTACAGATACAGAACAGTTTAATCTTTTATTGTTTTGAGGACATGCTAAAGTCATTGCGTTGCAATAATATGAATAATAGTATAACCACAGCCAAATCTTTAATTCTATCTTATATGCGTAATTTTATGTTCTTTGTATCTTGGCCAGCAGAACATATTATCCAAATTCAAACCAGACAACGGAAAATTCTTCCACGAGAGATGTAGATGCGGAAAAATCAAAACTTGCAGCACGGTTGACTCAAATATTTATAACATCATGTGTGTTTGGCGTATTCCTGGATCCTTTGTTCCTCTACATTCCTCTCCTCAACCAAGATTTGAAGTGTCTGAGGTTGGACAACACCATAAAGATTATTGCTCTCGTCACGCGATTGTTCACTGATCTATTTTATGTAGGCAGAATTATTCTGCAAGTTTGTAGATTTGAAAATTATTCACCTTCGATCAAGCAATTTCTTCCCGAAAAATCCTCCTCCAAGTTAATGGAATCACTCATCAAAGGCTTTCGTGATTTATTACCTGAAGTAAGCAACGAAGTTCCAAAACCACGTATAGGAAAGGAGATATGGGAGTCGTCCATCATAGTTGACATTTTAGCTATTCTTCCTCTTCCACAGGTATATATGAAGAAAAGCCCTTTTATATCTAGACTTTAGATCGAGTAGTTAATTGAGTAGTTAATTGCTTTTCCAATCTCACTGTTTTTATTTTTTATTTTGGTCATAAATCTCACTGTTTTTGTTTGCATGCAATGCTATATATATAGTTATTCTCTCATCTGGATGTATGTACGTTATTATCATGCGTATTCCATTGTAAACATAAGGAATGTAGGAATGGACATTAGAAAATACATGACATCCGCATAGGAGTATTTATATATATTAATTTCACTATAAAAGCATAAGAGATTTTGCTCCAGATATAGTGGCTGAAAACAATAACTAGACTATGACTCTTATGATACTGCTGACTAAATCAATGATATGTTTGAAATTAGGATAGGACAACATCTTAATATAGGTTTAATCCATATGTTTTTTTGTTTTAGATGTAGGTCCTTAGACATTTATTACTTTTTTGTTGTGTCGATTTTACCCTTTGAGTTAATTAAGGAAACACATTGAAAATCTAAATTTAATGCATTATTTATTTGTAGTTGAATTTCATAATTTAAATTTTGAAATATTTCCTTGATAATATTCCTAATATATGGATAAAATAAAATTTAATCAATGAAAAGTAAAGACCCACATATTATACCAATCGATCAGACAAGCACCCACATGAAATTATGCACCTAACATCCCGGTAAATAGTGTTATTATTAGCAACGTAAGAAACTTAGTGACAAATCGTGTTACCTATAAGTTAGGAACATAAATTAGAAGATTACTTATAAGTCGGATACAAAAATAGACAAATAAAATTGTATGTTACCTACAAAAAATGACTAATTATTATGACATAAATGACTATTACCCTATTCAAGTCATAAGGGTCAACATTGGAACAAAAAATGATTTTTTTTTTTAAAAAAAAAGATTACATCAAAACATATTAAAAAAAGGAATGTAATCCTATGTGGCACAAAAGTCAAACAATTTTGATCAAAGTCACCAAATTCGAGGATTAAACCCAACTCCTCAATGGAAATTTGGATCTATATCAACTTTTCCCCTAAAAAAATCATTATGTCGTTTGAACTAATTAATAAATCCATATCATTAAGCGATGATATGGCATTGCCATGATATGACTTGGGATCCGATTGCCATGTCATTTGATACACAAATTTAGTATCTCTAGCATTACCCTAATTTAATATTTTGTCTCATGATATGTTGTTAATAGTCAATATTAACATTGCAATGTGTCCAGGTGGCAATTCTCATTTTCTTTCCGAATATGAGGGTCTCAGGATCTTCCGGGAAGCGTATTATGAACTTTCTTGTTATGGGGCAATATGTACCACGAGTTCTTCGCATTTACCTATCATGCAAGAAAGCTAAAAAACCTTTCAAAGGACATATCCCATTATGGCTTAAAGGTTTACTCAATCTTTTCCTATACATTCTGGCCAGTCATGTAAGTTTCATTTTTATCATAATTTATTTAATTTTAAAAAGTTCATTTTCTTTTGAAAAAAGGATCATATTTGTCTCATTTCCCTGTAAGTAGGAACTCTTACTTTCTTGTCAATCACAATCAGACATGTATGCAAAAGAATTTTTTTTTTTTGTCTTTTTGATGAATTATTTTGCATATGTGTGAAACTATGATTTGATGGAGAAAGTAATGTCTCATTGTAGGGAAGGAGGCAAACAATATCCTTAAGTACTGTTGAACTAGCATTTTTATGATATCACTTTATTTGAGGGACACCTTATAAGGTCCACTTCAAATTTTACTTCACCATCCAAACCGTTTATTTTTTACATTTTTATTTAAGGGACCATCGTGACAACAACAAAAATAGGAGGTGCATACTTCGTATCGAATTATACTTGCAAACACATTAACAGTTCTAATAACTTGTGTGAGAACCAATCTTGTGAGACAAAAATTGTCAGCACATCAATTTTTTAAAGAAATTTGAAATTTTCTTTTCATGAAAACTTATTAGCATCATTTAAAATTTTCTCAAAAGTTCAATCTAACAAGCTTGTTGGTTTCTTTAGGTGCTTGGAGCTTTTTGGTACTTTTTTGCTGCTCAACAAATGATAAGTTGCTGGGAACATGCGTGTCGATATGGAAATGGATGTGGCACTTCTACATTTAATTGTCATGATCACCAAACGAGAAATATTACGGTTCTAAATGATTCATGCCCGATAAATCCACCAAATACAACTCTCTTTGATTTTGGTATATACCTAAATGTCCTTCAGTCGGGTGCATTATGGTCAGCAGACTATCCCCTGAAGTTTGTGAACAGTTTTTGTTGGGGCCTGCGAAATTTGAGGTTTGTACTTGTGAAACCAACGTATACATTGATGCAGTTTTTTAACTAGAGAAATGGTTTTAGATTTCTTTACATTGAACAGTTGACATTTGTATATATATTATGTATTCTGATCCATTTCATGTTTGCAGTTCTCTTGCTTCAAATCTCCAACCGAGTTTCTATACATGGGAAATCGCCTTTGTAGCATTTATATCTATAATCGGCTTGATACTGTTTGTATATCTCATTGGAAATTTGCAGGTTGGTGCGGTGTATATAAAAAGTTCTCCTTAAGCTTAAAGCTCCTGATTTTATTTTTCGTATTTCTCTCATTTGAGTACAACCCAACCCCAACCCTCTCTCTCTCTCTCTCTCTCTCTCTCTCTCTCTCTCTCTCTATATATATATATATATATATATATATATATATATATAGAGCCAGAAAGCTTATGGAACCTATTCGCATTATATATATACTAGCCTCTCCGCACGCGCTTCCGCGCTTGCGAGAGGCTTTTTTTTTTAAAATTTAAATTTATTTTAGAATTAAAAAAGAGAATGTGTAGTTGTGTTCCATAAAAATAGGATCCATTATCTGAATTTTCTTTTAATTTTAATTTTTTAAATATGAAAAGTGTGAATTTACCATATTATCTTCATTTAATTAATAATTTCAATTTTTAATGTTTGCATTAACCAAGGACATTTTATGGTATTTTGAATGTTTCACCATTCTTTGCATTTTGCTTTATATATATAGATATACACACACTCTAGCCCTTGCCACATTGTGTGCCAGTTGATTTGTTATTTTATTCAAAATTAAGAAAGACAATCCAACCCAAAAAAAAAAATGAAAAGATAGAGAAGTTGTGTTCCATGAAAATAGGACTCCATTTTTTTATTTTGGTTTTTATTTTATATTTTTTAATATGAAAAAATGTTATTGTACTATATTATATCCTTAAAAGTTTCAATGCTTAATAAATTCATTAACTAAGGACAATTTTTGGTATTTTGAATGTTTTACCATTATATGCTCTCTTTTTTTTTTTTTTTTTTTTTGGGATTAATCCATTAATTCTCTGCATTTTGCTTTATATATATAATTCTCTATAACAATTAGAATGAATGAACTGAACCTTGTTTTTGTGATATAGACCTATGTGCAGTTAGATACTGGAAGCTTAGAGAAGCAGAGACGCAAGGATAAACTTGACAAGAAGATTAAAGAAAAAGACCAAAAAGTAGAAAAATGGTTATCTGAGCATGGCATCCCCCTCAGTAGAAAGCCGAAGATCATGGAAGAGATAAAAAGAGAGCTTGTTCGCAACTCGGATTTTGATGTGCTTAGGGAAATCAGCTCTATTCTTCCCCGCAAATTAATCAACAGTTGCAGCCCGTTGAGTAGGCTGAGGAAGGTAGGTTCATCCAAACGCATCATATTTAATTTTTCACCACCATTATTCGTATCCAATGATATATATTAGATTTTTAATTGCTGGTTATATTTCTCAAATATGTATGTAATATAATACCAGGTGCCACTACTTAAAGACATGGACAAAGGAGTTTTGAGAGAAATCTCTGAAAAGCTTAAGCCCGAGAATTATACTCCTGGAGAAATCATTATAAACAAGGATGAACCACTTCAAATGATGCTTTTCATCGTTGAAGGACATGTAACCATTGAAAAGCCAGATGGTTCTCGACCGGAACATCTAGATGCAGGAAAATTTTATGGAGTGGAACTTCTAGTTTCGCCATCGTTGACCTCCTCCGGTGATGCAAAACCCATAAACGAGTCTGTTCGGGCCATTGATGATGTCCAAGCCCTTGTTCTCTATGCCACAGACATGGAGAGCATTGGCTCTAAATCCAAGTCGCATTTCAAGAAGTTGTGCATGGTGACTATACTTAAGAAAGTAAGCTCCTCTCAATGATAGATATTAGATTTTTAATTGTTGGTTAGTTTTCTCAAATAATATTGTATCTAATACCAGGTGCCACTACTTAAAGACATGCACGAGGGAGTTTTGAGAGAAATCTCTGATAAGCTTAAGCCCAAGAAGTATATTCCTGGAGAAATCATTATAAACAAGGATGAAACACTTCAAATGATGCTTTTTATCGTGGACGGACATGTAACCATTGAAAAGACAGATGGTTCTAGGCCAGAACATCTAGACGCAGGAAAATTTTATGGAGAGGAACTTCTAGTTTTGCCATCGTCTACCTCCTCCGGTGCTGCAAAACCCATAAACGAGTCTGTTCGGGCCATTGATGATGTTCAAGCCCTTGTTCTCTATGCCACAGACATGGAGAGCATCGGCTCTAAATCCAAGCATTTCAAGAAGTTGTGCATGGTGACTATACTTAAGAAAGTAAGCTCCTCTCAATGATAGATATTAGATTTTTAATTGTTGGTTAGTTTTCTCAAATAATATTGTATCTAATACCAGGTGCCACTACTTAAAGACATGCACGAAGGAGTTTTGAGAGAAATTTCTGAGAAGCTTAAGCCCAAGAAGTATAATCATGATGAAATCATTATAAACAAGGATGAACCACTTCAAATGATGCTTTTCATCGTGGACGGACATGTAACCATTGAAAAGACAGATGCTTCTCAGCCGGGACATCTAGGCCCAGGAAAATTTTATGGAGAGGAACTTCTAGTCTCGCCATCGTCGACCTCCTCCAGTGATGCAAAACCCAGAAACGAGTCTGTTCGGGCCATTCATGATGTTCAAGCCCTTGTTCTCTACGCCACAGACATGGCGACCTTGGGCTTTAGTTCCAAGAGTGTAGTCTCTAAGTTCATGAAGCATTTCAGCAACTTCGCCTCTCCCTCAGATATCGTGTTGATTTGGCTAAAGAAAGTAAGTTGCTCCATCTGCATTACTACCATATAAATATAGAGATTTTCTATTTAAACCCCACACTTCTCTTTGTTCACCCCATGTTCTAAGTTTACCCCAACTTCTAATTTACATTTTCACAATTTCTAAGAAAACCCCACTATCTTCCCAAACTACCCTTAAATATACCCCAAGCTGGAAAAATAAGAAATAAAAGAGTTTTTCTATTTAAACCCCACACTTTTCTTTGTTCACCCCAATACTTAAATCATTAAACAATATTTGTAGTATACATGAGATTTTGTTGTTTTCACAAGGCTGTTTTTATCATGTGATTAAAAAGGTTAACTAATTAGACAAAGATGCTTGTGGTAGGGTTCAAACCTCAAACCACTGACATGCAAGTTAAGACCCTTTTTTACGGGATTAAACTCCATTAGCAATAGGATGTAGAGGAGATTGTATTTTTCTAAAACTTAATATGGCGTGGTGGGCTGTGTGAGGTGTGTGTATAGATAGATGTACTAGGGTTAAATATTAAGTTGAATGACCTTTTTTGTCTTTTTACATAATAATAAAACTGACAACTTAATAATTTAAGTATTGGGGTGAACAAAGAGAAGTGCGGGGTTTAAATAGAAAATCTCTAAATATATGGGTTAATGACAGTTTAGTACCCTGTGGTTACACCCTTAAGACATGTCAATCCCTATCTTCTCAATTTTTACAATTACATACCCTAGTCTTTTAAATTTAGTAAAATGTAGTTCCACCGTTAGGATTTCCGTCAAATGTACTGTTAATTGCCTATGTGGCATTTATGGGTCTCATATATTTATTTATTTTATTAGTTAAGCTTAATAAAATGTTCTTCAATTAAAAAGGCTGGAGAAAAAAACCCATCAACCCCATGCCACCCCCTTTCCCGACCTCTATCCCTAGACCCACACCACTGCCCAGATTCATCCCTTAAAACCCTAAGAACCCAAGACCAAAACCCGAAATTCCCCATCTCCAAAATCCAATCACCAATCTCTTTGAAAACCCCAATTCCAAACCCCAAGCTCAACCTCCCTTTTGGCGGTGAGATTGTCTGTGCCAAAATCATGCTTAGCAAGAAACCCATTAGAAACAGAGGTCCCCACTTGCCAAACCTAGTTCACGTTCTCCTTCTCTTCTCACTTTCGTCTCTTTTCTCTCTTTTCTTCTCCAACATGGAAATCAATTGGGAAAAAAGTCAAACAATATGGTAGAATATTTTCAGATGTATTTCATTCTCCAAAAGGAGGTATTTATAATATAAGGTTACAAATCCTAGTAGGGTTATACTAGGAAATAAGACAAGTCCTAATTACATAATATCTATACAAAAGGAAATAAATAAAATCCTAATAGAATGAGAAGGAAATATCTTAATAGAACTTGGGTGCCGGGCAAATCTCACGGCCTGGAGTTCCGGGCCGAGGGGATATGCGTGGACACGCGGCTTCCTGCTTTTGGATGTGGTGCGTTTGTGCGCGGGCGCGCCAGCACGGTCTACCGTGCGTTGAGTTGTGGTTTGGATGGATGTGGTAAAATGATGCGCCTGTTTGGACTTGACTTCTTAATCAAACGAATGTGGCCGAGAGAGGAACTAATCTCGGCCGGCAGGTTCACGGCCTGATCTACAAGGCCGTTGAGTGGTGGTGTTGGTGGGTTTTAGGGCGGTGCTCCGGCGCGCTGCTCAATGAGCGGCGGTCGTATGATATATGGGGTGAATGAGCGAATAACAGAGGTGGTGCTCCGGCGCCTTGAAAACTAAGGGTCGTATGATATATTGATGAACGGATTTTCCTTACAAACTAACACTACTCCTAGAAAAGCAAGTAAAGATATTGAAAGTGCATTACAGGAAAATATAAGTTGCTCCGTGGGAGGCTTTTGTTTGGTGTTTGAACCCTTTGAAAGTGGTCCTGAGTCCTGAGTCTTGTATTTATAGGCAGAGTTCCTGGAGGGGTAATCGAGGCTGAAAATCTGCATGGTGGAGCCTGATTAGCGCAAGTGGGTAGTCAAATCGACATTTGGGATCGTGAAGTATGGTGGTGTGACCCCATGAATCCCGGTGAATCTCGGCCGCCGCCCTGATCGTGGGTTCTGCGCTTCTGGCCATGGAGACGCATTTATTGCTCTAGTGGCGGATCACCTAATCTCTCAAGCTGCAAAGAGCTTTGTGAGAATGTTGGCATCTAATCACTCTGATCCCTGTCACCCAACCCTGACTCCAATCACTTCCCACCTTCCCTCGTGCATTAAATGCTTATTCTTGGCCAGTGGGTTTACTGCAATAAACAGAGGCCTTGCTTCATTAAATGGAGCGTGGGGCCCTGCTGTCACGTGATGATCTGACTTTAAAGCTTTTGGCCGTGATTTTGCTCGATCTCGGCCTCGGTTTATAATCGAAGCCGAGATAATCGTGCCTTAGCAATTTTTCTCTTGCTTCTCTGGAATGCCAAGCATCCTGGCAAAACGCTGCACTTTAGCTTCTCGAGAGAGAGACGGGGCCGAGAAGAAGGGTTCCCTCGGCCAATTCATGGCCGTGACTGATTAGGCACAAACAGAACTAGGATATCTCGCCAACACTCCCCCTTAAGTTGGAGCAAAGACGTCACGCATGCCCAACTTATCAAGCGAGTTGAGGAAGATACTCGTAGAAACAACTTTCGTAAGAACACCGGCTAACTGATACTCAGAACTGATGAATGGGAAAGAAACAATCTCCGCATCCAACTTTTCTTTAATGAAATTTAGATTAACCTCTACATGCTTTGTACGATCATATTGTACAGGGTTATGAGCAATTGCAATCGCAGCCTTATTGTCACAATATAAATCCATGGGTTTTTTAGGCCCAAAACCAAGATCTCTTAATAATCTCCTCAACCACAGTAACTCACATACGCCGTGGCCCATCCCACGATACTCAGCGTTAGCACTAGATTGAGGCACCACCTTTTGTTTCTTGCTTCTCCTAGTAACAAGATTACCACCAACAAAAGTAAAATACTCAGACGTAGAATGCCTATCAGTAGCTGAACTTGCCGAATCAGTGTCTGTGTACCCTTCCACATCTGTATGACCATACTTGGAAAATATTAACCCATTGCCTGGAGTTACTTTAAGATATCTTAAAATACGTGTCACAGCCCCCATATGGTCTTCACTAGGTGAGTGCATAAACTGACTCATTACACTCACTGCGTACGCAATGTCAGGACGTGTATGAGCTAAATAAAGTAATTTCCCCATAAGCTGTTGATAGCGCTCCTTATCAGTAGGAGCTTGATTATGATATAACCCTAACTTATGATTCTGTTCACTAGGAGTATCAATTGGTTTACAATCCAACATTCCAGTTTCTGCAAGTAAATCCAACACATACTTCCTTTGGGACAAAAAAATGCCATGCTTAGATCTGGCAACTTCAATCCCAAGAATGTATTTCAAGTCACCTAATGATTTCATCTCAAATTCAGATGCCAGATATTTCTGGAGATTCTGCATTTCTGCCTGATCATCTCCAGTTACAATCATATCATCAACATAGACTATTAAAGTTGTCAATTTACCTTTGCGACGCTTCATAAACAAAGTATGATCCGAGTTACTTTGTACATACCCAGACTTCCTCATAGACGTAGCAAACCTCCCGAACTAAGCTCTTGGAGATTGCTTAAATTCATATAAGGATTTCCATAGTTTGCACACCATACCCTCCTTAGAGGTCACAGGGATACTCGGTAGAGGATCCATGTATATTTCTTCCTTGAGATCACCATGGAGGAATGCATTTTTGACATCAAATTGTAATAGGGGCCAATCATGATTAGTAGCCAAGGACAAGAGTACGCGCACAGTATTGAGCTTTGCTACTGGAGCAAAGGTCTCTGTGTAATTCACTTCATAGGTTTGAATATAACCTTTTGCTACCAATCTTGCCTTGTAATGGTCAATGGAACCATCAGTCTTGTGCTTCAAAGTAAACACTCATCTGCACCCAACTACCTTTTTTCCTTTTGGTAAAGGAACTAACTCCCAAGTGGCATTCTTGTTCAAGGCTTACATCTCAATATGCATTGCATCTACCCATTTTGGATCAGATAGAGCATCTTGCAACTTAGTTGACACACATACATTAGATAATTGACACAAACATGATGCATATGACTTAGATAACCGATGAGTTGACACATAATAGTTAATGGGATATTTGGACTTGGCATGTATATCAAGAGAATATTGTATTTTAGGTTTTCCACGGGTAGTGCGTGAGGGCAAAGGGGCAGTGGCACATCATTAGAAAGTACCTCATTATTATCACGAGCTAATTGGGGCAGTGGCAGGGCAGAGGGGGTTCTTGTATTGATCTCATCTACACAAGAGTCACTAATATCACTGTCACGTTCTTCTGGGGTAGAGAAAAATTCCTCCAAAAAATCAACCTGCGACCGGTCGCTTCCAGGCAGCCATTGTCTTCAGTTATCGGGGCATGCGACCGATCGTGAACTTCTATGTGACCGGTCGTTCCAGGCAGTTTCGTTCGCGACCAGTTGCTTCCTCTTCGTGATCGGTCGTTTCCAAGCAGTTTCCTTTGCGACCGGTCGCTTTCTCTGCACGACCAGTCATTTCCATTTCGTGAGAAATTCCTTCACATGCATCTTCATGTCCAAGATCTTCCACTTCGAAACTCTTCAATTCACTCCCCCTCTCCCCTTGAATTGAAGAGGAAGGAGAAACATAATACGGTACTTCTTCATTAAAAGTGACATCCAAAGTAACATTTACCTTATGAGTAGGAGGGTGATAACATTTATAACCCTTCTGAGTAGTAGAATAGCCAATGAAGACGCAGCAGAGAGCATATGGATCAAGTTTACTTCGTTGATGGGAGTAGACATGAACATAAGCAACACACCCAAACACCTTCAGAGGTAACTTAGATACCGAAATCAGAGAAGTATGGGCACACAACACATCAAGCGGAGTCTTGAAATCAAGAACCCGACTAGGAGTACAGGTAAGCAAATAGGCAACGGCCAAGACATCATGTCCCCAAAGATGATGGGGAACATACATATCCAACATAAGGGAGCGGGCAACTTTAAGTAACTGACGATTATTACGTCCAGACACACCATTATGTTGAGGAGTGAATGGAGTGGTAGTTTAGTGAATGATACCTTGATCACGGAAGAAATGGGTCAAGGTATGATTCACATATTCACTTCCGTTATCAGTCCGAAACCCTTTAACACAGACATGAAACTGAGTGGACACCATAGCACAAAAATCAAGGAGAATAGAGGCAACATCATGTTTATTCTTCATCAAATATACCCATGTTAAGCGAGTGTCGTCATCAATAAATGTAACTAACCAACGGAAACCATGAGAAGTTACACGAGCAGGATCCCATACATCTGAATGTACTAACTCAAAAGGCAATGCAGCTTTATTATTACTTAAGGGAAAATCAGTACGGTGGCTCTTGGCTATTACACAAGTCTCACATTTGAAGCTAGACTCTTCACACGAACTAAATAATAAAGGAAACAAATGTTTAAGATAACCAAATGACGGATGTCCTAAGCGACGATGCCACAACCAAAGTTGTTGCTTGTCTTTGACATTGTTGCTCTGAACTTTATTAGCGACACAACCACGAATTGCTGCAGCTGGTAGCTGTAAGTAATACAACCTCCCTATCCGTTTACCATGCCCAATCTTCTCGTGAGTCTTGAGATCCTGGGAAAAACAATGGGTAGAATAGAAAGTAGAAAACACATTAAATGTATCAAGTAAACGCCCAACAGATAACAAATTGCAATGAATATTTGGAACCAAGAGTGCATAGGACAGAGGTAAAGAAAGAGTGAGGTGGATGGTACCTTCACCGGTAACTAGGGAAGATAAACCATTAGCATTAGTAATATAGGGGTGATGAGGGTTACGAGACAACTCATCAAACATATTATTATCATAAGTCATATGATCAGAAGTACCAGTGTCAATTATCTAAGTATTAGAACTCATACTTGGCATGGTATCAGAAGAACACAGATTTGCATACGGGGCCAGAGGACGGGCCTCGTCTTGAGTAATAGTGTAGGCGGCCTTGGGACAGTACATACAAGCTTTGTAGTCATCAAACCAATCAGGATAACTATGCTCCTTAAAAAACTTCTCAGAATAATGATCACCATTGCAATGACAACACTTACGAGGACCTTCAAAAGTACGAGAACAATTGGAAGATGCAGGCTTGTGAGACGTTGGGCGACTAGTATTAGGGGTGGGCATCGGGACCAGAAAACCGGAACACCGAACCGAACTGGTGAAAAAAAAGGGGAAAAAAACCGGTTGACCAAAAAAGTCAATAAATCGGACCGATTCTGGTTTCGGTTTTGCACCACACCACACCAGACCGGTCATATATATATATATTTTTATTTTTGCAAATTTTTAAAATCTAATGCCATATGTTAAATGTTATAATCACTATTTTTCCAAGTTCAACTTCAAAAAATTTCTAAATATATGAATTGGATTATTTGTTAATTTTTAAGCCAAAAAAATAAGTTATTTATTATAATTTTTTAATTAAAAAAATTAAAAAAATAATAAAATAATAATCCAGTTCAAAACCGAAACCGGTCAGAACCGAACCGGTCGGTTTTTGAATTTTTTTTTGCCTAAATCGGATCGAACCGGACCAGTTAAATAATATCGATTTGGTTCCTGTTTGAGATGAGAACCGGACCGAACCGGACCGCGCCCACCCCTAAACAGTATAGTCCTGTCGAGCGACCGGTCGATTACGGGCAGGATCCACTTTTAGAGCTATTGCACCTCCCCCGAGCATAGCAGACTGACAAGTGTCTTCTTCCATGACCATGGCATCAGCTTTTAAAGGAGGCGGGACAGGATTGAGGGCAAGGATTCGGCTACGGACACCATCATATGGTGGATCAAGTCCGCCAAGAAAGTCATAAACTCGATCGGCTTCAATTTCTTTTAGACGACAAGCCCTATCAGCAGAACAACTAAACTCATTGGGACGTAGACAATCAATCTCCTGCCATATAACATGGAGTTTTACTAGAACACCCTCACAGATTCACCATTCCGACATGTAAGTATGGACTGCCGTCGGAGCTGAAACAACTTAGAACTATTCTGAGTCACAGTATAGGTCTTTCGAGCGGCCTCCCATATATCAAAAGCAATAGCACCATGTTCAAATAAGGCACGAACTGGTTTAGTCATGGAATTGAGAAGCCATGACTGCACCAGGCAATTATCTTCTTCCCATTCGACATGGGCAATGGAGTCTAGAGACGGAGCAAGCTTCTTCCCATTAATCCAATTTTCCATATGACTAGTAATTGTAATACGCGCACCACGAGACCAAGAGGCATAATTGGAGCCATCCAATTTGTTAGAAGTAATTGGGGTAGAGTAATCACGCGAAGGACGTTCCTCCTTTGTTGCAGACGCATTAGCACGTATCAGGACTTTGGAATCATCACCCATGATAGCAGCGGAAAAAACACAACAAGAAACATATACGACAAACACAGCACAAGCATTGGCACAAGAACCCTAAAAGAAATTAGGGCACATAATAGAACACGAGTGGGCACAACACACACATGTCAACAGAAACCTGGCTCTGATACCAAGTCAAACAGTATGGTAGAATATTTTCAGATGTATTTCATTCTCTAAAAGGAGGTATTTATAATACAAGGTTACAAACCCTAGTATGGTTATACTAACAAATAAGACAAGTCCTAATTACATAAGATCTATACAAAAGGAAATAAATAAAATCCTAATAGAATAAGAAGGAAATATCCTAATAGAACTAGGATATCTCGCCAACAAAAAACACATCCATGATTGGAAACAATATAATCAGTTTAGCATATTCCACTTCAATTTCACGAACCCAACAACAAACCCCATTATTTCATCTTTTTTTTCCTATCTACAACAAACTCAAATCTTTGTTTTCAGTGCTTTTGTTCCGACTTCAAAGTTGTCTACTAAAGGATCAATTCGTGGTTTACCTATTTTCCTATGGATGAATTTGATATGTATTTACCTCTATGCAGTGATGAGCTAGAATGGTAGAGAGAAAGGAGGAGAAGAAAAAAAAAGGTAGAGAGAGAAAGGATGAAGAGGAGATGGATGGTTTATGTGGGTGGATGTATCTAGATTTGGAGGGAGGAGCGATGAAGGCGATTGAGAGAGTGGACTTGGAGTAGTCATGAGGCTTGAGAATTTGGGTTAGGGGCTCGTCGGTGTTGTCAGCCGCCGCTGAAGCCATGTCAGAGAGGGAGAGATAAGGGATTTAGGGTTTGGAGATTGGGTTTTGGTCTTTGGTTACTAGGGGTTAGGAATGAATCTGAACAGTGGAGGTGGAGAATTTGGGGTTCTGGGTTCTTGGGGGTTGGAGGGTGGTGGTCATGGGGAATAATGGTTTCTTTTTGTTTTTAATATTTTATTCATATTTTAATCAATTTAAAATTAACAAAAATTGAAAAATGTGGAAGCCACAGTGCCATGTAGGCAACTAATGAAGAGATCTGAAGGAAACACTAACAGCGGAACTACATTGTAACAAATTTAAAAATTCGGGGTATGTTATTGTAAAAATTGAGAAGATAGAGACTAACATGTCTTAGGAGTGTAATCATAGGGTACTAAAGTGTAATTAACCCTATATATATCAAGCAAGTATTTAGAACTTAATGAAGAAAACACATCCGATTAAAACCATTATATATCATCCTAGCTACCCAGTACTAACTTTTAGAAGATTTGCTTTATATTTTTAATTGCTGATTATTTTTCTCAAATATTGTATCTTGTTAGAATTTAGGAGGTGTGTGATGAGTGTTTGTGATGCTCTGATACCACTTGTTAGATTGTAAGATGATTGTGAGTAGTGTTGCTACGATACCATTGTTGGTTTATGTGATGAAGGAGTTTAGGAAAATAGTTGAAACAAAGTGATTTTATTATATTTGGAGGAGAATAGTACATAACTTGGTATAGATCTGGTTAGGCTAATTGGCCTTCTTCAACTAGAAGGTGTTTAGTGTTTAGGCTTATTGGCCCTTTTTCTCTCTTAGCTTGGTGAGATTATTGGCTCCTCAATATGGCTTCGTTTGGGTAGCTCTTGGCTCCCTTAGTTTGGGATTTGGCTTGTTTACTCCCCATTTAGTTTGGGAGTTTATTGGTTCACTCCACTTTGCTAGATTACATTGCATGTCTATTTATAGTTGAGTCTTGTCTTAGTCCCACCGACTTGTTCTCTTTTCTCAAGCCACAAGTGTGTGGCTTCATCTAGAATATTCTTTGCATATTTATTTGTGTGTTGCCGACATTGCCTCATCTAGTTTGTAAGTTCTTGAGTTTTCTAGAATTGTGTAGTTACATCTACACAAATATGCATTACTTTTTAAACATATCTATTTCTAGGTGCCACTACTTAAAGACATGGACGAAGGAGTTTTGAGAGAAATCTCTGAGAAGCTTAAGCCCGAGAAGTATACTTGTGGACAAATCATTATTGAAAAGGATAAAACACTTGAAAAGATGCTTTTCGTCGTGGACGGACGTGTAACCATTGAAAAGACAGATGGTTCTCAGCCGAAGCTAGGCGCAGGAGATTTTTATGGAGGGAAGCTTTTAGTTACGCCATTGTGGACCTCCTCTGGTGATGCAAAACCCATAAACGATGAGTCTGTTAAGGCCCTTGATGATGTTCAGGCCCTTGTTCTCTATGCCACGGACATGGAGAGCATCGGCTCTAAATCCAAGTCGCATTTCAAGAAGTTGTGCATGGTGACTATACTTAAGAAAGTAAGCTCCTCTCAATGATAGATATTAGATTTTTAATTGTTGGTTAGTTTTCTCAAATAATATTGTATCTAATACCAGGTGCCACTACTTAAAGACATGGACGAAGGAGTTTTGAGAGAAATCTCTGAGAAGCTTAAGCCCAAGAAGTATACTTGTGGAGAAATCATTATAAACAAGGATGAAACACTTCAAATGATGCTTTTCATCGTGGAAGGCCATGTAACCATTGAAAAGACAGATGGTTCTCAGCCGGAACATCTAGGTGCAGGAAAATTTTATGGAGAGGAACTTCTAGTTTCACCATCGTGGACCTCTTCTAGTGATGCAAAACCCATAAACGAGTCTGTTCGGGCCATTGATGATGTTCAAGCCCTTGTTCTCTCTGCCACAGACATGGCGACCTTGGGCTTTAGTTCCAAGAGTGTAGTATCTAAGGTCATGAAGCATTTCAGCAATTTCGCCTCTCCCTCAGATCTCCTGTTGACTTGGCTAAAGAAAGTAAGTTGCTCCATCTGCAGTACTATATAAATATAAATATATATATATATATATATATATATATATATATATATATCAAGCAAGTATTTAGAACTTAATGAAGAAAACACATCCAATTAAAACCATTATATATCATCCTAGCTACCCAGTACTACTTTTAGAAGATTTGCTTTATATTTTTAATTGCTGATTATTTTTCTCAAATATTGTATCTATTTCTAGGTGCCACTACTTAAAGACATGGACGAAGGAGTTTTGAGAGAAATCTCTGAGAAGCTTAAGCCCGAGAAGTATACTCGTGGACAAATCATTATTGAAAAGGATAAAACACTTGAAAAGATGCTTTTCATTGTGGACGGATGTGTAAGGATTGTAAATCCAACTCATTCTATGCGGCCATTAGGCGCAGGAGATTTTTATGGAGGGAACCTTTTAGTTGCGCCATCATGGACCTCCTCTGGTGATGCAAAACCCATAAACGATGAGTCTGTTGAGGCCCTTGATGATGTTCAAGCCCTTGTTCTCTATGCCAGAGACATGGAGAGCATCGGCTCTAAATCCAAGTCGCATTTCAAGAAGTTGTGCATGGTGACTATACTTAAGAAAGTAAGCTCCCCTAAACTTAGAAGACATAAAAGAAGAATAATTTGATTCTCACCTTCCATGATATTACTTATTTGAGTTATCTAATGTTCTCTTTATGTTTGTCAAATTAACGTGTCAAATTAACGTGTTATATAAGAAGTTGTGCAGTTGCTCCATCTGCAGTACTAACTTTTAGAAGATTTTCTTTATATGAAGAAGAGATATATGTACGTATGCATTCAAGCAAGCGTTTAGACTTAATGAAGAAGACAAAACCAATTAAAACCATTATATATCATCCTATCTAGCCAGTAGTAACTTTTAGAAGATTTGCTTTATGTTTTTCTTAACTGACAATGTCAAATCTATCTAATTTTAGGTGGAAATCTTTCAACAAATGGACGAACAAGTGTTGAAAGCAATCTCCAAGCGTCTTAAGCCCGTGAACTTCAATGCGAAGCAGTATATTCTTAAAGAGAAAAAACCACTTAATATGATGTTCTTCGTCGTGCGAGGAGTTGTATTAATTAAAAGCGTAAGTGCTATGGACGTGAACGTGAAAAAAACTTGTGAATTGGGAAGTTTCTATGGAGAAGAACTTGTACATTGGGTTACAACTTGGTTATCACACCAGACCTTTCCTACCAAACTACCTTTGTCACCTGATTCTGCGCTATGCCCGTACCATGGTGGTTCTGTGGAAATACTTGCTCTCAAAGCCGACGACTTGAAGAGTGTACTCTCTGATTTCATCCTCCCTACAGATTCTGACCAGCCTCTGGACTGGTTGACCACCCTAAAGAATGTAAGTTCCTCTGGATGAAGAGAACCAGACCTCTATATATATATATATATATATATTATTTTTAATCATGATATTTCTAATTTGTAGGTGGAAAGGCTTGAGACTATGGATGAGGAAGTTCTGAAAAAAATATGTGGGTATCTTGAGCTCAGAACGTATGAAGATGCGTACATTATTCAAAAGGATAAACCAATCGAAATGATGTTCTTCATCATGAGCGGAGTTGTGTCAGTGACAGACGGGAGCTCGAAACATTACCGCAATGGAGGACGTCCAAATCACAGTGGAGATGACCTCATAGAGCATTGGCTACAATGTAAATCTACCGGCGTTCCTGCCAAATTGCCCACCTCTCATTTTAGTTTTTGGGCCATCGGTGAAGTTGAAGTTCTGGTTCTTAAGGCCGACGACTTGGCAAAGGTTCAGCCTGGTGGTCAAAGTCGTTAGTATTATGTGCAACTAATGAATTGTCTTTGTATTATATTCCTGCTTATGTACATAGTTTCCTTGTCTGAAGCTTGTTTGTTTGTAAGTTCTTTGGATTTCCAGTTAATGAACGATTGATCAAATGATGCTAGAGTTGAGATCGTGTTCTGCTTTTTGTGATTGTTGGATGCATACACGTACTGATCCGCTCCTCTTCTCGGAAGAGTTGCTGGGCCTGTTTGGTACCCTATTCAAGAAGGGAACTCAAAAATTGTTATTTTTCTTAAAAACAAGGAGTTCTCAAATCCATTTTTTAAGATTCAAAAAGTTGTTTGGTATGCAACTTGAAAACTGTTTTTGAATCTTTAAATTTTGAAAACTTGTTTGGTTGAATTCTTGAAAACAATTTTTTTTCTTCATTTTTTATAATTAAGATATTTTCGGCAAATTGCAATCAAGTTGCCAAAAGATGCTTTCTAGTTTCTACCCAAAAATAGCTACCAAAGCTGCTTCTTTTCCCCACTCTTTTAGTCTTAGAGAGAGAGAGGGAACAATAACAAGCAGATGATTGGTTTTGACTATTAAAAGAAAGTTACAATGCCTCTTTTACTGAAACAAACATCAAGTTACCAAAGCTGCTTTGTACCCAAAAAAAGTTACCAAAGCTGCTGTTTTTCTTCACTATGTGTGTGTGTGTGTGTGTGTGTGAGAGAGAGAGAGAGAGAGAGCGAGAGAGATGGGCAAAGAGCTATCAAGGTAAGTTGCCAACAGCTGCTTTGTACCCAAAAAAGTTACCAAAGATGTTGTCTTTCAGAATCAGCACTCAGAGAGAGAGAGAGAGAGAGAGAGAGAGAGAGAGAAATAAATAACCAGTAAATGATTGATTTTGACAGTAAAAGGAAAGTTACCATGCAGAAACCAACATCAAATGAATGCTCAGATCCCAGTCCAAACATACCAAATAACAGGTAAAAATACAACAGTAGCAGCAGCAGCTCCATATGAACAACAAGAAACAGTACTAATCAATTGTAGCACCTAGAGAGATACCTACTACTAATCAATTTACATAGTCCAAATGGACAAGTCAGCCAAGCCAGAATCTTTCACCAATTATATAAGTGTCAAGCTCAATTAATCATTCAATCTAAATAAATTGACTCATTCACTCTCGTTCACTTGAGTAGGCTATTGAGCGACACTCTTCTCCGTGGATCAGACATCTTCACGAATATCTTCCGAAGCTTTCACGAACTCCTTTATAATCTATGTTGACAATGAAGAGACTTTTTCACAACTTTATTGTTTATATATACCAATTAAGCACATGCATATACACATGCATACATATATGTATATGATTACTCAAAGTTAGTCGTATTTCTTTTACTTTTGACTAGTTGGTCCGCGTAGCCAAATTATCAATCACAATCAAACAATTCTAAGACAATATATACCACAAAGGATCCTTATAGCATAAATAAAAGATGACAACAACATAAAACTAACAAGTTACAGAAAGTTCAGACATTGATACTAATGACAGTGAAGAGGCTAAGGATTGAAGTGAATTTATGAAATGATATGCTAATGGTTTTCATAATTTCCAACAACCTTATTGCTCCAGTTGGTACAGGACCAGCTCAGTTTTGTGTCCCAATGATGCAGAGACAAATACAAATATCATTTAGACTTTTGCTTTTGGGCTTTGACCAGGATCGGATCTGTTATCTCATCACCTTTTTTTTTTTTTTTTCTCTCTCTTCAGTTTCTTATGTGCATTACACTAACATCATTACTAATCTCCTTTTTACCTAAGCTGCCTTTCTCTAAAGGTAACACAGATATTCCTTCCCCATAATTCAAAGAAAAAAGGAGTTTGAGATGTGGAAATATGGTAATATGGTCCCAATGAGCAGCACGCTTGTTCTTGTTTCTTTCTAAGCCCACTTACACTTGCTGTGTAAACTAATGATGTCTACATGAAAGCAATTTCATGTCCTATTGTGTATATGCATGTGCTTAATTGGTATTTATACAGAAAGTTACAGAAAGTTCAGACATAAAACTAGCATATCATTTCATAAATTTTTGGGTAAAAATACAATTTCTGTAGTACCACAACAGAATGTTTACCATTCAATTGGGCATGATTCCATGATATAGTGGTAACTGAATAGTATCAATACATCAATAAGTGCACAGTTGGGGATACACAATGATCAAAAGGAGATAAAACATAACAGTGTGTTTCACAAGAGAGTAAAATAGAAGAAATGGAGAACTGTTCAGAAGCAAATCTGCCCATTCATAAGCATACGTCTGATTATAAAAGAAACCCATTATCAAATTTAAACAGAAACTCATTACCAACAAACAAAACCCAGCTATCCAAAAAAAATTCGAGAAACCAAAAGACAAAAGGAATAGAAAAAGCAAACTGACCTTTAATTTGGAAATCGCCAATTTCTAGGGTTTGAACTGATGAGAGAGAGGAGGAGAGAGGTAGAGAGAGAGGGACGAAGAGAAAGATGGAGAGAGAGGGAGCAAGCGAGCTTCAAGCTTCTCCCATGGAAGCTTGAAGCTTGAGCGAGAACGTGCAGAGCGAACCAGTAGTGCAGAGCAAACGAACGACGCCAGAAAAAAAAATTCAAGAAAAACGCTTTTTTTTTTTTTTTTTTTTTTGGACGAAAGAAAAACGCATTTGTTTTGTTTTTAAATAATAAGGGTCTTTTTAAGTTTGTTTTGGGATTGAGTTTTTAAAAATGGGTCTACCAAACGAGTTTTTGGGCCTTTGGATTTAAAATCTCTTTTAGAGTTTATAAAATTGGACTCAAATCAAATACCAAACAGCCCCTTAGTGTCTATTTCCAATCCGACGACCTTGATTTAATCTATTGAAATTTAACGGTAAAAAGAATATCCAAGGCCAAAAGGTGGATATTAGTTAATTTATATCATACTAGCCTTTTTGCACGCGCTTTCGCGCCTGCAAGAGGCTTTTTTTAAAAAAAATTAAATTTATTTTAGAATTAAAAAAGATAATTGGTAGTTGTGTTCCATAAAAAGAGGATCCATTATTTGATTTTTCTTTTAATTTTAAATTTTTTTAATATGAAAAAGTGTGAATTTACCATAGGATCCTCATTTAATTAATAATTTCAATTCTTAATGTTTGCATTAACCAAGGACATTTTCTGGTATTTTGAATGTTTTACCATTCTCTGCCTTTTGCTTTATATATATAGATTCAACCCTGAAAATCATTCCTAGGTCTATATACCCACCCATTGTTCATAATTCGTGCCTCTGTCTTTTATAATCAAATACAATTATGTTTTTATAATTTATAACTTTTTGAGTGAACATGTTCATAAAACTAAAATTTTAAAAATATAAACAAACATTAATTCCATAAAAGTTCATCAAAAAATTTGAGATTAAGATACAATAATACGAGTTTATTGTAGTTGAGTACAAATCAATCTTTACAAGTTTCGCCCCTTTTAAAAGTAAAGTTTGAGTAATAAGTTACCAAAAGAAATAAATTATTAAGACACAATACGAGTGCACGTGATATTGATGCAAATTTACCCTTCTAAATCAATAGTTATGGGCTATTTGTGCTCCAAAGTTCGTACTCTGCTTAGCAATCATCTCTTTAATTTGGATCCTAATCAGAAGGATAATTGCACAAAGCTGTGAAACTAAATTATATTGAATCTCCTGAAAGTCACGTATAGATCCATTTATATATCTATATTGAATTATCTAATATGACTTTGTAATGATGATGATGATTTGCACCAGCTTCCCAAATAATGTGGTAAAATTGTTTTTTTAAAATTGCGAGTCGCCATTTTCATCTTCATCTTCATTTGTGGTGATTTTGATATTGTCTACTGATATGATTTTAAAACGTCTATGTCTTTGTCGCTGTGTTTGTCCTTCCTCATCAGTTAGGTTGGGCTTAATGGTTAATAATCTACTTTCTAGGAAAGTTTGGTCTGGATAATTTTGCATGTTACAAGTGAGGTTAATAATAATAATAATAATAATTATTATTATTTTCATGGGAAGTTTAAAAACGTAGAAGTTTGTCTGGATGAGGTTTATTATTATTATTATTTTCAGAAGATGTTCGGAATCTTTGATTTTTCCTTCACTTTAGCCACAATTATTGTTCACAGTCAGTCTTCTCTGATTCGCTACACTTGGAGGAAGAGAGTAGTAGCGTAGGGGACAAGGTTTATCAAATGTCTACTACACTAAGTCTCTCACATAGCTATTTTATATAGCAATTATTGTTGATCTAAACTCTAGTGTTAATTATTTTTCCCAATCCTCATTGTTTTACGTTAGTGTATGCATATAATATGTTGGAGTTTCAATTGAGAGATTATTTCAAGTACGGTTATTTGAGGGATATTTTTGTGGAACAACTCATATAATTTTTCCATTATCAGAATCGTAAATTTTTTAGGTATTCATTCAAACTTCATCCTAGCAAAAAAATTACTTGAATTTCAAAATCAATTGAACACTCAATCAAATGGTTGTCATTTTAATATTTTCTTCGAGCACCATATTTATCTAATTTGTTGTTCACAATTAAATATCTTAATGATTTTTAATTTCTTCAATTTTTTTACAGAAATAATCTAAAATTAAATACTTAAAAAATAAACGATTCATAAATAAAATTTGTAATCGACCCCACAGTGTGTCATTAGGAAGGACATATCATTACTTGCTCCCCCAACCATGAAAACTTTATCCATGCAAATTTATTTCTCCTTATTTCGTACATGCATTAATTCCACAACAAATAATACATTCAGGACAACTTTGGACAAGTGCTCAGTCACTTTCTGCCATAAAAAAAATGCCTCTCCTTTTCATGCCTATGGAGCCCAGGTGCATTCAAGAAGATTCAAAACGTGGCAGAAATTAGTCCACACAAACCAAAGAGCATCTACCATTCTCATAACTTTTTTTTTTATGAAGACCATTCTCATAACTTGACTTCAGTTTGCTCCCATCATTTGCAAATTCCACTAGCAAGATCAGATTTGATCAGTTTCTGGAAAAAGAAAAAAAGACAAAAAACTAAAAAAGGTTTGAGTTTTGTATGGCTCCCGCTCCCGGTGATTTAGAGAAAGCTGAAGCGAGGTTAGTTTCTCTTTATATATATATATATACGTACTAGTTTCAAATGCATGTCCCAAATTCAACTTTTTTCCTTTCTTACAAAAATAAATGTTTTTAATTATATTCTTATTGATCTAATAAAATTCTATTACTTTTTTAATAAAAAATTAAGTAAAATCGCTGCTGCCATCGTCGCCGCTACAGATACAGAACAGTTTAACCTTTTGTTGTTTTGAGGACATGCTAGTCATTGCATTGCAATAATATTAATAATAGTATAATCACAGCCAAATCTTTAATTCTATCCTATATGCGTAATTTTATGTTCTTTGTGTCTTGGCCAGCAGAACAGATAATCCAAATTCAAACCAGACAACGGAAAATTCTGCCACGGGAGATGTAGATGCGAAAAAATCAAAACATGCAGCACGGTTGACTAAAATATTTATAACATCATGCGTGCTTGGCGTTTTCCTGGACCCTTTGTTCCTCTACATTCCTCTCCTCAACCACGATTTGAAGTGTCTGAGGTTGGACAACACCATAAAGATTATCGCTCTCGTCTCGCGATTGTTCACTGATCTATTTTATGTAGGCAGAATTATTTTGCAAGTTTGTAGATTTGAAAATTGTTCGCCTTTCATCAATCGAATTCTTCCCGAAAGTTGCTCCTCCAAGTTCATAACATCACTCATCAAATGCTTTCGTGAGTTATTACCTGAAGTAACTGAAGTTCATGAGAAGGAATATCTAATACCAAGTATAACAAAGGAGATAATGGAGTCGTCCATCATAGTTGACATTTTAGCTATTCTTCCTCTTCCACAGGTACGAAGAAAAGCCCTTTGATATCTAGACTCTAGATCCAGTAGTTAACTGCTTTTCGAATCTCACTGTTTTTGTTTTTGCTTTTCAAATCTCACTGTTTTTGTTTGCATGCAATGCCATATATATATTGGAAATTCCTCAATAAGCTTATTTAAGGACATCCTTGTATGGCTCATTTTGTATTGTATTTCACTAATTCAAACATGGTATTTTGTAGATATTCATTCAAAGATCATCATCTCTTCAAAAATCACTTGAATTCGATATCATTTGATCACTCAATTGAAATGTTGAAATTTTTGTACTTTCTTGAAGTACCGTGTTAATTGATCTTGTAGGACACAATTGGATGTCGAAATGGTTTCCGATTTGTCTAATTTTTTGCAAGGATGATCTATGAATGTAGAATTAAAAAATAGATAGTTTAGATCGTTGAAAAAAAATTTGTATGAGACCCTAAATGATGTCACCATAAAGATTCAAAGACTTTATAGATTATTATAATGATACAACGACCAAGTAATCAACACTTCGGTGGCTGTAAGTACCCATTTCAACCAAATTAGATAACATTCTGACCAGTGGCGGAGTTAGGATTTCACATTAGAGGGGGTCTTCTATAAAATTTGTCTTCTCTTCATAATTATCAGGAATTTCACATTTAAAATTTGGTTAAATACTAATTCTATCATCTACACTATTAAAGATTTAAAAATTAATCAATTATATTCCAACAGAGAAAAGAGATGGGGAAAAAAAAGTTCATAAAGCACAATATTAAGGTACCCAACTCATACATGAAAAAAAATGGGGAAAATAAAAATTCACAAAACTTTAAATAAAATGTTAAAACTTTAGGAGTTTTTAGTGCATATATCATAAACTAACCTAGAAGATTTAAGGGAGATGAGTAGAAAGGAGATCAAGACATTTTCTGGTTTAAATGTATACAAAAAGAACATAATATATTATTTTATTTTAGGGTAAATATCCTAAAACTAATCTAATATATTATAATATTATATATCATATATAATATACAAATAAAAGAGGTAAAAATGGAATGGGGTCTAGGACCACACTAGTCCCATGCTGGCTCCGCCCTTAATTCTGACTATGTTTGATTGAATCGAAGAAGAATACCTTTATCATGAAGACTGGGCGTCGTCTCTGCTATTTCGATTTCAACAAAATAAAACTAGGGTTAATTTCAATTAAAATGCTAAACTTTCACCCTAAAGGCATATATTTCTATGTACTCTCAAATTTAACAATTATGTATCCTAATCTTATTAATTTTTTGCAATATGATTTATGCACTAACTTCACTAGCGAAATTTCAGTTAATTGCCCACGTGATAGACTTGTGACCTACTTATTCACTTCTTTCAATGCTAGTTGAAGGGTATTTCAAACAATTAATGTCAAATGGGTTTGGGTGGGATTTTTTTGTGTCAAATGGGTTTGGGAGAGAAGACACCAATTGCCAGAAAATACCCTTCAAATGGCATAAAAAGAAACGAATAGGTGGGACATACCCTTGCCACGTAGGCAATTAACAAAATTTTTTACCGTAAAGTTAATGTTTGGAACCATATTTCAAAAAATTAATAAGATTAGGGTACATAACTGTTAAAATTGCAAGTGCAAACATGCCTTAAGGGTGAAAGTTCAAAATACTAAATTGAAATTAACCCATAAATCTGTCTATTTTGCCCATTCATATTTGAGTGATTTTGTAAAACTGAGAAAAGTACTAGAAAATTGATTTGGTTGACGAAAGGCAGACATCCTGGCGAAGAAAAGGGTACTGTATTGCAGTAGGTTCTTGTCAGTTAGGACTTAGGACTTTTTATCCCTCTAAAAAATCATTATGACTTTTTAACTAATTAATAAATCCAGATCATTAAGCAATGATATGACATTGCCATGTCACTTGGGATCCAATTGTAAGGTCACTTGATACACGAATTTAGTATCTCTAGCATTACTCTAATTTAATATTTTGTCTCATGATATGTTGTTAATAGTTGATATTAACATTGCCATGTGTCCAGGTGGCAATTCTCATTTTCTTTCCAAAGATGAGGGTCTCAGGATCTTTCGGGAAGCGTATTATGAACTTTCTTGTTATGGTGCAATATGTACCACGAGTTCTTCGCATCTACTTATCATGCAAGAAAGCTAAAAAACCTTTCAAAGGATATATCCCATTATGGCTTAAAGGTTTACTCAATCTTTTCCTCTACATTCTCGCTAGTCATGTAAGTTTCACTTTTATCGTAATTTATTTAATTTTAAAAAGTTCGCTTTCTTTAAATAAAGGATCACATTTTTCTCAAACGTTCAATCTAACAAGCTTGTTGTTTCTTTAGGTGCTTGGAGCTTTTTGGTACTTTTTTGCTGCTCAACAAATGATAAGTTGCTGGGAACATGCATGTCGATATGGAAATGGATGTGGCGCTATTACATTTAATTGTCATGATCACCAAACATTGAAAAATATTACGGTTCTAAATGATTTCTGCCCAATAGATCCACCAGATACAACTCTCTTTGATTTTGGTATATACCTAAATGTCCTTCAGTCAGGTGCATTGTGGTCAACAGACTATCCCCTGAAGTTTTTGAACAGTTTTTGTTGGGGCCTGCGAAATTTGAGGTTTGTACATGTGAAACCAACGTATACATTGATGCTGTTTTTTAACTAGAGAAATGCTTTTAGATTTCCTTACATTGAGCAATTGAGATTTGTATATATTATGTATTCTGATCCATTTCATGTTTGCAGTTCTCTTGCTTCAAATCTCCAACCGAGTTTCTATACATGGGAAATCGCCTTTGTAGCTTTTATATCTATAATCGGCTTGATACTGTTCGTATATCTCATTGGAAATATGCAGGTTCGTACGGTGTATATAAAAAGTTCTCCTTAAGCTTAAAGCTCCCGATTTGATTTTTTTTTTTTCCTCTCATTTGAGTACCCACCTCTCTCTCTCTCTCTCTCTCTCTCTCTCTCTCTCTCTCTCTCTCTCTCTCTCTCTCTCTCTCTCTCTCTCTCTCTCTCTCTCTCTCTCTCGGGAGCCAGAAAGCTTCAATTGAGGGAAACTCTTATGGGATCCATTCGCATTATATATATACTAATCCCTTGTCACACACTCATGTGTGTGCCTTTTGCTTTATCGCATTGTATATATCTCTCTCTCTATATATATAGATATATGTAATTTTCTATAACAATTATAATTAGAATTAATGAACTGAACCTTGTTGTTGTGAAATAGACCTACGTGCTTATAGATACTGAAAGGTTAGAGTCGCACAGACGCGAGAATAAACTTAAACGGAAGGTTAAAGAAAATGACCGAAAAGTAGAATCATGGTTATCTGGCCATGGCATCCCCCTTAGTAGAAAGCAGAAGATCATGGAAGAGATAAAAAGAGAGCTTGAAGAAAACTCGGATTTTGATGTGGTTAGGGAAATCCTCTCTATTCTTCCCCTCGAAGAAATCTAAAGTTGCAGCCCGTTGAGTAGGCTAAGGAAGGTAGGTTCATCCAAACGCATCATATTTAAATTTTCACCACCATTATTCGTATCCAATGATGATATATATTATATTTTTAATTGCTGATTATTTTTCTCAAATATTGTATCTATTTCTTGCCAAATATAGTGTAATTGAGAGAGTTGAGAATGTAGAACAAGGTAGGTTTTGCAGAGAATTCAAATCTGCCAATTGAATTGATTAACTCTTGGTGAGAGGTTACATATACAAGTATACAAGGTGATTATTAGTTACAAACAATGCACAAGACATGGAGGGAAACATGGAGAGTTTCCATCCCCAAAACAAGGAAATGAAAACAAGGAAAAGTAACATGGTGGTAGACAAGCCTTTTAGGGATGTCTATGTTTTGTATTTGTCTTAACTAACACTCCCCCTCAAGTTGGTGCAAAGATATCACGCATGCCCAACTTGTCCAGTGAGTCATGGAAAATTTTACTTGATACGGCCTTCGTCAGGATGTCAGCAAGTTGGTTTTCCGAGTTTACAAATGGAAACTTGATTATACCCCTTTCTAGTTTCTCTTTGATGAAGTGTCGGTCGACTTCCACATGTTTGGTACGGTCGTGTTGTACTGGGTTATGTGCTATCTCGATAGCTGATTTATTATCACAGTACAAGTTTGTAGCTTTCAATGGTTTAACTCCCAAATCCTTCAGTAATCTCCGTAACCATAGCAATTCACAAACTCCTTGAGCCATTCCCCTAAATTCTGCTTCAGCACTTGATCTAGCCACAACTTTTTGCTTCTTACTTCTCCAAGTGACTAAGTTGCCCCCCACAAACGTAAAGTATCCAGAAGTAGAACGTCTATCTGTGATGGATCCTGCCCAATCCGCATCTGTGTATCCTTCTGGGTCCATATGTGTATGCTTGGAGAATATCAACCCTTTTGCTGGGGCAGCCTTCAAGTACCTCATGATCCGAGTTACTGCATTCATGTGTGCCTCACTTGGTTGATGCATAAACTGACTCACCATACTCACAGCATAAGCTATGTCGGGGCGTGTGTGTGATAGATAAATCAGTCGCCCAACCAATCTTTGATACCTTTCTTTGTCAGTGGGTACTTGGTCTGGATACATCCCTAACTTGTGGTTCTGCTCAATAGGTGTGTCAGCTGGCTTACAATCAAGCATTCCAGTTTCTGTTAACAAGTCTAACACATATTTTCGTTGGGATAGAAATATGCCATGTGTTGATCTAGCAACTTCTATGCCAAGAAAATATTGTAACTCACCTAATTCCTTCATCTCAAATTTACTAGCAAGGAGCTTCTGCAAATTCTTCATTTCTTCATTGTCATTACCGGTAACCACCATATCATCAACATAGATGATAAGGGCCGTAAGTTTGTCACCACGACGCTTTAAGAATAAAGTGTGATCCGAGTGGCTCTGAGTGTACCCAAAGTGCTTCATAGAATCTGTGAATTTTCCAAACCAGGCTCGTGGTGACTGCTTTAGCCCATATAATGATTTTCTCAGCTTGCACACGGTGTTGGGACCAAGTGCCATGGGGGTCCCTGGTGGTGGTTCCATATACACTTCTTCTTGCAATTCCCCGTGAAGAAATGCATTCTTTACATCATACTGCAATAGTGGCCAATCAAGGTTTGCAGCCAATGACATGAGAACACGTACGGTATTGATCTTGGCAACAGGTGCAAATGTCTCTTGGTAGTCAATTCCATATGTTTGTGTATACCCTTTGGCCACTAATCGAGCTTTGTATCGATCTATGGATCCATCAGCTTTGTATTTAATGGTGTATATCCACCGACATCCAACTGGTTTCTTCCCTTGTGGCAACTGGACCATTTCCCATGTACAATTCTTTTCCAGAGCTTTCATTTCAATTGCCATTGCTTCAGCCCATCTGGAATCTGTTATAGCATCCTGCCACTTATTTGGAACATATACAGTAGATAATTGATTGACAAATGATGCATATGACTTTGACAATCTATGAGTTGAAACATGGTTATTAATGGGATATTTAGATTTGGCAGTAAGGTCAGGACAATATTGAGGTTTGGGTTTTCCTCTAGTGGTCCTAGGTGGGAGAGTGTATGGTATAGCATTAGGTGCTTCGGGAATTACCTCAAGTGTTTCCTCATCACAAGACGATTGATCCGATGGTTGAGAAGAAGGGGTTGTATTTTGTTGTTGATCACAGCAACCATTTGAATTGTCTCCTCCGGGATCTTCACCAAATAATAACGACAATTTTCCAGTACCTTCATCGCTGTCTAAATCTTCAAGTTCACTGGTGCTCAGCGACCGGTCGCTGGGTTCTGTGCGACCGGTCGTTTTTTCACAGAATCGATTTTCCTCCCTGGGGTCTGGACGACCGGTCGCTTCAGGATTGCGACCGGTCGCTTCAGGATTACGACCGGTCGTTTTTTCACAGAATCGATTTTCATCAAGTCTGGAGCAAGGCGACCGGTCGCTGGGGTCAGTGCGACCGGTCGTTTCAGGAAGGCGACCGGTCGCTTCTGGGTAACGACCGGTCGGATTAGCACAGACTTGGATTTTTTCTTCCTTCTCTTCATTCCTTCTCTCCCCCTGAAGAGAAGGGGGCATAGTAGCTTCAAAGTATGATAAATCTTCATGAAATGTGACATCCATAGTGACAAAGAGCTTGCGAGTAGGAGGATGATAACACTTGTATCCTTTTTGAGTTGATCCATACCCAACGAACACACATCGAATGGCACAAGGGTCCAGCTTACTTCTTTGATGAGATGGAACATGAGCATATACAACACAACCAAATATGCGAGGAGGCAGCTTGAGGACTGTAGGAAGAGAGACATGAAGGGCCAAGGTGTTCAGTGGAGTTTCAAACTTCAAAACACTACTCGGCACTCGATTAATTACATATACTGCAGAAAGAAGGGCATGTCCCCATAAGTAGTGAGGGATCGATTTATCCAGCATGTAAGCACGAGTAACCTCAAGTAATTGTCGATTCTTTCGCTCTGCGACACCATTTTGTTGCGGAGTGAAAGATGTGGAGGTTTGATGAATGATGCCTTGGTCTCGGAAGAAATGTGCCAAGACATTGTTCACATATTCCCCCACCATTATCAGACCGGAATACTTTGATGGAGGCTTGGAACTGTGTGGTAATCATAGCATGAAATTCACGGATTGCAGCGGAAACGTCACTTTTATGAGCTAGTAAATATACCCAAGTCATGCGAGTACAATCATCAATAAAGGTAACAAACCATCTTTTGCCATTGGAAGAAACTTTAGCAGGACCCCAAACATCAGAGTGAACCAAATCAAAAGGGAATTCCGTTTTATTATCACTTAAGGGAAAAACAGTTCGATGGCTTTTGGCCAATACACAGGTTTCACATTGAAACTGAGAATGATCTAGGTCACGAAACAAAGACGGAAACAAACGTTGAAGATAGCCAAAGGATGGATGTCCTAGACGACGATGCCAAAGCCAAATCTGATGTTGATTGCGAGCTTGTGAGCTGGAACCTTGAGTATGCGCTGCCCTTGGTGGTGAAGAGACCGTCAAGGAATACAACCCCCCTCTTCGTTTACCATGCCCAATCGTCGCGTGAGTCGTGAGGTCCTGAAAAAGACAATGGGAAGGATAGAATGTGGCATAACAGTTATGTGAGTCAAGTAATTTTCCAACAGACAGCAAATTGCAATTGATGGAGGGAACAAGTAGTGTATGAGATAAAGATAAGGAAGGGGAAAGTGATATAGTTCCTTCACCAGCAACATTAGAAGGAACTCCATTGGCACTAGTGATGTAAGGATGACGAGACTTAGAAGATATTGTGGAAAACATAGTAGAGTCAAAAGTCATATGATCAGTGGCACCTGTGTCAATTATCCATGTAGTGGGTCGTGTACCTGATTCGGAGTCGGAGAGTAGGGTGGAAGATGGAGAGGCATCGGTAGTTATAACACATGCTGCCTTGGGTGTTTTGTTGCGGGACTTGAAAGCATCCCACCACTCAGGATAACCATGAAGCTTGAAGCACTTCTCAACAAGATGATCACCACCACAATGAGTGCACTTCTGAGTTCCCTTTGCATCGTCAGTTTTGGGACCCCGGGGGGGAAGTCCGGAGGAAGTACGGTGTGGTGGCCGATATGGCTTGACTGCCATTGCACTTCCACCGCCAAGCATGGAAGATTGGCGATTATCTTCTTCTACCACAAGTGCATAAGCTTCAATGACTGCTGGAAGCGGGTTCATGGCAAGAATCCGACTACGAACGGAATCAAAGTTGGGATCGAGTCCTCCCAAAAAATCGTACACACGTTCCACCTCAAGTGCTTGTTGGTGAAGAGCCACATCATCGGGATTGGTATGTTTGCAGGGACGGAGGCTGTCAATTTCCTGCCATATTATGTGTAATTTTTCGTAGAAGACATTCACAGGTTCACCACTTTGAGAGGTGTTGACGGACTGACGACGGAGTTGGTACAACTTGGAGCTATTCTGAGTGACAGTATATGTCTTCCGAGCTGCATCCCACACCGCATAAGCCGTTGAGCAGTGATCAAATAAGGCACGTACATTTTTGGTCATGGAGTTGAGGAGCCATGACTGCACCAAACAGTTGTCTTCATCCCAAACTTCATAGCTAGGATCATCAATGGCAGGGGCAATCTTTTTACCATTAATGAAACCAGCCATACGACGAGCAGTGATGGCCAAGCGAACACTACGAGACCATGCAGGATAGTTGGACCCATCCAACTTATCAGGAGTAATTTGAGAGTAGTCATGAGAGGACCGGGGTGGTGGAGCTGTGGAGTCGGTCTTGGTGGAGTTGGTGGAGTCGATTTTAGAGGAGTCACCCGTGGAGTTGATTGAGTCGTTGGTGTCACCCATGAGGTAAATATATAAAGAGATGTAGAGGAAGAAAAGGCTTAAAAACTTCAGCAAACAAGAGCACAAAAAAGCTTGTGATCAAGACCAATTTTGAGGCAAGGCAAAGTATGAGATAGGGATAATATAACAGCAAATTATGGGCAAGGATAGGTAGAGATTAGGCAAGAACAAGGTTATGCAGAGGCAACCAAAATCGATTGCTCTGATACCATGCCAAATATAGTGTAATTGAGAGAGTTGAGAATGTAGAACAAGGTAGGTTTTGCAGAGAATTCAAATCTGCCAATTGAATTGATTAACTCTTGGTGAGAGGTTACATATACAAGTATACAAGGTGATTATTAGTTACAAACAATGCACAAGACATGGAGGGAAACATGGAGAGTTTCCATCCCCAAAACAAGGAAATGAAAACAAGGAAAAGTAACATGGTGGTAGACAAGCCTTTTAGGGATGTCTATGTTTTGTATTTGTCTTAACTAACATTTCTAGGTGCCACTACTTAAAGACATGGACGAAGGAGTTTTGGTAGAAATCTCTGAGAAGCTTCATCCCGAGAAGTATACTCCTGGAAAAATCATTATAAACAAGGATGAAACACTTCAAATGATGCTTTTCATCGTGGACGGAAGTGTAATCATTGAAAAGACAGATGGTTCTCAGTTGGAACATCTAGGCCCAGGAGATTTTTATGGAGAGGAACTTCTAGTGTCCCCATTGTGGACCTCCTCTAGTGATGCAAAACCCATAAACGAGTCTGTTCGGGCCATTGATGATGTTCAAGCCCTTGTTCTCTCTGCCACAGACATGGCAACCTTGAGCTTTAGTTCCAGGCGGTATATCAACGAGTTGCGCATGGTGGTAACTATTCTTCAGAAAGTAAGCTCCTCTCTATTTAGAAGATATATAAAAGATGAATAATTGGATTCTCACCTTCCATCCTAGCTAGCTATTAATATACAATGACGTTACTTATTTGATTTATATAATGTTCTCTTTATGTTTGAGAAATTAATAATGTGTCAAATCCTAGGTGCCAAAACTTCAAACTATGGATAAACAAGTATTGAAAGCAATGTCTCATCATCTTTCTCCGGTTAGCTATAAACGCAACGATTATATTGTTCGAGAGAACCAACCGGTTAGTAGGATGTTCTTCGTCACGAGGGGAGAGGTAACAAAAAATGAGAACCCTCCCGAAGCAAATTTTATTGGAGAAGAACTTCTTGAGTGGGTATTGGATAAGTCTTTTCCTACCATATTACCCTTGTCGACCTGCACTGTTAGAGTAGTCTCAAAGGATGCCGAAGTCCTCATTTTGAAGGCCAGGATGTTGAAGAGTGTAGTCTCTAAGTTCGTGAAGCATTTCAGCAATTTCGCCTCTCACTCAGATATCCGGTTGACTTGGCTAAAGAAAGTAAGTTGCTCCATCTGCAGTACTAACTTTTAACCAATTTGCTTTATATTTTTCTTAACTGACAATGTCATATCTATCTAATTTTAGGTGGAAATCTTTCAACAAATGGATGAACAAGTGTTGGAAGCAATATCCAAGTGCCTTAAGCACATGAACTTCAATGTTGCCAAGCGCCATATTCTTCAAGAGAAAAAACCACTTAAAATGATGTTCTTCGTCATCCGAGGAGTTGTATTAATTGAAAGCGATAGTGCTATGGACGTGAACGTTAAAAACACCTGTGAAATAGGAAGTTTCTATGGAGAAGAACTTTATTGAAGATACGGAAAGATTACAAAATATATTGTACATTATTTGTTACCTTGTATAGGAATAGTCAACTTCTCTGTTAAGGCTTGTACAAATTAGTGCCTTTAACTTAGGGTTTAAATTACCTTAGGTAGTCTTATTGGCTTTATATATTGGCCTTTTTCTGTATTGCAAATACACAAAATATACGAGATATTATTTTACATGGTATCAGAGCCTACACTGGTCTCTGTTAAAACCCTAAACCTCCTTTCAAGCCTCTCTTCATCCTACAATCACTATATCTCTTGACCAGTCAGTCATGGCTGCCAATCAATCATCATCTCAGAAGCCTTTTTATCATTGCAATTTTTGCAAACTTGATGGTCACTCTCAATCATGCTGCCGGAAAAATCCTGCCATAAAATCTTATATGCTTTGTAAGCATTGTGATGTTGCAGGGCACATTGAATCTCATTGTCAGAAGAAGAACATGTATTCTTCTTCGAGTACTACTTCTACTGGTTCCTTTGCTGCTATGACCACCAACACATTGGCTGCACCATCGCTGACTTCAGAACAATATAGTCAGCTTATTGCCTTGTTATCCTATGGTAAAAATAATTCAGTAGCCAATCTGGCAGGTAACCCATTATGTTTTAATTCATCATTCAATATTGGTTCTTGGATCATCGATTCCGGTGCCACAGATCATATGGTTTCCAATGCTAATTTTTTAGAAAGCATGACCACACTTAACACCGCACCCATCAAATTGCCAACAGGACAAACATCCAACATCACTCATATTGGCTTTGCCACACCTTTACCATCCTTGCCTCTAAAAAATGTTTTGCTAGTCCCCGATTTTCGATTCAATCTTTTGTCTGTTAGCAAAATCACTAAACTACTTAATTGCTCCATTACCTTTTATTTTGATCATTGTGTTTTGCAGGACTTGAATTCGAAGAGGTTGATTGGTAAGGGCAAGGAACGTGGTGGTCTTTATTACCTAGCCCCCGATGTGCCTTCCATTGCTAATTCCGCTGTCTCTTCCCCAAATTTTAGTCTGTGGCACTGGCGCTTAGGACATCCATCCAAGTGTACTCTTCCTTATTTACAAAGTTTGAATTCAAAAATTTCGTTTGATAATAATCATGCTTGCACTATTTGCCCTTTGGCTAAACATTGTCGGCTTTCTTTTCCTTTAAGCACTGTATCAACAAATGCTTGCTTCGATTTAATACATTGTGATGTTTAGCGACCTTATTCCGTTTCTTCAATTTCTGGTGCTAAATATTTTTTAACCATAGTTGATGATTTTTCTCGTAGTACTTGGCTTTATTTAATGCAGCATAAATCAGAAGTTAATACCTACTTACCACATTTTTTTGCTATGGTCAAAACACAATTTAATTGTTCTATTCGTCAAGTTCGTACTGACAATGGAACTGAATTTTTTAATCACACATTGAACCAATATTTTTCTTCACTTGGTGTTATTCATCAACATAGTTGTGTGGCAACACCACAACAAAATGGTGTCGTCGAAAGAAAACATCGTCATCTTTTAAATATTGCTCGTTCCCTTCGTTTTCAATCAAATTTACCTATTTCTTTTTGGGGTGATTGTGTTCTTACTGCTGCTTATCTAATTAATCGTTTACCCACCAAAATCTTACATGGGAAAACACCTTATGAAATTCTTTTCAACAAAGCACCTTCTTATACCCACCTACGAATTTTTGGTTGTCTTTGTTATGGTCATAACTTGTCTCCCCATTCTCTTAAATTTGATAAAAGAGCAAAACCAGGTATCTTTATTGGTTATCCACCTTTTCAAAAGGCTTATAAAATATATGATCTTGAAACAAAGAAAATTTACACTTCTAGAGATGTCACTTTTTATGAAACTATTTTTCCTTATAATTTATCACAAAATAACCACACTTTACCTGGTGTTTTACCAATTCCTGCAACAAATTTTGAACATTCCCACCTTCCTTTAGCTTCCGCTCATCCACTTACCTCACCAGATTTATCTAACCCAGAAACACAAGCCACTCCAAACACTAACACGTCTCCCTCTACTCCACCCATCAACATTCCTTCTTCTCCCTCACCAACCAACATACTTTCTTCTCTCCCATCTCTTTTGCCTCCATCTCCCACCGAAACACCTACACCAGCCATCACAAATTCCAATACTTCCTCTGCCATTATAGCTCCTCCCTCATCTCCTCCTCCTTGTAGTCACAAACCACCTGGTTACCTTAATGATTATCACTGCTACCAATCTCAAGCAACCTCTTCGACTTCAGGTCCACATGGCACCAGGTACCCTTTATCCCATTATTTATCTTATGACAAATTCTCTATTAAACATCAAAGTTTTCTTGCTTCTATTACTACCATTGTTGAGCCTAACACTTTCGATGAAGCCACTAAATACCCTGAATGGTGTAAAGCTATGCAAAGTGAACTTGCTGCCTTGGAAGCTAATCATACATGGACCCTCATGGCCTTGCCTGCTCATAAAAAAGCCATTGGCTGCAAGTGGGTCTATAAAATAAAACGGCATTCTGATGGCACTATTGAACGATGCAAAGCTCGCCTCGTCGCCAAGGGATATATGTAACATCCCGACCCAAAATTTAAGACTATTCCCTAATTAATTAAATTAAAAACGGAATTTCCAATTTTTGCCCTTGAAGTAGGGGCAAAAATGTCATTTTTATACGAGAAGATTTTGGGACAACAAGTAGTATTTTCAGGAAGGTTGTACCGAGACGAGTTCGTAGACGTGTATTAGGCTTGAATCGGGATTATAACGAAAAAGTTACGATTGAAAAATCATCAAGGGCATAATTGAAATTATTTCAAAATTTATTTGGATAAAAACAGAAAACCCTCTCTCTCTCTGAGGATTTGCAGAAACAGCCCCCCCCCCCCCCCCCCCCCTTTTCGAATTTTCTCTCGGTCGCAGCCACTTCCCATCGTCGTCGCGGCCACCACACGCCGCCACTTGGGGCGGCACCGGTCCCAAAAGGACCACCACACGACCCTCTTCCAGTTCCAGCCCATCGCCTCCTCGATCCGCTGTCGTGGTCGCCGGAAACAGCCACACGAGCTGCTGGTTTTGGACAGTTTTGACAGAAACTTCCAAGCTTTCGTTCTCCTTCGTTTCTCAATCAAATCAGTCGAGTGAGGTATGTTTTCTCGACTGTTTTTCGTGCTCTAGCTGCCTGTTGGATAGGTTTCCCAGAATTTTGAGAGGTTACAGCTCGATTTCGAAATTAGGGTTCAGCCGGATTTCAATTTGAATTTCCGGCCACTTCCGGCCACTTCTGGGCCTTTACCCAAGAACAAAAGTGACTCCAAATTAGGTGTATTACCTAGGGTAGGAGTTTGGAGTCAAGATGTTAAGTTTTTCCGGCGAGTGGTTATCGCTTTGGACACCCAAGCGCTGCCGGTGCGTGTGGCGGCGTGCGGGCACTGTAGCAGAGAGACATTTTTATCCTAAAATGATCTCTTGGTTGTCACGAGCGCATAGAATTTTACGGATCTCAATTCGGATAACGTTTGAACCCCGAACGGATTTTACATATTGTGTGAATTCCGGGTTCGATATGTTAGAACCGTTGGATCGCTTCCAATTTAATATATATTAATTTAGATATTCCTAAGATCGCATAGGAATTCGCGGATCGAGAATCGGAGCTCCGGATGTTCCGATTTAAATAGTTAAAGTTTGTGTTTTACGATAATCGTCCGATCGTGCGATCGCGAATGATCTAATCGTCCAATCTGGACCAAACTTGCAGGAAGTGTATCCTAGACCTTGTGGAACCTATAGGAACTTTCGGATCGTAAAATGGAGGTTGTGGGCCCCACGGGCCCGGTTGACCAAGTTTGGACAGTTGGACCCTCGATTGACCGTGAGTCTTCCGAGGTAGTTTTACCCTTCGTAAAATGCTAGCTTGACTGTGTGAATGAGTATTGATCGTTATATGAGTTATGAAAGTGAGCCGTGGTCTTGGCTATGATTATTTTGGAAGTGAGTAGACATTGTTTTCATTCAATGGCATGGTTTGGTGATGAAATTTTATGCATATTTGTTTTAACGGTTTATTGTAGTATATTATGTATTTGATTAATGGACTTAATATGTTATGAAGTATTTGTGATATACATTTGGGTTTTGACATATTCGAGCATTTAGAATCAGTTTTATAATATTTATATAAGGGATTACGAACTCCACCATCATACGTACCTCCCCCCTTGGATAATGATACTTGGAAACAGTGGTTATGGACACTGGGATATATGAAAATGGATAAGGTTTGGATATACTATTCACACACGTGCCGGGTTTAGGGCGTGTGGGCTTTATTGGTCACGGATCCTGGAATTGTTGGATGCCGGGAAAATTAGGATATGGTCTGGATATGACGGAAACCCGGGGCATACCTTAACGGGGTGTCGCTGTAGACCCTTAATTGGGTAGTCTGCGCGCGTAGGACGGTTCCAGGCGTACGGGTCTTGAGGATTCGTTCGTACGTGCTGGGTTAGAGTGTCAGTCCCCCAGTTGGACGACTCATCCCTAGCCACATGGACATTTGAGGGCCGGATAAGTGTGAGCTAGTCAACAATCCCCTGTTGGATTGTTTCCCCCAGTACATGATGTGCATCATCATATGTACCTCCCCTTGGATATTGATATATGGAAATTATGGATATGGTCTGGATATGACGGAAACCCGGGGCATACCTTAACGGGGTGTCACTGTAGACCCTTAATTGGGTAGTCTGCGCGCGTAGGACTGTTTCAGACGTACGGGTCTTGATTCTTCGTCCGTACGGGCTGGTTGAGTTTAGTCCCCTAGTTGGACGGCTCGTCCCTAGCCACATGGACATTTGAGGGCCGGATAAGTGTGAGCTAGTCAACAATCCCCAGTTGGATTGTTTCCCCTGGTACAAAATGATGGTGAGAGGTTGGTGTTATTATATTACATATATGTATATGTGGTTTTGATTCTAGTTTGAGATTTGTGAGGTTGTACATGTATAAACGTATAAGCCCTGGATTTGGGCAGTGTTGTATAGCATCATACGCCTTGGATAGGGTATGGTTGCGGGATTGAATTGATATAAAGAAAGAGATTGAGAATGGGTTCTTTGTGTTTTTGTCAGTCTTGGAATTTGTGATAGATCTGAAAGGTATAGTCGGTTCGGGGGTAAATAATTGTTTATTAACAGAGTAGTGACTATTGAGATGAGAACTACGTGTGGCTTGATCCCTTGTCCAAGGGTACGTAGGCAGCCTGGGGTTTCACCCAGGTGCAGCCGCGAAGTATATTGCGTGTTAAAGGGTTTGATAGATTCTGTGTATGTGATTGGATTCGGATGTGGTTATTGGATTTGAATCCGGTTTATTGATTTTTGGGAGTAACCGTATAATTGTTTGAGATCATAAATGGTATGGTTTATGTATTATCTGACTTAAGAACCTTGCTGGTTTGGTTTTGAATTATCTGAAGGCCGGAGGCCTATTATGTGATTGCATGTTGTTAACTTGAGCATGCTGCCAGTTGGTGTTTTAAAATGTGTTTTATGCAGGTTGGAATTTTTGGGAAATGTTCAATTTACAGGGGATTCGGCAGAAAGTCTCGTGCTCTTTTCCCTTAATTTGGAAAAGAGGCTAAATTTTTAGTAAGTGGGCCCATAACCCACAGGATTCGTCTTGGGTTCCGAGGAATTCGGGGCGGGTCCTGTCAATATACGCAAATGGAAGGGATTGATTATCATGAAACTTTTTCTCCTGTTGCCAAGCATACCACTGTTCGTGTTTTATTATCTTTGGCCGCTGCCAAGGGTTGGTGTCTTCAACAATTAGACGTCAACAATGCCTTTCTTCATGGTGATTTACATGAAGAGGTTTACATGCAGCTCCCTCCAGGTTATCACGGCAAGGGGGGAAATATGGTGTGCCGTCTTAACAAATCACTTTATGGATTAAAGCAAGCTTCTCGGTGTTGGTTTGCAAAATTCTCCAAAGCATTACTTGATGCGGGATTTTCTCAATCTAAAGCAGATTACTCCCTTTTCTATCGTCACAAAGGGAAGTCATCAATTTTCTTGCTTGTATATGTTGACGATATTATTATTACAGGTACCGATGCTGCCACTATATCAATTATCAAGAATTTGTTGCATCAACGTTTTCATTTAAAAGACCTTGGTGATTTAAAATACTTCCTTGGGATAGAAGTATCTCGTTCTTCAAAGGGATTGTATTTGAGCCAACGGAAGTATGCACTTGACATTTTGAAAGACTCAGGTCTTATTGGTGCACGTCCTACTTTCTTCCCCATGGAACAAAATCTCAAGTTAAACAATGAAGATGGAGAACTATTACATAATCCAGAAACCTATAGAAGATTGGTGGGTCGCTTGATATATCTCACCATCACTAGGCCAGACATTGTTCATACAGTTCATATTTTGAGCCAATTCATGCAAAGCCCCCGTACAACTCATAAAGATGCTGCAGATCGATTATTACGTTATTTGAAAGGGACTCCAGGCCAAGGGATTCTGTTATCATCTTCTAATAATTTTCAATTGAGAGCCTACTGTGATTCTAATTGGGCTAGCTGTCCAATGACAAGGAGGTCGACTACAGGTTACTTTGTACTTCTTGGCGAAAGTCCTATCTCATGGAAAACAAAGAAGCAAGATACTGTATCACGCTCATCAGCCGAAGCAGAATATAGAGCGATGGCTATGGCAACTTGTGAACTCCAATGGTTACGATATTTACTTTATGATCTTGGTCTGTCACACCACACCAAGCTTACTTTATTGTGACAACCAAGCTGCTTTATACATCGCAGCTAATCCAGTATATCACGAGCGCACCAAGCATATTGAGATCGATTGTCATGTTGTTCGAGAGAAGATTCAAAATGGTTCTTTACGTACTGCCTATATTCCTTCAAAGGAGCAACTCGCAGATGTCTTTACCAAGTCTTTAGGTAAAGATCAATTCCAACGACTCAAAAACAAGCTGGGTATTCTTGATCTCCATACTCCAGCTTGAGGGGGAATATTGAAGATACGGAAAGATTACAAAATATATTGTACATTATTTGTTACCTTGTATAGGAATAGTCAACTTCTCTGTTAAGGCTTGTACAAATTAGTGCCTTTAACTTAGGGTTTAAATTACCTTAGGTAGTCTTATTGGCTTTATATATTGGCCTTCTTCTGTATTGCAAATACACAAAATATACGAGATATTATTTTACAAACTTGTACATTGGGTTACAACTTGGGTACACAAGTCCTTTCCTGCCAAACTACCTTTATCACCTGGTTCTGCGCTATGTAGTGTGCGTGGTGGTCCTGTCGAAATACTTGCTCTCAAAGCCGACGACTTGAAGACTGTAGTCTCAGAATTCAGGTCGAAATTCAGCACGGAAACCACCCTGCCTACAGATTCTGATCAGCCTCGAGAACTGACCATCCTAAAGAATGTAAGTTCCTCTGGATGAAGTATATATATATATATCCTATATATTTTAATCATTATTCTAATTTCTCCTTTGCCTTAAATAAATATGGTCTCCAATAATATCCTAGGTGGAAATCCTTAAGACTATGAATGAGGAAGTGTTGAAAGAAGTATGCGACCATCTTACCCAAAAAACGTATAAAGATGAGTACATTATAATGAAGGATAAACAAATGGAAATGATGTTCTTCATCGTCAGCGGAGTTGTGTCAGTAACAAACGAGAGCTCGAAACATTACCTTAGAGAAGGAGAACGTCCAAATCACAGTGGAGATGAGCTCATACAACGTTGGGTGCGATCTAAATCTACCGGCGTTTCTGCCGAATTGCCCACCTCTCCTTCTAGTTTTTGGGCCATCGGTGAAGTTGAAGTTCTGATTCTTAAGGCCGAAGACTTGGCAAGGGTTCAGCTTGGTGATCGAATTGGTTAGTATTATCATGTATGTGCAACTAATTAATTAATTTTGTCGTGAGTTGTGCATATAATAAAGGCATGTGTGTAGTAAAAAGATGTTATCTTCCCACCGCGGCTACATGCCTGCTTATATACAGACGTACTTTCGTTGTCTGATTGCTAGTATTTGATGATCTTGGCAGGCTCTTGAAGAAATGGCAAGGAAGAGTGATGGTACGATTACTTGTCCAAGGACAGGTTTGGTTTGCAATTAAACAAATCTGGTGAAGGCATGTGTGTGTATATATATATATATATATACGTGTGTGTATTTATGTATGCAGCCCGGCCTTAGCTGTGACCTTTGTTGGAAAAGATAAGGAGGTGGGATAATTGGTTGTACGTTATTATGAGAACAACTTTCGTATTTCTTTTATTTATAATCCAAGCCTTGAATTAAAAATGTTTTTCATGAGGACTTGCCAAAATGAAATTTGCTTTGGTTTTGGAGGAGAAGACTTAGAAGTAGATTTAGTCTCGATGCTTGCTGGCTTTAACATATTTTATTAAAGCCTGGAATTAAAAATGTTTTCCATAAGAACTAGCTAGCACTGCAATTTATAAAATCACACATCTTGCCAAAATGAAATTTGCTTTGATTTGGGAGACGAACCAATTTAATCAACAAGACTCGGGGAGAAGACCAGATTTTATTCTCAATGCTAACATAACATTTTTTTTCATATTGCAACTAGCTAGCACAGGAATTAAAAGCAAACCACCTACCAAAATGAAATTTAATTTAATTTTTTATATTAAGAGAGGCAATTTGAACTTAATATATATTTCAATATTTGAAGGAGATATCAGATAATGCCAGATAACTGTGAAATATTTAAAATACCAAATATTGCTATTGGTTAATACAAACCTTAAGAATTGGTTAATGCTATTGGTTAATACCAGATATAATTATTCTATTACTTCTCATGTCCAACATTAAAAATTATCCAGAAAACCATAGTGTGGTGAAGTTGAAAAAGAAAGGAAAATCATTAAAAAAAATAATTACAACACATTAAAGGATTCTTTGCCAGATAGAGTTCAAGAGGATGAACAGATTCTCAAAGGAAATAAGAAAAAGCAAAACTTGAACTTGAGGAGGGAGAGAAAGAGGGTTCAGCCGTGCCCTTGGGTCAGCTTTAATTTCTTTTCACTATAATTGAACCCAGGCCAGTGTTTTTTTATGTAAAATTATTTTTTCTTAAATTGAGGCCTGAATCATTATGTACCGTTGGATTATATCTAATGGCAGGCGACCACTAAGTTCAGTGCTCCTTGATGAACGGAACTGATTAATCTAATTATATTTAATATTGAAAGAAATTTCACATTCTAACCACATGACAGACATTGACAACAGTAAAGTGTTATGCAGCATAAAAAATAAAACAATAAAGTTAAAGTGTTCTGACATACTTTTGTTTCACGAGGTACTCACTCCAGTTGAAACAAAATACATCGTTAGGAACAAAGCCAAATCAGCAACAAAATGCCTCTCGCGCTAATCGAAGTAGTTGCAAAATTAACTATTGGTTGGAAAGACGAAGGAAATGGTTACAAAAAGACTTGGGTTGGGGACAAGATAAGACTAGAAGTCTAGATCTAATGTGAATGCTAAAGTTAAAAATGTTTGTTTATGACTACTAGTAGTTACTACTGCAATTAATTGAAACACCTTGCCAAAATGTTGATAACTAAGGTGTTTGCAAGGGGTTATTATTTGGATTTTACCTTTCGTTTGGATGAATGAATTGAAAATTATACACAATTCTAAAATGATGGAATTTAGATCTTTGTCGTTTAAATTTTTGACAATTAATAATCTTAGTGTTTAAATTTATATATGTCGAATTTTGTAAATGACAAACAATTACATGGACAATAGAAATGATCGAATGACACCTCCTTTTACGGAAATCTCTACCTCGAATCCTAACAAATTTTTTGATATAGAATCATATTGTAACAAATTTTCAATGTTGGAATACTTCATTATTAAAATTAAAAACACTGGGATAAATATGTACAACTTTAAGATACTAAACTGAAATTTATCCCAAAAATAATATTAACATAATAATATTGAGAGCCTCGAGCAATAATTAATTCTACCAACTAATACAAATTGCTCACTGACATTTTTCGTTGTCAAAATAGCTCACTCGCTTGCTGCCAAAAAAAAAGAGTCTCCTTTAGTGCCGGTGGAGCCCAGGTGCATTCAAGAAGATTCAAAACGAGGCTGGAGACAGCCCCCAACAGCATCTACACTACATATATCTACCATTCTACTATAACTTTCACTATTTTTTATATATATTTTCTTTGGTCTTATTATAAATTTATAACTTGACTTCAGCTGTAGAGAATTTAAGATTTAAAAGGGATTTGCTCCATCATTGCAAATTCCAGACAACTGAAGCAGCTGTAGAGAAGATGGAAGAGAAAGATGAAGCAACTGTAGTTGCAGACAACCGGAAAGAGAAAGCTGCAAGGTTAGTTTCTATATACGTATGCATGCAAATTTCACATTCTTGTGAACTGTGAATAAAGTTGTTGAAGTACGTATTAAACTTTTTCTTCTGTCTCTCTTAAATCTGGATAAGAATTTTGTTACTTGGGTTCCTTTCCTTAAATGTTCTGCTCAATCCGACAGGCGGTGGAATTTTCTTTGTGTCCTGCCCAGCAGTAGCTATGATCCAAATTTAAATGCAGCAAGGTTGAACAACATATTTATATCATCATGTGTGCTTGGCGTTTTACTGGATCCTTTGTTCCTCTACATTCCCATGCTCAACCAAGATATCAAGTGTATGAAGTTGGACAACACCTTAATGATTGCAGCTCTTGTCTCACGATCGTTCACGGATCTATTCTATATAGGCAGAATTATTTTTCAAGTTTGCAGAATTATTTTGCAAGTTTGTAGATTTAAAAACTGCCCAGCTTTTATGAATCTATTTCTTCCGGAAAGTTCCTCCTCCGAGTTAAATCAACTAAGGAATGAATACTTGCCAAAGTCAAGTATAGCTAAGAAGATATGGCAGTCGTCTATCATAGTTGACATTTTAGCTATTCTTCCTCTTCCACAGGTATGAACAAAAGCCCTTGCTTTCATCTGGACTAGTACTCTAGATCGAGTTAATTGCTTTTCCAATCTCACTGTTTCTGTTCTTTTTTCTTCTTTTTTTCTTTTTGTTTGGTAATTCACTGTTTTTTGTTTGCATGCAATGCTATTTCAATATATAAGAGATTTTGCTCCAAATAGTCGATATTAACATTGCTATGTTTCCAGGTGGTAATTCTCTTTTTCTTTCTGAAAATGAAGGGAGGATCTTTCGGGAAGCATATTATGAACATTCTTATTATGGTGCAATATGTACCACGAGTTCTTCGCATCTATCTATCATGCAAAAAAGCTAAAAAACCTTTCAAAGGACATATGGCATTATGGGTTAAAGGCTTACTCAATTTTTTTTCTTTACATTCTGGCTAGTCATGTAAGTTTCACTTTTATTATAATTTATTTTAATTTCAAAAAGTTATTTTACTTTACATAAGGAAAATACTTGTCTCTTTTTCATGCAAGTAAGAACTTCTATTTTCCTGCTAATCACAATCTAACATGTATGCAAACAAAATATATTTTTGTAATTTTTATGAATTATTTTTGCATATATGTCAAACTGTGTTTGATAATAATGTCTCATTGTTGAGAAAGAGGAAAACAATGTCCTTAAATTTAAATAAATATTAAACTAGCATTGCATGACATCTTAAATAACTTTATTTTGAGTAATGCATTAAGGGGTCCACTACGAATTTTAATTCAACAAACCATTTATTTCTTAAGTTTTTATTTGAGGGAACATTGTAACAACAACAACAACAATAGAAGGTGCATATATGCTTTGTATCAAATTATACTTGTGTTGATGCATGATTTTTGCTCAACCAATGAGGACGAGTCAGATCAAGTCAACTCTTCTTCAAGAAATCAACTTAGATGGGTTCTGTACTTCTGTATGCTTTCTTGGCCTTACTTGGAGTGGCCAAGTAAGATGATAGCTTCAACTTGCTCCTGAAAGGAAACAAGAAATGGTCACGAAAGAGGTGGTGGTGGAGCCACCAAACACCCTCTAATTCTTAAGTTAGGTTTTTTCCATCAAATCTAGAGAAAGTTCATATTACATTTTTAGGTGAAAAGTACTCTCCCTTTCATACAAGGAAAGCTGGGTCTTACTTTGGTTATCTTTCGATGTTGGACTTGCCTAAGACGTGATATCTTCGGAGTAGTCTCACCATTTTTGTGAAAGCATGCGTCAATAGAATATTCTGTGATCCTTAAGTGGGCTTCAGCAGAGAGGTTCTTGGGCTATAGGTGCACTAGGCTCGGTCGTGTATACCTCTTTTGGTCCTGGTCGGCCTTCATTGCCTTTTGTCTAGCCTCTTCAAACGCAGGCAAGGTGCTTTTAGCTTTAGCCATCTGAGTCCAATTACCTCCTCATATATTTTGAGCTTTATTTCTTACACACTTTTTGACAGTGTTATGAAATTTGGCATCAACAACTTGCAAACACAAACGATCCTAATAACTTCAGTGAGAACCAATCTTGTGAGGCGAATCCTCACAAAATTTGTCAGCATCAATTTTTTTTAACAAATTTGAAATTTTATTTTCATGAAAACTTATTAGCATCATTTAAAATTTTCTCAAAAGTTCATTCTAACTAACTTGTTGGTTTCTTAGGTACTTGGAGCTTTTTGGTACTTTTTTGCTGTGCAGCGACTAATAAGTTGTTGGGAACACGCATGTCGATATGAAAATGGATGTGGCACTAGTACTTTTGACTGTCATGATCACCATACGTTGAGAAATATTACGGTTCTAAATGATTTATGCCCTATAAATCCACAAAATCCAACTCTCTTTGATTTTGGTATATATCTAAATATTCTTCAGTCAGGTGTTTTGTGGTCAACAAACTATCCCTGAAGTATTTGAACAGTTTTTGTTGGGGCCTGCGAAATTTGAGGTTTGTACATGTGAGACCCTTTGATCTTACAGATTGAGTTATAATTACAAATAAATAAAAATCTAAATTTGCAATCTAGAGGATTTTGTTATTTAAAAATAATAAAAAAAGCAAATAGTAATCAACTAGCCTTTGAAGTGCTGGTAGTTCTCTCTACTTGATTATAATAAAGTATCTTTGTCGAAAAAAGTACTCTTTGCATAGTATTTTGATTACCCAAAGAAAGTGTACATAATCATAATGTGTTCCGTGTAAAGATGAATACAATTAACTTTCTTCTTTCTTTCTAGGATGGTTGTAATTTATATGCCCTACATGGACAAAATGCTGGGTCCGGAACTAGAGAAATGGTCTTAGATTTCCTTACATTGAACACATCATAGTCATTTCATAATGAGGGCAGATTGGTTAGCCGTTAGATTAAATTGGTTAGTTTGATTCATAATGAGGGCAGAATTCTTGTATCTTTATAACTTTTGATTTGTATATCTTATGTATTGTGATCCATTTCATTTTTGCAGTTCTCTTGCTTCAAATCTCCAGCCGAGTTTCAATACATGGGAAATCCTCTTTGTGGCCTTTATATCTATAATCGGCTTGCTACTATTTGTATATCTCATTGGAAATTTGCAGGTTGGTGCGCTGAATATCTTTATATAAAAAGTTATCCTTAAGCTTACAGAGATCCTATATATGTTTATTTATTTTTCTCATTTGAGTACCCATCTATATATATTTATGTGTGTCTTTTTTTTTTTTTGGGTCAATGTGTGTATATATAAATTAGAATCAATGAACTGAACCTCTTGTTGTGAAATAGACCTATGTGCAGTTAGATACTGAAAGGTTAGAGTCGCACAGACGCAAGATGAAAATTGAAACGAAGATGAAAGTAAAGGGCCAAGAAGTAGAATCATGGTTATCTAAAAATGGCATCCCCCTGCATAATATGCCGGAGATCATGGAGAAGGTACGACAAGAACTTGAAGAAAACTGGGATATTGATGTGGTTCAGGAAATCCTCTCTGTTCTTACCCCCAAATATATCAAAAGTTGCACCCCGTTCAGAAGGCTGCAGAAGGTAGGTTCAGAAGCTAGTTTATACAATATATATATATATATGCCTACATATTTGTTTTCAATGATCCGAACCATCTATATTCTAAGTCTACATTCATAGATCATCATTGTATTTCCAATATGTATTAATGGTTTTTTTTATAATATATTTTTGTTATTTCCATTATGTACTAATGTTAAAAATGTGTGTTTGATGTGTTTAAAATTGTGTGTCCCCATATATATATATATATATTAGATTTTTAATTGCTGATTATTTTTCTCAAATATTGTATCTATTTCTAGGTGCCACTACTTAAAGACATGGACGAAGGAGTTTTGAGAGAAATCTCTGAGAAGCTTAAGCCCAAGAAGTATACTCCTGAACAAATCATTATTAAGAAGGATCAAACACTTGAAATGATGCTTTTCATCGTGGACGGACGTGTAACCATTGAGAAGGCAAATTCTCAGTTGCAATTAGGCGCAGGATATCTTTATGGAGAGGAACTTCTAGTTTCGCCATTGTGGACTTCCTCTGGTGATGCAAAACCCATAAACGAGTCTGTTCGGGCCATTGATGATGTTCAAGCCCTTGTTCTCTCTGCCACAGACATGGCGACCTTGGGCTTTAGTTCCAGGCGGTCTATCAACGAGTTGCGCATGGTGGTAACTATTCTTCAGAAAGTAAGCTCCTCTCTATTTAGAAGACGTATATACAATGATGTTACTTATTTGATTTATATAATGTTCTCCTCTTTATGTTTGAGAAATTAAATGTGTCAAATCCTAGGTGCCAAAACTTCAAACTATGGATAAACAAGTATTGAAAGCAATGTGTCATCATCTTTCTCCGGTTAGCTATAAACGCGACGACTATATTGTTCGAGAGAACCAACCAGTTAGTATGATGTTCTTCGTTACGAGGGGAGAGGTAACAAAAAATGAGAACCCTCCCGAAGCAAATTTTATTGGAGAAGAACTTCTTGAGTGGGTACTGGATGAGTCTTTTCCTACCATATTACCCTTGTCGACCTGCACTGTTAAAGTTGTCTCAGATGATGCTGAAGTCCTCATACTGAAGGCCAAGAGCTTGAAGAGTGTAGTCTCTAAGTTCATGTCGCATTTCAGCAATTTTGCCTCTCCCTCAGATGTCCGGTTGACTTGGCTAAAGAAAGTAAGTTGCTCTATCTGCAGTTCTATATATATATAGCCAATCAAGCCAGTATATATATATATATATATCAAGCAAAGTAATTAGAACTTAATGAGAAGACACATCCAATTAAAACCATTATATATCATCCTAGCTAGCCGGTACTAACTTTTAGAAGATGCTTTATATTTTTCTTAACTGACAATGTCACATCTATATAATTTTAGGTGGAAATCTTTCAACAAATGGAGGAACAAGTGTTGGAAGCAATATCCAAGTGCCTTAAGCCCATGAACTTCAATGTTGCCAAGCGCCATATTCTTCAAGAGAAAAAACCACTTAAAATGATGTTCTTCGTCATGCGAGGAGTTGTATCAGTTGAAAGCGATAGTGCTATGGACGTGAACGTTAAAAAAACCTGTGAAATAGGAAGTTTCTACGGAGAAGAACTTGTACATTGGGTTACAACTTGGGTATCAGACAAGCCCTTTCCTGCCAAACTGCCTCTATCACCTGGTTCTGCGCTATGCGGCGTGCTTGGTGGTTCTGTCGAAATCCTTGCTCTCAAAGCCGACGACTTGAAGAGTGTAGTCTCTGATCAATTCAGCACGGAAGCCGCCCTCCCTACAGATTCTGATCAGCCTCGAGAACCATTGACCATCCTAAAGAATGTAAGTTCCTCTGGATGAAGAGAACCAGACCTATAATATATCCTATATATTTTAATCATAATTCTAATTTCTCCTTTGCCTTAAATAAATATGGTCTCCAATAATATCCTAGGTGGAAAGCCTTGAGACTATGGATGAGGAAGTGTTGAAAGAAATATGCGACCATCTTACCAAAAAAAACGTATAAAGATGAGTACATTATTCTGAAGGATAAACAAATGGAAATGATGTTCTTCATCGTCGGTGGAGTTGTGTCAGTGACAAACGAGAGCTCGAAACATTACCGCAGAGAAGGAGAACGTCCAAATCACAGCGGAGATGAACTTATACAACATTGGATGCGATCTTATAAATGTGCGGAAGCAAACGTTCCTGCCGAATTGCCCCTCTCTCCTTTTAGTTTTTGGGCCATCGGTGAAGTTGAAGTTCTGGTTCTTAAGGCCGAAGACTTGGCAAGGGTTCAGCTTGGTGATCGAATTGGTTAGTATTATTATGTATGTGCAACTATTTTGTTGTTGTTGTTGTTGTTGTGAGGTGTGCATATAATAAAGGCATGTGTGTAGTAACAAGATGTTATTTTCCCACCCGCGGCTACATGCATGCTTATGTACATACGTACTTTTCGTTGTCTGATTGCTATAGTATTTGATGATCTTGAAGAAATGGCAAGGAAAGAGTGATGGCACGATTACTTTTCCAAGGACAGGTTTGGTTTGCAATTAAACAAATCTGGTGAAGGCATGTGTGTGTGTATTTTTTTATGCAGCCCCGCCTTAGTTGTGACCTTCGTTGGAAAAGATAGGACGGTGGGGTAATTGGTTGTACATTTTTGTGTGGAGATGTTGTGGTACGTACTCTCTTTTTTTGACCGAATTTTCCCCTGGGGATTGTTTTATTAAAAGAGAATTATTATTTTAAATTTTTGGTCGAAAATCATATCATTAAAAAGAAGCCCAGGAAAGAGGCTAAACAGGGAACAAAAGCTGGTATCAAATTACTAAATATTTTTATTTTTTTGAAAGGGTAATTACTAATTAGGGAAGAAGACCAGAACTCTAGAAACCAACTTTAACATTTTTTATTATTTATTTATCCAAGGCTTAGGCTTGAATTCCATATGTTTTTCATGAGCCTTGCCAAAATCGAAATTCTCATTACATCACTAGCTTGCTAGCTAGCAACAAGACAATCAATTACATCGGCCATCATCGTACGAATTCGACATTAATTTCGATTTGATTTTGCATCCCACTAGAACTAGTAGAGCCAAACAATTCATCATGTTAACGTCTGATATGAAGAAGTTGAGCGTTTGAAGGTGACCCAAGCAACTGGTAGGTCTCTTTGGGAGATGTTGATGGAGAGAAATTGAACTTAGCCAGTCCCTTAGGAGCTGAATAATCCCATGCCATAACCTCGAGCTTCTCTCATGGAGGGCCTTTCATCGTGCAACCCTAAACAACTTTTGCGAGATCAACCACTTTCTTGGCTGTCTCCAATTTTTCCTTCTTGATTATTTTACCATCAAGCGTGCAGAGTTCCAGAGCCTAGATCTAGTCTCGATGCTAGGTTTAACATATTTTATTAAAGACTGGAATTAAAAATGTTTTTCATGAGAACTAGAAAGCACCGCAATTTGCCAAAACTAAATTTGCTTTGTGTTGGGAGATGAACGAATCTAGTCAACAAGACTTGGGGACATGACCAGATTCTGTTCTCAATGCTAACATAACTTAATTTTTTTTAATTTTTTTTTATCCAAGTCTAGAATTAAATTGTTTTTCTAATCACCCTCCCTCAGTATCGCTTGTATCAAAATATTTTAAACTCTAATCCGCCTTTCCTGTTAGTTTAAAAAACATAGCTCTAAGAATCACATTATAACAACAATAAAGTACAGTATTTCTGACACACTTTTATTTAACGGGCACCCACTTAAATTGAAACAAAATACAATTAATTACATCGTTAGGAGCAAACCAATTAGCAAGATGTCTCTCGTGCCAATTGAGTAGTTGCAAAATTAAAGTTATTTACACTAACATCCCTTGAGTTTTTTTGGTGTTTTCATAAAACTCCTTGATGTTTCAAACATTACACAAATACTCCTTGAAGTTTCAAATTATTTTCACAAAAACTCCTTTTTGTTGATTGTTCCCTGAAAAAATGATTATTTCATAAATGAAAAACTTATGGAAATGACAAAATTAACCTCAATGAATGTATGTGCAATCTAATCTCAAAGGCTAACTTTGTCAGTTTGATAATTTATATATATAAACGGCACTAGGTGTTGTGACAGAGATTAGTGCAGTTAGCGCACTGAAAGCGGCACTAGGTGTTGGTGTGAAAAAACTCTGCAAAATTAACTAATGGTAATAAACTATTTGCTTAGGTTGGAAAGACGAAGGAATTTATTACAAAAAGATACTTGGTGACCAGACTAGAAGTTAAGAATGTTTCCATGACAAGAGTTAAGAATGTTTGTTTACGACAACTAGCGATCTATCAGTACTGCATTCAAACAACTTGCCAAGATGTTGATAATTAAGAAAAAAGACACTTGTCAAGATGAAATTTTAATCAATATAAATATAAACTATATATATATATATATATATATATATATATATAATGTGGACTGCATATCTGTGTACGAACGATGTATTGTATACTTTAAGGTTCTCCTGAATCGATCTTCACGTGACGACCCACGTTACAATGTACAAATGGCAACATGAAGATTGATATAATTTGGGTGTTTACACGTGATTTATTATTTTTATGGTACTACTTCGATTAGATAAGCTAGTTTATTTTATTTGATTTATTATTTTTAAGGTAGATAGATTTATTTGATAAAACAAGGTAGATAGATTTTCTGGTTTATTATTTTTAAAGGTATAATCAAATAGCAATTTGATTGAAATCCAATTAGCACTATGAAGATTTAATAAAATAGCAATTTGTGCGTTCTAGAGATGCACATGCCATGTACTTCTTTATATAGGAAGCACTCCCAAGTACTTTTCAGAAAGCACTTCGATATCTTAGGAAAATTTAAATATTTTTTTTATAAAAATGCTTATGAGCAGAAGTGCTTCCTAAAGAAGCAGTACCAAATGAGCCCATAGTCTTTGTTTAAAACTATAAGTTTGGCAAGATAATTGTATCTCCAATCAGACATGCTTACTAGAAGTTCTTTTCTCTTTTCATATTGCTAGACATATATCTATATTTTATTAAGAGTTGGATAGGGAGATTATGGTTGAAGTTGAAGTTTTAACTTCTCTAAATTTTAGTTGAGAAGCTCGTTTAAGGAGCTCTTTGGAGATGCTCTCTAATACATATGAATGTGTTGTACCATATGTAAACTTGAATTGGATCAGTTCTTAGATTAGGTACGTTTGCAAACTTGAATTAGATACACATCCTCCTCACATTATATTACGACCCACGTTACCGTTAACTAAGTTGACTCAAATTGAAACAAGCTAATATTTGTTAAGAGTTTTTACAATAGCAGCAAATCAATTAAGGGTTTGCAGTGTCTACCCTAAAAAAAAAAGGGACTCAAATTGAAACAAGCTACAATTTTCATTACATCACAAGCAAGCTGGCAACAAGACAATCAATTATATATCGGCCATCATCATACGAGTTCGACATTAATTTCGATTTGATTTTGCAAGCTGCTGTCGTCGTATAACTCTGCACGGCCAAAAGATTCATCATGTTCACGTCTGACATGAAGAAGCTGAGCGGTTGAAGGTGACCCAAGCAACTCATCGGTCTCTTTGGGAGATGGAGAGAAATTCAACTTAGCCAGTCCCTTAGCAGCTGAATAATCCCATGCCATAACCTCGAGTTTCATGGCTACTTCTCTCATGGAAGGCCTTTCATTTTGCAACCCTAAACAGCTTTTTGCGAGATCAACCACTTCTATTGGCTGTCTCCAAATTTTCCTCCTGATTATTTTACCGTCAAGAATTTGATCCAAGCGACCCCTCTTCCACTGAACGAGCAAATAACTTTGCTAGGCCTCTTCTGTCCCTTTGGCTTTTCAACACAAAATGCTTTCTGGCTTGTCAGTAGCTCAACTAGGACCACTCCAAAGCTATAGACGTCATTCTTTGTTGACAACTATTTTGATTTTTTACTTTCAGGGTCTAAGTATCCGGCTAAACCTCGCAGGGGTACCTTGTATTTGAGTTTGATCTTGAGGAATCACTTCTGCCTCTCTAAAGTTGGCCATCTTGCCCTGTAATTCTTATCTAATAGTATTCTTTCGAATTCACATTTAGATGTGCGATTGATTTATTCTTGGAAGTAGAGGAGGAGGAGTGCAAGTATTCTAGTGCTGCTGAGATTTCTACCGCTATCTTCATTCGCATTTGGAATTGACAGTGTTGATGATCCTTCGCTTTTTCCATGAATATGCTCGTAAAGAGTGCCATTGTTGATGAACTCGAAAACTAGGATTTCTCCTCCCAGATCTGCACAATAACCTAAGAGCCTCACGATATGTCTGTGTTTAATCTGAGAAAGAATAGTCACCTCTTTAACAAAGATTTCAGAGACAATTCTACTAGGTACGTCTAACTTGAACTTCTTTATGCACACTGTGGGAACCTAATTAATTCGCAAACCTAGGTCAAATAATTCCTTCCATTTGGGATTATTTGACCTAATCAGGAATTATTCAATTTAATTGGGGGTTACTCAATTAAATAGAATGATTCCTAAATAGGTTGAGGATTGATTTTAAATTCCTACGAATATTCTCAATTAATGGAGGAGTTACCTAATTAAATTAGGTATTGATCTGATTGCTATCCTGATTAGGGATTTGATTTAAATCAATAAATCAAATCCCTAATTAAGTCAAATCTCGCCAAATTGGGGAGGAATAATTCCCTTCCATCTACGAATTATTCCTCTGAAACCCATAGCTCCCGAGACTCCTATAAATACTAGCTACACACAAGGGTGAAGGTACGTCTAAACTCCTACTAAAACTCTGCAGAAATTATCTCTCAGAAACCCTAGCCACCTTCTTTCTCTCCCTCTTTTACATAAGGCTCCGGCCCGCCCGGTTATCCCAAAAAACACATATAAACTCCGTATCCCTATTAGCTATTGGTTTTTTGCCCTAAATCAATTGAACTAATTTAGGCATCGGAGGGCCTTTGGCCAACACCCCCCGGGATGTGGTCCTCTTATTGCTATTCGTTTTGCAGGGAGAAAGAGAGGCGGAGAAGACGAAGGAATCTTTAGGCGAATATTCACCGTGGGAGAAAAATTGACTCCCACAAATTGGTGCTTTCATTGAGAGCACGAGATATACTCAAAGTGTGCTCAAGGAATCCGTTCCTCCTATTTTCCAATCCACCGAAGCCTTCCAAACAACCATGGTTGGAAGCAAGATGACGAGAGGCAAAGCCGCCACCATGGCTCAATCCGCGACGGCCCAAAGCCACTCCACCCATGATCCCGCGATCGACATGGTGGCACCACCACCTCTCACCACCGCGCCGGTCACCGCAGCCTCCCAAGGCCCCTTGGCCGGATTTGGCCATCCTCATGGCACCTACCGCCGAGCATGGTGGAACCTCCCACCAAAGTGGACTCGTCACCACCGCCGACTTAGGCCCGGTCTTGGAGCAACTTCATCCATTCCCTCCATTGCATCCGCGCTCGAACACACTGCTCCCGTGTACACCTCCAATGAAACCCTAGCCCGTATGCAGTTGGGCTCCACACACTTCTCTCCTCCCGATCCACGAAGTCAAGCAGACCTCAATTTGAGAGTTGACCAGCTAGCTCTGAGAATGGACGACCAAAGCAATTTGATGAGGCAACTTCTCAACCAAATCAATCTAACTCAAAACCTTGGCCTTGGACAACTGGGCGAAGAGAGAAGGATGGACGACTGCGCCAACAGGCAGATCGACGGGCGCCGAGCAGGTCAAGCAGGCATGAGCAAACAAGGAGAGGGACAACAATGTGATCAGCTCGCCAACATGTCACAAGCATCCGCAAGCCACACTCAGAGCAACGTGCGAGGAGGGCAGGGCCCACGACTCCACGTCCGTGACCGCCTAGGCCCGCAGAGGAATGCTCCTCGAGGGCTAGGCTCCCAGGGAGATCAGCCAGACGACCATTGCAATGAGGATCGTGAAGAAAGGCGCTCTGCTGTTCACTCGTCGAGGAACATTCTTCAAAGGCTAGGCTCCCAAGGAGGTCAACCTGACAACCTTCACGGTGGAGAATCGTGAGGAAAGGCGCTCCGCTGCTCACTCTCGAAGGACCAATTCTCGTCGACAAGCTGAGGAGAATCACTCGCAAACGCAGTCCACCAACACGCCACCTAGGCAACGCAGCCGAGAAGCTCCAACCTTGCGAATCAACGAGGAGGTCAATCAGCGTCGTCCAAATCACGAGGGTCGCCGACGTGTCCAACCAGCAATGCGTGCAGAGGATGTCAAGAAGCTTGTGAGTGAGCAACTACGAGACTTGAAAGCCAGCGGGAACTTCGAAGATGCCCTACGCAAGGAGATGGACCAAGCTAACTCCACGCCTTTCACTGTCGAAATTGAGCAGGCGGCTCCCCCGAAGCGGTTCTCGACGCCTTCGTTTACGCCCTTCAAAGGAGACTCCGATCCAGAGAGCCACCTAAAACACTTCAAAAGTGTCATGATCCTCCACAAGGCCGACGACGCGTTGATGTGCAAGGTGTTTGTGATGACCCTACGGGGAGCAGCTCAAGACTGGTTCCACACCCTATCATCTGGGTCGATCAGCAGCTTCAAGGAGTTGGCATACGTCTTCGCGAAAGAATACACGTCTTACCGGACAATAAAGAAAAACCCCGACCACCTGTTCAACCTACGCAAGAAGTCCGACGAATCCCTTCGAGACTACATCAAGAGATTCAAAGCAGAAATGGCCAACATCGTAGGATGTGACGACCGGATCGCGTCCTCCGCATTCAAGAAAGGCCTTCCAGCTGAACACGACTTATACCGCGAGCTGACTATCGCTCCCAGCCAGACTCTGGCAGAGGTCTTCGCAACCGCGGAACGCTATGCGCTCTGGGATGACGATCGAATCGCCGCAAAAAAGTCTACTAAGCAGGAAGACCAACCAACCAAGCGGGCAGGCCAAAAGAACGACGGGTTCAGCAACAGAAACAAGGACAAGCGTAGGTCGCACCCAAAAGAGGACGCGACGGCAGGAGAGAATTACACCAAATTCTCCATCCCCATACACCAAATCTTAGCCCAAGTGAAGGACAAGCCTTGGATAAGGAAGCCGTCGCCCATGAAAGGAGATCCAGACAAGAGGGATACCAGAAAATACTGTGCCTTCCATGGGACGCACGGAAACACAACAAACAACTGCTTTGCTTGGAAAACGCACCTTGAGGAACTCGTGAGAGAAGGTCACTGCACGGAGTTCATTGTGAAGCAAGCCATCCAGCGGATAAAGGATCGCGACGCCACCAAGGAGCCACCTCAGAAGGTCATAAGGATTAACACAATCCTCGCCGACTCCGAGGAGTCTGGGCTGACCAGTAAAGAAAAGAAGAGGAAGATTAAACAGGCCACGGGGATCTCCCAAGTCTCGACCGACCCTTCCACCGGCGGAAGACGACCCAGTGATCGACTTCCAGAAGAAAGATCTGATCGGCCTCGACATGCCACACAACGACGCCCTTGTCGTCAGCATTCAAATCGCTCAAGCTATGGTTGACCGAATCCATGTGGATGAAGGCAGCGCAGCCAATATCCTGCAGTTGACTGTCATCCAACAGATGGGCTTGGAAGCAAAGATTAACAAATCAGCCAGGTCGCTGATTGGCTTCAATGGCGCAACGACGGTTACCGTGGGCACTATAGATCTCGACGTCTACTCCCCACCTGTAATCAGCTCACAAACATTCATGGTCATTGATGAAGTCTCACCCTACAATGGCATCCTGGGCAGACCATGGATTGGTAAGATCAACGCCATCACCTTCGCCACTCATCAGAAAATCCGCTACTCAATTCCTGGGGGCGGTGTCGGCCAGATCAACAGCAACCAAGCAATGGTGAGGAAATGCTCAGCTCAAGGGTTGAAGAAAAGCAAGCCAACACAGTTCCTCCCTGTGAATCAAGCAGATCTGGAGGGAGCAGAACAACCAGACCCCGTTCCTAGCAACCGAGCAAGCCAGAAGGGGAAGGGGATAGCTATCCCCTTATAGCAATCAAAGCATCAGGACCAAGCCGAGGAAATCCGTCCGGAGGTCTCCCCTGAAGAAGGATGGAAACCCGAAGAGGACGTCGAGCTAATACCCTTGGATCCTGACCAGCCAGACAAGAAAGCGCGGATCGGCTCAAGCCTAAGCCCAGACGAGAAGGTGGAGCTGACCACCTTCCTCCAGAACAACAAGGACATGTTCGCATGGTCACCGTCAGACATGCCAGGCATCGACCCGAACATCATTTGCCATCGCCTCCACGTCAACCCTGCCAGCAAGCCAGTGGCATAGAAGAGACGCAACTTCGCCCCAGAGGGAGTCGCAATCATTGAAGCTGAGATCGACAAACTTCTAGCAGCCGGCTTCATTGAAGAGGTCTCTTACTCGGAGTGGTTGGCCAACGTTGTTCTGGTGGCGAAACAAGAAAAGGGCAAATGGAGAGTTTGCGTCGACTACACTGACCTCAACAAGGCATGTCCTAAAGACAACTTCCCATTGCCAAGAATCGACCAACTCGTGGATTCCACCTCCGGCAATCAGCTACTCAGCTTCATGGACGCCTACTCCGGCTACAATCAAATCATGATGCACGAGGACGACAAGGCGAAAACTTCTTTCATCATCGAGAGAGGGACCTACTGCTACAAGGTCATGCCCTTTGGGCTAAAGAACGCCGGAGCAACATACCAGAGGCTCGTGAATAAAATCTTCAAGGAGCAGATTGGCAAGACTATGGAAGTCTACGTGGACGACATGCTGGTCAAAGCCCCAAAACGTGCAAATCACATCAAAAACCTCGTCGAGGCATTTAGCTTGCTACGCCAGTATTGCATGAAGTTGAATCCAAGTAAATGCACGTTCGGCGTATCGTCCGGCCGATTCCTAGGGTACCTAGTCACGCAACGAGGTATCGAGGCACACCCATGACAAATCAAGGCCATTCTCGAGATGAAGTCGCCTTCCACAATGAAGGAAATACAAAGTCTGACGGGCAGAGCAGCGGCCCTCAACCGATTCCTCTCGAGATCTACCGACAAGTGCAGACCATTTTTCAAAGCTTTGAAAAAAGGACAAAGAGATAAGTGGGATGAGGAGTGCGAAGTAGCTTTTCAGAATCTGAAGACTTACCTCACTTCACCTCCCCTGCTCTCAAAACCAGTCCCAAGCGAAGTCTTGTTCGTATACCTGGCAGTGTCCAACTCGGCCGTTAGCTCAGCTCTCATTCGAGAAGAACTAGGGGCCCAACATCCGATATTCTACACGTCAAAAGCTCTCCTCGATGCAGAGACTCGCTACCCGAAATTGGAAATGCTTATTTTGGCGCTTGTAGTTTCCGCGAGAAAGTTACGACCCTACTACTAAGCTCACCGAGTCATCGTCATGACCGACTTTCCTTTGAGATCAATACTTCACAGCCCCGACGCTTCCCAGCGACTCAAGAAATGGGCTATAGAACTAAGCCAGTACGACCTCCTCTACCGGCCAAAGACAACAATAAAAGCTCAGGCTCTAGCAGACTTTGTGGCAGAATTCACCTCGTCAGCCGAAGAAGCGAAGCTGGTCAACCATAAGAAGGAAAGTTTAAAAACAGATGGCACATCCGCTGAACCTGGCCAACCCACAGACAGGTGGCAATTGCGCGTAGACGGAGCGTCAAACCAAAAAGGAGCGGGAGCAGGTGTCGTCATCATCACCCCAGATGGAACCTTATTGGAGCAGGCCATCAGGCTTGGTTTCCCAGCCTCAAACAACGAGGCAGAATACGAGGCATTGCTCGCTGGACTGCGCCTGGCAAAGGAGCTAGCGATCAAGAAGCTAGCCATCTACTCAGATTCCCAGTTGATCACGAATCAAGCCTCAGGTGAATACATGGCAAAGCACCCAAGGATGATCTTGTACCTTGACAAAGTCCAAGAGCTATTGAAGGCGTTTCCTACCTTCACCATCCAACAGCCTCGGGCAGAGAACGCGCATGCGGACGCACTGGCAAGCCTAGGATCGGCGCTGGATACCCAATTCAGACGCTCTATCTCGGTCGAACACCTTGACTGACCAAGCATTGAAGAAGTAGAGCCAATCGACGCAATGCAGATTGACGAGGACCCCAGCTGGCAAGACCCCATCATCGACTACCTGATGAATGGAAATCTACCAATGAACAAATCCGAAGCTAGAAAAGTCCAGCAGAAGGCCGCGAGATACTACATGCAAGGCAACAAGCTCGTCCGCAGATCATACTCCGGCCCTCATCTTACCTGCATAAAGTACCCTCAAACACACGAGGTCCTTTGCAAAATTCACGACGGCGAGTGTGGCAACCACTCTGGGGGCAGATCACTAGCCCAGAAGGCTCTAAACATAGGCTACTTCTGGCCTACCATGCGCCACAACTCCACTGAATACGTCATGAAATGTGATCGCTGCCAGCGATACAAGTCAATTCCTAACCTGCCTGCCGAAGTCTACCATCCACAAAACAGTCCATGGCCATTCATGCAATGGGCCATTGACTTAGTGGGTCCTCTGCCGTCGGCGCCCGCCAAAAAGGACATGATGATCGTTGCCACTGACTACTTTACTAAATGGATCGAGGCCGAAGCTCTATCTTCTACTAAAGAAGCCGATGTGGAGCGATTCATCTGGAGAAACATCATCTGCCGGTTTGGCTGCCCACAGTCACTGGTGACCGACAATGGCTCACAATTCATCGGCAAGAACATCACCGCCTTCTTCACAAAATACAAGATCAAGCAACACCTGTCCACCCCGAGGTATCCACAAGGAAATGGACAGGCTGAGGCATCCAACAAAGTCATATTAGACTGCTTGAAGAAAAGGCTAGAAGGCGCCGAAGGGAAATGGGTGGATGAACTCCCAGGAGTATTGTGGGCTTATCGCACCACCAAACGGAGATCGACTGGCGAAACCCCATTTTCCCTCGCCTATGGGACGGAAGCGATCATTCCTCCTCACATCACTGTCCCCTCCATAAGCCTTGAAGTGGGCAGTGTTGATCAGAACTCCGAGCAGATGAAGCTCAACCTCGACTTGCTTGAGGGCGAACGAGAAAAGTCTATTGTCCGAGTCGCCTCCTATCAACAACAGTTGAAGTCTTACTACGACAAAAGAGCCAAGGTCAGACAGTTTCAACCAGGCGATCTCGTGCTAAGAAAGGCTTTCATCACTGCACCAAGGCAAGGGTCAAAAAAGATGAATCCTAACTGGGAGGGACCTTATGTAGTCAGCCGGTCCGGGGGCAGGGGGAGCTACACACTAGACACCATGGAAGGGAAGGAAATTCCACGACAGTGGAACGCTTACCATCTCCGAAAGTATTATCCATGACGCTTCCTCCTCAGTCCCAAGCAGATGACTGAGCCCTACACATCTCTGAAGAAGAGAAGCAACTGCTAGAAGCTTCTGGTTTTCTTGTATCCAGTTATTTACATTCTCGAATAAAGCACTGTAACCTTATAAACATCAATATAAGTTCAGTTTCTCATTCCAGAATGTCTTATCTGCCTACTCATACCAGAATATCTCCATATGAGTTGCCCATAAGCAGCATCCTTCGAGAGACGCCGGGCGACGACCAAAGCGTCCTTCGGGAGACGCAGCCCATAAGAAGCGTCCTCAGGGAGACGCAGGGTGCGCCAGGAATTTCCTAAGGGAGGTATCCAGGTTCCTATCCGTTTCCTAAGGGAGGCAGGATAGTCATACAGTTGCCCATAAGCAGCGTCCTTCGGGAGACGCAGGGCGACGACCAAAGCGTCCTTCGGGAGACGCAGCCCATAAGAAGTGTCCTAAGGGAGACGCAGGGTGCGCCAGGAATTTCCTAAGGGAGAGGATAGTCACATATGCAGACCAAGCCCAGAGTCCCTTAAGGGGGACCCTGGCAACTATAAATCTCCAAAAGAAGATGCCCAATCAAAATACAGGCAGGTTACTCAAGCAGTTCACAAGTCAATATGCAAATTGAAGTTGAAAAAAAAATAGCTGAAATTTCCATAGCAAGCTGACCAACCGGCCAAGTTCAACAAAAGGGAGATGGTCGAATAAGACCAATTATTCTGAACAAGAAAGCAGACTACAAAAGCTGAAAATAAATAAAGTAGTCTTCATCTACTCCGAGACGCCGGCAGGAGGCCCTTGATCTGCAGTCTCTTCTGCATCCGCCTGATCAGCCATGCCTTCAGCAGCTTCGCCTGCTTGCTCCGCGACATCTGCCATCATCTCATCCTCCTCGGCCCTATCCGCTCCAGCTGCCTGCTCTTCAGCTTCCCCTTGCACACGGAATATGTCAGGACAGAGTGTCTCAATGTCTGCATCTTCAATTGCATACAAGGAAGCAATCCCATCCGCACAGTGTAGATAGCCCAACTTGTACACATCAATGGTGGCTTCAGACTTGGATTTTTCAGCAGACTCGTGGTGAGCACGTAACCTAGCCAGGAGCTTTTCATATCTGAGGGTGATGTCTGCATTCTTGCACTCAAGACGGAAGAAGGCATCTTTTCGGCTAACCAAATCAGCAGCAAAAGAGTTGAGCTCGGAATCCTTCTCAGCAAGGGAGCTTTTCAGCTCCGATATCATCGCCCTTAAATCAGACGTCTTCTTCTCACAACGGGCCTGCTCGGCAGAAAGCTTACTGGCCAGTTCAACATTCTTCTTCTCCAGCTCGCTGAGCTGGGCAGAAGAGGGGGCAACATCAGATGAGTTCTGAACAGTCTGAGCAGCAAAAATCAGTCCCTTCTGAAGTAGGTGAAATGCCACTTCCCTTTGACTTTCCAAGGAAAGACTCGAAAATGTGCCAAGATCACCAGAGTGACGGATATGATCAACCAACTCAGCACAGGAGGACGGGTTTGACAAGAAGTTCGTCTTGAGCAGATCAGACACACGTGCATCCTCTGCAGGACTAGACTTGTTCACCTTGGGATCAACCGCCGATACTGAAGAAGAACCCTTTGCCCGGGCAGACGACTCCCTCATCTTCTTAGCCTCCGCCAACCTCGCCTGCAAAGAAGTCAATGATGTAGAATCAACTCCACGCTTGGCTGCCCGTGTCTCAACAACTAGGTCATGAGCAGACCTCCCGCTTCGGACCCCATCCTTTGACTGATGCGGACGACTCGAGCTTCGATGAGGGATATCTGCATCTCTTTGACGCTCGGTAGAACGGGATCGGGCACGAACTACCTCACGGAGCAGATCATGATTTTCACCAACTTTCCTGCTTTCTGCGCTCACAAGATTTTTGACCTTGGCAGATGACGATGGAACAGACCCTGCTTGAGTCTTCTCAACCCTGGTAGATGACGATAGAGCAGACCTTGCTTGAGTCTTCTCAGCAGAAGGGAGCCTTGGCTTATTCGTCAATGGAGACGCATCATCCTTCGCCCGTGAAGAAGTAGCTTCATGTCTTGAGGACGTGGCAGCAACCTTCCTTTTTGAAAGGGATTCGGCAGAGCACTCTTCTTGTCCGACAAGCAGATCAAGGGGGTCAGGACCGTTCTCTTTCCATTTCTCAACATCCTTGGCAGGGGGCAGCCCACCGTCTTCCTCCCGGTACTCGCTCAACAGCCAGCGCCAATCATGAAACTTGGGGGGAATGCTCAAAGCACGACAAACCTTAGCCATGTCAGGTCCAAGCTTCAGTTGCTTGCTGATGCTACTTGCTACAAGCAGAAGACAGGAGTTAGTCAGCCACACTTTAAGAAATTCAAATAAAGAGCAGATCAAGAATCACAAAAAGGCATACCATTGCAGTAGGTGGTGGGGACAAGCGGGCCGTCACCGACATCGCCCTCCCATCATCCGCTGACTTCCAACACATCATCATGCCACGCATGATCTCCTTGACTAAGACTGTCGAACAGCTTGGCCTTGTAGATGCAAACTTGGGCATAGTCCTCGAAACGCCTCACTTGAAAAAAATAGAAGAATTCCCGCACCGTCAGCTCCAGTGTGAAGAAACGACTCAGGTTCTCGAAACACTTGATCGCCCGGTAGACATTCGGGGTACACTGACTTGGAGCACACTCCATGGCGCAGAACACCTCCTTGAAAAGCCTTGACAATGGGAAGGTGAAGCCCAATGAAAAATAAAAAGGACGGAAGGTGATGATCCTAGCATTTGGGTCACTCGCATCCGCACGAGGCGTGTTGTCAGCCCGATACTTCACCAGCTTGACCTGCACGTCATCTGGAATGGCAGAAGCGTAAGCAGCCCGCCACTTTTGGAACTGAGCCTCAGTCGTCACGCGGTGCAGGTTAGCCACGAATCTCTTGTTGTGCACTAGGGAGCCTCCCCACAAATACAGAGGCACTTGAGAGCTTGGAACCTTGCTATCATCTCCAGAAGACATGGTCAACGAGCAACTACAAGAGGAAAAGGAAATTCTACGAGTTAGAATACCAAAAAAAAAAAAACAACAAAACAGCAACAAAAAAAAAAGAAAGCAGCGACAGGACAAAAAAAATGTTGGAGCATGTTTTGGAGCAGGCCAGCCTGCCTCTTCTCCAACCCAGCCAGCGCACAGCCCACCAGAGCAGGCCCACATCGCACGCTGGCCCAGCGCCTACTCGCCCCAGCTCGAGCCCACGCAGCGCGCACAGGCTTGGACCAGCCAGCGCCTCCATTCCTCATCTCCAAGCCCACTCCGCGCGAAGGCCCAGCGCACGCCAACTCCAGCACAAGCCCACTCCGCACGAAGGCCCAGCGCCTCCTTGCTCCAGCCCCTGACTTGGCCCCTTCTCGCCTTGGCTCATGCCCAAGTCACACGCCAACCAGCACCTCAACGCCTCAATTTGAACCCAGTGCACGTAGGCTCCAGCTTGTCTACCCGTGGTCATGCGCAACCTTCCAAACCTCCAATCAAGCTCCAGCCATGCTCCAGTCTATGAATATGCACACTGCTGTCAAAAGTCAGAAACACAAAAAAAATTTCCATGCTAATTACCTTGGATATGCAACGAGGACAAGGACTCAAGTAGGCTGGAATAATTCCTCAAGGCTATCTCACTCTCACTAACGAAGTTGGAGGGATGGATTTCTGATATGAAGGATAAATTGGAGGAGCCCTACATTTATAAGGAGCAAAAAATTCCTTGACCTACAAGGAATCGCAAATCCTTCCCAAATTGAAGTTCATAAAATCGGCAAGTCAAACACCTCCTCTACTCAGGAGACCAGGTCCACGCAGGAAGCCCAGTTACAGCTGGACAGCCCAACAGATGGTTTACATCTCCTACATGCCACAACGCGCCATGCAGAAGCTGGGGGGCATTTGTGGGAACCTAATTAATTCGCAAACCTAGGTCAAATAATTCCTTCCATTTGGGGATTATTTGACCTAATCAGGAATTATTCAATTTAATTGGGGGTTACTCAATTAAATAGAATGATTCCTAATTAGGTTGAGGATTGATTTAAATTCCTACGAATATTCTCAATTAATGGAGGAGTTACCTAATTAAATTAGGTATTGATCTGATTGCTATCCTGATTAGGGATTTGATTTAAATCAACAAATCAAATCCCTAATTAAGTCAAATCTCGCCAAATTGGGGAGGAATAATTCACTTCCATCTACGGAATTATTCCTCTGAAACCCTAGCTCCCGAGACTCCTATAAATACCTAGCTACACACAAGGGTGAAGGTACGTCTAAACTGCTACTGAAACTCTGCAGAAATTATCTCTCAGAAACCCTAGCCACCTCCTTTCTCTCCCTCTTTTACATAAGGCTCCGGCCGCCCGGTTTATCCCAAAAAAACACATATAACTCCGTACCCTAATTAGCAAGTGTTTTCTTTACAAAACCCTTGAACTAATTTAGGCATCAGAGGGCCTTTGGCCAACACCCCCCGGGTGTGGTCCTCTTGTTGCTATTCGTTTTGCAGGGAGAAAGAGAGGCGGAGAAGACGAAGGAATCTTTAGGCGAATATTCCCGTGGGAGGAAATTGGCTCCCACAAGGTCGAAACGTGTTTTTGTTTGTGTTTTTCTTTGGTTTCTTGTGTTGTTTTCCTTCTTGTACCGTTCTTTACTCGTGTTTTAATTTTCATTTTGCATTTGTGCATTTGTGGTGTGTTAAATAAGCGTTCTTTAGGTACTCAAATTAGAACTTATAGGAAGCCGACAAGTTCTTCGTGAGATCGACCCCGTACTTACATAATCTATACTTCAATAGATTCGTGCACTTGCGGGTATTTTTAATTGGTTGTTTGCACATTAATTTGTGTCCTCTTAATAATACAACACATGACACATCAGTTGCCACATAAGGTGGTCAGCTAAGGTGGTCAATAAGGGTGGGCATCAATCCGGCTGATCCAACCAAACCAGTCGAACCAATCCGTATTTTCCGGTTTGGTTTGGTTTTGAGTTTAAAAAAGTCAACAATTTTAAAATCCGAACCAAACTGGAGTGATTTGGTTCAACTGCAATTTTAAACTTTGAAAAACTGTGTTAATCCGAACCGAGCTGTGTAAATATTAATTATATATATATATATATATTTTAATATATATATTAATTTACATGTGTCAATGGTTGAGTGGCTAATTAGAAATGTTATTGTACACCCAGCCGCACTGAAGTGGACTTGAAACCACTTATTTTCGGACTTCATCCTCATTCACATCTCTGATCTCATTGCAGCCGCACTAAACCCTTCTCTTCCTTGAACACGCAACCTCACACAACCCATTTGAACCCTAGAGAATCTAAGAAGCCACCATGGTCACACCTCCATCGTCGCACAGCCAGCGTCAATGGATATGTGGCCATCTCTCTGCCAAAGTCTCTACTAAAGAGATCAGATAAGATTATTGCTTCTTCCCTTTTCTTTCATTTCCCAACCCTACGATTGTGAGGCTTTATTCACATCGTGTGCAATAGTTGCAGCGAGTTTTGAATTTCTATAGTCTCGCAGATAGCATGAAGTTTCTTTTGGAATCATAATTTTCTCTTTCTCTCTGTCAAAAATTCAGCCAACCAATCCAAACAAAAGAAATCCAAGACCTGATGCTCCAGCTTTCGACATCTCCTTTTAAATTTCCCAAAAACAAATTTCTCTAAAACAAAATTCTCTCTAGCGAAATATCAAATTTCTCTCCTTTTATTCAAACCCACTTCAACCTCCATCCACTGTCAGCCGTCACAGATTTGATTCTGCAGCTTCAACCTCCATTGATTCAAACGTGCTCCTGTCAGTGCCAACGATGGATGAAGCTAGCTCAATACCAATGATGGATGAAGCTAACTCAGTACCAACAATGGTGAGTTCTTCTAATTTATTTAATGTTCATGATGAGGTGCAATTTATTTAATGTGATGATGAGGTGTAATTTGTCTGATTAATGTGCAATTTGTCTGAATATATAGATGGAGGTAAACCAAGGGGTGGAAGAAGGTTTTGCTTCTAATCAGCCACCACCTATGATTGAATCTACACCAGCAGTCGTGACCTCTCAAGCTCAGACTAGTGCAGCTGATCAACTTCCACCGTTACCTTCCCAAAAAAAGAGAAAACCGACTAGGAAACCAAGTGAGGTATGGAATCAATTTGAACAATATCAAACTGGTAATCCTTCTGAACCTATTAGGGTTAGATCGATGCAAGTATTGCAAAACTGCTAACTATAAATATTATCCAGCAACTTGTGGGACATCAAGTTTGAGAACTCATATTACCAATTTATGCAAAAAATGTAGGAATTTCCAAAATATTTTTCCAAAGTTCATTTGAATATTAAACATGCATTTAATCAAATTAATCACAGCGGAAGTCTATGGTGGTTGTTTAAATTCAAAAACAAAACTTCTTTCAAGTATCTTAAGCCATGAACATTGATATGCTTTTCATAAATGAAAATTCAAGAGAAATGATAAGATCTAATTACCCTTGAAGCAATTATATGAACCAATTTGTGTTTGGTCTTCTCTTGATGATTTCCTCTTTGATCATTGATATTTGCTCCTTGATCTTTCTCCTCCATGTGAGCCACAAAACCACTTTGAAAGATGAAAGTGTTTCACTCTTGAAAACTCTCTTTTATCTCTCTTTGATCTTCCAAACCTCTTTGGTTGATGTTGGATTGTGTTTGTGTGTTAATGAGCTTATGGAAACAATTCCCATACACATTCACTTAAGCATTTTCGGCCAAACCCCATTGGGCTTCCAAAATTGGGCCTTATGACACTTAAACCATAATATTTAGTTGTCTTAAGCCCTTGGGCTTGATACCCAACCATTTGGGCTTCCCGTTAACTATTACCAAGGCCCAAATACGTTTTTACACGTAATAAATCATCCACATCATATCAATCAAATTGATTTCCTCATTCTCATTTGTATTACTCAAAGTTAACCATTTAAGGTGTGCGATCCATTAGGTTCTAATTAGCAAGGCAGTGGGAAAATATTAGAACTCTTTCTAACCAACTGGAATTAAAACCCCCTTTTAAGTTTTCCTTTATTTGGATCGATCACAATCAATCCTAGGACTTCCACAAGCCAAGAGTGACATCTAGCAATATATCAAGGCTACCCAAGCTAACCAGAAAAGATAAAGAACCTATTCAGTTGGAATTGCAATGCAATACGGTCCTTCTCTTATACAATGTTTCAAACCATATTATTAGGGTACGAATTGATTATGTCAAACCCCTAATATGATTTATAACCTCATGTGATTCAAAAGAACATGATTAAGAACAACTTTCTAAATCAAGCTCAAAATACTTTGGCCAAAGATTTACTGAATCACATCTTGAAATATTCTCCTTCTTTATCGAAAGTAGAGATTCCTTACTGTACATTCACATGCCCCTATGATGAATTAAGAGATCCCAACAACACTTAAGACAAATCTTTTACGGCTTGCCTTTAAGAGCTATCAAAGATCAATAACGCATCATAGGACAACCATGATGCCTCAGGTCTAAGGACTAATTTGCATTATTGCAACTATGAGTTCTCATTTGACATGTAGATAAATACTCCATATGAGAACTACGGTTGATCGTGTTCAGTGTACTCATTCACTAATGAGCACCCACATACTCGTATTAGTGTCAACTACACAAATGGTTTGAGACTAACCATCCTCCCAATTGAGCATATATAATATGTGCTAATCTTGACGGTTTATCAATGCCCATTTGATAACCTATGATTAGGAACATTTTGGGATACTACAGTTAGAGATTAAAGGTCTCATGAATCTAATCTTCTTTAGATTACTTTATCTCTTATTTAGCATACCCTGGACATTTGTTTCTTTAGACGATGTAAAAGATAACAAATAAGTTTGCCCTTTATATATCATATACGAAATGTATTCTAAGGAGATTACATCAAATGTATTGGCTCTTAGGGCACATTTCTAACAAAAAAATACCCATATACGGTGCCTGGTTCAAACCAAAAGGTCCTAACTTTTGCCAAGGACCAATCTGGAAGTATTACCGCTTTAATAAGGAAGAATCTAGGAAAGCATGTCTTAGGATGGTTATTATTGATGAGTTGCCATTTAGTTTCGTAGATGGAGAAGGGTTTCGTCACTTTTGTAGTGTTGCATGCCCTAGGTTTATACCGCCATCTCGTAGAACACTTGCTAGAGATTTGCTTGCACTTTACTATGATGAAAAGCAACTTTTGAAACCAAAGTTAGCTGCACATAAAGTCTGCCTTACTACTGACACATGGACTTCTATCCAAAATATAAACTATATGGTTCTCACTGCACATTTCCTAGATGGTGATTAGATGTTGCATAAGCGTGTGTTGAATTTCTGTGTAATTCAAAATCACAAGGGTAGGACAATTAGCAGACTTATTGAGAAGTGTTTGATTGAGTGGGGTATAGAGAGGGTACTCACAATTACCCTAGATAATGCATCTGCAAAAGATAAAGCTGTATCTTATTTGCAAAGTAAGATGAAAGATTGGCCGAATGGAGGTTTGTTGTTAGATGGTGTCCACTTACATATGAGATGTTGTGCTCATATTGTAAATCTCATTTGTAACCGATGGTTTGAAAAAGTTACATAATTCTGTTAAGAGTATTCGTGATGTTGTCATATATTTCTTATATAGAAATGCAGAGATCAAATGCTAATGCACATGTGCACATTTTCACTGATTAATTTTCTATTGATGCACAACCTTGCAATTATGGTAATTTTCTTATTCATTTCTTATTTTGATAATCTTGTATCCTAAAATTTGTGTTGATTGAAACTCTTTTATGTGCAGTATGGGGACATGCTAGAAACTGGAAATTGGGCAACCTTTAATTATATGGAAATTATGAACTTGTATTTTGCGCAGCTTTTCATTTCTTAGTTTTATCATGTATTCATTTCTTATGAACTTTAGAATGTTTGTTTTGATGGATATTGTGAACTTAGATGCATACTGGAAACTGGACAACTTTTGATTAAATGGAAATTATGAACTTGTATTTTGGGCATCCTTTCATTTCTTAGTTTTATCATCTTGTATTCATTTCTTATGAATGTTTGTTTTGATGGAAATTGTAAATTTAGATACATGCCAGAAATTGGACAGCTTTTGATTAAATGGAATATTGTTGTGTTAGCCTTTGATGGAATGAAATGATATAATGGCAAAATGTTAGCATTATAATGTAAGAGCACGTTGAAAAATGCATGGTTTTGTGTTAGGCACAAATCGGCCGAATCAATCCGAACCTAACCGATTACAAGTGGTTTGGATTGGTTCAATTTTCATTATGGTTTCAGGCTAATTCGAACCAAATCGGACTGTTATTTTTTTTTATTGGTTCAGCTGTGATTTGAGAGTAAAACCGAACCAATCCGGACCGTACCCACCCCTAGTGGTCAATGTTGTGTGTCTAGCATTACTCATTTTTAAATATAAATAGGGAAAGGAATTCAAACTTAAGTGCCAGAATACGGTATATATTTTTCATTTTCGGAATTTCCATTTTCTCTCAACTCAAACGTCTTTTTCTTTTATCATCCTCATCCTTTAACCCAACCCACAGCCATTTTTAGCTCAAATCTTCTAAAACTACTACTTCGTTGGATATTATTGAGTTGATGACAATATTGAAGAAAGTAAATTCAAGACTGCGGAAGCAATGAACCGCTACAAGAAAATCTTCAGAGTTCAATGTGTGACGGTTGAGCGAGAGGTCAAATTGAGTGACTTCGAGGATCTTGGGCTTCCCGGAATCTTCAAATCAAGAGGTTGGCTTTTGGCAATGGGTCCTTCAGAGCCTGCTAATATCTAGATTGTCCAAGAATTCTACGCAAACATTCCTCCTTTCTTTGCCGAGCAGAAAAACCCACCTGGGTTGGGCCCTTTTGGTACTTGTTTGTGGGATGAGACTCCGCATTTCTCCAGCGGTCGAGAATACCTTGACTCATTTGATGTGTATTTGTGAGGTAAGGTGTTGAATTTCTCTGTTTCTAGCGTTGCCCAGTTGCTTAAATTTGCTAGGCCAAACCCAAATGAAAAATCACCTGGTTTTCCTGGGTTTCTTGTTGATAATCTTGACTTGAAGTTGGTGAAATCTACTTTGGGTTGGAACAAGAGGGTCAGGATTTTGGGTGAAAAGCGACTGAGTGATTGTTTGGGCCTAAATTTGGTGTGCCCAGTCCAAAGTCAAAAGGCCCACACCATTTTTGACAGCCACCAAATGACTGGGCCAAGGAGAAATATGCTCAATCCAAATATTAAAGGCCCAGAAACTATACAAATGGCTTGGGCCTTGGAAGAAACAAATTAAGCCCAAAATCCCTATAAACAGCTTTACCATTTCTTTCAAAAGCCCAGGAACAAGGCAGCAGTTTTTTCCCAGACCCACGTGACCCCTGACTTGGAAAAAGTCAGCAATTTCGGCTGGAAATAATAGAGGGCTAGTAGCAGCAGTTTTTAAAGAAGAATATCTCTAGAAAAAGCTCTGCCATCAGAAACATCAGAATATATATATATTTAGAGATATTTTCTTTAAAACAGAGAAGACACCATTTTCAAGAGATAAGTAGACTATGCCTTCTAAAAAGATAAGCAGGAAACATGGAGTTGCTAAAACTGGAAATCAAACTCACCATCACAGTTTAAAAAAGCAGTTAAACTGGAAAAAAGAAGGCGAGGTTCCCCATTGAAACAGAGAAGTGACTGACTGTTGAAGGTTTATCTGTCAGAAATGATAAAATCCCCTTTCTTTTGCATTTAAAATAAAAGATCTTTTTTGGGAAATTTTGCCGCCCATTATTAAAGAATTAGAGCCTTCACTCCCAAAAGGATTTCTATAAATATAAGAGAGGATGAACAGAAAAAGGGACAATCAACACAACCAAAAAATCAGTCAAAAGACAAACACTCAAAATGATCACTTGATCTCAGAAAACCTCCAAGCAAACTGAAACAACCAATAGCTAGCCAAGTCAAAAGAGAAGCCAGCTACAAGTCAAAACTTCCAGTTTTCAGACTTAGAAGAAAATCAATTAGAGCAAGATTTTTCTCGTTACGAATTTGGTTCAGCAAAAGTCAAGGCAAGCAGAGTTTGAGTTTTCACAAATATGAAAACATCAACAAATTTATGGACAGCCCTGATTAAGAAGAATAGGTGCCACAGTACAGTTCCAGCTCAAGTCCAGCCACTTCTGTCCCTTCCAGACTGAAGAAGTCCCAGTTCTGCCAGTTCAAAAGCCTTCTAGGGCTTGAAATAGATTAAAGCTCTGCCAAACTTAAGCTTTGGTATCGATTTACAGCTGAAGCCTAGCAGTTGAAGTTGTTAAAAGTCCAGTCTAGCACAGGCATACCCAATCCGGCCCGGATCAGGAGCATCTACCCAGACAGAAATTGAAGCACAGCCCTATTTTTTGTCTTTTTGTAGTTAGTATTTCCCTTTTGAACTATGTAAAAGAGAGTTCTGTCTGAAAACAGATCACTCTCTTATCATTTATTCTGGCCAGAACTACCAGTTTGTACTGTGAAAAATTGTGAAGTCCTCACCAGTCTGAGGCAGGAAAATAACTTACTTGGGAGATATTCCTCACCCAAATTCACAATCGCTTGTTCAAAAATCAGTAACTTGGGGCGCAAGTTATTTATTTTTAAGAAGTCTGCTAGGATTTTCATTGCTAGCAGTGGCACACTCACGCACTAAAGAAAGTTGACTTGTTGACCAGTTAATGGTTTTCAAGGCAATGGGGAACTTTACCCTACCATCACAGGAGACAAATCAAAACGGGTGAACAGTGATTTGTACAAAGTGCTTAACAGCATAGTGAGATATAATATCGATCCTCCTTGTCACGTTATACCTTCTTTGTTTAGCCCTGATAGAGCTCGCCTCCTTTATGCCATTGGGAACAATGTGCCCATTGATCTAGCCACCTGCATTTTCCGTGCTATCTGTCGTGCTGGTACTCCCAACTTCCATGCCCGATTCCCTGCCTTTTGCGTCCTTGATCACGCGCTTCACCAGGGCCTCTCGCATGCCAGTTGAGCCTACGGGTAAGCTTTATTCTTCTTGGTCGCCTTGGGACAACATCTGGATCTTTCGCTATAGCTTTACCCCATCTTCTCCTGCAGTTAAGCAGCCTCAAGCGGTGATGAGCCACGCACTCGGTATGGCCCTACTTACCAATGACGTTGCTGAGCACAGGGGTGATCCCACCTTCTTTGAAACAGCCATCTGCAGGTTAGTCAAATGTTAATAGACAGATTTTAACGAGGCTTTAATAGACAGAAATTGAGAATCCATTTAATAGACAGATGTTAAGTTATATATGTGTGTGTAAAAAAGTTCATAAACGAGGCTTAGTCAAATGTAATGTTCCTTCGATTACGATTGGGCATTCAGCTTATTACTGTAAAATGCATAGGCCATTATTGTTTTTAAGTGCAGAGGGTAAAAATTTCTCTCTTTCTGGTTGTAATAGTCACCATGCATTGCACTCCTTGGCTGGTTTAGTCAATGCTGTTATACGTCAGAATTCGGATAGATTAGAATCAGATGTTTGCTTTCTCTCTGCTTGTTACCAAATACTTTGTGAGTTTAATATCTTTGCGTGTCTAGTTATCGTGGTTCTATGAAAAACAACATAAGAAACGAATCTTTTCTCTTGTGATGTCTTTGCTCTCTTTGATGTATACTTTCTCTCACTACACCAGAACATATCATTTACGGCGCACAAAGCACGCCGTAAAGTGTCATTTACTGCGCAAGACTGCAAGCAGTAAAAGCCCTCGTCGTAAATGATGTTCCTCAATTACGACATGTTTTTCCAGTCGCAAATAATCTCACGAAAAACACGCCGTAAACCTTATTAAGGCATGCATATAACGTCGTTATAATTACTTTAGACGGCTTGCATAGTGAGCCGTAATTCAGTAGAAGCAATTACGACATGCAGTGTTTGTCGTAAATGAAGACTGTTGATTAGCAATTACGGCTTATTATGTATGCCGTGATAGGTTTTTTTTTTTTTTTTTTTTTTTCTTTCTAATAATATATCTCATGTTGATTTTATCATGTCATTCAATACCTGTTACCTATTAAAAAAACTCAAAATTTATAAAACCATTGCCATCTAACCCAGTATTAAAGAAATAGATATCGAACAAGAATGATATTAATCAAGGCATTAAACTCCATGTGCTTGGATTAATCAATAGAAATTTTCAAATACAAAAACATAACATTTGATTGATGAACTGAAGCACCTAATGTCAATAGAGCCATACAAAAAAGACCAAGCAATTTCCATAGATACCAAGCAGCAGCGAGTGCAGTGGCTAACGGCTTCTTGCTGAAACATCACCCAGAAAAAATAATGAAAATACATGAGTAAATCCACTCGAAAATTACTGAGCAATCTGTTAGTAGTTGACCATTACTGAGCAATCTGTTATTCTTAATCCATAAAAAAAGGTAAGCAAATTCGTACTTACAAAGATCAGCAAAACATCAACAACATAATGATTACCTCCATCAACAGCAAGTCGAAGGTCATGAACTTGATTGGCCATGCAGGGTCTTGCATCTATAGCTACTCTTTCAACGGCAGCAAATCCATCTGCCTGTGGAATAGGAAGAAAGAAAGTTTGATAAAACTCGCTTAGATTCAGAAACCACTAGTACTTGCAAATGAAGCTCGGCAGGAACTATTGGATAGAATATATGTAAAGCCAATATAAGATTAGTAGATGGATAATAGTAGCAACTGACTTAATCAGAAAGTTAGAGGTGCAAGTAAAGCAGGGCATAAGAGTCGAGGCTTAAAGCGTATAATGTGTCAGAAAAAATGGAAACAACAAGAAATAGAAAGTAACTGTGAAAATAAAATAATAGATTATAACTCAATTGGAGATGTCTTCGAACCATAGCTGCATCAGTAATATATATGTCAGATCCACAAAACATTCATAACCATCAGACTATCCAAACTGAAAGATAACAAAAGCAGCAAGTCTGTGTTAGGTGAGATGCAGTTGAATGACTTGAGGCTAATTTGTGTTAGGGAATGAATTTGTGTTTCATATGCTCATTTTAAAAAGAGATATCTTTAAAGAAATCGTGTTGCTCACTTTTTCGCTCTGCTAATCGGCCTTGTTGAATCACCCGAGCATCAAGAGCAAGCTTTTTATAAGCCCTCTCAATCACTTTCTTCTCAATAGTATATATACTGTTTGAAAATGAAAATCATGGTTTGATAAAGAACTACATAATGCCAGCAATGCATAGCTGGAAATTTATCATCTCAGGGCACAATTAATACCAATCACTATCATAAAGAATGACAATAGCTGCAGTAGCAAGATTAATACCAAGTCCTCCAGCTCTGATAGAAACACTGGAAGCAAAGGCTTAAGTGCTTTTGGTGAACAAAATCCAGGTATGAGAATTGCTCCTCCTTGCAAGGTCACAAACATAACATATTAGGATTAATATAGACCATTCACCGGAAAACATTTAGAATACACAAGATATGGAACTTATTTGGAACAAAAGAATCTGGCCACATTAACAATCTAAACTATTTTCTCACATCCTTCTTCCTACTCTCCTAATCCCTGGAAGTAGATACACCAACTCATACTAATTTAATATATGAAGCAAGGGAACTGAACTTACAAACCCTTGAGAAAGCTTCCCAAGAAACCTGTTGAACAGAAGCTAACATACAATGTTATACACTTGGAGTCAATAACAGAACATGAAATACTCGACTATCATTGACAGCTATAACAAGCTCAGATATAAGAGATTCGACATCTTCCTCATCTATGACTAAGACCACAATTTCAGCAACCTCCCTTGCCAACTTTTGAACTTCCTAACATTTCCAAAGCAACAATATTTCAAACCGATGATATCAAATAAGATATCAAATTAAAATTTCAAGCAAGAACTAAAATTCCAGCACACCTGCTCACCCAATACAAACCGATGATTAAAGTGCCCACCCAAGAACATTAAGGTTGAAGTGTTGTATTCTTAAGCTACCGATAATCCCCAAATTTGAGTTGAAGATAACAGCTTACACTCTGACATAAGTTGGAAGGATGATTTCTCTTTTTCGGTAACCAGGAGTAGAAATTTTCACATAATCAAAATTACTATCTGAAAATAAAACAAAAATACAAAATTTATAAATACTAACGCACAACTAGAACCCAAATTCAATCAAATAAAATCAGAAATACAAGTAGAATCTCGGATTCAATCAAATAAAATCAAACATTCACATAGAATCCACAATAAAAGCAAGCTATGGACATCTAGAATTCAAATCAATCCTAAACTGATACGAAAACTTTGTATCAAGCATGGAGGTTAGGGCTTTAGAAAATCGCACCTTGGGAACTGTCACTGAGCGTTCAACTTCGAAGCAATTGGCCTCGAGCAGTTGTCTTCTAGTTGATGAGGAGTTGAAGCTCTTGAATGTTCCAATGAGAGAGAAGCCATAGATTGTGAGAGAGGGAGACAGAGAAGAAGTCGGAGAAAGAGAGGGAGATGGAGAGAGAAGATAGAGATTATTTTATGAGAGCTGCGAGAACGTTTTGGTCTGAAGGAACGAAAAACAGAGGGAAAAAACTGCGTGAAATTTTTAGCGGATTGCCAAAATAAAATAAATAATACAATTACGGCGTAAAACATAACACGCCATGAATACTTTAAAAAAAACATTTATGCTTAACGACGTGCACGAATTGCAAGCCTTAATTTCTAAATATTAACGGCGCGGGTAATAGCACGCTGTTGAAAGAGAAAAAAATATCTAATTTGAGGCTTGCTTTTTTATATGTCGTAAATATTGATTATTTACGACATACTTATTATGCATGTCGTAAATTTCAAGTCGTAAAAGCTTAAGTTTGGTGTAGTGTCTCTGTGCTTGTGCTGAAGAAATAATGGAGGCTGAAGAAGAAAATAACGGCAATTTGATTCCTAACTCGCATGCTTGTATAAATCCGTTAACTTCAACTTCTGACTCGCATCCAAATAAGGAAGCGAAAAAAATCCATTGGAACATGCAGCTGGTGAGGTGTCAAAGTTACTGCAGGAGTTTTTGGCAAGTTAAATGAAACTACAACTCAAAGTAGAGGAGGTCCTTGGAGTGGTTTCAAAAGACACCTAACCTCAGTAGATTGCAAGTTTTTAAGGCTGTACGCATAATATTGAGTGGTAACCCAGAAGAATTCTCTCTACTGAAATCTCTTCCTGATGTTGATAGATGACAGAGTGGATACTCTTACTTATTAGTCAATCTGAAGGTAACTTTCTTGACAAAAATTGAGCCAATAGCTCAAGGGACATAAAATAGGTCTTAGACATAAAGCCACTTATCAACATTTACTTTCTCTTAGGAAAAGAAGAAAGTTTGAGATACGCTATCCCTTCCGGCCATGGTATGGCTCTCTCTCTCTCTCTCTCTCTCTCTCTCTCTATATATATATATAACTTAATTTCTTGTTCTGCATTTGTTGTTGTTTTAGTTTTATGCTTTTAACATATCAAACCAATACTTCACCCTGTAAGATTCCTACTTAATATCTACATAGAAGAGCGTATATATATTATTGCTTTATCAATCATTGATAGTGGCTTATTAATTTCTTTTAGCAATTGGTTGGGAAAGTAATGTCCACCAATTTTAGCAAATACCCTTTTGGACAATGTTGAACAGAGCACTTAACTTGATTGTTAATGACTAAGGCCCAAGGGTATATTCTAGGTATGTACCTTAGGCCTAAAATAACCCTTTTGTTGTGATGATCTTTAAAGGGTGACCAAGAACATATAAAATTTTGTTCATTAAAACATATTGTAAGATGAGAATGAAGAAGGTAGAAAAATAAGGTACAAATGGGAAGATAGTTAGCATTCTTCTTATTTTTAACCGATTTTTATATATACCCAACAACGTAAACTAGAAAATAATTATATAAAAAAATGAAATTCCAAACTCTTTTGGATCTGAAAGTCTGATGGTTTTCAGTTCTTCAGTTTTCCTCAAACTCTTTTGTTCTCCATCAGTTTATTTTTCTCGTTGACTACTATCTCGCCGTCTTATATCAAATCCAATATGCACTCTATTTCCGAAATTTCAACGAAAGATAAGGAGCTATGGTCTTGCATAAAAAAAAATGTAAAATTATAGTTCCAATCTTATGAATGTCTTTTCATTAGCACTACTCTATTGTTTAATACGTAATAAATGCATACGTGTAAAGGAGGGATGAGATGGGAGTCCAGAGAATGGTGAGAATAAAAATAGAAACCCATTGAAACATGAGTGTAAACAGAATTCTTGGTAATATGAAATTTCTTTTTCACATTAAGCAGTCAAATCACATGAAAAGTTTAAGCAGAAATCATGTTGTAACTGTTCTTAACCACTTGAACTTTATGTCACGAGAAGAGTGTTTATACAACAGTTATGTGTAAAATTTAACCTTTTGTTGGACCTAAATGTTAAAACCCCACAAACTAAAACCACCAAATAAATAATGCCCAATTGATACCCCGATTTTCATTATAAGTCAACCTTTTTCAGCAACAAAGTTAGGTTAGCTTCACTGGGGCCCGTTCAAGTTTGAATGTGCGAACTCAAAGCACTAGCAAGCTTCAGAATATATTATAACATATACATGCATCTTATTTGTTGTAAAATTGGCTCACATTAAGCATGCATGTGAAACAGGGGGCGACCGGTCGGATTTTACATAGATTCAAAGTCTAAAGAAAAACGACAGGCAACCGGTCACAAGGAGCATGCGACCGGTCGCAAGCAGCGCGCGACCGGTCGTAGGAAGAAAAATCCGAATGTTGAAGACTTTGTACAACGTGCGACCGGTCGCGCCAACTTGCTGTTTCGGGTTTCCTCGAGTTTCCAACTCTATTTTCAATGGCTATCGCCTCCCACCGACTTCCAAGGACCCTAAGGGTCACTTCTGAGTTAAATGAAGGTTGGCAATCAGTTGGGAGGTTTGAGGGAGCATTGAAGGACAATTGTTGACTTGTTTCAAGGAGTACCTACCTTATGGCTCTAGATAGGGTGGCTGAGCATGCAGCCACTAATGCCTAGCCTTTGGTTCGCCCAAGCTGTGGTCCATGTCTGGAAATCAAGGGGAGAACGTGGGAGAAAAGGATGGAGCCTTCTCCTAGGTCCAAAAGCTTGTGTATTAAAAGGAAGAGGAAGCAAGACAACAATAGTGTGGTTAATCTCAAGGTGTGGTCAAGTAGCTGGTAGCTATTGTGTCAAAAGGAGGTTAAACTTACCAAGGGAGGAAGAGAGAGAGGGGAATCAGCTCAAGTTAGGAGCTTAGTTGAGGTCTTGAGAGTCTAGACACTAAGGAGGGAAACACCAAGTGTGAGAGAGTGTTCACAAGTGCATCAAAGTGTTGAGCAAGGGGTGAGAGAGAAAAGAGAGCTTGGGGAGAGAATAGAGTTCTAAAGGGGTTTCTTTGTAAACCAAAGTTGTAACTTATTCTTTCATTAGTGAATTTCTCAAGGGGATCACCAAGAGGATGTAGGCAATTGCTGAACCTCTATAAATTCTTGTGTTACTTTGTGCTTGGTTGGTTTCTCAAGTGTGTGTATGTGGGATTCATCCATTACTGTGTTTGTCACAAAGTCCATCAACAACAAGATCATTAGGGGAGTGAGTGAAAGTGTAGTGACATTTTCACAACATTATTCAATCTATTAAAAATAATAAAAATCACTTAATCATGTACTTGATCACGACTATAGAATTAGGATTTGAGCTTTGTTTTTTCTTTGGTAACGAGGAAAAACTCTACAAACTATAATTTTTTTTCTTTGATCATGAATAATTAAGCATGCATTATGAGCGGGGATGTTTTTTCCTCCATGTTTTCTCGTATTTAGCCCATGCTTTTGTTGAGAGTATTATCTCACGTCGAAAATAGAAATATTGTGTTAGTGGCAAATGATCTTGGATCTTTCCATTCATACTTTTTATCCATACTTGTATTGAAAGGAATAAGAAAAGTATGAGAGATGAAAATGAAGAAAGCCACACATTAGCCAAAAACTTACTTTTTGATGCTAAAGTTTATATAAAATTATTTATATTTTTCATTTTATGAACTGTATGGCCTACATTATTTCTCTTATTAGGGGTGCGCACAATTTTGGGTCAACTGTAAACCAAATCATCAATCTGATCATAAATTTGTGGGTTTAGGGTTTGAAAAATCATAAATTTATACGAGGTTATGGATTGGAATTAAAACTTAAAAATTGGTACAGTTAATTTTGCCACAGAATTATCAGAGGTTTAATATTTGCTTTTCCAAATACCATGATCGTTTTGGGATTTCTCTGATTCGTGGCTCTTTTGTTTTTTTTCTGGTTAGTGTAGGAAATTTCTCTTTCTGGAGGCAGATTCCAAAGCTGTTTAAGGGAAATTCATAGTCAAGCTACCAATGTTCATGATAAGTTAAAGGGAATCAAGATTACTAAGAAGGATTGGGAAAAGTTGAATGTACAATTGCTTCATTCAACAATTTTCCTACTGCTGCTGGATTGGCTTCCTCAGCAGCTGGTTTTGCTTGTCTTGGTAACGGATAATACCCTATTTTAGATCATATTATTGTTAATTTGTTATATGATTAGTGCCTTAACTTTGAGAACTCATGACTGTGTTAATAATGTTGCTTGGGTACTGGATTAATCATTCTTTGTCAATAAATAGTAATTAAGCAATGAGCATATCATAGCTAAGCCTCTGTTTCTACTTGCAGTTTTTGCCCTTGCAAAGTTAATGAATGTGAATGAAGATCAGAGCCAGCTTTCTGCTATTGCAATCAATCAGAGATTTTAATAAGCCATCGCAATCTGACTAAGTTTTACAGAATACTTAACACAATAGGGAGTGCTGATATCGACCTGAAGAACGTCTCCTTGACATTAGCTCAAGTGATTTTGATAAAGCAAGCCTCCTTTACTCCATTGGGAATAATAATGTGTCCATTGATCTGCCCGCCTACATTTTCCTAGCCATCTGCCTGGCTGCAGCCCCAGACGACTACTACAAAACTCATTCCCTGCCTTTTGGGTCGTTGATCACTAGGTTTGCCATGGCGTCTAAAGTGCAAATTGATCCTACGGATCAGCTTAAACAACCTATGCCACCTTTCATAATGATGAGACAGATGAAACAAGTGAAGAATCTGTTGTTGCATTTACTCCTTCTCCTGCACCTGCTTCGGAGCCAAGTCCTCCACAGCTTAATCAGCCTCCTCTGGCCCAGACAAAGAGCTTTGAGAAGTTTTCTATTGAGCTGAGAAAGGGCATGGCCCGACTTGCCAATGAGGTCGTTAAGCTCACCGGTTGCATGCATTTGGGCATCCCATTGAAAGAGCCAGGTACAGGTCAGTCTAATGTTGAGCTTGCTTAGTTTATATGTGTTTTTGGTCCTTTTCAGCTTTGTTAAACCCTGACTTCAACATTCATTTATAGTCCATTGATTATCTATGAAATGTTAGGTTTTTGTTTCCATTTGTTTATTCAGTTGTTCTTCTTTTATATCCTCTCATTGGTTTCTGTTCCTTTGTCTTATGATTTTCCACTTCCACTTATCACTCCATAAACACTTGCACTACAAGATGGTGATATGAAGTTTGCCTTGTTCTGGATTATAAATAGAATTCTATTTAATGTTATATATTTTCAAAGATACAAGTTAAATAAAGACGATGTAGCGAGCACCATACGCTTCAATAGAATTTTCCTAGTTCTAGGCTTAAGTATATTTTTTATCTGAAGGACCTCTGAGTTGACTGCAGGAACTGATTCAGCTTGATACTGTAAAAGAATTGTCCCTTGAATTGCATTTTGTGTGCAGCTGGTAAGAAAATTTTCAGGTTTTTACTGGTGGAAGGAAAGTAATAAACTTGAAGTTAGCAACTAGCACCGAATGCTTCTGTGGTTAGTGATTTAGTATAAAAGAGAAGCTCTGTTTCTGATCATATATGTAAGATTGATTTTGATTGCATTAATTAGTAAAAAAAGATAAGCTCTGTTTCAGATCATATATGTATTCTTTTAGTCAACTAATGAGATGGGGTGCTTAACATTTATTTTAAGTGTGACTGCAACAGTTTGAGTGATGAATTTTCCTATTTTCAATAGGGAGATGCCTTCGAATTTGATATTTTCCGGAGTGATTTGATGCTTTTCTCTCTTTCGAAAACTTAACAAAATTAAATATTCACAATATTCCCACATCTTCTGTATAATAAAAATGAAACTGCTTCTACATGTGATTATGAACTCCAACACATCTTGTGTCCTTGTGGTTGTAAAGTCAGCACGTCTTTGCAGCTTTAGTGGATGTTTTTTATAGTTCAGATGGATTTAGATGTTTACTCTCTCTGTGCTTGTTAGAGTTTCTATGAGGAAAGAAAACAACAACAACAACAACAAAAACTATCATTTCCCTTGTGTTGTTTTCCCTCTTTTTGATGTTTACTTTCTCTCTGTTATTGTGCTGAAGAAAATATGGAGGTTAAACAAGAAAATGATGAGAATTTCATTCCCAACTCGCATACTTCGACACATCCATCAACTTCAACTTCCGGCTTGCATCCAAATAAGAAAGCGAAAAAAGATCCATTGGCACAAGCAATTGGTGAGGCGGCAGACTAACGACAGGAGTTTTCGGCAAGTCAACTGAAACCGCAACTCAGAGGAGAGGATGTACATGAAGTGGTCTCAAAGATACCGAACCTCAGTAGATTGCAAGTTTTGAAGGCCGTACACATATTATTGAATACTAATCCAAGAGTTCTTTCTACTCAAATATCTTCCTGATGATGAGCAGACAGAGTGGATACTACTGCTTATTAGTCAATCATGAATCTAACTTTCTGGATAAATAATACTGAGCCAATTATTTCTCAGGGGTTTAAACTTTTGAATAGAGAGTCACTTACACTACTACATTTTAGTATTTGTGCGACGAAGGTTAATTTGTCGCAAAAAAGCATTTTGCGCGACGGAGAAAATAAAGTGTACCGCGAAGTCGTGCAACAAAATAATTCGTCGCGCAAAATACCTTTGTGCAACAAAAAATAATATCGTCACATAAAGTTATTGGGGTAACGCGCGAAAAAATTTATTTGGCGGTTAACTTTGCGCGACAGTATTTATCGTCGTGCGAAGGTGTTTTGCGCGACGATTAAAAACAATCGTCGCCCAAAAAAAAAAGCGCGGAAAAAAACGATTGTTTATAGTATTTGGCGCCAAAAAATTGCGCGACGATAATTATGTTGCGCGACGAAACTTTTTTTAGCGTCGCGCAAAAAATCGATGTCGACAACACCTTGCGCGACCGTGGTTTGCTCTTTAGTTTTTTTTTTTTTTTTTTTTAATTTTAGTTGTTGTTTAATTTTTAAACTTGTTTTTTTAATAACCCTTATATTATAATTTATATTCAAGGGTGGGTGACCACAATTTCCTTGGACCACAGGAGTTCAGAAGAATAGGACCTAGTAATTCATATACTAATTATTTAAAGAGCAACAAAACAAAGAAAATCAAGGAATCCGAATGCAAAATGAAGGAAGCTGCTCCAAAACTCTATGATCAGATATCCAACACTAAATATACTTAAGTGTTTCGTGACCATCACTATAATACGAGAAGCTTTCTTGTGTAATCGTAAAACCCCATGCAATATCAATCTAAATTATAGGGGCATTTCAAAATAGACTTGGTCAATAACTAAAGTGTTTTGAAAAACTCTTGTATTATAGTCGTTGAATAAAAACCCAATATTCATTTATTAGTATCAATAAATATATAGGTATTATATTAATATTGGGTTGGGCAGAGATATTTCCATATGTTTCACTTAAGTCAAGTCCACATTTGCAAGAAGATATTTGTAACGTTTGCCCCAGATATGGGATGCAAAGGCAATGGTTAAGTGGACACGGGAAGGCAACTTGCCAAGTCAAGTCAATACCAGCAAGTTAATTGGAGCACGCTTTGAAAGGCAAGTCTTTAAAGTGGTGAGTCTCTCTTCCTTTTGTTCACCCGCGTCCTTCATATTCACTTTTCAGTCTTTCATTTGAAAACACTACAATGGCACACTTTTCAAAGAGATTCCCAAGCAGCTTCTACGACCAGTTGGAGTTGGCTTTTCAAAGAAAGAAAAAGCATAAAAATGGTAAAATAATGTAATTGAGCAATTAAAAAAGCAAAAGGAAATTACCGTTTGTTGACGTTTGAATTAAATGCGGATGTGCAAAAACTACAAGTCTTTTTGTGTGTCGGTCATCGGGAATTTGCATACGAAGACTTCAAAGTCTACTTGAAGATAGCTGTCCACAGCAAGCTCGATCTTCAAAGTCTTTTTGTGTGTCGGTCATCGGGGATATGTGTTTCCACAGATCCCGCATTGATTGTCCTAGTAATTTCCTTTGCATCTAAATTTTTTTTTATTTAACCCTAGAAAAAAAATATTACTCCATCTTGAAGGGTTTTCCCTTAAACTTGTTTGCCACACTAATCACAAGGTATACTAATAAATGTTTCAAACCACCTAGGATAATTATTTCAAGCATTATTGTGGAGATAGCTTATTCCCGTTACAAGAAATGTTTTTCCTTTCTGAATGATACATTCATATGTATTTAAAATTGAATCTACATAGAGCATCATTGAGCTATGTCACTATTCAGCAAAATAGTATTCTATGTCACCAAACGTACACAATTCTTTTTATATTAAAAAAATTAACCCAAAATTTTAAAAATAGTACTTTTTTTTATTTATCGAAATTAAAAAATAGTAGTATGAACACTACATCTATGATCCTCCTTTTTCCAGCAAAAGAAATCTTAGTTGAACTTTCTCTGCAAACTCTCCCTTCAAAGAACGAACAATGGGAACCAAAAAAAAAAAAAACATGCATACAATTGACAAAAATCAATTTGGTTGCTGTTGAGAATTAAAGTAGTGGAAATATTAATTATTGTGATCATCATTCATTTCATCCATGCCATCATAATTAATTTAGTTTCTGTAAGTTATGATTACCGACAAATTTCCTCAATATTCATTGATTTATCACTTGTTTACTTGGACCACCGACAAATTTTTCTTCAATTATCTTTTTCCACATATTGACATGAATAAGAGTTGTTTGTACGTTGTACATATTTTTCCTTCCTCTTTTTAGAAAATTTGGTATAGTCCAATTTTGATGACATAAGTGAAATTGAACCTATATTTAAGAGCTTCTTTTTGTAAATTATGCCACCCTAGATTCTTATTTTTTTTGGACCTACCCTCGACTCTTAAGTAGAACAAACCTAAACTTCGTATAACATTAATGGTGTGTTTACTAATCAGGAATTGGAATTATCATCAGGAATTGAATTCCACCTATGGAGGATTCCTGCGTTTACTTCAAGGAATTGAAAAGTAAGTGGGGCCCACACAAAATTCAGAATTGAATTCCTAATTTTGGAGGAATTCAATTCTTGGGTGAGAGGTAGTGTTCTAATTCTTGGAGAACTAACCTATTAGGAATTCATCTTTTTTACCCATTATATCCTTACATAATTTTTAAAATTCTAAATTTGCCATCTACTTTAACCTAACAATGAGGACATTTTAGTAATTAACACTACTCATATCCCAATTCTATATGGTTTAGTAAACAACTTCAATAAGAATCCGGAATCTAACTACCCTCAATTCATATGGTTTAGTGAACAACTTCAATAGGAATCTGGAATCTAATTCTCCTCAATCAAACTCCTCCTCAATTCAATCCTCCTAATCCAATTACGGATTAGTAACATGCCATAAAAAAAACAAAAACCAATTTGGTTGCTGTTGAAAATTAAAGTAGTGAAATATTAATTTAAGTATTGTGATCATCATTCTTTTCATCCATGCCATCATAATTAATTTGGTTTCGGTAATTGTTATTCCTGCATCTTACTTTTTAGCTCGTGCATCATAATTAATTTGGTTTCTGTAAGTTATGATGGAACAATTAGAGTATACTTAAAGTAATTACCTCTATAATAAAGAGATTCGAATCCAAAGTATTAGGAATTTTCTTTAGCAAGTGATTTGTGTACTTGCAGTGTTTTTGTATGTGCATGTGCTTTTGATCAATTAACATGAAGGGCAACGGAAGGTGGTTTAAGATAGAGACACCAAACAACCACCACATCCACCTTTGAAAATCTAAATATAATCTTTAAAAAGAATCTCTGCAAAAATATAAAAAATAAAAAACCCAGCCCACCCCCAATCTCCCCTATCCCATGTCTCGAACGCACCTCCCCTTCCCTCTCTTTGTATGCATGTCTCTGTCTTCTCTCCCTCTCTCTCATATGGGTTGGGTATGGTGAGAAAAAAAATCTAGATGCATCTCACTACCCCCCGACTAAGAATTGCTCATCATCTTCATAATCTCGCCCCTATTCTAACTGAGAATTGCTCCTCAACCAATCCATATGCATCTCACCACCCAAGCTCTCTTGCTTCACTGGGACCGTGTTTTGCTCTTTTGTTTTTTTGTTTTTTGTTTTTCATTTTAGTTGGTGTTTAATTTTTAAACATGTTTTTTTAATAACCCTTATATTATAATTTATATTCAAGGGTGGGTGACCACAATTTCCTTGTACTACAGGAGTTCAGAAGAATAGAACCGAGTAATTCATATTGTTTATACCCAAAATGAACGGACAATGAGAACAAGACACGTGGAAGAAACTGAGCCTGGTCAGGGAAGCCTTCGGCACCCTGACTACCGATCGCTCCATTAGGGCAACACCCTCTCCTGGGACACGTGGCATGCCCAGAATCGACGTCCACAGTCCCACATCGAAATTCTACACATTGTGCACACCTCCCAAGGCCTATAAAGGAGGCCAACTACCCCGAAATAGAGGTAATCAGAACAATCGGCATACTGCTTAATTGATATGTCAGTTAATCTTACTAAAACCCGAACTTACTTAAGCATCGGAGAGCCTACGGCCGGTACCACGCCGGTGCCCAAGGTCTTACCGAGCGCTTTGCTCATTTTGCAGATCGCGCTCCCTACAGAGGCATCAAGGATACCGAAGGCATAAAAATATTAAGTTGACCCTCAAAGTCGAAGAACCACTTTTTGGCGTCAACACATATACTAATTATTTAACGAGCAACAAAACAAAGCAAATCAAGGAATCCGAATGCAAAATGAAGGAAGTTGCTCTGAAACTCTAAGATCAGATATCCAACACTAAATATACTTAAGTGTTTCGTGACCATCACTATAATACGAGAAACTTTTGTGTGTAATCGTACCCCATGTAATATCAATCTAAATTATAGGGGCATTTCAAAATAGACTTGATCAATAACCAAAGTGTTTTGAAAAACTCTTGTATTATAGTTGTTGAATAAAAACCCAATATTCATTTATTAGTATTAATAAATATATAGATATTATATTAATATTGGGTTGGGTAGAGATATTTCCATATGTTTCACTTAAGTCAAGTCCATATTTGCAAGAAGATATTTGTAACGTTTGCCCCGGGTATGGGATGCAAAGCCAATGATTAAGTGGACACGGGAAGGCAACTTGCCAAGTCAAGTCAAGTTGGCTTTTCAAAGAAAGAAAAAGCATAAAAAAGCAAAAGGAAATTACCGTTTGTTGACGTTTGAGTTAAATGTGGATGTGCAAAAACTACAAGTTTTTGTGGCACCTTCTACAGTGCACCAGGTGCACCCATGCACCATTTGTCCTTTATGATGCTCCTAGATTTTTAAAAAAATTGGTTACCAGTTATACAAGTTATTAAGTTTCCACTTTTTGAAAATGCAATTGCATAAGGGTCATGCAATTATGCCCTTCCTGTTTGGCAATTGGCATATGATTGGATAGTGATTTACAGTAGTTTGGATATGAGAGTACCATAACATTGTAAGAGGATCCTAAAACTTATAAGTTACAAGATTTGGGTAGCTGTTTACAAGTTTTTGAACTACGATTACAACATTAGGGTTCACCTAATCCATAATGTTGTAAATACTCATTTACAAGGAATTGGTAACTTCGGACCATGAGGATGTAAATTGGGTCCTTATTATAGTAAAATAAGAGTTTACAAGATTAAGGGTCCATTTTACAAGTTTATAGAACACTTAAGTCCAAACATTGTAATGCGAGTCCTTAGTGTTGTAAATTGTTGCGTTTACAAGAATATGAACCAAGTTTACATTTCCAAGGTCCACCATTACCTTAACTTTGTAATAGAGATCCTTTTATTGTAATTTATGATATTACAAAGTTATGGATACACGTTACAAGTTTATGGAACATGGAGGTCCAAAAGATTGTAAAAGAGGTCCGTAATACTGTAAACCCTTGTGTTTACAAGAATAAGGACCACATTTACAAAGTTAAAGTCTACCCTTACCTTATCATTGTAAGAGGGATCCTTTCAATTGTAAATAAGGATATTACAACGCTATAGATAAGGAAGAACCTCAAACTTGTAATCATGGTGCAAAAAATCATAAATGAGAACCCAAATCTTGTAATGTACAAGATTAAGGATATGCGTTACGAGTTTATGGAAAGCTTACGTCCAAAGTACTGTAATACGAGTCCTTAATGTTATAAACCATTGCATTTACAAGAATAGGTACCAATTTTACATCTCCAAGGTTCAGAATTACCTTAACCATGTAATAGAGATCATTTATATTGTAATTTATGATATTACAATTTTATGGATACTCTTTACGAGTTTATGGAACATGGAGGTCCAAAACATTGTAAAAGAGGTCTGTAATATTGTAAACCCTTGTGTTTACAAGAATAAGGACCACGTTTACTTCTCCAAAGTCTACCTTTACCTTATCATTGTAAGAGGGATCCTTTCAAAGGTAAATCAGGATATTACAATGCTATGGATAAGGAAGAACCTCAAACTTGTAATCACGGTGCAAAAAATCATAAATGAGAACCCAAATCTTGTAATGTACAAGATTAAGGATATGTGTTACGAGTTTATGGAAAGCTTAAGTCCAAAGCATTGTAATACGAGTCCTTAATGTTATAAACCATTGCATTTACAAAAATAAGTACCAATTTTACATCTCTAAGGTCTACCATTACCTTAACTTTGTAATTGAGATCTTTTCTATTGTAATTTATGATATTACAATTTTATGGATATACTTTACAAGTTTATGGAACATGGAGGTCCAAAACATTGTAAAAGAGGTCTGTAATATTGTAAACCCTTGTGTTTACAAGAATAAGGACCACGTTTACTTCTCCAAAGTCTACCTTTACCTTATCATTGTAAGAGGGATCCTTTCAATTGTAAATCAGGATATTACAACGCTATGGATAAAAAAGAACCTCAAACTTGTAATCATGGTGCAAAAAATCATAAATGAGAACCCAAATCTTGTAATGTACAAGATTAAGGATCTACGTTACAAGTTTATGGAAAGCTTACGTCCAAAGCACTGTAATACGAGTCCTTAATGTTATAAACCATTGCATTTACAAGAATAGGTACCAATTTTACATCTCCAAGGTCCAGAATTACCTTAACCATGTAATAGAGATCCTTTATGTTGTAATTTATGATATTACAATTTTATGGATACACTTTACGAGTTTATGGAACATGGAGGTCCGAAACATTGTAAAAAAGGTCCTTAATATTGTAAACCCTTGTGTTTACAAGAATAAGGATCACATTTACTTCTCTAAGGTCCACCCTTACATTAACATTATAAGAGATATCATTTCTAATGTAGACTATAGTATTACAAGATTATGGATTATAAAGAACCTCAAAGTTGTAATTTATTTATTTATTATGATTGTGTTGCGTGTTCTTTTTTAATTTTTGGATTTTTTATTTATTTATTATGATTTTATCAGTTAATTCATAATATTAAACTGGGAGACACTAATTACATGTTTTTCGACTGCACTTGCATTACATTATGCAATTACCATTACTTTTTTGGCAACTGCTTTATGGTATGCAATTACCTTAGCCTGTTTGGAAATTGCATTACGGTATGCAATTATTGTCGCCTGTTTGGCAATTGCATTATGGTATGCAATTACCATTGCCTGTTTGACAATTGCATATATAGTATGTGAAATATGTTCAAATTTCTCCAAGGCCTTTGTACTTGGTTGTATAAAATGGGTCATTCAGGGTTGTAATCTTGGTGCAAAAACACGTAAATTGGAACCCAAATATTGTAATCCACGAGATTAAGGATCCATTTTACATGTAAAATGGGTACTTATTCTAGTAAACAATGGTTTGCTCCTATATTACAACGTTAGGGTTCACCAAATCCATAGTGTTGTAAATCCCCATTTTACAAGGATATGGATCCACATTACAAGGAATTGGTAATGGTGGACCTTAACGATGTAAAATGGGTCATTATTCTAGTAAAAAATGCTTTACAAGATTAAGGACCGAGGGTACCATAACGTCGTAAATCCATAAAGTTTACAAGTTTTTGCATCAAGATTACAACATTAGGGTTCACCAAATCCATAAAGTTATAAATCCTTATTTTACAAGGATATGAATCTACATTACAAAAAATTGATAAGGTTAAACCTTTGTGATGTAAAAAGTGGCTCTTATTCTAAGTAAACACAAAAGTTTACAAAAGTGAGGACCGATGTTACAATTTTTTGTTATAATAATACTATAACGTCGTAAACTAAACTTGTAAGTTATAAGATTGTACTTAAAATGCAATTGAATATTGGTATGCAATTGGTTGCTTCCTGGTTGTCAATTACACAGTCCCTGTTTGTCAATTACTCAAATCACATACTGTACTGACATTCTCAAATTTGAAAATCATTTGTGCATTCCTTCATTATTGAAAAGTGAGACATGACTTAGCATAAAAAAGTTTTAAGTAGAAATGTAGACCTTCGAGATGTAAAATTGGGTCCTTATTCTAGTAAATATGAGGGTTTACAAGCTTAAGGACTCATAGAAAACTAACTAGTGCTTTGGTTTGTTTAGAAACAAACATGCGTTTTTGTTTGATTTTTTTTTTGAAGTGTCAAAATTATATTTTTGGAGATTATAGAATGTCATAAGGAGTTCGTATGAATTTTGTGTGTATTTTTAATTTATTTATTATGATTTACGTGAGGTTTTACAAGATTAAGGACCGATATTATAATATTTTGGATATGAATGTGCCACAACGTTGTAAAGGGAATCCAAAAACACGTAAGTTACAAGATTTTTGTATCGAACATTTGGGTTCATCGAATCCATACTGTTGTAAATTCCCTTTTTACAAGGATATGGATGCACTTTACGTGATTTTGCATTGTGATTAAAACGTTAAAAAAAACTGCTCCTTATTTTTGTAAAAACAATGATTTACAACATTACAGACCCATCTTAAAGCATTTGAGACATGAACGTTCCCAAACCTTGTAAAACCATGGGTTTCATAATTGCCAATCCAGCAGTTGATTTTTGCAAATTGAAATGCCAATTACGTATTTTCTGTATATCGATTGCCAACTTGATGGGACTGAGCAAAAGCAAAATAGGCAATTGATGGGTATGAGTATCGATTCAGTAATTGATGGTAAAACATGCTTTTTTTTTTTTTTTTTTAGTATCAACGGCAATTGCCAAACAAGAGACAAATTTCCCATCATATTTAAAAGTGAGATATGACTTTAAAAAAAGAGCTAAACAATAAAAGTTAATATGTGAAAATCCAATGCTTTGTACCTTTATTTATGCGGATCTGTATGACCTAATACTTTCTATTAACTTGTATTTATTTTACCCTTAATCAATTCAAATGTTTATTTTGGAAAATAAACTTGTCCAACTGCATAGTTCAATTTTCTTTTGTATTTTCATAATAAACATATAAAGCATGGGACTACTATGATTGTCAATTGCACGATTGGAATGCAAATAGAACTAGTTTGATTGTCAATTGCACGACTGGAATGCAAATGGCACTATCTGTTTGTCAATTGCATTGACAAATCACATTGTATTTATATTTTCAATTAATTGTGCATAGATAATGGCAATGGCACGATTGGAATGCAAATGAGAATGCTTTGTTTGTCAATAGCACAACTGGAATGCAAATGACATTACCTATTTGTCAATTGCATTGACAAACCACATATTGTATTTACATTCTCAAAATTAAAAAGGCTACCAATAACATGACAATATGCATACACTAATTGTAAAAACGGACTAACCAATTGCTAATTGGATTAAAAAATGACATATCGAAGTACCTATGGCATTTTCATTACAAAAATGCAAGGCAACAAATATAATGTCGCATAATCTAATTGCAATAACAGACTAGTCAGCTGGTAATTGCATTCTGAAAATGCAAAAAGATTGCCAATTGTATGTTAAGTTACGTACACCAACTACAAAAAATCCCTTACAATTTGGTAATTACATGCCTAAATATTATACCAAACTTCAATATAATAGAACAATTCCGATGAAAATGAGTTGAAGATGAACTCAATGTCAGAGCTCATAATATCATTACAATTAAGAAATTCTACCTAATGCTTTTCAAATGAGTCACAAAAATTTCAACATCAACAATACGCCCAACATGAAGGGAAAAAAAAAGATACTGAAATTAATCATATTGGGTTTCTTGTCTTTAATTATAAACAATAAAAAATAAAAACTCAAATCACAATGGGTTTCTTTTCAGCCAAAAAAAAACTCACATCCACATCTCGATCACAATGCCAAGCTAAATAAAAAAATAGATAGTACAAAAAGAATAGTATGACTGAAAAAGAAAATTAAAGCTTTGTAAACAAAAGGTGCAAAGAAATAATTATATAAAGCAACAAACTGAAATCTCACATCAAATACAAATAAATATTCAGCACTACAAAAATGTTAATAACATGTCAACCATCTAGGCAAATGATATTAAAAACATATAAACATAGGGAAATAAACCAAATGATCTAATATCCAGTAAGTGTAGGTCTCAAACTATATACAACTTGTCACTTGGAAGCTTGACTTTCCTTGATGAGCCTAAGATTGCCTTTTTGGTATGAGCCACACTAATCACATCAATTTGCTAAAATGTAAATGTATGAATTAAAGAGTTAATTAATGCACATGGAACTAAGACTAAGCAGAATTCAGAAAATAGATGATGCCTTAAATAATCTATAATGTTTAATAACATATATAACGATGAAAATTTAAAACTCACATACATGAAGGGTAGACAATCCTAGGATAGTAAGCATGTGAGAGGAGGTAATAAGCAGGGCTTCCTATGTAGATGTACACATGATGAATGAAAATCAAGCAATTCATAGAAAATTACAGCACTCATTCTGAAATACAACACCAAGTGAACATCCAATTGTCAGTTAGTAAGAGAAGGCACAAGGTCAGCAAAAAATTAGAGAGACTAAAAGGAAACTAAAGGAACTAATAGAGGCTTTTATTGTTTGGTTGTTATGTAGCTTTCATTAAAACCCCAAAAAAGAGGCAACCTTCACACGCATTTAGTGGAATACTGACAAGAAGAAAAAAAAAAATTTCAAACATAACAAGCTTCCAAAGATTATATTCATAAATCAATGGGGCTACAGGAGGATGAGAAATCCTCACAACCCATACCACACGACCAAGACTACAAACAAAAGCGAAAAAACCACATAAAAAAGAAGAATCCGGGCTAAACAAAGGCAAACAAAGCAACACTCCAGAGCCCAAAAAAAAATAAAAGAAAGAGACTTAAGACTGACATCATAGCGCATTCAGGAATCCGAATACGAAAACAAGATGCAACTTATAGACACAAGAACCAACTCAGAAAAATAAAAAAAAATCAATTGGAAAAAAAAAAACACCAAAAATTGATAAATGCAGCAGTAAACTCAAAATTAAACTAACATTACCAAATCTACATCTAGTTCAACACTAATATGAAATCCTCACCTTGTCTCCAAATTAATGGTCCAAATACAAATTAACAAGTTGAAAACCTGCACAGACCATAGCTCAATATTAAAACCTAAAACTTACAATATAAATTAGAAAACTCAAACCTTGGATAATTAAAATTATCTTTTGGCATAGGGAGAGTGATGCCCATAAGGATGCCCATTACTAAACTTTCTGGCTAAGATGGTTTCAGTTTAACAAAATTGAAACCCTAAACTTTCTATTTCAAAGGATGCCCATCACTCACAAATTTGTGCCCACCCACGTTTGGTGCTCGTATCTAAGAGAGAGAGAGAGAGAGAGAGAGAGAGAGAGAGAGAGAGAGAGCCAAAGCTATAGAGAAAGAGAATCGAGTGAGGGAGGGAGAGTGAAGGCTGAAACGATTGAGAGAGAGAGAGGGCCGGCAGGGATCGAGCTAAATGGGGATTTCAATTGGGGCTGAGATTTTTGGTATGGGTTTGGTTTTGAAACGAAGCCTGGGAAGGAGATTGAGAGACCATGAGATATAGAGATGAGAGAGACAATTAGGGAGAAGAAAGAGAGAGATACCTGAGAGGAGAGGAGTTGTGTTCGTCGCGCTGTCTCGTCGTCACAGAAGGAGGAGAGGCGCGATTTTGGAAGGAGTCAAACTGGAAGAGAGGGAGAAAAGAGAAACCCAACGCTACTGAAGGAGAGTTTTTGTTTTTGTTTTCTTTTTACCTACAACAACCGATTTATCCGGTAACAAACTCAACGGTGTGGATAACTCCACATCACAAACTACTCATCCAATGGTCTATATCTATGGGCGCATCGATGCGCCAAGCCCACTGTAGAATTTTCCCAAGGTTTTTTTGTGGAACCAAAAATTTGAAAAGACTTAACAGTCATTTTGTGTGTCAGTCATCGGGAGTTTGCATACGAAGACTTCAAAGTCTACTTGAAGATAGCTGTCCACAACAAGATCCCTGTCCAACGTTTCAAATTACTAAAATGGATCAATGCTCAATAGGATTTAATTAAGATAATTAGTTGATTTAAAGAATATCTCTTTTTCACGTGTCATTTTTTACTGACCGGTGAAATATGTGTTTACCCTGATCCCACATTGATTGTCTTAGTAATTTCCTTTGCATCTAAAAAAAATTTATTTAACCCTAACAAAAATATTACTCCATCTGGAAATGTTTCCCCTTAAACTTGTTTGAAATTGAATCTACATATACGGGGTGGTTGTCCACATGGCATGATATGAGAGCATCATTGAGCTATGTCACTATTCAGCAAAACAGTATGCTATGTTACCGAACGTACACAATTCTTTTTATATTAAAAAAATTAGCCCAAAATTTTAAAAATAGTACTCTTTTTTTTATCGAAATTAAAAAATAGTAGTATGAACACTACATCTATGATCCTCCTTTTTCCAGCCAAAGAAATCTTAGTTGAACTTTCTCTGCAAACTCCCCCTTTAAAGAACGAACAATGGGAACCCAAAAAAAAAAAAACATGCATACAATTGACAAAATCAATTTGGTTGCTGTTGAGAATTAAAGTAGTGGAAATATTAATTATTGTGATCAACATTCATTTCATCCATGCCATCATAATTAATTTGGTTTCTGTTAGTTATGATTACCTCCATAATAAAGAGATTTGAATCTGTTAATGTATGATTTTTGCTTATTTCTTTTGGCTTCCCTTGACATTTTTGTAATAGGACTTTTATATGTATTTATCAAGCTCAAGGATAGATTAAGATTAGCATCTCTAAGCGTTCTTAAATCTCATCTATCCTATGGAGGTTCAAGCAATTTGACAAAGGTAAATCATGCATTGCATATCATGCATTAAAACTGTTTTTATAAAAGATGACTAGTCATCTTTGCTCAATGCGATTTCCAGCTGGTTAACCATCTGTTTTGTCCTATTCTATTTTCTCTCTCTGCTGCCATGTGTCAGTCTGTCCTAAGGGATTCCTTTGTCTGTAAAGGCAAGAAAATCCCTCATTTGGAAGCCGTCTCTTTTGCGTGGTAGTTTTGGAAAGATTGACTTGCAATCTTTCTCTTCTTCTTCCTTAAGAGCAAACCATATATTTCTTCTATGAGTTTTTTCTAATTGATTTCTTTTTGAAAAAAACTGCTTTTGAAATATGAATCTGCATCTAGCTATTTAAATCATTCTCTCATATAGATCTAGATCGGATTCGTGACTGATTTCTTCAAGAGTATGGTTTCTTGAAGAAATTGGTCTTTTCTCCCTTGAATCCAAAGTTTGGTTTCGGTTTGAGTTGGAGCTTGCAAGCTAGTGCCATGGGATGAACGAGCTGAAGAAGGAGCTGCCATTGCCATGAAGAACTGTGCTTCGAGCTTTGCTAAGTTGGAGAAGAAGATTGCACAAAGGAGGTAAAGCTCATCTTCCTAAATAGATCTAGGTTTTGGTTGAGCTTGCTTGTATTCCTTTGTAAGAATCTTTTTCTACTTAGTGGATTGCCTAGTCGGTTGATGACTTCCAGTTTTTCCCAATGGTGGGTTTCTGGGTAAACAAAACCTGTTTTGCATATCTGTAAATTTATCTGGGTTTCTGTTCTTGGTGGTTGACTAGTCATCTATATCTGCTGTTTGCTGTTTACTTGATATTGATGACTTCACACACTTTCACCATAGTTGTTGCTAGCACAGGGGATGCCTAGATTGATGGGTCCTTCTGAGTGCCTAGGTTGTCACTAGTAATCTTCTAGGACTGCAGGTACTTTGTGGCATACTCTGTGTGTTCTCTTGATTGTTGAGTTGTGGTGTCTTGTTTGTTTAGTTGAATTTACCCCTCGTCACCTAAGTATCAATTTAAATTGGTATCAGAGCTTCAGCTCTTAACACAAATAGAGAGATCCTAGGATTTGTTTTGGTGTTTAGGTGTACTCACTATGGAAAGGGATCGAGTTGCTGGATCTTGCAACTCACCACCTTATTTTGACGGAAATAACTATGCTGCATGGAGAGAGAAATTCGAGATATTTCTTGATGCTCTTGATGAGTATGCAAGTGTGTATCTCACAAAAGAGTGGATTGCTCCAGTCAAGACTGTTGAGGGTGAAGTTGTGCCCAAGCCTATGGACTGAAGCAGAGGTGTTTGCTGCATATGCAAACAAGAAGGCCAGAAATGCCTTAGTTACAGCCTTGTCTAGCACACAGTTTGCACATATACAACACATCCCAAATGCTAAAAAGGCTTGGGATAAACTAAGGGTGGTTCATGAAGGGGATGACCAAGTTAGAACCTTAAAACTTCAGATGGTGCTTGCACAATTTGAAGAACTTAGGATGTCTGAAACTGAGTCTATTTCTGAGTTCTATGGGAGAGTGGAAATGATAACAAATGAAGCCATGAGTCTTGGTCAACCTATTCAAGAGCTTCTTGTTGTTCAGAAAATTCTTCGTGTTCTACCATCTAGATTTAGAGCAAAGAAAACTGCAATCATGGAGGTTCAAAACTTAAATGAAATTAAGCTTGGCAAGCTTGTAGGAAAATTAAAAACCTATGAGATGGAGTTGAATATGGAAGAAAATGACACTAAAAAATCAAAAAGTGTTGCACTTCAAGGAGTGCATGCTTCCTCTCTGAAAGGTGGTGAAAAATCTTCTGATTTTGAGGATGAAATGGCCTTGTTTGTCAAAAAGTTTAGGAGAATTCTTAAGGATAAGGGTAAGTTTGCTAGAGAGGGTGTTCTGTTCATTTTTACACATGATTTTTCATGTTATTCACCTATTATTTTGAGTTAGTTCTTGACATTTTATAGCTTTTTACTTCCTTTTTGTGTTTTCTTAGATTTTACCTTGGTTTGATTGAAAATGAGCTAAAAGTGCATTATTTGTTATAAATTCTGTTTTGGTTCATTTTCGTAGGTCAACTTCTTGGCCTGGGATCAGCATGCTCTGGTGCTTGGATGAGGTGAAGATCTTCATGAAACTTGTTCCAATGGATGTTAACTACAACATATCCAAATTTGAGCTCTATTGGACAAGTCTTGCCTATCCAACCAATCCAGCATGTCACCACAGCTCCAGAAATCCGAACTAGTCCAGCTTTTACCTCCAATGTGTCACTTGATTCTTCTTGTTACCATAACACTTGGTAACAAGAATTTACCTTAGTAGATGAGATATTTTCTGAAGCATTTGGCATCTTTTTGAGGACAAGGCTTCATCATTTGCAAGGGGACAAGAAGACAATGGGTGAAGACTTTGCATTAGAATACTAAAAGTAAAAGCTGGAAAGGAGGAGAGAGGGAAGCAAAGGTGAGTGCAATCTGATTTTGGAGAGCTTTTGAACGTGAGCCTATTCATTCCATCATTCTACAACTTGGGAGCAGATTTTGGAGCTGGAGATGAAGCTTGGAGCTAGGGAGCTCAAGGAGGAAGACAAGGGCAACAAAGCAAAGAGTGGAAGAGATTTCCACCATTGAAGACCTTGAGCTCCCATGTTCACAAAATCTGTAACTTCTTTCTAATTTTGTTTTGAGTTTGTATTTGGAATAAGTATGAGCAACTAAACTCCATAGCTAGGGCTTAGGTTGAAGCCCTAAACATGATTACCTTATTGTTTTGATGCTTGAGTGTATGAATTTCTGGATATTGTTGATGAATTCCTATTCACTAAAATAATCTATCCTTGATGTATGTTCTTCTTTGATTGATCACCTTTGAAAGCATGCTTCTTGAGGTTGTTGGGATTGTGTGTATCTTCATGTTTTCCTAAGCAATAGATGGATGGAGTAAGAACCATCCATGTGAATTGGTTTCTTGAATACCTAATGTAAACACCATGCTATTAGGATTCTTGTGATGTTCATATTCTCTTTGAACTTAATGGGTTTTCCTTGTAATCGAATCGAAGTACGAACCATACCTAGGTTCGGTTATGAGAAAAGCACAAGTATTGTAGCACGAACCATGCACTTTACGTATATTAGAGAGAATCAATGCATCTTGAGCCACGACCCATGGTCTTGATTGCGAACATCTTCATCAACACGTTTAGAGTTCATCACTTGAGTATTCATGAACTTGGGTAGAATTGTTTAGGGTGGATTCCGAAACCCTAGTGTTTGTTACATTTTACTCTCACATTTTGATAACTCATCTCTGCCATTCTCTTTTAAATTCAAAGTCCATTTACATTCATGCAATAGAAATAGGTCACTTGAACCAATCAAACCCCCCCCCCCCCAATGTGTGTGTGAGTTGTGTGTTTGACACGTTTTGTGTCTTTGTTACTGAATTTTATTTGTTTCTGTAATTGTTTTGGACTTTTGGTCCGCAATGTGTTCTTGAATTTTCTGTGCTGAATCCAACCGTATAAAGAACGTGAATTTTGGACAAACGGTTGGAAAGTTATAGGTCAAAAACTGGACAAAAGTCGAAACTGAAAAACAGAGAAAACGACTCTGTGAAAAAAGACCGGTCGCTTTTACCTGACGACCGGTTGCTCATCACGTCAAAATTTGAGTTTCGACTCTGCCCAAAACGACCGGTCGTCACTGTTCACGACCGGTCGCACTGTTCACTATTCACGTCACTGTTCACTGTTCACGGCACTGTTCGCGTGTGATAAACAGGTGATAGAATGGTGATAGAAAATGCTGTTTGTGTTTTTCTTTAGTTTTCTTGTGTTGTTTCATTTCTTTTACACTTCTTTACTTATTTTTAGTTTCCATTTTGCATTTGTGCATTTGTGGTGTGTCAATTAAGTGTTCTTTACGTACTCAAATTAGAACTTATAGGAAGCCGACAAGTTCTTCGTGGGATCGACCCCGTACTTACATAATCTATACTTCGTTAGATTCGTGCACTTGCGGGTATTTTTAATTGGTTGTTTGCACATTAATTTGTGTCCTTTTAGGAATGCAACAGAGGGTAGCTCTGGTAGTGAGAGACAGTTTAGACCATCAACTGATCGGTCTAATGAGAGGAACAAGGATGTCAAACCTTTCACTAAAGACTTTAGAAAATCTGTCAAGTGCTTCACATGTGGAGGCATTGGTCACTATGCTGCTGACTGTGCAAACAATCAGAAAAAATACTCCACAGGAAAGGACAAGGCCATGAAAGTAAGTTGGAGTGAGAGTGAAAGTGAGGTGTCTCAAGAGGATTCATCTTCCTCTGATAATGAAGACCAACAAGTTGCCTTTGTTGCTTCTGTGCAGCCTGTGTCTGATGATTCTGATTTTGAGTCTGATGACCTGTCATACGAATCATTAGAAAGAAAATATGATTGCTTGTTCAAAGAGACTTTTTCCTTGAAAGAAGAGTGCCTTAAACTTGAGGCCAATAACCATGAACTTCAACATGACCTTCTCATCTTAAAAGAAACTAAAAAGGAATTGAGTGACAAATTTGAGTCTCTAGAAAAAGAATTTGTTGCACCTGTGTCAATTAGGAGTAATCTTGAAAATCAAGTTAATGTGCTCAAGGAGAGTAACATTGGATTCCTGAACTCAAACAAACAGCTCCTAGGTGAATTGAATGAAGCAAAAAGTAAGATTATATCTATGACCATTGGTGCCACAAAAATTGACAAAATGTTGAATATGGGAAAACTTCATGGGGACAAAGGTGGTCTTGGATTTAATCATTTTGATTCTAAGTCTTCCAGCTCTACCACTAAGTTTGTCAAGTCAATAACTCCAGCCATTGCACCTCTTGAGGTTCAGCAGGTAGTCAAAAAACCTAAGTTTGTTCCAACTTGTCACAGGTGCGGGTTGACTGGTCATATTAGACCAGTCTGTCATATGTACAAAAAGGATAAAACCAGAAAATTGTCTTCAAAATCTAAAAGGAATCCCAGATCTTTGCAAGATCAGGTTGATCATTTGCTAAATGAAGTTACTAAGATTGCCAAACTTGTCTCCCTTAAAATAAGTTCACCTATTGTTCCTAGGTATACTTGGATAACAAAAAGTCATTCCAAATGTCTTGTTGTGCTAAATGCTTTTGCTGCTTCAAACATCAATTCTTGGTACTTTGATAGTGGCTGTTCCAAACACATGTCTGGTGATAGGAGTGTTTTCTCTTCTCTCAGTCCTTTTGATGGAGGCACTGTGACTTTTGGTGGGGGCCACAAGTCTCAAGTTGTGGGGAAAGGTACTGTTTGTATCCCTGGTTTACCTGAGCTTAAGAATGTTAGATTTGTTGAGGGTCTCACATCCAATCTCATTAGTGTAAGTCAGCTGTGTGATGATGGAATAGTAGAAGTTAGATACTCCAAGCATGGCTGCAAAATCATTGGAAAAGGTGGAAATGAGATTGTAAGTGTGTCAAGGTCTAGGGACAATTGTTATTGCATTGATGGAGTCAATGATGCTAAAGAAGTAGTTTGCAACAAGGTTGTGAATGAAACAAGTGTCTTGTGGCATCAAAGACTTGGTCATGTGAACTTTAGAGACTTGCATAAATTGTCCAAGAGAGAGTTAGTGAGTGGTCTACCAAAGCTTGACAAATCTGATCAGCATGTTTGTGAAGGATGTCAAATGGGTAAGCAAGTTAGAATGTCACACAAAAAGGTCAAACACATTCAAACACATGTAAGTCTTGAACTTGTCCATATGGACCTTGTTGGTCCTATCCAAACCTTGTCTCTTGGTGGAAAGAAATATATTCTGGTCATGGTTGATGATTTCTCTAGGTTCACTTGGGTCTCATTCTTACGTGAAAAATCTGAAACCTTTCAAAGGTTTAAGTCTGTTTGTCATCTTTTGCAGAAAGAGAAATTGACTAGTCATCTGCCACTGGTTAGAATTAGAACAGATCATGGAACTGAATTTGAGAATTCTCAGTTTCTTAAATTTTGTGAAGATATGGGAATTAAACATGAGTTCTCTGCCCCTATTACACCTCAGCAAAATGGTGTTGTGGAGAGAAAGAATAGGGTTCTTGTTGAGATGGCTAGGGTGATGCTAAATAGCAAAAATCTTGCTAAACATTTTTGGGCTGAAGCTGTCAATACAACTTGTTACATCTCAAACAGGGTGTTTTTGAGGTCTGGTACCAAACAAACTCCCTATGAGATTTGGAAAGGAAAGAAGCCTAATGTGTCTTACTTTAGAGTCTGTGGTAGCACATGTTACATTTTGAGAGATAGGGAGCATCTTGCTAAGTTTGATTCTAAGTGTGATAAGGGAATATTTCTAGGGTATTCCACTTCCAGCCGAGCCTATAGAGTGTACAATTGTAAATCAAGAACCATTATTGAATCCATAAATGTCAATATTGATGATTTTGCTGCCTCTACAGAAATGGCTTTAGATGAGGATGGTCTTCTTCCTCCTCCTCTTGAGCATGACCCTCCAAGTTTGGATCTTGTGGTTGACCTGTCCACTTTTGGAAATTCTGTCCCCATTGCCCTGTCAACCCCTTCAACTTCTAGTTCCATCTCATCTGGCCAGACTGATATTTCTCATTCTGATCATAGTCCTCGCACTCAAACTGAGAGTGTCATTATTGGCCCTCTTAATCAGGGAGTGAGAACTAGGAAACAACTAGCTCAAGAGATTAGCCATGTGTGTTATGTCTCAAAGGAAGAGCCTAGAAATGTGAAAGAGGCTTTGCATCATGGTGAATGGTTTCTTGCAATGCAGGAAGAATTAAATCAATTTGTGAGAAATGATGTTTGGTACCTTGTTCCTAGACCGGTTAACACAAATGTCATAGGCACTAAGTGGATTTTCAAAAATAAAACTGATGAACAAGGTAATGTAGTAAGAAACAAGGCTAGATTGGTTGCTCAAGGATACACTCAAATGGAAGGCATTGATTTTGATGAAACTTTTGCCCCTGTTGCAAGATTAGAATATGTTAGATTACTTCTTGCCATTGCTTGTCACTTGAAATTCAAACTTTTTCAAATGGATGTCAAAACTGCTTTTTTGAATGGTATTTTGAATGAAGAGGTCTATGTTGAGCAACCAAAGGGTTTTGAAGATCCACATCATCCAAATGATGTGTTTCGTTTAAAAAAGGCTCTCTATGGTTTGAAACAAGCTCCTAGAGCATGGTATGAGAGGTTATCCTCTCATCTTCTAGGAAATGGATATGTTAGGGGGTCGGTTGACAAAACCTTGTTTGTCAAAAGATTTAAAAAGGATGTCTTGATTGCTCAAGTGTATGTTGATGATATTGTGGTTGGTTCTACCTCTGATTTACATGTTCAAGAGTTTATTCATGTCATGACTAGTGAATTTGAAATGAGTCTTGTGGGTGAGCTTAACTACTTCTTAGGTCTTCAAATCAAACAAAGCCATGATGGGATCTTTGTTTCTCAATCTAAATATGCAAAAAATCTTGTGAAAAAATTTGGTTTGGAGGGTGCAAAATCTGCAAGAACTCCAATGAGCACTAGTGCTAAAATTCATAGGGACTTGCTTGGTAAAAATGTGGATCAAACTCTCTATAGAAGCATGATAGGGAGTCTTCTCTACTTGACTGCTAGTAGACCAGACATTTCTTTTAGTGTTGGTGTGTGTGCTAGATTTCAGAGTGATCCAAAAGAGTCTCACTTGTTTGCTGTTACGAGGATCATAAAATATGTGAGTGGGACTGCTGAATTTGGGTTGTGGTATACCTATGACACTTGTGTCAATCTTGTTGGGTATTGTGATGCCGATTGGGCAGGTTGTAGTGATGATAGGAAGAGTACTTCAGGGGGGGTCTTTTATGTAGGCAACAACCTTGTTGCTTGGCATAGCAAAAAACAAAATTCTGTCTCCCTATCCACTGCTGAAGCAGAGTATGTTGCCGCTGGGAGTTGCTGCACTCAACTTCTTTGGATGCGACAAATGTTGGATGACTATGGTCTTGCTCAATCTTGCTTTCTAATCTATTGTGACAACATGAGTGCCATAGATATCTCTAAAAATCCTGTTCAACACTCTAGAACTAAGCATATAGACATTAGGCATCATTTTATTAGAGAGCTTGTGGAAGACAAAATTGTAACGTTAGAGTTTGTTCCTACTGAAAAACAACTTGCTGATATACTCACCAAGGCCTTGGACTTTCAGAAACATGTAACACTCAGACAGTCCATTGGCCTTTGCTCAATTGATTGATTAGCATGTCTGGTTCCTTGTCTTCAGCACATTTCAATTCACCAAACAACATGTGTTTTCTTGAATATGTCATGGTTTCATATCTCACCTCACTGTTAGTGTGAAGTTTGGCTGCTCCTTGTGCTTTCCAGATTTGAGCACAACCCCTTTTCTTGTTTAGAGCTTTTGGTTGAGACTTACCTTGTGCTTTCTTATCCTCTTGGTGAGCCAAGTGTCTATGATTATCTTTTGGACTATCATTGTTATTGTCTCTTCGCTTGTCTCACTCTCTTAGTCACTCTATTCAGATATTTCACATAAAAAAAAATATTACAAAAAAAAAAAAAGGGAAGTGTGACCAATGTAGTCACGGCTCTAGGAAGGTATAAGGTGTTATGTTTGGAGCATCTAGAGCAAAGAGCCGTAAAATTGGGCCATTCAAGCACTTATGTCCGGGATGTGCAAGTGAATCAAAATAAATCTTTCAATATTTTGTCTTTAGAGAGTGATGTTACTTGCTGTTTGAGTCTACTCTGATTATATCTTCAATTTTCATTGTATACTTGTCTCTCCAAGAGAGATATGACATCATCTTGTGTGTCCCTTGGCTCTGAACCCCCTATTCCAAAATGTGCCATGTCTCTAAGCATTAGCTGCATTTCAACCTCTCCCTCTCAGCGCTGTTTGCTTATGTTCCTTGCCTATGATTTTTATTTTTTTTTACTCATGTGCTTGAAGACTTGGTCTAGGGTATTTGCTAATGCATCTTTGATCACTTGGGTTATTTGTTGGTTCTTACTTGTGTTTTTCGACCCAAAACATGTCTTTCACAGGGTTAATTCTAAAACTGGTGCCTGTCATGCTTTTGTTTTAAGTTGACTAGTCATCTGTGCTTTTAAATATTTTTTTTTCGGTTCTTTTTCTTTTTCTCGCGGTTCCTTGTTTGAAGCGGTTTCTTTTTTTTTTTTGGGTCAGTTTCTTTTTGTCCTTTTCCTTTTTAGGTTTTTTTTTTCCCTCGTGTGTTTGTCTTCTTTTTCAGTTTCTTCTTCCGCCGCTTCTGTCCCTATCGAAACCCTTTCTTCGAGTCTTCGAGTCTTCGTCTTCTTCGTTTTTTCTGTTAGGCTGTTCTTTTTCCGCCCTTCTTTCTTCGAATCTTTTTCGTTTTTTCTTCTTGGCTTTACGCCTCTCTCTTCTGTAGCCTTCTTCTCGGCCTCTTCTTCTTTGGGTTTTCATTTTTTTTCCCCTTTCCTCTCTGTATTTCGACTTTCAATTCCGGCGTGCCATGGCTTCTTCGAATTCTCCCTCTTCCTCCAAGCGTCGCTCCAGGTCGTCATCCTCTGTTCCTAAGGTTCCTAGGACCCACTCTTCTTCCTCTCCTCCTGTTGAGGAATTTTCTCCCTTTGTGTCCGCTGAGGCTGCCTCTTTTTATGCGGATGTTGTATCTAAGAGGAATTTCGTGCCTGAGAGATCTTACCAGGTGGAAGCTCTCTCCTTGGTTGCTCAGGAATCTGCCACTCAGATTTTTGAGCATTATCATCTTCACTCCCTAAATGCTCTCTCTGGTAAGTTTAACTCCTCTGTTATTCGGGAATTTTATTCTAATTTTCCTGCTGATCCTAAGGGATCCCACTTTCAAGTTATTGTTAGGTCTGTCCCGATTACTCTGAAACCATCTGTCATAAATCGGTTGTTGGGCTTTAGGTCTTTCCCTGGTTTTACTTCTGAGAAATTTGCTGCTGTCTCTGCTGAATATACTATTGACCTGTTTAAAACCATGTCTTATCCTGATGAGTCTATGCCTCTAACCTCTAAGGGCCTTCCTATTAAGTCATATTTGTCACCTTTCTACAAATTGCTTTGGGATTTTGTTAGGCATAATGTTCTTCCTACTGGTAACAATTCAAATCCCACCTTAGCCGCATGTCAACTCATGATATCCATGGTGAATCATGATAAAATTCCCTTTGGGGAGCTTATTTATCATGCTATTGTTGGAAAGACTTTAGGCCATGGTCGGAAACACAAGGGCACTCTTGTCTTCCCTTGTCTGATCCAACGTCTCTGTGAGCGACATAAGGTGCCTTTTCTTAATCCAAAGTATTAGGAATTTTATTTAGCCAGTGATTTGTATTCTTATTTGTAATTAAGAACTTAAAATTGTCTTGACATTCTAGTCAAATTGTATTCTTATTTACTCCTTTATATGTTTTTGTCTTGTATGAATGTGTGGCACTGTTTTAGCTAAACCGTGTTTTTCTTTGTAAAGTCTTTCTTCCTTTTTTCCTATATATATATCTGATGCAAGCTAGCATATATGGAGACAACCATATATCAATATATACTTGCAGTGTTTTTCCATGTGCATGTGGTTTTGATCAATTAACATGAAGGGCGACAGAAGGTGCTTGAAACTCTTTCTTGCATTACTGATCCTTTTCCTACAAAACGTACAAGGAGGAGAAGTTGGCCACGGCCATGGCCACAACCTCAGAGATGCTAAAGTGACAGTGAGGTGCATAGAGAGGGAAAGGCAAGCACTAATTGCAGTCAAACGTGGCCTGGTGGATGAGTTCAATCACTCCTCTTCTTGGGGTTCAGAAGCCCAAAAAAAAGATTGTTACAGATGGGAAGGAGTCTATTGTAGCAACCAAACTGGCCATGTGATTCAACTTGATCTATCAGCTTTTTCAACAGGTAAGATGATTAGTCCTAAACTGATTGAGTTGCAGCATTTACAATATTTGGACCTTACATTGATTGATTTCAATGGGATCAAAATTCCAGATTTCATTGGTTCTCTAACCAATCTAAGATACCTCAGTCTCTATTCCTGTAATTTGGTTGGTCAAATTCCAAGTTCGTTTGGAAACCTCACGCAATTGCAACATCTTGACCTCTACGGTAATCAGATTCAAGCACAAAATCTCAATTGGCTCCCTGCTCTTTCTTCTTTAACGTATTTGGCCCTAAGCAGAGCCAATCTTAGTACTGTTTTCGATTGGCCAGAAGCAGTACTTAATAAGCTCCCTAAACTAATAGAGTTGAGATTGGATAATTGTAGTCTTCCTCCTCCTCCCCCTCCAATTCTTTCCACTACTCTTTACAAAACAAATTCTTCTACATCTCTTGCGTATGTTGATCTCTATGACAACCATCTCACTTCTTCAATGTTTCTTTGGTTGTCAAACTACAGTACAAGCCTTGCTTCTCTTGACCTCTCCTACAATAATCTAACTGGTTTCATTCTCGATTTCATTGGAAACATGAGCTCTCTTGAAGTTCTTAATCTCTATGATAACAAGATCGAAGGAGCGAATCCAAATTCGTTTGCAAGGCTGTGTAATTTGCAAACATTGTGTCTTCAAACAAATCATATGAGTGGACAATTATCCAAGTTTGTTCAACTATTGCCTAGATGTGCTCAAAACTCATTAGAGTATTTGGAGCTCTCTGAGAGTGTTCTTGCGGGGTCATTAAACAATCTTACAAGCTTCTCATCTTTGAAAATCTTGTATCTTAATGCCAATCAATTAAGCGGAAAAATACCTGAAAGTATTGGGCAAATGTCGCAATTGGAGGACATCGATTTCAGCATAAACTCTTTGGAAGGGGTGGTTTTAGAAACTCATTTCTCAAAACTCTCCAAATTAAAACATTTGGATTTATCCTCTAACTCACTAGTGTTAAATTTCCATTCTGATTGGGTTCCTCGCTTCCAGTTGAGTGACATAAATTTGGCGTCCTGCAAGGTCGGTCCTCTTTTCCCAAAATGGCTTCAAACTCAAAATGATTCTTTCGAGCTTGATATTTCAAATGCTGGAATTTCTGATATCCTTCCAAGTTGGTTTTGGAGTAATTTTGGTAACGCAGACATTATTAATCTCTCACATAACCTAATCAGAGGAATACTTACAAATTTGTCAGTGGAGTTTGAATATCACCTACGACTAGATTTGAGTTCGAACCAAATAGAAGGTCCAATTCCCTCAACTCTATCACGAGCCTCATATCTGGATCTCTCTAATAATAAAATTTCAGGATCGCTTTCTTTCCTATGTGCAAATGCAGATACGAGTTTAACATATCTTAATCTATCAAGCAACAGTCTTTCTGGAGAAATTCCAGATTGCTGGAGCCATTTGGAGACTCTAGTCATGCTTGATTTGAGTAACAACGCTTTTTTTGGAAAAATTCCCATGACAATAGGCTCTTTATTTCAAATGCAAACTTTGAAATTAAGGAGCAACCGATTTGTTGGAGAATTTTCTTCATTGTTGAAGAACTGCACAAGTTTAGAAGTTATTGATCTGGGAGATAGTAAATTATCAGGACCAATACCTACATGGTTAGGCATGAGCTTCAAGAATTTGGTTATCCTCATGCTTTCCACTAATCACTTCAATGGAAGCATGCCCTCACAATTATGCCATCTAACACACCTTAAAATTATGGATTTCTCTATTAACATCTCTGGAAGCATACCCAAATGCCTCAACAATTTGACTACTCTGGCTCAAAAAGGAAATCCAAGTCTATCCAGCACACATACTTTTAACAGAAGGGGTGATAAGGCAATTTCTCCTACTATTTATGAGGATGATGCAAGCTTCATATGGAAAGGAAGAATGCAGACATACAAAAGCACTTTGGGCCTAGTGAAGAGAATTGATCTCTCAAGCAACAGATTAACAGGGGAGATTCCAAGTGAAATCACTCATCTTGTTGGGTTGATTTCTTTAAACCTTTCAAGAAACCAGTTAACAGGTCAAATAACTCCAAAGATCGGGAACTTGCAGTCATTGGATTCGCTAGATTTATCAAGAAACCAGATGGATGGAGGAATTCCGACAAGCCTTGCTCAGATAGATCGTCTTAGTTTCTTGGACTTGTCATATAACAACTGGTCTGGCAAAATACCATTAGGCACTCAGCTCCAAGGCTTTGATCCCTCTGTTTATGTTGGAAATCCTCAACTCTGTGGACCTCCGCTTAAAAAGATGTGTGCTGATCAAAATGAGAAAACTGACTTGAGCAATCAAGGGGATAAGGATGAGCTTATAACACTGGGATTTTACATCAGTATGGGGCTTGGCTTTGCTGCTGGATTTTGGGGAGTTTGTGGCACTTTGATATTCAACAGGTCATGGAGATACGCATACTTGAAGTTCTTGAATGGTGTAAATGATTGGCTTTATGTGAGGGTAGCTTTGATCAAGCGGCAACTAAAGCTGGCATATGCTTAATAGATAAGCTGTAAGTATATGAATAAATAAAATTTTGCAAACTTAAATTTATACATAAAGTAGAACTATTTTTGTTTAATTTGGGTTTTATAATTAACTGAAATCTATTCATAAAGTAGGCAGCTGATCATTTGGAAAATCTTGCTAGGTCAAGGATGAGCCCTGCAGTTTGGGTTTTAGTTTGTCTTTGCTTTGGACGTCGACGTTATTGGCTTGCTGTAGCAGCGTCTGCGTCTGCATTTCTCTCTCCAGCTTTCATTACTTTAATTTAGTTTCTCATGTTGTTGTGTTGTTGCTGTGCTTCTGGCGGTCTATTTCTCTTTTATTTGCTCTAGCCTTGGAGCTTTTGCTCTGGTTTCTATTAATGAATTCCAGTGTTTGAAGTCTACTTTTCTTTGTAGGCGAACCCAGATTCCACTAAAACAATTAAATCATTTACTTGTCTACTGGCATAAAGGAGATATATATTTTTTTTCCACGGACTGGTATTGACTGAGGATTACGTACGTGAGATTAACTCCTTACTGAATGTTACAGGACACAAGCGCACACCCTGCATACTGGAAGGTGAAAGGACCCACACTTTGGAAAGCCCCTCCCATCCTACCTACATTATTTAGAAGAATTAAAAAGGAAAAAGTATAGAACGAGGGGGACTAGAACCAAAATCAGTATTATTATTTTTGGTATACAAGTGATAGTGTGAATTACTCTAAACTAATCTAATTTACAGGGAAAAGAATTCGAACTTGGGTTGAAGGGGGTGGGATCGCGGCCCAACCTAAAGGGTGAGGTGAGGTAATGACACCAATCCCATCCGCATTCCCACACCAATTCGTGGCATAAAACTTGCAGTCAATACAGAGTCACTATGCCTAAATTACTAGTTGTAGCAGATCGAAGCTATTGAGGTCTTTTTGTGTAAATTCTCACTTAATAAGATGGAAAAAAGTTAGCTCAAGCCTTAGGACACGACTTTGCGGCAAACTTAGAGATATGCAGCCCAAAATTTGGGGTTTACTTAGAGAGGGAAGTTGGCGTTATTCCAACCAATGTTTTCAAAGGCGAGGCGTATAGGCGAGGCGTTTTTAGTAGTGCTACGCGAGGCGTAAGCCTTGAAGCATTGAGGCGTAAGCCTTTTGAACATTAATTTATTTTAGTAAGAAAAATTTATGAATAATACAATACAATTAAATTGTACAACTAATTCTTATTGAACCATAACAATCTTTTAAATATAATTAAATATAAGTACTAATTGTCATTCAAAGCATAATAATCAATCCCAAAACATAAAATATTTGTTCAACATCAAAACAAAAACATAATTCACTCATCCCACTCCTCAACACTAATATTATTCAAACTAGCATCACTATCATATTGATCAACTGTATCAATATGAAAAGGATATTTCCCACTATCAAATGTTGAAGGATCTTTATCTATCTCATCATCTTCATCCATAAGCATCGCTCTTATGGACTTGCTTTTGACTTTCCTCTTACCTGTACATATGAACAATGAATTAAAATTATAAAATTTAGTTGTAATTAATTAAATACTAATTGTAACTTTCACTCCATAATACGGAACTTCAAATTACAGTTGCGAAGAATTAGAGAGAAAAATAAATGACTTACTTGCAGTCGAAAAATGAAGAGAATTCTTGAAATTGATGGAGATTATCTAGTAAGGGTAAAAATTAGGGTTGTACTATATATATATATATATATGTGTGTGTGTGTGTGTGTTAATATATTAATTTAGGGAAAAAAAAAAAAAAAAAAAAAAGTAAGTAGAAAAGCTACAGTCGGCTGGAGATAGAAAAGTCAAGAAGATATTAATTTTCTTGCTTTAAGTTTATTACAAATTAAGGGAAGTAAAAAAAAAAACAGAAACTTGCGTGTTTTATTTTTATCAAAACACTCCAATTGAAACGACGTCGTTTCACTTTAAGTTTTTTTAAACACTTCAATCGAAACGACGTCGTTTCATTACAATTAACCTAAAAAAAAATCCACGCGAGTCGTCTTCCTCGCAGAGCCGCAGCCAATTTGCAGACTCCCAAAATTTCTCCCAGTTCTGAGTGTCCAGATTTGCTGCCGCCTTGCTCCGCCTCGCTGCGCCTTGAAACGCCTCCTCACGCCTTCCCCGCGCTAAACGTGCAACTCGCGAAACAAACGACGCCTTGAAGCGATTTGCTGCCGCCTCGCTCCGACGCTCGCGAAGGCATGCCTTTGAAAACACTGATTCCAACCAATTGACTAAGTGAAATTCGTCAAGAAAAGGCTATAATGTCCATGCACATACATGGATGTGGATGCTAAATTATGTACAAATTAACAAAATTGAATGTCTAACCAGAATCAGTAAAGGGAGTAAACACATGGTAAAATTAACAAAATTACATACTTACGGTTGCTTCCCTTAAGAGACAAGTAAAGAGATTATATTCAAGTTTGATTTGTACTGTACCTGTAACCAGAACTTAACTGGGACGTCTTACCCAATCTACCCTAAATGTTCTAGCTTTCTTTACTGCAGTGAATACAGAAATGTGGGTTCCAACTACATGCCCAAGGCTGGTTGTGTGCCCACCTCCTTACACCCGAGTTCGAACCCCCTCCCCATACATGCATAATTAATATACTAATATGGATTATAGGATTGCCCCGATGAGCTATACAACAGTACCATATATTAATTCAAGGCTTACTATACGTTCCTTTGTTTTTCTGAGAAAATTTTAGTCAATTGGCCCAGGAAGCCATTAGAAACAGAGAACCTAACTTCACGCATAGATTATAAGTCAATCAATATATTCTGCGTTCCCAATTAATAATTCTGAGATTAATTCAATTTGCTAGCACAATCAGATCATCGTTTTGGTGGTCCTGTTTCGCGTTCTATCTTGTATAAACGTGTGGCTCTGTTTTGGTCACTTATAGCTACCTTCTCTTCTTCTTATGACTTTTAAGTCTACACGTTTCTTTGTAACGTGTTGGGGGCGAACTGGAAAAGACGAACCCAGATTCGACTAAAACAATGAAGTCCATACTTATCTTGTCTACTTGCATCATGGAGAGATTTTTCTTCGATTAAATTTTTTTTTAACAGATCGCCGTTATTGACCGAGAAAGTAGGTTGTATAGCTCCTTTTTTTTTTTTTTTCTCCTTTTAAATTAAACTAGAGCATCCTCCATGAATGGTACGGGACACAAGCATACACTAGAAATGATATTGGAGGATAAATAACCTACACTTCGGAAGCCTCCCTCCCAAATTAATCTAAAATACTTATTGGAGAATCTCCATCCGAGTCAATACCTGCAAGTCAGTTGGAGCATGTTGGAAGGCAAATCAATATATATAAGTCAATAATAGTTGCGTGGGAAGAAAAAATAGCAAACAATGGGCCTAAACCTATCTAATAAATTGAAACTTATTTGTCAAGAATTTACTCCAATGCATCCAAAACACAAAAACGTCGGGTTCAATTTTGCACACTCTCAAGACTTCTCTCGAATATAATAACAATAGAAATGATCGAAATATAAGGGCTTGTCTAGCAACGTTTTCAAAAATAATTTCTTTGTAATCATTATCTCCTATGCAATCTCAGAAAATACCGTGGATAACTGCGAGCAGCAGCATCTATGTTCACTTGAATCCGAATAAACCATTTGAGGATGCTTGAGCACCTTAAAAATAGCATGATGCCCACGAACTCCAATAGCACAAACAATACAAAATTGTTCCTCCAACTCATTCAAGAATCCCCAACTCATTGAGCTTCCTGTTCAGACCCAACGGAAAAAAGAGAAGAAAAAAAAGTAATTATCAAGTAATGAATACATAGTGTGATCCAAACTGATTGAGAATAACAAAATTGATTCAATTACTTAAGTCAAGTAAATACCTGGCCACTTGCATCGTGGAAATTAGCATCAATGATAGGAATGAATCCCTTCTCAAATTGAATGGATGTGCCAAAATTAATACATTCTCTTCTTCTTCTTTTTTTCTTTTTTTTTTTGAGAAAGTTAGGCAGGAGAGAGGGAAACTCACACACACGGGTATCATGAAGACTTGAACCCAGGACTTGACTAAGAATATGTGATTTCCTTAATTTTAACATGTATCACACATGTGGCTTGTAACGGAGAGAGGGTGATGTGCCTTATATGTACATGCCCACCTCCATCTACCACAAGGCCTTTTGGGAGCTCATTGACTTCGAATTCATGGGAACTCTGAAGTTAATCGAGTTGGGGCTAGAGCAATCCCAGGACTGGTGACCTACTAGGAAGTTGCTCGTGAGCTCCCAAAAACAAAACCGTGAGGGCAGAGAGAGGAGCCCAAAGCGGACAATATCGTGCTACAGCGGAGCGATCCTGGATGTGACATGGCCACATGTGTGGTACTTGGAATTGACGATATACTGTTGGAATTGACGAATTTTCAATGGGATACATCTAAGTGGAAAGTATTTACAGTTTGAGGAATTTTATGTTGAAAATGATGATTTATCTTTTTGCATGCGATATTATTATATGTATAAGTATGAATCTTGTTTTCCTGTACGAACATATAACAGAATTGTAAATGGTTCTCAAATGGTTTTTAAATGGTGGGGTTAGCATGTTCTTATTATGTTTTTAACATTTATTTTTGTCCACTCACACTTTTATTGTTTTGCGCCCCCCAGGCAGTAGACAAGTACCAAACAACCATTACAAGGAAAAACCCTTTTGGCGACCATCACCTTTGGTCGCTAAAAGCTGAGATTTCGTCGCCAAATCCGTTTCGCGACCAAATAATTCCATCGCTAGCTTGGTCGCCTAAGGCTCGTGGCTGAAAGCACCAAGCAACTAAAGGCGACGAAAAAAAAATTCGTCGCTAAAACCTTTACGCTACCAATTGGTTTCGTCGCCTTACAATAATAAGTTGGTCGCCTATAAAGATGAGTTCCCACGAAAATACCAAAATTTGCTGCGAACTGAGGAAAGATTGGGCGACCAAATAGATTGGTTTGTCGCCGATAGGTTCTGGTGACTACGAGATTTGGTCGCTAAAGCTTACTTAGTTGGTCGCTAAAATATGTATATTTTAAGTGTTTTAAATTTTTTTATTTATATTCTGTTTTGTGATAATATTAACCTTTTGCTCATTAACATATTGAAATTTTGAAAAACAATAAATTTAGATAAATAGATAATAGAAAATGACGTGAATAAAAGTTTCTCTCATTCAAAAATACACGAGCATACTAGTTATTCAAGTACACATAACATATCCAAAAATAGTAGAAATAAACGAGAGAATAACTCTCCACTCAAAGACTGGAGGCCAAGCTCCATATATTCTTGCCCTTGGTAAACCCAAGTTCTGCAGTAACTATTTTCCCACTCTAAGACTAGGTTTCGACTAAAAACAATGCATGTATACTATGCCTTTTGTAATTCCAAGTTTTGTAGTCATGATCTTTAACACCTGTGGGATAGGGACTGATCTAATATTGTGGAATTTCCAACCACTCTGCCAATTGTTGCTTGATATTCTCAAACTCATCAATCATCTACCTTTATAAAAACAAAACAAGGAAATGCCAATGGTCAAGAAGAAGCCAAAACCAAGAAAATTTAAACATAAAAATATATACAGAGACCAAAAACAAACAATTTCGACGAATTAAAAACTTTCATCGCATATAACCTCATTTGGCGACCAAAATTGAGTTGGTCGCTAACAGTTTGGTCACAAAAGAAGTTTTTCCTTATAGTGAACCACTTGAGGGCATTCCATCTTCAGCTACTTTTCCTTCTTCTCCTTCGTGTAGGCATTTCCTTGGTTTTGAACGTAATTTCCTCGTAGTAAACTTAACTTGAATAGTTATGCTCTGATATAGCCCTGAATCTCTGTAAGGCTTGAGGCCAACCGAATTAATTGTTCTATGTGAACATATCTTGTGCATGCTGAACATTTGGGGATTTTAAATTGTGACTTTGTTTACATGTGAAAATTTGTTGGAAATGAGCCTTTTTCATGGTAGACTTTGCTAGTTTTTTGGTAGAAGTCAAGCCCTGAAGTAGTTTTTGGGATTAGGGCAAAAAGGATATTTTGGTCATTTGTGCCCGACACTTGCCAGGTGTTGGACATGAATGGGGTTTGACACGGATTCCAAAGTGGAATTTGGGTCGGGTCCTGTCAAACGTTTCTATTTTTCATATATAGAAATAATGTACCTATTTTCTCATAATTAATGTACCTTTTTTCTTTATAAATATTTACGTATTTTTTATATAGATAATTTACCCTGGTACATAGTCTATATTTCCCTCAGTGGTGTGATTATATAGAGTATGTATTATATATATACATAATTAGAGGATATTTGGTTAAGTTTCCCTTTACACGAGCTAGAGGAAGTTTGAACTATTTTGGATTGTATTCCATTGCTTAAAATATGGGAGTTAAAAAACTGTCAGCAATTAAAGAGTAATTTAATGCATTAATTGGTAAATAAATCAAAGGGCAAATGACAAAAGACACCCTGCAGGTTTGGGGTGGTTCTCAATATGAACCCCAGAATATCAATTTTATTAATTTACATCCTTACGTTTGCAACATCGTCCAATTTCATCATTCCGTCAAGTTAAATGCTGACATGTCTATTTTGGGACCCACCTACTAACCAACCAATTCTTAAATTTTTTTTTATATAAAATGATAAAAACATATAATTAAACAAAAACTAAATATAAAAAAATAAAAATAAAATAAAATAAAAAAACCAGACGAACAGCCGCACTCCGTCCCTTTCTCCCCGATCCCATCTTCTCGAGTTCCCCGACCCCCCCACCCCGCCGCCTGTCCTCGCTGAAACCAAGTCCATCACTCCTCTCCTTCCGTCCCGCCACAGCACCTCCCATCCCTCTTCCTCATCCCCACCCCACCTCATGGGATTGATAGTTTCAGCGCATGGGTGAAATGGATATCGAACGTTTTGGGCAAAGAGTGAGATGGGTATTGTGTTTTGATGAAGAGGGTGGCCATGGATGCCATTGAATATTTGAACAAAGACCTGTTCTTTTTTATCTCTGGCTGTGCTCAAAGTTCAAATAATCAGATTTTTTATTTTTTATTTTGTAAAACAAAGTAGCAGATTTGATTTAGTGCTGGAAATCTAGGCGTCATCCATCAAGTTGACAAAGCAGTGGCGTTGATTTGAGAGATGGAGTGGATGCATCTTTTGCCATAGATGAGAGTTGCCTTATCATCTTCCAGATTTCGAATTTGTTCATTAATCTCATCCACTTCTTAATCTCTTGACTAGGAGGGGAAAACATCGAATCTCTGTGAAATTCAAAGCCTTAGGATTGTCCCCTATATCAAAATTGAAAGCCCTAGGATTATCCTCTCTCTGTCCCTGCAACTTTTCCAAAATTTCACAAAACCAAAATCACACAAAATCAAAACCGTAACATTCCTGCAACCTGTTCGAATCCAAAATTTCAGAGATGGCAGACGAGCAGTAGATTGGGGGAGCTGTGCTTCGAAGAGGAGGTGCTGGTGGCTGGACATGTCGGAGGGTGAGGAGGGATGGGGTTGGAGAGCTGGGAGGAGGAGCGACGAAGAAAGGGAGATTATTATCATTTTATATAAAGTTTTTTATATTTAGTTTTTGTTTAATTATATGTTTTTATCATTTTATATAATTTTTTTTAAGAATTGATTGGTTAGTAGGTGGGTCCCACAGTAGACATGTCAGCATTTAACGATTGACCACACGATCAACTTAACGGAAGGATGAAATTGGATAATATTGCAAACGTAAGGGTGTAAATTGATAAAATTGATATTCTTGGGTACATATTGAGAACCACCCCAAACCTACAGGGTGTCTTTTGTCATTTGCCCTAAATGAAATTACATTGACACATTTTATTCTATATAACATCTAATTTTAAAAATGGGTTTTACTTAAAGGTTTTATTATTGATGGGTTACGGTCTAGAATTTTTGAATTGCAAGGGCCTATATTAACGTGACCCTACATTTTATAACAAATATGTCGATGTAGCATACAAATACAATGGCTACCAAAATCACGAGGATAACCACGGGCAGCTAAAATACTCGAAATCTTATACTTCATAATAAAATATTTAACGAGGTAATGATGGAACTAGGAAGAGGGTGAGGCAAGGATACCAATCCCATCCACGTTCCCACACCGTTACATGGAATTGAACTTTTTCCCATTTGTGTGGTAGAGAAAGAACTAGAACATATTCTGAATAATAAAAAAAAAAAAAAAGTAGAACATATATATAATATATACATTGTATGTACTAACCAAAACAATAAATATACATTATTGTATAGCAAGATATTTTACTCCCTTTTTATGTTTTTGTCTGATGCAAGCTCGCATATATGGAGACACTTAGACAACCATATATTATTATACTTGCAATGCTTGCATGTCCATGCTTTGGCTCTTTTACATCTTCGACATTCCATTACATATTCATAAACATAAACCCTAAACAGTTGTGCCTCTTCTTTGGATTGTGTTGATCTTACATCCCGCTATTTTCTACTACTTTTTTCTCATATAAGACCATAGAAGAAAGTAATTCATCAGTCTCGTTCTCCTGAATTCTTGTAGTTTAAGGAAACTGTAGTCACCCACCATTGGATTTAATCTAAGAATTTAAATAAAAAAATCTAATTTAAAATTATAATATATCTTTTTACAGCAGCAAAATTGATTATTAAAAGTAAGTTTAAAAAAAATTGATTTAAGATAAAGACACCGAACAACCACCACCACCGATAGAGAAAGTCAGAATTACTCCACCTCTGCTCTTTCATAGAATGGAGAAAATCAAGACTGATATGGACGACCAACTCCACATCCACCTTTGAAAATCTAAACATTATCATTTAAAAAAATCTCTACTACAAAAAATAAAAAATAAAAAACCCAGCCCTTATACCTACAAAATATAGGTAAATTGGTACCCTTTTTTATTTTTATAAATAACGTGCCTATTTTTTCATAAATAATGTACCTATTTATTTTATAGAAATAATATCAATAGTAACGTTTCTATTTTTTTTTATATATAGAAATAATGTACCTATTTTCCCATAATTAATGTACCTTTTTTATTTATAAATATTTACGTATTTAATATATAGATAATTTACCCTGACTGAGAATTGCTCATCGTCTTTAGAATCTCGCCCCTATTCCGACTGAGAATTGCTGATCGTCTTTAGAATCTCGCCTCTATTCCGACTGAGAATTGCTCGTTAACCAATCCATATGCATCTCACCAGCCAAGCTCTCTTTTATTTTTCATTTTAGTTGTTTAATTTTTAAACTTGTTTTTTTTTTAATAACCCTTATATTATAATTTATATCAAAGGGTGGGTGACTACAATTTCCTTGCACCACAGAGTCCAGAAGAATGGGACTGAGTAATTCATATACTAATCATTTAACGAGCAACAAAACAAATCAAATCAAAGAATCCAAATGCAAAATGAAGGAAGTTGCTCCGAAACTCTATGATCAGATATCCAACGCTAAATATACTTAAGTGTTTCGTGATCATCACTATAATACGAGAAACTTTTGTGTGTATGATCGGTGCATAATTACATGTCCTTTTGTATCCTTCTAACTTATGATTTGGTTATGTTTTTGAGTTAAACTTGTGCTTTTAATAAGTTTTGTGTTTGTTTCAGTGTAATAAGCTTGAGACTCATTAAATGCATTTTGGAGACAAGTTAGCTCATCGGTGTCTGCAGATCAGTCAACTTCACGAATTGGACTGTACTTGCTCAAGAAGAACCAGATGATGAGCCCTATATCATTGGAAAGATGCGGAAGTCTAGTTTCTGGAGAATTTTACGGTTCATGATTCCGAGTCTTCTAGAGAAAGTTATACAAATTTTGGCGCCGTTGCCGGGGACTGAGCGAAAGTTCTTCCCTGGTTATGTGCCCAAGGTTACCCTATTCTTTTTAGTGTTTCTAATTATTCTAATTTTCAGTTTCAGGTAGTTTATGTCTAAAAGGCCATTCCTTGAACAAGTGAGGTCTTCGTTTCTACATTCCAGATCTTTGAACGCAAGACCATCGTTGCAACCCAATCGAGTGATCTCTGAAATTCAGAATCGTCTAGAAAGAGAGTTGTCAACTGCAAAAGAGCAAGCTCTGGCCACATTTACAAGTCGTGCTCTCCACACTGAACTTCCTGGTTCTTCACTTTCAAATTCAGAAGCAAGTTCAGACTAAGAAGAAGAAATGATGGCTGCCAATGAGTTCATGGGAGACCTTGATATCCCAACAATTCCAACATCCCCTTCAAGCATTTTACTACCCACTGTAGCTCGAAACTATGAGCTTAAATCTTCTCATCTTAATATGTTACCTTCCTTTTATGGTTTACCTAATGAAGATCCATTGACTCATATAAAGGATATTTTTAATGTTGTGAGTTCTTTTCCCTTGACAGGTGTGACGGAAGATCAACTTCGAATGAGAGTGTTTCCATACACTTTGAAGGATAAGGCGAAATATTGGTTGAATTCTTTGAAGCCTGGTTCACTCACTACATGGGCTGCCATTCAAAAGAAGTTCTTAGAGAAATACTTTTCCACACAAAAAACCGACATGCTTAGGGACAAGATCTTGTTATTTGCACAGCAAGATGATGAGTCGTTTTGTGAAGCGTGGGAGAGATTCAATGGGCTACTCAATCAATGTCCTCATCATGGGATTCCTTTGAAACTTCAAATGCGTATGTTTTATAAAGGACTAACCCCTTCGAGTCATAATATTGTCACGAATTTTGCAGGTGGTTCTTATAAAACCAAGACTCCGGAAGAAACGTACGAACTCTTTGAGGGAATAGCAATGGAGACCCAACATACGGATACAAGAGGTAAGCGTGTTGTTAGTGGTACTAATGATGCTTCTAGTGTGCAGATTTCAAAATTAGAACAAAAGCTAGATGCTCTTCTTGCATTGAACTCAAGAAACCCTCCGAAGGAAGTGTGTAGCATTTGTGAAACTCATGACCATGCTACCATAGCTTGTCCACTTGGGGCTGCATATCCAGAATTTGTGCAAGAGCAAGCTAATGTGGTAAATTCTTACAGCCAAGGTCCAAGAAATGATCCATACTCTCAAAGTTATAATCCAGGTTGGAGGAATCATCCAAACTTTTCATGGAGGAATACTCAGAATCAAGCCAATCCCCCTTCATTCCAAAGGCCACAACAATCATCATCATTGGAGGATATAGTAAAGCAAATGGCAATCAATCAATCCAATTTTCAGCAAACTACACAAGCTGCCATCTCCAAATTGGAAGTCCAATTAGGCCAAATAGCTGCTGAAATAACGCAAAGAGAACCTGGAAAATGGCCAAGCCAAACCATCATCAATCCAAAGAACCACGAAGCCAAGGCCATTCATGTGCTCAGATCAGGTAAGATTTTTGATAATATAGTTGAATCCAATCTTTCAAATGATGCTGTGGTTGTAGAAAATGAAGATGAAGAGGAGGAGATCACAGCTATGGAAGGAGAACAGCTCAAAACTTCTCAATCTGCTCCTAATGCTAAATCAGATTCTCAGGAACCCAACAAATTCCAATTGCATAAAAGAGGTGATAAATTTGTGCCACCACATCTTCAAGAAGATAGATACGTGCCGCCCGCTCCATATGTTCCACCTATTCCATTTCCAGGCCGTCTTCAGAAAGCAAAGCAAGATAAGGCTTTTAAAGAGATTTATGATATTTTGAGTAAAGTTAATATCAATTTGCCTTTGCTTGATGTTATTGAACAGATTCCTGCATATGGAAAGTTCATCATTGAAAACTCACAAGCTCAATTTTGCTCCAAATGAAGAAGTATAGCTCAACAAGAATGTAAGTGCTGTGTTGCAAAGGAAGCTTCCACCAAAACCTCGTACTCGTACTCGTACTTGTCTTGACATTCCCATTAACATTGGAGACAAGAAGGTTGAAAGAGCCATGTTGGACTTGGGAGCAAGCATCAATCTAATGCCATATTCAGTGTATCAAAAACTTGGCTTAGAAGGGATGAAGAAGACTTCAGTGCGACTTGAACTAGCTGATCATTCTATAAAATATCCAAAAGGTATTGTGGAAGATATTTTAGTTCAAGTTAATACACTAATTCTCCCTGCTGATTTTGTAGTGATGGACATGGAGGACAATCCAAATGGAGATCGTGTTGATCCCATTCTCCTAGGCAGGCCATTCATGGCCACTGCAGACACAATCATCAAAGTGAAAGATGGCACCCTTTCCATGACTGTTTTGGGTGAAACTGTTGAATTTAAAGTGTTTGATGCTCTATCTCAACCTTCTATCTCTCTTGATACTTGCTTTTCAATTGATGTTGTGGATCATGAGGTTTCCTCCAAAATTTTGCAGAACAAGTCTAATGATGCTCTAGAAGCTGTCCTAACACAAGACGAGGAAGATCTTAGTGAACCGGAGTTCCAAGAAGTGATGGCTTCCTTAGAAGTGTTTCAGCCATACCCACCATCCTTTAGGCCACCACTCGAGCCTCTTGGACCATCATCCACGAAATTGGAGCCATCCATTATCATCCCACCAAAGCTAGAACTTAAACCTCTGCCCAATCATCTTAAATATACATATTTGGGTGCTAACGAAACTCTCCCTGTTATAATTGCTGCAGGTCTCACCTCACATGAAGAAGAGAGCTTAATTAAGGTTCTAAAAGAGCATAAAACAGCCATTGGGTGGACCATAGCAGACATCAAAGGAATTAGTCCAAGCATGTGCATGCACCGGATTTTAATGGAAGAAGACAGCAAACCATCCCGTGATGCCCAAAGGAGGTTAAACCCCAACATGAAAGAGGTGGTTAGAGCTGAAGTTTTAAAGCTACTCGATGTAGGAATCATCTACCCAATTTCAGATTCTAAGTGGGTGAGCCCAGTGCAAGTTGTTCCAAAGAAGTCCGGAATCACCGTTGTGAAGAATGAGAAGAATGAGCTAGTTCCTACACGAACCATCACCGGTTGGAGAGTTTGTATTGATTACAGGAAGTTGAATACATTCACAAGAAAAGATCATTTCCCCTTGCCTTTTATTGATCAAATGCTTGAACGTTTATCTGGCCATGCTTACTACTGTTTTCTTGATGGTTTTTCAGGTTATAATCAAATTCCTATTGCTCCGGAAGACCAAGAGAAAACCACATTCACATGCCCATTCGGTACATTTGCTTATAGAAGGATGCCATTTGGTTTATGCAATGCTCCAGCAACCTTTCAAAGATGCATAATGGCAATCTTTTCAGATATGGTGGAACGATTCATTGAGGTATTTATGGATGATTTTTCAGTTTTTGGTTCCTCTTTTGATGATTGTCTTCACCACTTGTCTCTAGTGCTTAAAAGATGCCAGGAAACAAATCTGATTTTGAATTGGGAGAAGTGTCACTTCATGGTGAGACAAGGCATTGTGCTAGGCCATGTGATTTCAAGCAAGGGAATTGAAGTGGATAAAGCCAAGATTGATCTCATCTTAAATCTGCCACCCCCTACTTCTGTTAAAGGAGTTAGAAGCTTTTTGGGTCATGCTGGATTCTATAGAAGGTTCATAAAAAATTTCTCAAGCATTACAAGGCCATTGTGTAATCTCCTTGCTAAGGATGCTGTTTTTGAGTTTAATGAAGCTTGCATGGAAGCTTTTACTACCTTGAAAAGGGAGCTAACTTCAGCCCCTATTATCATAGCTCCAGATTGGTCTTTACCATTTGAAATAATGTGTGATGCCTCTGACTTTGCTATTGGTGCAGTTTTAGGTCAAAAGAAGAATAAGCTCCCCCATGTGATTTATTATGCTAGCCGGACCTTGAATGATGCTCAAATCAACTACTCCACAACAGAGAAGGAGTTGCTTGCTGTGGTTTTTGCTTTAGAAAAATTTCGTTCTTACCTTGTTGGTTCTAAAGTAATTGTTTATTCTGACCATGCAGCTCTTAGATACTTGCTCACTAAGAAGGATGCCAAACCACGCTTGATTAGATGGATTCTCTTGCTGCAAGAGTTCGATTTGGAGATTCGAGACAAGAAGGGATGTGAGAATGTGGTAGCTGATCATTTGAGCAGAATTGTGGTTGAAGAACAAGGAGAAGCTGTGCTACCCTTGAATGAGACTTTCCCTGATGAACAACTATATGCTGCCCAAGTCAAAGAGCCATGGTATGCTGATTTTGTTAATTATCTTGCTTGTGGTGTTCTTAGAAATGATCTAACTTCTCAGGACAAAAAGAAGTTCTTTTCCATGGTGAAACATTATGTTTGGGATGAACCTTTCTTATTCAAGCATTGCCCAGATCAACTCATCAGAAGATGTGTTCCAGAAGAAGAGCAAGAAAGCATACTTAGGCATAGCCACGAATTGGCTTGTGGAGGTCACTTTGGAGCTAAGAAAACAGCACTTAAAATTCTGCAATCTGGTTTCTTTTGGCCCACTCTATTCAAAGATGCATTTAATTTTTGTGTTAAGTGTGATAGGTGTCAAAGGATGGGGAACATAAGTCGCAGGAACGAAACGCCATTGAATAGCATACTCGTTGTGGAGCTCTTCGATGTGTGGGGTATTGATTTCATGGGACCATTCCCATCTTCTTTTGGTTGTACTTACATACTTGTTGCTGTTGATTATGTGTCTAAATGGGTGGAAGCCATTACCACCAAAACCAATGATCATAAGGTGGTGCAAAGTTCTTGAAGGATAATATTTTCACAAGGTTTGGTACTCCAAGGGTTGTCATTAGTGATGGAGGCAGCCATTTCTGTAACAAGCCATTCGAAGCACTCATGAAGAAGTACAAAATCACCCATCGAGTCTCTACACCATATCATCCTCAAACTTCTGGTCAAGTGGAAATAAGCAATAGAGAAATTAAACACATCCTAGAGAAGGTTGTGAACAGTACAAGGAAAGATTGGGCTGCCAAGCTCAATGATGCATTATGGGCTTACAGGACTGCATATAAGACTCCCATCGGGATGAGCCTTTGTCGTCTTGTGTTTGGGAAAGCCTGCCACCTGCCAATGGAGCTTGAACACAATGCTTTTTGGGCCATCAAGAAATTGAATTTTTATCTGGACAAGGCCGGCCATGTTAGAAAGTTTCAGCTCAATGAATTGGAAGAAATTAGACATGAGTCTTATGAGAATGCAAAGCTTTATAAAGAACGAACCAAGAGTTACCATGACAGAAACATTCAACGGAAAGAGTTCTCCAAAGGTATGTCAGTTCTTTTGTTTAACTCACGTTTGCGTCTCTTTCCAGGAAAATTGAAGTCTAGAAGGCATGGCCCATTCACCGTGGTCAATGTTTCTCCCTATGGAGCTGTGGAGATTCAAAACCCTAAAGATGGCTCGACTTTCAAAGTAAATGGACAACGTTTAAAGCCATTCTATGAGAGAATTTCAGCTGGCATCCAAACTGGCCATGTCGTAGATCAACTTCCCTTCGTACCATCAACTTAGCTTATTGCACAATGTCTTGCCAAGACAGTAACTAAGGCGCTTCTTGGGAGGCAACCCATGTGTTCAAGAAGAAGGTGCTTGGTAGCAATCGACCTAATCGCATCAAGGGGGAGCATTTCAATCCTTTCTCTTTACTTGTTTTGTTGTTATTTTAGTCATTTTAAGTTTATGTTCCTTTTTATAAATAAATAAATAAATAAAATTTTTAAAAAAAGAGTTTTTTTTATTTTTCTTTTATTTTTTTCTTTTTCATATAAGCTAACTTTTGGTAACCCCAGTAAGCACCTCCGTCAATACAGTGTCTAGGAGTTCTTCAGGCGACACCTTCGGTGTCTAAGAAGTTTGGGTTTTAAGCGGGACCATTGTGACCCCTCCAACCTTCCCGGATCCCCTGGCTGTGTTTTCTGAGGTCCTTAACTGGTCATCTGTGAGTTGCTTGTATATTTGTGTGTTTTTTTTTTCTAAACCTTTTTCTTAACTCTTCCCTTTATCATTTACATGTTCTCAATCATCTTTACTTTGCTTTAACATTGAGGACAATGTTCAATTCAGGTCTGGGGGGAAGGTTTTCAAATTTCATTCATTTGTGTTTTCAATTTTCGTTCATTTGTCACTAATTTTTTTATATTTATTTAGAATGTCATACAATCGATGCTATGGAGCTGCCATTGAGGTTTTCATATCAGAATTTTGAACTTCACAAAGCTTTGGCTCTTAGAATTCTGGTGGCTAAAGTACCATGCTTAAATTCTCGAAGGAGAATAGTGGAGACTACCCTAGTGAGCCTAATTGCTTTCTTGAGAGGGTTTAATGTGTTTCTATTTCTCATCCCAATTTATTTTCTTCAATTCACTCTAAATGATCTCATTATTCCATTTTGATTGAATACTAAGGATGATTCTCTTTTGCAGATATCATGTGCTTGCTCTCATTCATGAATGAACTCATTGAAGCGATGCTAGGCTATGTGTGTATAACCTTTGTGTGCTTTCTTTTCACCCTACCTATATGTGTGTTCCATCAGCCCTCTTGAAGCCAAACACTTAAAGCCTTTTCTTCTATCACCCTCATCATTTCCCTACCTTTGTATCTCAATCTGAGATACTTGACCTCAATCTGAGATACTTGACCTATTGTAGCCATACCCTATAGCTTAGAAATATACCAAGGTGTGCCAAGATAAAGTTTGAAGCAAGGAAGTTGCTGCTATGTACCTAAATAAAAATTGGTGTGAATCTGTGCAATGAAGTTATTGAAGTTGCAGATCAAATCAGCAAAGATGAAAGTGTTTCGATATGATCAAAGTGTAAAAAAAAAAAAAAAAAAGGTCTATGCTAGCGGATGCTCTGATGTTTGCAGTCATGCCATTCTAATCAATGATACCTTGCAGATCAATGAAGAATGCAACCTTGGTATGTTCTTAAGTTACTTGTTTTTCCTTCCAATTCTTCCATTTCCCCTAACCTTAGCCTTTCATTACACCCTTGTGAAAGACCTAGCTGATCTTTGAGGATGTATTCATGGGTGCTGGTAAGTATGTGTGTATCTCTATTCTTAGTATTTGATTCCCTTCTTGAGATCTAACCAAAACTTGTGTTTCTATTTCTTATACTCACTTATGCTTTCTTGAGAGAATTAAACCTTAGGTTCTGAATGATTGAGTGTTATCTGTGAGAATTAGAGTCGAAGCATGTTCTTTCTTCAAGGCTTGAGTGTGCTTGCTTTGAAACCGTGTGCCTTTGAGCTATAGCTTCCACATTACACACTGATTGATCACCTATCTTGGCAACTTTATGGTGTTGGAGGTATGACTAAAATTTTCTTTCGTTTTCATTAGTTGATTTCAAGTTTTACTAACCACTTTGTTTTGTAGAGTTAGTAAAGCGTTTGTGGGTATCGTTTCTGTTAAACCCTCAGGAGACACAACTCCTCCTACTAGGGATGCCTAGAGGTTTAAAGGCTTGTTGCATATGCTCAATGCAATCGAGTTACCTGCGGAAGTGGTTTAGTTAACTTCTTGTTTTGTTTTTAACTTTGTTTTGTGTTGTTTTGCTCGAGGACTAGCAAAATCTAGGTTTGGGGGTATTTGGATCAGGTGCATAATTATATCATTTTGTATCCCTTCTAAGCTTATGATTTGGTTATGTTTTTGAGTTAAACTTGTGCTTTTAATCCCTTTTCTGTTTGTCATTCAGTTCTTTGGGCCTTAGGTAGCAATGGTGGCTTTGGATAAAAAAAGTTGCACAATGTTGCAAAAACGAGCAGACTGAGTTAGCTATTTGTTTCGGCCTTAACTTCCTCCTCCCAACTTGGATTGGCCCAAATGATTTGTGGTTAGAAAGAGGAGTTTCTGAACTGCAAGATGGACTGCTCATACATATCCATTGATGAAGCCAAGCCCAATCCGTGGTCCCATCAAGTTGCACCCTTCTCAGGATTGCAGCTGCCAGCTGATGAGCTTGTCACCTCCTTTAAGCCATGTGCCTCACCCCAGCTGTAACTGACTTTGGCAGCCAAAAGAAGACCACATGGGATGGCAGCCAAAAGAAGATCACATGGGTTGGCAGCAAAACTGATCACCATTGAACCCATGTGAAGAAAGCTTGTGCATCAGCAAAAGATGAAGGATGGTGTGGGAATATCATCATGATGTTCCTCCCTCTTAGCCCTATAAATAGAGAGGTCTTCAAGCTTCAAAGAAACACACATCCACCCCATACACTCTAGGTACACAGCCAGATACTCTAAACTGCCCCAAAACACCAAAACAGCTCCAGAAAACCTCCCTTCTATTTCCTACGAATTTCCTCTCTCTCAACCATCACCACTCACTCAAACTCATCCCAAATCACCTCCATATCCTTCATACATCCTTCCAGACGTGGAGAAGCTCTTGAAGAAGCATTGGACACCACAAGAACTTCAGAAAAGGGTTTTTCTACTCTTATGACATTCATTATGTTTTCCCAATTCTGTTTTAGTTTCTTTTCCATTATGAGTAGCTAAATCCATAACTAGGGTTTCGATGTAACCTAACATGAATATTCTGGGTTTATAAGTTTCAAGTTTGGAGTTTCAAGTTTGATTCATGATTCATGTTTTTATTCATTTTGCCTACTTGCTTATATGCTGATCGGAATGCTTAGCTACCATTTTGATTTGTATATCTTGGTTTGAATTAAGAGTAGACACCATGCTTTAATTCGAATTGAACTATGAATAGGAAGAGTATGTATGGACATTCGACAACAGGGATTAGATACATGCTTGGTTGTTTAAATTGTTCTTCTATGCTTAATGGGTTCCTAATGCTTAATTTTAGGTTAGACAACAAATGATCAAATTAGGGAATTAGGAACACAAGGTTAGGACCAGACACCATGGCCTAATCATACTTTAGCTAGAATCAATCTTTGAATCTGAATTAGACTTGTTACTTGACTCCTTATAACCCAGAATTGAATTGTTATGGTGAATCGAATGCCCTAGTCTCCAAATCCGTTTTCCAGCCCTTCAAAATCACTCTTTGTTACACTTGTTTATTTGCTTTCATTTGCAATTTCAGTTTGCTCACTTCTTTTCACAATCACAATCACTATCACTTTAAATTCTGTTTTAGACTAGACTTCCTAACTTCTTGAATTTGGTAATCTAAGTACATAACTAATTTGAACTTCTCAGTCTTCGTGGGTACGACCTCGTACTTGTCTTGCTATACTACTAATTGCCCCGTACAATTGCGAGTTAACATAATATTAACAACAACCATATTACGATGATGCCCATGTTTTCGGCTCGATCGGAAATCAATAGGTGTATGAAATTGGACACTTCAAGTTCAAGTTCAAAGGCAGTTTTTTTCGAATTGGAGTGGTTGGTGTATTCCGTAGTTCTAGCGATTGGATTTCACTCAAAACTCACGGCATGACTCCTCCCACCATATTATGATGATGGCCAAGTTTTGGGCTCGATCGGAAAGTCAATAGGTGTACGAAATTGGACACTTCAAGTTCAAAGGCAGTTTGTTCTGAATTGGAGTGGTTTGTGTATTCCGTAGTTCTAGAGATTGGATTTCACTCAAAACCCACCACATGACTCCTCCCACCATACTATGATGATGCCAAAGTTTTGGGCTCGATCGGAAATCAATAGGTGTACGAAATTGGACAATTCAAGTTCAAAGGCAGTTCGTGCCTTACTGGAGTGGTTGGTACATTTCGTAGTTCTAGAGATTGGATTTCACTCAAAACTCCTCAAATGACTCCTCCCAACATATTATGATGATGCCCAAGTTTTGGTCTCGATCGGAAATCAATAGGTGTACGAAATTGGACAATTCAAGTACAAAGGCAGTTTGTTCCGAATTGGAGTGGTTGGTGTATTCCGTAGTTCTAGCGATTGGATTTCACTCAAAACTCATCAAATGACTCCTCCCACCATATTATGATGATGCCCAAGTTTTGGCCGATCGAAATCAATAGGTGTACGAAATTGGACACTTCAAGTTCAAAGGCAGTTTGTTCCGAATTGGATTGGTTGGTGTATTCCGTAGTTCTAGCGAGTTGGATTTCACTCAAAATCTCCACAATGACTCCTCCCACCATATTATGATGATGCCCAAGTTTTGGGCTCGATCGGAAATCAATAGGTGTACGAAATTGGACACTTCAAGTTCAAAGGCAGTTCGTGCCTTAATTGGAGTGGTTGGTGTATTTCGTAGTTCTAGCGATTGGATTTCACTCAAAACTCCTCAAATGACTCCTCCCAACATATTATGATGATTCCCAAGTTTTGGGCTCGATCGGAAATCAATAGGTGTACGAAATTGGACACTTCAAGTTCAAAGGCAGTTTGTTCTGAATTGGAGTGGTTGGTGTATTCCGTAGTTCTAGCGATTGGATTTCACTCAAAACTCACCACATGACTCCTCCCACCATATTATGATGATGCCCAAGTTTTGGGCTCGATCGGAAATCAATAGGTGTACGAAATTTGACAATTCAAGTTCAGAGGCAGTTCGTGCTTTATTGGAGTGTTTGGTGTATTCCGTAGTTCTAGCGATTGCATTTCACTCAAAACTCCTCAAATGACTCCTCCCACCATATTATGATGAATGCCCAAGTTTTGGGCTCGATCGGAAATCAATAGGTGTACGAAATTGGCACACTTCAAGTTCAAAGGCACTTTGTTCCGAATTGAGTGTAGTTGGTGTATTCCGTAGTTCTAGCAATTGGATTTCACCCAAAACTCTCCACATGACTCCTCCCACCATATTATGATGATGCCCAAGTTTTGGGCTCGATCGGAAATCAATAGGTGTACGAAATTGGACAATTCAAGTTCAGAGGCAGTTCGTGCGTTATTGGAGTGTTTGGTGTATTCCGTAGTTCTAGCGATTAGATTTCACTCAAAACTCATCAAATGACTCCTCCCACCATATTATGATGAATGCCCAAGTTTTGGGCTCGATCGAAATCAATAGGTGTACGAAATTGCACACTTCAAGTTCAAAGGCAGTTTGTTTCGAATTGGATTTGTTGGTGTATTCCGTAGTTCTAGCGATCGGATTTCACTCAAAATTCTCCACAAGACTACTCCCACCTTATTATGATGATGCCCAAGTTTTGGGCTCGATCGGAAATCAATAGTTGTACGAAATTGGACAATTCAAGTTCAAAGGCAGTTCGTGCCTTATTGGAGTGGTTGGTACATTTTGTAGTTCTAGCGATTGGATTTCACTCAAAACTCACCAAATGACTCCTCCCAACATATCATGATGATTCCCAAGTTTTGGGCTCGATCGGAAATCAGTAGGTGTACGAAATTGGACACTTCAAGTTCAAAGGCACTTTGTTCCGAATTGGTGTAGTTGGTGTATTCCGTAGTTCTAGCAATTGGATTTCACCAAAAACTCTCCACATGACTCCTCCCACCACATTAGGATGATGCCAAAGTTTTGGGCTCGATCAGAAATCAATAGGTGTACGAAATTGACAATTCAAGTTCAGAGGCAGTTCGTGCGTTATTGGAGTGTTTGGTGTATTCCATAGTTCTAGCGATTAGATTTAACTCAAAACTCATCAAATGACCCCATCCCACCATATTATGATAATGCCCAAGTTTGGGGTTCGATCCGAAATCAATAGGTGTACGAAATTGCACACTTCAAGTTCAAAGGAAGTTTGTTTCGAATTGGATTGGTTGGTGTATTCCGTAGTTCTAGCGATTGGCTTTCACTCAAAACTCACCACATGACTTCCTCCCACCATATTATGATGATGCCCAAGTTTTGGGCTCGATCGGAAATATATAGGTGTACGAAATTGGACAATTCAAGTTCAAAGGCAGTTCGTGCCTTATTGGAGTGGTTGGTACATTTCGTAGTTCTAGCGAATGGATTTCACTCAAAACTCACCAAATGACTCCTCCCACTATATTATGATGATGGCCAAGTTTTGGGCTCGATCGGAAATGAATAGGTGTACGAAATTGGACAATTCAAGTTCAAAGGCAGTTCGTGCTTTATTAGAGTGTTTGGTGTATTCCGTAGTTCTAGCGATTGGATTTCCCTCAAAACTCACCACATGACTCCTCCCACCATATTATGATGATGCCCAAGTTTTGGGCTCGATCCGAAATCAATAGGTGTACGAAATTGACACTTCAAGTTCAAAGGCAGTTTGTTTCGAATTGGAGTTGTTGGTGTATTCCGTAGTTCTAGCGATTGGATTTCACTCAAAATCTCACCAATGACTCCTCCCACCATATTATGATGATGCCCAAGTTTTGGGCTCGATCGGAAATCAATAGGTGTACGAAATTGGACAATTCAAGTTCAAAGGCAGTTCGTGCCTTATTGGAGTGGTTGGTACATTTCGTAGTTCTAGCGATTGGATTTCACTCAAAACTCACCAAATGACTCCTCCCAACATATTATGATGATTCCCAAGTTTTGGGCTCGATCGGAAATCAATAGGTGTACGAAATTGGACACTTCAAGTTCAAAGGCAGTTTGTTCCGAATTGGAGTGGTTGGTGTATTCCGTAGTTCTAGCGATTGGATTTCACTCAAAACTCCCACATGACTCCTCCCACCATATTATGATGATGCCCAAGTTTTGGGCTCGATCGGAAATCAATATGTGTACGAAATTGGACACTTCAAGTTCAAAGGCAGTTTGTTCCGAATTGGAGTGGTTAGTGTATTCCGTAGTTCTAGCGATTGGATTTCACTCAAAATCTCCACAATGACTCCTCCCACCATATTATGATGATGCCCAAGTTTTGGGCTCGATCGGAAATCAATATGTGTACGAAATTGGACACTTCAAGTTCAAAGGCAGTTTGTTCCGAATTGGAGTGGTTAGTGTATTCCGATAGTTCTAGCGATTGGATTTCACTCAAAATCTCCACAATGACTCCTCCCACCATATTATGATGATGCCCAAGTTTTGGGCTCGATCGGAAATCAATAGGTGTACGAAATTGGACAATTCAAGTTCGAAGGCAGTTCGTGCCTTATTGGAGTGGTTGGTGTATTTCGTAGTTCTAGCGATTGGATTTCACTCAAAACTCACCAAATGACTCCTCCCACCATATTATGATGATGCCCAAGTTTTGGGCTCGATCGGAAATCAATAGGTGTACGAAATTGGACACTTCAAGTTCAAAGGCAGTTTCGTTCGTAATTGGAGTGGTTGGTGTATTCCGTAGTTCTAGCGATTGGATTTCACTCAAAACTCACCACAATGACTCCTCCCACCATATTATGATGATGCCCAAGTTTTGGGCTCGATCGGAAATCAATAGGTGTACGAAATTGGACACTTCAATGTTCAAAGGCAGTTTGTTCCGAATTGGAGTGGTTGGTGTATTCCGTAGTTCTAGCGATTGGATTTCACTCAAAACTCACCACATGACTCCTCCCACCATATTATGATGATGCCCAAGTTTTGGGCTCGATCGGAAATCAATAGGTGTACGAAATTGGACACATTCAAGTTCAAAGGCAGTTTGTTCCGAATTGGAGTGGTTGGTGTATTCCGTAGTTCTAGCGATTGGATTTCACTCAAAACTCACCAAATGACTCCTCCCACCATATTATGATGATGCCCAAGTTTTGGGCTCGATCGGAAATCAATAGGTGTACGAAATTGGACACTTCAAGTTCAAAGGCAGTTTGTTCCGAATTGGAGTGGTTGGTGTATTCCGTAGTTCTAGCGATTGGATTTCACTCAAAACTCTCCACATGACTCCTCCCACCATATTATGATGATGCCCAAGTTTTGGGCTCGATCGGAAATCAATAGGTGTACGAAATTGGACACTTCAAGTTCAAAGGCAGTTTGTTCCGAATTGGAGTGGTTGGTGTATTCCGTAGTTCTAGCGATTGGATTTCACTCAAAACTCACCACATGACTCCTCCCACCATATTATGATGATGCCCAAGTTTTGGGCTCGATCGGAAATCAATAGGTGTACGAAATTGGACACTTCAAGTTCAAAGGCAGTTTGTTCGAATTGGAGTGGTTGGTGTATTCCGTAGTTCTAGCGATTGGATTTCACTCAAAACTCTCCACAATGACTCCTCCCACCATATTATGATGATGCCCAAGTTTTGGGCTCGATCGGAAATCAATAGGTGTACGAAATTGGACAATTCAAGTTCAAAGGCAGTTCGTGCCTTATTGGAGTGGTTGGTACATTTCGTAGTTCTAGCGATTGGATTTCACTCAAAACTCACCAAATGACTCCTCCCAACATATTATGATGATTCCCAAGTTTTGGGCTCGATCGGAAATCAATAGGTGTACGAAATTGGACACTTCAAGTTCAAAGGCAGTTTGTTCCGAATTGGAGTGGTTGGTGTATTCCGTAGTTCTAGCAATTGGATTTCACTCAAAACTCTCCACATGACTCCTCCCACCATATTATGATGATGCCAAGTTTTGGGCTCGATCAGGAAATCAATAGGTGTACGAAATTGGACAATTCAAGTTCAAAGGCAGTTCGTGCCGTATTGGAGTGGTTGGTGTATTCCGTAGTTCTAGCGATTGGATTTCACTCAAAACTCACCAAATGACTCCTCCCACCATATTATGATGATGCCCAAGTTTTGGGCTCGATCGGAAATCAATAGGTGTACGAAATTGGACACTTCAAGTTCAAAGGCAGTTTGTTCCGAATTGGAGTGGTTGGTGTATTCCGTAGTTCTAGCGATTGGATTTCACTCAAAACTCACCACATGACTCCTCCCACCATATTATGATGATGCCCAAGTTTTGGGCTCGATCGGAAATCAATAGGTGTACGAAATTGGACACTTCAAGTTCAAAGGCAGTTTGTTCCTAATTGGAGTGGTTGGTGTATTCCGTAGTTCTAGCGATTGGATTTCACTCAAAACTCACCAAATGACTCCTCCCACCATATTATGATGATGCCCAAGTTTTGGGCTCGATCGGAAATCAATAGGTGTACGAAATTGGACAATTCAAGTTCAAAGGCAGTTCGTGCCTTATTGGAGTGGTTGGTGTATTCCGTAGTTCTAGCGATTGGATTTCACTCAAAACTCACCACATGACTCCTCCCACCATATTATGATGATGCCCAAGTTTTGGGCTCGATCGGAAATCAATAGGTGTACGAAATTGGACACTTCAAGTTCAAAGGCAGTTTGTTCCGAATTGGAGTGGTTGGTGTATTCCGTAGTTCTAGCGATTGGATTTCACTCAAAACTCACCACATGACTCCTCCCACCATATTATGATGATGCCCAAGTTTTGGGCTCGATCGGAAATCAATAGGTGTACGAAATTGGACAATTCAAGTTCAAAGGCAGTTCGTGCCTATTGGAGTGGTTGGTGTATTCCGTAGTTCTAGCGATTGGATTTCACTCAAAACTCACCAAATGACTCCTCCCACCATATTATGATGATGCCCAAGTTTTGGGCTCGATCGGAAATCAATAGGTGTACGAAATTGGACACTTCAAGTTCAAAGGCAGTTTGTTCCGAATTGGTAGTGGTTGGTGTATTCCGTAGTTCTAGCGAATTGGATTTCACTCAAAACTCACCACATGACTCCTCCCACCATATTATGATGATGCCCAAGTTTTGGGCTCGATCGGAAATCAATATGTGTACGAAATTGGACACTTCAAGTTCAAAGGCAGTTTGTTCCGAATTGGAGTGGTTAGTGTATTCCAGTAGTTCTAGCGATTCGGATTTCACTCAAAATCTCCACAATGACTCCTCCCACCATATTATGACTGATGCCCAAGTTTTGGGCTCGATCGGAAATCAATATGTGTACGAAATTGGACACTTCAAGTTCAAAGGCAGTTTGTTCCGAATTGGAGTGGTTAGTGTATTCCATAGTTCTAGCGATCGGATTTCACTCAAAATCTCCACAATGACTCCTCCCACCATATTATGATGATGCCCAAGTTTTGGGCTCGATCGGAAATCAATAGGTGTACGAAATTGGACAATTCAAGTTCGAAGGCAGTTCGTGCCTTATTGGAGTGGTTGGTGTACATTCGTAGTTCTAGCGATTGGATTTCACTCAAAACTCACCAAATGACTCCTCCCACCATATTATGATGATGCCCAAGTTTTGGGCTCGATCGGAAATCAATAGGTGTACGAAATTGGACACTTCAAGTTCAAAGGCAGTTCGTGCGTTATTGGAGTGTTTGGTGTATTCCGTAGTTCTAGCGATTGGATTTCACTCAAAACTCACCACAATGACTCCTCCCACCATATTATGATGATGCCCAAGCTTTGGGCTCGATCGGAAATCAATAGGTGTACGAAATTGGACACTTCAAGTTCAAAGGCAGTTTGTTCCGAATTGGAGTGGTTGGTGTATTCCGTAGTTCTAGCGATTGGATTTCACTCAAAACTCACCACATGACTCCTCCCACCATATTATGATGATGCCCAAGTTTTGGGCTCGATCGGAAATCAATAGGTGTACGAAATTGGACACATTCAAGTTCAAAGGCAGTTTGTTCCGAATTAGGAGTGGTTGGTGTATTCCGTAGTTCTAGCGATTGGATTTCACTCAAAACTCACCAAATGACTCCTTCCCAACATATTATGATGATTCCCAAGTTTTGGGATCGATCGGAAATCAATAGGTGTACGAAATTGGACAATTCAAGTTCAAAGGCAGTTTGTTCCGAATTGGAGTGGTTGGTGTATTCCATAGTTCTAGCGATTGGATTTCACCCAAAACTCTCCACATGACTCCTCCCACCATATTATGATGATACCCAAGTTTTGGGCTCGATCGGAAATCAATCGTTGTACTAAATTGGACACTTCAAGTTCAGAAGGCAGTTTGTTCCGAATTGGAGTGGTTGGTGTATTCCGTAGTTCTAGCGATTGGATTTCACTCAAAACTCACCACATGACTCCTCCCACCATATTATGATGATGCCCAAGTTTTGGGCTCGATCGGAAATCAATAGGTGTACGAAATTGGACAATTCAAGTTCAAAGGCAGTTTCGTTCCTAATTGGAGTGGTTGGTGTATTCCGTAGTTCTAGCGATTGGATTTCACTCAAAACTCACCACATGACTCCTCCCACCATATTATGATGATGCCCAAGTTTTGGGCTCGATCGGAAATCAATAGGTGTACGAAATTGGACAATTCAAGTTCAAAGGCAGTTCGTGCTCTATTGGAGTGGTTGGTGTATTCCGTAGTTCTAGCGATTGGATTTCACTCAAAACTCACCACATGACTCCTCCCACCATATTATGATGATGCCCAAGTTTTGGGCTCGATCGGAAATCAATAGGTGTACGAAATTGGACACTTCAAGTTCAAAGGCAGTTTGTTCCGAATTAGGAGTGGTTGGTGTATTCCGTAGTTCTAGCGAATTGGATTTCACTCAAAACTCACCACATGACTCCTCCCACCATATTATGATGATGCCCAAGTTTTGGGCTCGATCGGAAATCAATAGGTGTACGAAATTGGACAATTCAAGTTCAAAGGCAGTTCGTGCTTTATTGGAGTGGTTGGTGTATTCCGTAGTTCTAGCGATTGGATTTCACTCAAAACTGACCACATGCCTCCTCCCACCATATTATGATGATTCCCAAGTTTTGGGCTAGATCGGAAATCAACAGGTGTACGAAATTGGACACTTCAAGTTCGAAGTCAGTTTGTGCTTTATTGGAGTGTTTGGGGTATTCCATACTTCGAGCGATTGGATTTCACTCAAAACTCACGAAAAGACTCTTCCCAACATATTATGACGATTCCCAAGTTTCGGGTTCGATCGGAAATCAATAAATGTACGAAATTAGAGTGGTTGGTGTATTCCGTAGTTCTAGCGATTGGATTTCACTCAAAACTCACCACATGACTCCCACGATATTATGACGATTCCCAAGTTTTGGGCTCGATCGGAAATCAATAGGTGTACGAAATTGGACACTTCAAGTTCAAAGTCAGTTCGTGCTTTCTTGGAGTGGTTGGTGTATTCCATTGTTCTAGCGATCGGATTTCACCCAAAACTCTCCACATGACTCCTCCCACCATATTATGATGATGCCAAGTTTTGGGCTCGATCGGAAATCAATAGGTGTACGAAATTGGACACTTCAAGTTCATAGACAGTTTGTTCCGAATTGGATTACTTGGTGTATTTCGTAGTTCTAGCGATTAGATTTCACTCAAAACTCACCACGTCCCTCCTCCCACCATATTATGATGATGCCCAAGTTTTGGGCTGGATCGAAAATCAATAGGTGTACGAAATTGGACACTTCATGTTCAAAGGCAGTTTGGTCCGCATTGTGGTGGTTGGTGTATTCCGTAGTTCTAGCAATTGGATTTCACTCAAAACTCATCAATTGACTCCTCCCACCATATTATGGTGATTCCCAAGTTTTGGGCTCGATCGGAAATCAATAGGTGTACGAAATTGGACAATTCAAGTTCAAAGGCAGTTCGTGCTTTATTTTAGTGTTCGGTGTATTCCGTAGTTATAGCGATTGGATTTCACTCAAAACTCACCGAAAGACTCCTCCCAACATATTATGGTGATTCCCAAGTTTTGGGCTCGATCGGAAATCAATAGGTGTACGAAATTGGGCACTTCAAGTTCAAAGGCAGTTTGTTCCGAATGGAGTGCTTGGTGTATTCCGCAATTCTAGCAATTGAATTTCACCCAAAACTCTCCACATGACTCCTCCCACCATATTATGATGATGCCCAAGTTTTGGGCTCGATCCGAAATCAATAGGTGTACGAAATTGGACACTTCAAGTTCAAAGGCATTTTGTTCCGAATTGGAGTGGTTGGTGTATACCGTAGTTCTAGCGATTGGATTTCACTCAAAACTCTCCACATGACTCCTCCCACCATATTATGAGGATTACCAAGTTTTGGGGTCGATCGGAAATCAAAAGGTGTACGAAATTGGACAATTCAAGTTCAAAGGCAGTTCGTGCTTTATTGGAGTGGTTGGTACAATTCGTAGTTCTTGCGATTGGATTTCACTCAAAACTCACCAAATAACTCCTCCCAACATATTATGATGATTCCCAAGTTTTGGGCTCGATCGGAAATCAATAGGTGTACGAAATTGGACAATTCAAGTTCAAAGGCAGTTCGTGCTTTACTGGAGTGTTCGGTGTATTCTGTAGTTCTAGCGATTGGATTTCACTCAAAACACATCAAATGACTCCTCCCACCATATTATGATGATGCCCAAGTTTTGGGCTCAGTCGGAAATCAACAGGTGTACGAAATTGGACACTTCAAGTTTAAAGCCAGTTTGTTACGAATTGGAGTGGTTAGTGTATTCCGTAGTTCTAGCAATTGGATTTCACCCAAAACTCACCACATGACTCCTCCCACCATATTATGATGATGCCCATGTTTTGGGCTCGATCGGAATTCAATTGGTGTATGAAATTGGGCAATTCAAGTTCAAAGGCAGTTCGTGCCGTATTGGAGTGGTTGGTACATTTCGTAGTTCTAGCGATTGGATTTCACTCAAAACACACAAAATAACTCCTCTCACCATATTATGATGATGCCCAAGTTTTGGTCTCGATCGGAAATCAGTAGGTGTACAAAATTGGACACATCAAGTTGAAAGGCAGTTTGTTCCGAATTGGAGTGGTTGGTACATTTCGTAGTTCTAGCGATTGGATATCACTCAAAACTCACCAAATAACTCCTCCCAACATATTATGATGATTCCCAAGTCTTGGGCTCGATCGGAAATCAATAGGTGTACGAAATTGGACAATTCAAGTTCAAAGGCAGTTCGTGCTTTACTGGAGTGTTCGGTGTATTCTGTAGTTCTAGCGATTGGATTTCACTCAAAACACATCAAATGACTCCTCCCACCATATTATGATGATGCCCAAGTTTTGGGCTCAGTCGGAAATCAACAGGTGTACGAAATTGGACACTTCAAGTTTAAAGCCAGTTTGTTCCGAATTGGAGTGGTTGGTGTATTCCGTAGTTCTAGCGATTGGATTTCACTCAAAACTCACCACATGACTCCTCCCACCATATTATGATGATGCCCAAGTTTTGGGCTCGATCGGAAATCAATAGGTGTACGAAATTGGACACTTCAAGTTCAAAGGCAGTTCGTTCCTGAATTGGAGTGGTTGGTGTATTCCTTAGTTCTAGCGATTGGATTTCACTCAAAACTCACCAAATGACTCCTCCCAACATTATTATGATGATGCCCAAGTTTTGGGCTCGATCGGAAATCAATAGGTGTACGAAATTGGACACTTCAAGTTCGAAGGCAGTTTGTTCCGAATTGGAGTGGTTGGTGTATTCCGTAGTTCTAGCAATTGGATTTCACTCAAAACTCACCACATGACTCCTCCCACCATATTATGATGATGCCCAAGTTTTGGGCTCGATCGGAAATCAATAGGTGTACGAAATTGGACACTTCAAGTTCAAAGGCAGTTTGTTCCGAATTGGAGTGTTGGTGTATTCCGTAGTTCTAGCGATTGGATTTCACACAAAACTCACCAAAAGAATCCTCCCAACATATTATGGTGATTCCCAAGTTTTGGGCTCGATCGGAAATCAATAGGTGTATGAAATTGGGCAATTCAAGTTCAAAGGCAGTTCGTGCCGTATTGGAGTGGTTGGTACATTTCGTAGTTCTAGCGATTGGATTTCACTCAAAACACACTAAATAACTCCTCTCACCATATTATGATGATGCCCAAGTTTTGGGCTCGATCGGAAATCAGTAGGTGTACGAAATTGGACACATCAAGTTGAAAGGCAGTTTGTTCCGAATTGGAGTGGTTGGTACATTTCGTAGTTCTAGCGATTGGATTTCACTCAAAACTCACCACGTGACTCCTCCCACCATATTATGATGACGCCCAAGTTTTGGGCTCGGTCGGAAATCAATATGTGTACGAAATTGGACAATTCAAGTTCAAAGGCAGTTCTTGCTTTATTGCAGTGTTCGGTGTATTCCGTAGTTCTAGCGATTGGATTTCACTCAAAACACATCAAATGACTCCTCCCTCCATATTATGATGATGCCCAAGTTTTGGGCTCGATCGGAAATCAATAGGTGTACGAAATTGGACAATTCAAGTTCAAAGGCAGTTCATGATTTATTGGAGTGTTCTTTGTATTCCGTAGTTCAAGCGACTCGATTTCACTTAAAACTCTCCAAATGACTCCTCCCAACATGTTATGATGATTCCCAAGTATTGGGCCCGATCGGAAATCAATAGGAGTACGAAATTGGACAATTCAAATTCAAAGGCAGTTCGTGCCTTGTTGGAGTGGTTGGTACATTTCTTAGTTCTAGCGATTGGATTTCACCCCAAACTCACCAAATTACTCCTCCCAACATACTATGATGATTCCCAAGTTTTGGGCCAGATTGGAAATCAATAGGTGTACGAAATTGGACAATTCAAGTTCAAAGGCAGTTCGTGCTTTATTGGAGTGTTCGGTGTATTCTGTACTTCTAGCGATTGGATTTCTCTCAAAAGTCATCAAATGTCTCCTCCCACCATATTATGATGATGCCCAAGTTTTGGGCTCGATCGGAATTCAATAGGTGTGCGAAATTGAGCAATTCAAGTTCAAAGGCAGTTTGTGCTTTATTGGAGTGTTTGGTGTATTCCGTAGTTCAAGCAATATGATTTCACTCAAAACTCATCAAATGACTCCTCCCACCATATTATGATGATGCCCAAGTTTTTGGCTCAATCGGAAATCAATAGGTGTACAAAATTGGACAATTCAAGTTCAAAGGCAGTTCGTTCTTTATTGGAGTGTTTGGTGTATTCCGTAGTTCTAGCGATTGGATTTCACTCAAAACTCACCAAATGACTCATCCCAACATATTATGATGATTCCCAAGTTTTCGGCCCGATCAGAAATCAATTGTGTATGAAATTGGACAATTCAAGTTCGAAGGCAGTTCGTGCTTTATTGGATTTAGTTCGAAGGCAGTTCGTGCTTTATTGGAGTGTTTGGTGCATTCCGTAAGTCTAGCGATTGGATTTCACTCAAAACTCACACTACTACAAAAAACGAAATAGACGACGGTAATCCACCGTCGTGTATCATGGTTTACAACCGACGAGAAATCGACCGCCGTCTTTTCATACATGAAATAACGACGGAAAATAACCGACGTAGTTAATATAGTACACGTCAGTAAAATACTAAAACCGACGTTGTTGTGTCGGATTCACTGCACCAAAATAGATTCAGCTGCATCCTCAACTTGTGATACTCGCAAGTGCACGAGCCGTTTGGTAGTATAGCATATGTAAGTGCGAGGTCGATCCCACGAGGATTGGTGATTGAATGATCCAATTCATTTTCCCTACACAAAACAGAAATGAAAAAGAAAATAAATAAAACAATAAAAAGGAAATAACTCAAGCAAATAAGTTCCCAAGTTCAATTAGATTAACGGATTGATTCTAGCTAAAGTATGATTAGGCCATGGTGTCTGGTTCTAACCTTGTGTTCCTAATTCCCTAATTTGATCATTTGTTGTCTAACCTAAAACTAAGCATTAGGAACCCATTAAGCATAGAAGAACAATTTAAACAACCAAGCATGTATCTAATCCCTGTTGTCGAATGTCCATACATACTCTTCCTATTCATAGTTCAATTCGAATTAAAGCATGGTGTCTACTCTTAATTCAAACCAAGATAGCTAACATGCAAGCCTAAATGGTGATCAATCATTCAAACTAGCATATTAACTTATAAGCATAATGAATAAGAACAAAAACCATAACTGAAACTTGGAAACTAATTAAACTTGAATACTTAAGAAAGAATGTACATTACAAATAAAATTAAAGAAGAACTTGAAAACTTGAAGAAAAATTCAGTAAACTCATTTTATTACAACAATTGAAAACTTGAAAGGAAACTAAGAGAATTTGAGGGAGAGAAGGGAAGGGAGCTCTAGAGAAGTGTTTGAGAGCTCCCCCCCTTGGGGTGTGATTTGAAGCTTGAAGGCTTCTCTATTTATAGGGCTAAGAGGGAGGAACATCATGATGGATTCCCACACCATCCTTCATCTTTTGCTGCTGCACAAGCTTTCATCACATGCATGCAGAGGTGGTCAGATGTGGCTGCCTTTTGCATGTGGTTGCCTTTTTGGTTGCTGAAAAACGAGTTTTCTGAACCAGTCTTGGTGTAGGAAGGCCAGAGGTTTCCACATTTATCCAATGGGGTTGAAATTTGGATATGTTATACTAGACACCCATTGGAACAACTTCTATGAAGAAAGTATTCCCATCGGAGCAGTAAACGTATGCGTTTTGGCCTCTGCAGGTTGGCTTCCGAAACAGGGACTGGAATTGACTTCATTTCATTTCTTTTCTTTCTTTTGCTTCACATGCATGCACATGCTTCTCTTTAGTAGCTCAAAAGCTGATCTCCAGCTCCAAAGTGATCTGCCAATTCAATTCCCATGTTCAAAGGCTGAGCAAAAATGCCTCTCATCATTCCTTATTCTTCATCTCTCTCCTTTCTCTTCTTTGCATGCATGCACATGCTTTCTCTTTAATAGCTCCATCATGTGCCAACTTGCTCCTTCAGAAATCATAGCTGGAAAGCCTCCCAACTTCACTCATTATGTTGGGTACAAAATCAGTTGCAGCTGGGGTGAGGCACATGGATAAAAACTTGTTCACATGGCTAAATGCTGGCAGCTGCACATCTTCCTGAGCAGGGTTCAATGTTGGACGGGCTGAGCACTCCACAAATGTCCAATTGGGCTGAAATTTGGATATGTTGTAGTAGACACCCATTGGAACAAGTTTCATGAAGATCTTCACCTCATTGGAGACCCACAGCATTCTGATCCAAGGCCAAGAAGTTGACCTACGAAACTGGGCTGGAAATGGGCTGTAGCCAAAATTAGTTTGTCTTTAAGCTCTTCTTCCATCCACCCAAATCAGGCCCTAACATGCATGGATTGCATCATTTCCTATCCAAAGCCATAATTGTTACCTAAAGCTGAAAGATAAACACAAAAAGGATTACAAGCACAAGTTTAACTCAAAAACATAACCAATTCATAAGCTAGAAGGGTACAAAATGATATACAATTATGAACCGATCAAATACCCCCAAACCTAGATTTTGCTAGTCCTCGAGCAAAACAACACAAAACAAAGTTAAAAACAAAACAAGAAGTTAACTAGACCACTTTCGTAGGTAACTCGATTGCATTGACCGTATGCAACAAGCCTTTAAACCTCTAGGCATCCCTAGTAGGAGGAGTTGTGTCTCCTGAGGGTTTAACAGAAACGATACCCACAAACGTTTTACTAACTCTACGAAACAAAGTGGTTAGAAAACTTATTAGATTTGTTAGTCTTTAAGCAAAATAAAAGAAACACAAAAACCAAAACAAAAATAATTACAAAAACAAAACAAAAATAAAATAAAAAAATAAAAAAATAAAAATAAAAGTAAAAATAAAACTCAAAACAATCTTTCTGAACATTTTCTGAAAAGAAATGACTCATGCACATAACTCAAAAGTTTTAACAATAAAAACTCAGTTTTAGACATTATTTACAAGGCGGCAAAGTTCAAAACACAACATGCTCAAAGTGTAGTAGTGTGATAGCCAAATGCAACAAATTCCCCAATCTTAGTTTTCACACAATTTCAAAAATTAGACCAAGCACAAATGCAACTTCAAATCTCACCAAAGTTGTCCTCTCACAAATGAATCACTCATAAGAGGGCTACAATGCAACACTCAGTTATAAACATGAGATTAGAGTTAAATTATAAGGAACTTAACTCAAAAATAGGAAGATGAAGAACTTGCATTAATATGATCTCAAGAAGGATGCCAAACACTTAAAAGTAAGAAAATGCATGCAATTCAACCATATGACATTTAAGATCAATTTAGGTCTTTATTATAGGTTGTAATGGGGCCAAGGGTGTAAGGTGAGTGAGAAATGAAAGGTATGGATAAAACAAAGTCCAAGGAACTCAAAATATAAGAGCATATAACAATTCTTTACAAGACTTCGAATCATCACAACGAGAATTTTTCTTTTACATGATCAAAACTCCTTATACCTTCATTTACAATGGTTTACACTCCTTTCCAAATAATTATTTTTGAAGGCCCAAAAATGAAATTCAATCAACCACCATTTAATCACAATTTTTTTTCTTTTCTTTCACCAATTGAGTGAAGTTCCCTTTTTTTTTTTTTTTTTTCTTTAAGTAATATCCCTTCCCAAACTTAGCATGAAAAACACATCCGAATTAAAGCTCATGAGTTCCTTAGAAAGGTAAATATTTGTTTTTCGGGCTAAGGTGAGGAAATATAATTGGTAAAATGAAAGAAAAGGTTTACATGTAGGCTCAAAATGGTTAACAATGGAAAATCATGCTTAAGCATGCATAAGGTTAGCTTGAAAGGCACAAACGGTCCAAAGAAGGCCTTAATATCATTTCTTAAATGTCATGAAATCAAATTGCATAAGAATGAATGACTTTTAAGTGTTCAACCAAATCAATGAATAATGAGATCAAACAACAACTTTGATGACAAGAAAATAAGAGTATGTGTATAACACTCATGAAATGAAGCACAAGGCTCAAAAGCTCACATTATATGGTTATATAAGTCTAATTTATGCTTGATACAATTCTTTGGGTCATGCAAATCCTTTAATTGGAAAATTATGAAACAAATGGCAAGTGCAAAGAAGGTTTCAAACATATCATGCTAGAACGATGCCAAATTTATTTATTTAATTTAATTTTTTTTTTTTTTTTGAAATAAAAATTTACAAGGAAAAAAAATAATAAATAATAAATAAATAAATTCAATTTTCATTTAAGTCATGCAAACATTTATCACAATCTCATCATAAGTGTTCGGAAAGTGACTCAAAACAAAACAAGACTCAAAATAAATAAAAAAGAAAAAAAAAAGCAAAATTTATTTTTAAAAAAATTTAAATACAATTTTTTTTTTTTTTTAAAGAAAAACCAAGTTTACTTGCTAAACTCCAATACCCCCAAACCTAGAAATGAACATTGTCCTCAATGTTTAAAAATTTAGGCACAAGCAATGTCATAACAAGAAATGAAAGGTACTAAAATATAAAACACAAAAAACACGAGAATTAAAATACAAAAATAAAATAAAAGAAAATAATTACAAAATAAAAAAAAATAAAAAAAACAAACAAACAAATAAAAAGAAACGAAACAGTAAAACACTCGAAATAGAAAGCCCTAAACAAACAGTCTTACGCAAACCAAAGCCCAAACGATTGAAAGCTCAACCCAAAAGAAAGTTAACCCACTTTGAAACCTAACCAACAGTGAAAACCCGACTCATAATGAAATCCGAAGCCCACACGTTTGTTATTATTTTTATTTTTATTTTTTTTAATATAATGAAACGTGAATTGGGAGTGCGAAGGCGGGATTTATGAAAAGAAAGAGTGTGGTCCCTGCTGCCTCGGTTCCTAGGAAGTGACAGGCAAAAGGGTGAGGGACGTGTCGGCGCGCAGAGGCCGCTTTCACATCCCCCAAGCCAGACTTATTGGCCTCTTGGGTGAAGCGGGACGACTTTTTCACTTTGAAGGTGGTGAAAGGTGAAAATGCAATTAAGGGGAGTTGGGAAACGGGTGCGGCGACATATAGAGATAAGCCGTAAGGGCTGCACAGAACTTAGAACCGCAGTGGCTAGGGTTTAGCAAAACTAAGTCTATAAAAAGTAAAAAGAAAGGGTAAAAAAAACACAAACTCAGAAACACACAAAAGAGAAAAGAAAGAAAGAAGAAAAGCGAGTGAGAAATCAAATGGCCTCTAACTACCCATTTTCGTTGGATCTTAACCTAGCTCCACCGACTCAGACACGGGGCCAAGCAGCGGCACCAGTATGGATGCCCTACTTTGCCTCCGGAAGGGGGCCTGTGACAGTAACTGACTCAATACTCCTGGACAACGATGTTGCCATTGGAGTGGGCAGAAATTTAGTGACTCCTAAAGATATACGTGTGTTTGGGACAAGGGATGACAATCGGGTCGCGAGTGATGCCATGGCACTGAGCGTGCAGAGTGCAGCATGTGTTGCAAGTTTGGGTCATCGCCTACTTGCGAAGTCCCATGAGGTAGAGGTGCTGAAAGGTCAGTTGGCGGCGGAGCGAAGTATGGTTGAAGATTGTCAAACTGCTATAAAAAGCTTGAAAAGGGAGAGGGCAAGGATAGTGGAGGTGAATCGACACCAGCTAGAAGTATTGCGGGACGAGAATAAAAACCTATCAAAAATGGTAGAGTTGTATTCTCGCGATATGCGAAAACAGCTGGAGGACCTAGACCGACCGGGTAAACGCAAGCGAGCAGATCGCGAGAGAAGTTATGCTCAAGCTAAGATTGCGATCTTTGAGAGCTCAAGTGGTGAGCCCCAAGAGGCTGTGCATGAAGCCCAGGAAGAGGACAGCCAGAGGGCCAAACTCAAAGCTCTAATGGTCGAGACACCGAGCACTGTGAAAAAATGACTTCTACTGCTAATTGTTGTTTTTATTTTATTTTGTTGTTTTTGTTATTTTCTTTCGGAAATAAAAGAGTAAGTTGCAGAAGAAAAAAAAGAAAAAGACAAAGCAAACACACTTCCCTAACTAAAATCAAATAAAGACGACAAACAGAAAAGAAAGCACACTTCCCTAACTAAAATAAAACAAAGAAGATAGCCGAAAGGGAAAAGCAAAAACACAAAGCTCCAGAAAATGAAAGTAACGGGCAAAAACATAAAACACCAGAAAACACGGAAAAAAAGAAAAGTAAAGTGAAAGTAAAGGTGCTCCCCCTTGAAGCGATTAGGTCGAGCATGCCCGGGAAATCCGAAGTGGTGTTGGCGCTCTCTCATCAGCATATGCCTATTTAAACCACGCCTTTGCAAGCGGATGATACCCAGCATTTCTTCCTGCAAACTCAAGGAAAAACATCAAAAAATCCAGAAACAAAAAAATGGCATCCTCATGCACTCACCTTGATGATCTCAACCTTGAACTATCCCTTGCACCTCCGAATGCCAAGAAAAGGGCTCGTCCAAACACTGTCTTCCCAAACTCTACATATCATCACGGCACGGCCTCAAACTTTGCTGAGGCAATACCGAACCTTTCTGAGGCAATGCCGAACAGATCAGTGCTGATGGGAACATTGATTGGCAGTAAACTCACTCCGGCAGATCATCTGCACGTGGCACGTAGGTCTGACAAGATGGCGGTGGATGAGTCCCACGATCTCACTGTGCTCCAGGCGGTCTCGTCTACCAATCTGGGCATGCGACTACTGGCGAGGACACGGGAGTGTGCCACTCTGAGCGAGGAAGTGGCTTCCTTGAAGGCTATGGTGGCGGACTTGCAGAAGCGGCTCTGCTGTGCCACTCAGCATGTGGAAGCACTGCAGAGAAAAAATGATGATCATGTAGAGCTGCTGCAGATTCTACAAGTGCGAGACAATAGAGGCAAGCCATGATGATGAAGAAGATGAAGAAGAAGAAGAAGAAGAAGAAGAAGAAGAAGAAGAAGATGAAGAAAAAAAAAAGAAGTTGTTTTTTTTTTTTTTTTTTATATTTATTTTACTTGAATGTTTTTTTTTTTTTTTTTTTTTTTTGTTGGTTTTTTTGGTTTTTTTTTTTTTTTTTTTTTTTTTTAATGCAGCGTTTGAAATAAAAGTATGTTTTAACACTCAGAAATAAACCAACTAACCATACCACAAAAACAAAAACAAAACAAAAATAAAATAAAAACAACGACTAAACAAAATAAATACAAAAACTAACTTAACAAAACAAAAACAAAAACAAAACAAAAACAAAGACTAAACAGAAAAGAAAACAAAGAAAATAAAAAAAAAACTTAATTTAAAAACACATGAATATACAAGCAACTCACGGATAACCAGTTAAGGGCCTCAGAAAACACAGCCAGGGGATCCGGGAAGGTTGGAGGGGTCACAATGGTCCCGCTTAAAACCCAAACTTCTTTGACACCGAAGGTGTCGCCTATAGAACTCCTAGACACTGTATTGACGAAGGTGCTCACTGGGGTTACCAAAAGTTAGCTCATATGAAAAATAATTTCTTTTTTATAAAAAGAAACAAAAACAAATTAAGATAAAATGAAACAACAAACCATAAACGAAAATGGACTAAGTACTCTAAACAAACTCAAACAAACGAAATAATTTGTTGTACTAAAAGAAACAAACCAAGAAACAAAAGAAAAACACAAACAGCACTTTCTATCACCTAATTATCACCCTTTGGACAGAATCGTTTCTCTGTTTTTCAGCTTTGACCTGTGTTCAGTTTTTAGGCTATAACTTTCCAACCGCAAGTCCAAATTTCACGTTCTTTATATGGTTGGATTCAGCACAGAAAAACAAAGAACCCAACGCGGACCAAAAGGCAAAAACAATAACAGAAATAAACAGAATTCAAAGAAGAGAAAGGATTGAAATGCTTCCCCTTGAAGCGATTAGGTCTAGCATGGATGCACTTGGAGGTCGCGACTTCTCCCACTACTCCACGCTTCCCATTCATATGATTGAGGTTGCCATCTCTCTCCATTTTTATTAAGCTATCATAAATTGCTAAAACCAACACACAAACTTGAAATTGAATTAAAAGGATTAGGAATGAACAATAGAGAACTAAGTAGACTTTGAACATTATAAATAAAAAGAAAAATCAACACACATCCAATTCCATGCTTCAAAGCAACAAGCACCAATGGGTTGTGTAAGCTGGGACTTAAACCCAGTTCTCTTGCTTGTTAAGCAATTGTCCTTGTCCGTTGGACTACAAACACAATTTGTCCATTAACGCCATTAACTTTAAAACAAGAAATTGTCTAGAAAAACATGAAAATGAAAAATAAAAATAAAACAAGTAGGGAAAAGAAATAGAACCAAACTATGTTGCCAATCCCCGGCAACGGCGCCAAAAACTTGTTGTGTCGGATTCACTGCACCAAAATAGATTCAGCTGCATCCTCAACTTGTGATACTCGCAAGTGCACGAGCCGTTTGGTAGTATAGCATATGTAAGTGCGAGGTCGATCCCACGAGGATTGGTGATTGAATGATCCAATTCATTTTCCCTACACAAAACAGAAATGAAAAAGAAAATAAATAAAACAATAAAAAGGAAATAACTCAAGCAAATAAGTTCCCAAGTTCAATTAGATTAACGGATTGATTCTAGCTAAAGTATGATTAGGCCATGGTGTCTGGTTCTAACCTTGTGTTCCTAATTCCCTAATTTGATCATTTGTTGTCTAACCTAAAACTAAGCATTAGGAACCCATTAAGCATAGAAGAACAATTTAAACAACCAAGCATGTATCTAATCCCTGTTGTCGAATGTCCATACATACTCTTCCTATTCATAGTTCAATTCGAATTAAAGCATGGTGTCTACTCTTAATTCAAACCAAGATAGCTAACATGCAAGCCTAAATGGTGATCAATCATTCAAACTAGCATATTAACTTATAAGCATAATGAATAAGAACAAAAACCATAACTGAAACTTGGAAACTAATTAAACTTGAATACTTAAGAAAGAATGTACATTACAAATAAAATTAAAGAAGAACTTGAAAACTTGAAGAAAAATTCAGTAAACTCATTTTATTACAACAATTGAAAACTTGAAAGGAAACTAAGAGAATTTGAGGGAGAGAAGGGAAGGGAGCTCTAGAGAAGTGTTTGAGAGCTCCCCCCCTTGGGGTGTGATTTGAAGCTTGAAGGCTTCTCTATTTATAGGGCTAAGAGGGAGGAACATCATGATGGATTCCCACACCATCCTTCATCTTTTGCTGCTGCACAAGCTTTCATCACATGCATGCAGAGGTGGTCAGATGTGGCTGCCTTTTGCATGTGGTTGCCTTTTTGGTTGCTGAAAAACGAGTTTTCTGAACCAGTCTTGGTGTAGGAAGGCCAGAGGTTTCCACATTTATCCAATGGGGTTGAAATTTGGATATGTTATACTAGACACCCATTGGAACAACTTCTATGAAGAAAGTATTCCCATCGGAGCAGTAAACGTATGCGTTTTGGCCTCTGCAGGTTGGCTTCCGAAACAGGGACTGGAATTGACTTCATTTCATTTCTTTTCTTTCTTTTGCTTCACATGCATGCACATGCTTCTCTTTAGTAGCTCAAAAGCTGATCTCCAGCTCCAAAGTGATCTGCCAATTCAATTCCCATGTTCAAAGGCTGAGCAAAAATGCCTCTCATCATTCCTTATTCTTCATCTCTCTCCTTTCTCTTCTTTGCATGCATGCACATGCTTTCTCTTTAATAGCTCCATCATGTGCCAACTTGCTCCTTCAGAAATCATAGCTGGAAAGCCTCCCAACTTCACTCATTATGTTGGGTACAAAATCAGTTGCAGCTGGGGTGAGGCACATGGATAAAAACTTGTTCACATGGCTAAATGCTGGCAGCTGCACATCTTCCTGAGCAGGGTTCAATGTTGGACGGGCTGAGCACTCCACAAATGTCCAATTGGGCTGAAATTTGGATATGTTGTAGTAGACACCCATTGGAACAAGTTTCATGAAGATCTTCACCTCATTGGAGACCCACAGCATTCTGATCCAAGGCCAAGAAGTTGACCTACGAAACTGGGCTGGAAATGGGCTGTAGCCAAAATTAGTTTGTCTTTAAGCTCTTCTTCCATCCACCCAAATCAGGCCCTAACATGCATGGATTGCATCATTTCCTATCCAAAGCCATAATTGTTACCTAAAGCTGAAAGATAAACACAAAAAGGATTACAAGCACAAGTTTAACTCAAAAACATAACCAATTCATAAGCTAGAAGGGTACAAAATGATATACAATTATGAACCGATCAGACGTAGATTTCATACATAAAACCTAAAAAAGAAACCTTTCGACTATAATAGACGACGGTTTTAGTAAAACACTGACGTTGAAATAATGTTAAATGTCAAAAACAACTACAAAACCGACGTAAATATGTTTATCGACGTCTCTAAATACACAAAAACCGACGTGTAAAACTTAGAAAACGTCTTGGTTAGTAAATACTACGTTCACTAAATGAAAAAACTGACGTTTTAAAACATATAACATGGCGTATATTTACATAAACAGACGTAAAAACAACAATAACCACGACCATTTATATCACCACAGACGTTAAAAATGATTTTGACGGCTTGAACACAAAAAAAACGACGTGATTAATATAGAACACGTCACAAAAGAACTAAAACCGACGTCGATTTGGTACATAAACGCATAAAAAAGAGACCTTTCGACTATAATAGACGACGGTTTTATTAAAACACAGACGTTTAAATAATTTTAAATGTCAAAAACAACTATAAAACTGACGTAAATAGTTTTATCAACGTCTCTAAATTAAATAAAACCGACGTGTCAAATTTACAAACCGCCGTGGTTAATAAATACTACGTTCACTAAATGAAAAAACTGACGTCTTAAACATATAACATGGCATATATTTACTTGAACAGACGTAAAAACATAAATAACCACGACCCTTTATATCACCACAGACGTTGAAAATGATTTTAACGGCTTGAACACAAAAAAAAACGACGTGGTTAATATAGTACACGTCACAAAAGAACTAAAACCGACGTCGATTTGGTACATAAACGCATAAAAAAGAGAAGTTTCGACTATAATAGACGACGGTTGTATTAAAACACAGACGTTTAAATAATTTTAAATGTCAAAAGCAACTATAAATCCGACGTAAATAGTTTTATCAACGTCTCTAAATTAAACAAAACCGACGTGTAAAACTTAGAAACCGCCGTGGTTAATAAATACTACGTTCACTGATTGAATAAACTGACGTCTTAACGATATAACATGGCATATATTTACTTGAACAGACGTAAAAACAACAATAACCACGACTATTTATATCACCACAGACGTTGAAAATTATTTTGACGGCTTGAACACAAAAAAAAACGACGTGGTTAATATAGTACACGTCACAAAAGAACTAAAACCGACGTCGATTTAGTACATAAACGCATAAAAAAGAGACCTTTCGACTATAATAGACGACGGTTTTATTAAAACACAGACGTTTAAATAATTTTAAATGTCAAAAACAACTATAAAACCGACGTAAATGGTTTTACCTACGTCTCGAAATAAAACAAAACCGACGTATAAAACTTAGAAACCGCCGTGGTTAATAAATACTACGTTCACTGAATGAAAAACTGACGTCTTAAACATATAACATGGCATATATTTACTTGAACAGACGTAAAAACAACAATAACCACGACCATTTATATCACCACAGACGTTGAAAATTATTTTGACGGCTTGAACACAAAAAAAACGACGTGGTTAATATAGTACACGTCAGTAAAAAACTAAAACCGACGTCGATTTGGTACATAATCGCATAAAAAAGAGACCTTTCGACTATAATAGACGACTGTAATAGACGACGGTTGAAATGAATTATAATGATATACAGAGCTATGAATTAATGTCATACAAAGCTTGCAGAATGAAAATGTGATCGGAATTAAAATGATATACAGAGCTATGAATTAATGTCATACAATTAACTGCATAACTAATGTCATACATTACAACAATCAATCAATCCATATATCTTCACACCCATCTCTAATGTTCTCACTCCCAAACTCACCCACTAGGTCATCAAATGTGTCAACATTTGGTATCCCTCTAGAAAATGGCTCACACTCAATTCTAATATCACCTAGCACATCATCACCAATAACATCATTATATTCTCTATTAGGCATTGATAACACTACCGACCAACCACGATGCATTGGGTCGTCAACATAAAATACTTGTTTGACTTGAGAAGCCATAACAAATTGGTCATTCCTATGTCCAATTTTACTCAGATCTACAAGGGTAAATCCAAGTTCGTCGACTACAAGGCCCGAAGTGTTATCTATCCAATCACACCTCAAGACTGGGATTCTAAACTTTTGGTAGTCAAGATCCCAAATTTCTTGAATAACCCCATAAAAACCCATATTGGAGACAATAGGGTTTTTATCCTTGGCACTAGCAACTTGCATAGTATGTGCAAGTAAATAAACTCCACTATTTTGGACAGTTCGCACATCATCCTGTGCCTTGGTGCTAAATTTGACACCATTAATAAGATAGCTCCTATATGATGGCACTACCATGCTTGGACCAGCTGCTAACCATCTCAAATTTTCTGATATGCCATTATAATCTTCCCCATTAAATTCACTTTGAACCTACAAATTAAACATATATATTAATTCAATCTAACATATATATAGAAAGAAAGAAAATTAAAATAATAAATTGAATATGTCATTCAATAACATATATACCTTAACACGTAGCCATTGAATGAAAGTGCTATTGTGCTTATCTTGTAGCCACTTTGTTCTCTTTCTAAATTTCGAATAAGTGGTCTTGATGTGGATCATATGTTCCCTACAATTGACACGAAAAAAACACGCATTACGGTCCCTCATATATAAGATAAATATAAGGAGTAATAATATTTAACATGGCTACATATATATGAAAAATTAAACTCATACGTACTCGATATAAGGTAGGACTTCCTCCGTATTCTCCAAGACATATAGATGTGCCTGGTTCAACAAGTCCATATCAACTAAGCCCACTGTGCAACCTGATAATGGCTTTGAAACTCCCATATTCTGGCTTGAAGGCACTCCAACTGTACTAACATCAGATAAATGGTCGGTACAAAACTCTACAGCTTCTTCAGCTATATACCGCTTAGCAATGCAACCTTCGGGACGAGTACGATTCTGAACATACCCCTTTAGCACTTTCATATATCTTTCAAACGGATACATCCATCTAAAATATACTGGCCCACATAGACGAACTTCTCTGACAAGATGTACTACTAGATGAACCATGATATCAAAGAATGAAGGGGGAAAGTACTTCTCAAGCAAACATAAAGTAACTACTACATCTTCTTCCAACTTATCTAGCTTGGAAACATCTACCGTCTTTGCACATAAAGCATTGAAGAAGAAGCACAATCGAGTTATTGCATACCTTGCAGGCTTCTCCAAAACAGAACGAATTGTCACAGGGAGCAATTGTTGCATCAAGGTATGACAATCATGAGATTTAAGGCCAAGAAGTCTTGAATCTTTTAAAGATACAAGATTTTTTATATTTGAAGAATAACCTTCAGGAACCTTCATACCATAAAAAGAATTGCAAACCGCTCTCTTCTCTGCTCTTGACAAATTCCAAGGCCCTGGAGGCAAGCGAGTACGTCTTTCTCCATACTCGGGTTGCAAATCAATTTTTACCCCCATGTTCAATAAGTCTAACCGAGCAGCAATCCCATCTTTATTTTTTCCAGGGATCTCTAGCAATGTACCAATGATACTATCGCAAACATTCTTCTCAATGTGCATAACATCTAAGGCATGCCTCACAGGGAGGTATTTCCAATACTCGAGATCAAAGAATTTTGATTTCTTCTTCCAACAAACTCTATCACCATCATTCTCACCAACACTTCCCCCAATTTTCGAGCCCCATATGTAATTAATATCTTCAACCATATGCAGCACTTCTTCTCCTGTTAATGGCTCAGGGGGCATGCCATATTCAGGTTTCCCATTAAAAGCTGCACGTTGCCTCCTATATGGATGATTGATTGGTAACCACTTTCTATGCCCAATGTAACAAATTTTGTGGCCATTTTTCAACCTGTGACTAGGTGTATCATCGCCGCATATTGGACAAGCTTTATATCCTTTAACAACACAACCAGATAAGTTTCCATAAGCGGGAAAATCATTAATTGTCCACAGTAATGCAGCTCTGAGTGTAAAGTATTCTCCTATGTGGGCATCATACACTCCTCTAATCCCATCCCACAGAGATTTCAAATCATCAATCAAAGGCTCTAAGTAGACGTCTATATCATTTCCGGGCTGTTTAGGACCGGAAATCAGTATAGTCAACATCATGAACTTCCGCTTCATGCATAGCCATGGTGGGAGATTATATGTAACTAACATAACTGGCCAACAACTGTATCTGCTACTTAAAGAACTGTGGGGATTGAATCCATCAGATGAGAGAGCCAATCTCAAGTTTCTTGGCTCATTACCAAAGTCGGGCCATTTTTCATCAACAAGTTTCCAAGACGGGGAATCCGCTGGATGAGACATATAACCGTCAACTGATTTTCTTGCAGCATGCCAAGTCAAACTCTTAGCTGTCTTATGTGATTGAAACATCCTTTTAAACCTTGGAATTGGAGGAAAATACCACACCACCTTCGCTGCCACACCCTCTTTCAAGAACCCATCCTTGGTTTCCTTCCACCTTGAGATACCACAAGTAGGACAATTAGTTGCATTCTCATACTCCTTCCGATACAAAATGCAGTCATTGGAACATGCGTGGATTTTCTCATAACTCATCCCTAAAGCAGACAAAGTCTTTTTTGCCTCGTACATAGAGGAAGGTAGTGTATTTCCTTCTGGAAGAAATTCTCCTTGAAGTATCAATAATTCTGTAAAGCAAACATCACTCATCCCATGTTTTGCTTTCAAATTATATAACTTCACCAAAGCCGACAACTTCGTGTACTTACTGCAACCAGGGTACAAGGGTTCATCGCCATCCCCAATCACACTGGCAAACTCATAAGGATCAGATCCAATATTGGCAAAATCATTATCATCCATCCCTAATTCTTCAGAAACATAACTAAACCTACTTTGCTCATCTTCTTCCACATTTCTACTAGCATTGGTAGTCCATTCCCAAGGTTCTCCGTGCCATCTCCAAATCTTATAGCTTTGGTCAATTCCATTAAAGTATAAGTGTTCCCTTATAATTCCAACCCCAAACAATCGAATATTCCCACATTTAACACATGGACAACGAATCTCAGTTGTATTTCCAAGATTTTGTAACGCAAAATTCAAAAATCCTTCCACCCCTAACTCATATGCCTTCGATCTTCTATCCGCATGCATCCATGACTTATCCATCTTACACTCTATCAAATTCATATAAATATATATATATTAAAGTGGAAAGACCAGCAATGAAACACTACCTCATTCAAATAGCAGAGAACAAAATGAAAATTAAATATAAAACATGGAAAAGACGACGGTTTATAAAAATAATCGTCGTTTAATATACATTCCGACGACGGCATCTATAGTCACCGTCGTCATTAAGATACCCAGACCCAGAAATTTGAACGGTGTTCTGGTAGCCTAAAGACGACGTTTAATGGAGAAACAGTCGTCTTTAGGCTACCAGTTGCGGCTTAAAACGTAGACGACGGGAGTAAATGAACAACCGACGTATAATAAACATTTGGACGACGGTTTGATCCTTCAACCGTCGTCGTAGTTAAAAAAAAAAACAGCTTAAATCTCCCATCCCCATTCCTTTTCCAAGAACCCATGGCCAAACAAACATAAAAGAACCCAAACAGAGAGCAATTATTACAAGATTGCAAACACCAAAACCCTAATATAGCTACCAACGAAAACATTTATGGATTTAAGAAGAGATTAGGGTTGTACTTACATGGATATTGAGAGAGAGCTGCGAGAATATAACAACTGCTTCAGAGAGAGCTTGGAGAGTCTACGTACCCAATGCTTTGAGAGAGAGCTTGGAGAATCTACGTACCCAATGAGAGATCTTGAAAAATCTACGTACCAAATGCTTTGAGAGAGATCTTGGAGAATCTACGTACCCAATGCTTTGAGAGAGAGCTGAGAGAATATAACAAAAGCTTGAGACAGAGCTGAGAGAATTAGGATTAAAGGGACTAGAGTTGTACTTACATGGATATTGAGAGAGAGCTTGGAGAACGAAAACTTTCAGACAAATTTATGTTGAAGAGAGAGAATGAACTATTTGAGGGTTAAAGGGAAATTTTGAAAATTTTAAGTCGCGGTCAAAAAATTTTAAGTACCGCGTTTTTCAACCACGACGGTCAACACTTATAATGACGTCTAATAATTACTTACAACGGCGGTTATAATACATTTACGACGTTGTAAACACTAAAGACGTCGCTATTTTATAACTGACGTCGTCAACCGAATTCAATTAGTCTTTGTTAATGTAGTTGACCAAAAACAGCGGGAGAAAACCGGCGTCGTTTCAAAAAACCCTAAACCCTAAACCCTAAATTGTAAAATAATTTTTAAAAAATACACAAGTACGAGAAAAATGAACCGAAAATTGCTATGGATTCCTTACAACATTGCCTTCTACAATAGTAGGCTAAAATATGGATTTCATAATTTTGAATTTATGGGCACCAATGGATCACATAAACCTTAGGGTTATGTTATGTAAAGTATAAGGAGTACAATGCTTTGTCTCTAAATTTGTTTGAATTTTGTTATCATTTGAACTTTGAAAACTAAAATTACATTTTTCAGGCCTTAACGGGCAAGATATTGTCTCAATCAGTGCATAGAATTTGCCGGTATATTTTTCGGATTTTGTTTTGAATATATTATTAATATTAGTAATTAAATACAATAAAAAAATATTTCCAAAATTATATTTTTTAAAGCTTTAGGATAGAGACAATATTCCAATGCTTGGTAGTTTTCAGTATAATTTTTGGATATAGTTATGAATTTAATATAGATTTAAATAAAATATAAAAGTCAATAACAATTAAATTAAAAATGACTTAGCCGACGTTGTATCCCTTTACAACGACATTAAACATAAAAAACCGACGTTGAAACTATATTTAAGAATATACACAGGATGAATTAATTATAAACCGTCATTTTAGTGAATATAACGGACGTTGTTTAAATATATAAAGGCGGATATTTAATAATATCCGCCTTTGTATAATATTACAACGTCGTTAATGTTATACTAACCGACGTAGTATATGAATACAAATTCATTTATAAAGGATGAATTAATTATAAACCGTCGTTGTTACTAATATTAAACGTCATTTTAGTGTATATAACTGACGTTGTTTATATATATAAAGGCGAATATTTAAGAATATCCGCCTTTGTATAAGATTACGACGTCGATAAGGTTATACTAACCGACGTAGTATATGAATTCATATTCTTTTATGCAGGATGAATTAATTATATACCGTCGTTGTTATTTCTATTACACGTCATTTTGTTGTATATAGCTGACGTTTTTTTTTTTATACAAAGGCGGATATTTAGAAATATCAGCCTTTGTATATTATTACGACGTCGATAAGGTTATACTAACGGACGTAGTATATGAGTACAAATTCATTTATACAGGATGAATTAATTATAAACCGTCGTTGTTTTGACTATTACACATCGTTTACTGCAATACGACCATTGTGTACACGTATGAGACGTGTAAATTAGAATCAGACGTCGGTGTTTGGGAACTAAACAAATTTTTAAACAAAATTTAATTTTGTTGATTTTTGTTCTCTTGATTACAACAAAATATTTATATACATTTTAAATAATCTAAATTAAACATTGTTCATAAATATTTATCTACATCAATTATCCTTCGGTAATTGCTTGTTCACGAATTCTGCCCATTCATGCCTAACTTCGTCAATATCCTTTTGTGTATACTGAAGTTTATCTTTTTTCTTGTCAAACTGCAAAATAAACCAAAAAACCGACGTGTTAAAAGAATACAAACGACGGTTAAACAAAAATATGACGTAGTAAAATAAAGAAAGTATATCTAAAATGTTGCGTTTTACCTTCTTTTCGAAATTTAGGTCTGGATCATGAATTATATCTCTCATGAATCGCATCACGTAATAGCCACACTCTACACTTGTTGGTTGTTCAGGAGTGCCGTGTAGATTTTTCCAAATGGCCTGCTGTTTACGTGAATTTTTGTTTATATGAATGTTAAACATTTTAATTGACCTGTTACAAGAAAACAAAGGGTGTTAAATACAAATAGTAACCGTCGTGGTAAATCAGTCAAAACGACGGAGTTTTTTAAACCAAGACGTTATATTTTGTTTAAAACGGCGGTAAAACCTAACCGTCGTTGTGTAACGTTATAACGTCGGTAAGAGTAAAAAACGTCGTATGACGAAAATTGTGCAGAAAAAATTAAAACGTTCTTAAATAAAACGCAAACGACGTGGTAGTTAAATTAAAACGACGTTTTTAAGAAAATACTGACGTGGTAGTTAAATTAAAACGTCGGTAATATCTTCCCGTCGTTATATTATATAATAACGTCGGTATTAGTAAAAACCGTCGTTTATTTAAATACTTTATAGGAAAAATCATAAATCAGAAGAAATCAACTTACGTATTCACTATATTTTTCATTTCGTCGTCAACCATGCGTTTTGGCAGTGAATTCATGTAATAGGCAGTCTCTGTTAATGGTCTCACAATTACCATCACCCAATGACCCCTGCACATAATGATTCATATTAGAAAGAAAAATATTAGAAGCCTGGATTATAAGGCAGTGAATTCATGTAATAGGAAAATACTTTAAATGGTACTAACCCTGGATTATAAGGGACCAAGAAAAATTGATTCCCATCTGCTGTATTCAGGCGGTTTGACAGGTTTTTTATTCTGTCTGATATTGATCCAACTCCAGAGCTCACTAGCCCAGGGTCCACGAGGCCAACAAGGTTTACAAGATTTGCCATTTTTAAATAGTCAAATAGGAACCTAAATATATGAAAGTCAATTAAATGAGATTTTAATTTAAAAGAAAGGAAAATGTAAAACAAAATGGGATTAGGGAGAATTACCTCATGTATACTGATATCACTGTGGTTCCTATCTCAACCATTGAACCAAACTGCAAAACATCCTCAGTGAAGAGGAAGGTATCATGCTCAATGCCAAACACTTCCTTGGGCATGTGAATTGTTAGAGCCTCGTTACCATTAGGCAACAACTTGGTCTGGAAATGTTGGCATAAGGCTAAAAGAGGAGGCGGCATATCTAGCTTTGAGAGATCCTGTTTAAAGAAATTAATAAAGAAATATAAGTTAGTTTGTGTGTGAACTAAAATAAACGACTCTAACTAAACAAAAAAAACAGACGTGGTATATAATATAAACGACGGTTTCTCGTTAATACTGACGTTGTATTGAATTTATAACGTCGCTATTCTATAGAAAGGTCGTCTAATATAAATACAGTTAATGAAATCATGAAATGAACGACGGTTTATAAAAGCGTCGTGGTATATAACGAAACACGACGTGTCTTGTAAGAAACAGACGTATTTACCGTCGTTATTTTAAATTTTAACGTCGGCTATTAAAAGGAGCGACGTCTTTTTAAAATTTAAAAAGCAGAAATATAAATAAGCAGAGATTTTACCGTGTCCTCTTTCTCTTTTGCAGCAGTATCAGCTTCAGGCTTCGGATCTTCTAATTCCAAAGCTAGGGGTCTGATATTAGTGGCCCCAGAGCAGCTTGCCTTATCAGACATTGGATTTTTTGGGCTTTGATCTTGAGGGGGTAAAATAATTGGAGGAATTGGGGTTTGGAGCATCTGGCTGGGATCAAAACTAGGAACTAGTTGACGGATATATGCCAACAAAGTCTCCCTCTCTGCTCTGACTGCTTCCATTATAGTTTCCCTTGACTTCGCCTCAATCCTCAAGGTCTCTTCTCTGACTGCCTCCCTCACACTTTCCTTCAATTTGTCACCAAATTTCACTCTCTGCTGCTTCGGCAAATTGAAGAACTGAGTTGGGGTAACGCCAGCACCAGCTCCTCTGACTCTCCCACCATGCTCCGGGGTTCCCAAAGCCAGAGTCAAGATATCATTGCTCCCGGAGACAGTCAGAGTGCCTTCGGAGACTTGCTTTTGCAAATCATCCTAAAAGAAAGAAAGAGAGATTGTTAGAACCTGAGAAGGGTGTATGACAGATACATATACCGACGTTGTAAATTATAAACAACGACGGTTTTTATTAAATGACAGACGTGGTATTAATTTAAAACGTCTATATATAAATACCGTCGTTGTTTATACTTTACAACGTCGGTATATAAAAATACGTCGTATATTCAAAATAAAACAGATTAAGACATAAATTAAAAACCGTCGTATATTCAAAGTAAGACGACGGATTATTAAACAAACAGACGTAGATGTACAATTCCATACGGCTGCACAAAATTACCGTCGTTGTATAATCATTCTAACGTCTAGATAAGATAAAACCGTCGTAAGTTTTAATGAAGAAGTGAAAAAACTCGATTGAAATATGCATTCTTTTCCAGAAATTGTGCACCACAAAATTCAGTGAAATAGACAGAGAGAGGGAGAGTGTGTGCGTGAGTAAACTTAAAACAAAAATGCAGTTCATAGAATAATTTAATCCGTCGTATTAATTCTATCTAGACGTCTACTTTATTCAAAAACCGACGTCCTATTCACTTTTAAACGTCCGTAAATTAAGCCTGTCGTGGTGTTCACTTTATAACGTCGCTTATATAAATATAAACGACGTCTATACCAAAATAAAACACTCTGTTTTTCAAATTTAGAACAGAGTTAGTGAGACTTACGATTAGTTTTGCCTTCTCTGCAGCCTTTGGATCAGGGATGTTTCCTGATTTATCTTCTCTTGCTTTCTTCCACAGAACAGCTCGATCGATTTCTTGACCTTCGGGCATGGTTTCTACCAATTGGTCCGCCAAACCAACATACCCTTTTCTAGACAACCTATGGTTGTACTCCAATTTCTCCCTCCTCTCCTTCTGCTCAGCATGCTTAGCTTCAAAATCTGGGGTTAACCTTGAAGCTACGAAGGCATCCCATTGCGATTTCTCTATGAACTTATAAAGCGCAGGGGTTTCTCTTAACCTCTCCCTGTCATGTGCGTAAGGAAGGATATACTGCCTAGTTACGTTATACTTGAAATCCTTCCATTTTTTGGCGGCAGACTGCAAGACCAAGTTCTTGTAACGATCCCCAATAACATAGGACATTTGAACAGCTTCCCAAATCTGCTCCTTCACGTCCTTGGGTAATTGTTTCCATTTCTTGTCCACAAGAGGGACTCTGGTGCGTGCCAAAACACCAATGTAAGACTGCATCTCAACAGCAGCCTCGCCATGTGGTTTGCCATCTTTATTGAACTCAACCACAGGCTTAACCTTCTCAATTTTCCTCTTCACAACACGGCTCATTGTGCTGATACCGCGGCCAGATTTTGGCTCCTCAACAAATGTGGCTGTGCTCGAGTCTTTCTCTGAGGTTGAGGAATATCTCATCCTCTTCGAGGGTTTGCTTTGAGTTGATTTTTCAACTTCCACTAAACCTGTTTTGGGTTCATCCCCTTGTGCCATTGAACCTGCTGTGGCCTTTGACTCTTCAGCTTCCTTGTTTTGAGATTTCGAAACCATTTTTGATTAATCTGCCAGAAAAACAACGTCGGTTATTAAAAATAAACGACGTAATAATATAAAAACAACGACGGTTTTATATATTTCATGACGTAAATATTCATAAACTACGTCGGTTATTAAATTACAAAACTAGTGTACTTCTCTCACTAGACGACGGTTTTATCTTGTTTCCGACGTATTAATTGTCACACCATGACGGTTTTAGCCACCGTCGTGGTGTGTCCATTCCATCGTCGAAAACAGGACAGAACTGTCGTCTTTTGGCGTCGTGAGGGTATCTACTTATGTATTTAATCAAAACCAGTGAAAGATTTCTTCAATTTGACAGAATCTAGTTTCCAGACAACTACGGCATGCAAATGAAAAGTAAAAAAAGGGAAGAGAGTGAGAAAAAACCTTGAATAACACCGGCGTGCAAAGAAATGTTTCCTTCCGACGAAGACGAAGACCAAAATGGTGATTTGGACGATGAAGACGATGATTCAGACGATGATGCTAGGTCAGGTGACGAAAATGGTGATTTGGGAAATGAGAGGGAAACTACGATACTTTATCGGGAAGTGAAAACCGTAAAATATTAGGTCAGGTGACGAAAAGTTTATATATTTTCCCAGAGTTCAATACAACGACGTTGTCATTAAAAAACCGCCGTATTATTTTGTTATAACGACGGTAGATAATTCATAAATGACGTGGTTATCACAACTGCCGAAAGACTTTTGGAATTCCGATGTGGTTATGACGGCGCTTTTTTTCTCGAAACTGACGTTGTACTTGTAATTTCAACGACTGTGTATTTTAATAAACCGACGTGGTTACTTTGCGGTTCTGAAAACGACGTCGTTCTCTTTTTAATACGCGCCAAATGACTTTTGGATTTCCGACGTGGTTATGACGGCGCTTTGTTTCTCTAAACTGACGTTGTACTCTTAAATTCAACAACTGTGTATTTCAATAAACCGACGTGGTTACTTTGGTTCTGTTCTCTTTTTAATACTCGCCAAATGACTTTTGGATTTCCGATGTAGTTATATCTAAACTGACGTTGATTAGTCAAATATGACGTCGCTATGTATATTAGAACTGACGTGGATATTTACTCCATTTTGTTTAAATAGGATTTTTTAACGCGGTTGTTAACTCTCAGTTTTCAATTAGGGTTGCAGAAATTGTCTTTCTGAAAGCAAATGGGTTTGCAGAATGATTCCTCACAAGACCAAGCATGGGTTTGCTACATCCTCCTGTGTAGCAAGGGTGAAACCAGCTTGAGAACCCGCGTGGGTGTTCCTGATGCTCGCAGAGACGGACTCAGGTGGTGGCTGTAGCTGGGAGTGGGCTTGAGGTTCAGAATGAGTAGGTGGTGTCTATTCATTCTGAACCTCAAGCCCACTCCCAGCTTCACCCCAAAGGCACAACCCACAACAGGTTCTAAGGCTGGTTCCACCTTGCTACACAGGAGTTTTGAAGTTGATCACTGTGGAAAAGGGGACTACAATGTAACCAGGAATCGAGGAGTGAGGGTTCACACTTTGTTGATTTTGATTTTGTTTTTCAGGAATCGAGGCTGTGCAGGAGCTTGAGAACAAGAGGAAGGAGAGGGCCCAGCTTGCATATGAGAGGAAGAAACAGTTTGTTGATTTTGATTTTGATTTTGTTTGCCACGATGTATTTGCCAAATTTGTGTTCATATTTAACACGAAGAGATTTGCATTTTAAGATGAAAATGTTGTTGAGGATTGAGAATTAAATTTTGTTTTGTGTTAAGAAAGATATTACCAAAATAAAAGAAAAATTAATTAATTTTAAAAAGCTATAAACATAAGACGGCGGTTTACAGAGAGGGCAGACGTATAAATTGAAAAAATACGACCGTAATTTGAACTTAGGACGTGGTAAATAAAAACGACAGTAGTGTTGTAGGTACCGTCGTAGTATACTCCAAAATAATAAGTCGGCGGTTTACAGAGAATGCACCGTCGTAGTATACAGACGTTGATTCCACTATATTATACGACGTGGATTAAGAACAGTTGGTCGTGTTTAGTTAGGAGTTAACACGGCAGGTTTTTTGGTGAACTGTCGTCTTTATTTTCTACGTCAGTGTATTCATACCTGCTGTCGTTGTTTTTTGGTCAGATTTTAACACTGAAGAAATCCTTTTTTAAAAACGACGGTTTTTTATTTGTACGCGTCGTCTTTTAAAAATATTGAACAGTAAATCACTTATCCACGACGGTTTTTTTTTTATACCGTCGTCTATTTAAATACAACGACGGTTTTATGTTATGCCGTCGTCTTTTTCTGGTCGTCTTTTTCCATTTTTGTAGTAGTGGGCAGACGTATAAATTGAAAAAATACGACCGTAATTTGAACTTAGGACGTGGTAAATAAAAACGACAGTAGTGTTGTAGGTATCGTCGTAGTATACTCCAAAATAATAAGTCGGCGGTTTACAGAGAATGCACCGTCGTAGTATACAGACGTTGATTCCACTATATTATACGACGTGGATTAAGAACAGTTGGTCGTGTTTAGTTAGGAGTTAACACGGCAGGTTTTTTGGTGAACTGTCGTCTTTATTTTCTACGTCAGTGTATTCATACCTGCTGTCGTTGTTTTTTGGTCAGATTTTAACACTGAAGAAATCCTTTTTTAAAAACGACGGTTTTTTATTTGTACGCGTCGTCTTTTAAAAATATTGAACAGTAAATCACTTATCCACGACGGTTTTTTTTTTATACCGTCGTCTATTTAAATACAACGACGGTTTTATGTTATGCCGTCGTCTTTTTCTGGTCGTCTTTTTCCATTTTTGTAGTAGTGTCATCAAATGACTCCTCCCACCACATTATGATGATGCCCAAGTTTTGGGCTCGATCGGAAATCAATAGGTGTACGAAATTGGACACTTCAAGTTCAAAGGCAGTTTGTTCCGAATTGGAGTGGTTAGTGTATTCCGTAGTTCTAGCGATTGGATTTCACTCAAAACTCACCACATGACTCCTTCCGAACCATATTATGACGATGCCCAAGTTTTGGGCTCGATCGGAAATCAATAGGTGTACGAAATTGGACACTTCAAGTTCAAAGGCAGTTTGTCCCGAATTGGAGTGGTTGGTGTATTCCGTAATTCTAGCGATTGGATTTCACTCAAAACTCACCACATGACTCCTCCCACCATATTATGACGATGCCCAAGTTTTGGGCTTGACCGGAAATTAATAGGTGTACGAAATTGGACAATTCAAGTTCAAAGGCCTTTTGTTCCGAATTGTAGTGGTTGGTGTATTCCGTAGTTCTAGCGAATGGATTTCTCTCAAAACTCACCACATGACTCCTCCCACCAGACTATGACGGTGCCCAAGTTTTGGGCTCGATCGGAAATCAATAGGTGTACGAAATTGGAAATTCAAGTTCAAAGGCAATTCGTGCCTTATTGGAGTGGTTAGTACATTACGTAGTTCTAGCGAATGGATTTCACTCAAAACTCAACAAATGACTCCTCCCACCATATTATGATGATGTCCAAGTTTTGGGCTCGATCGGAATTCAATAGGTGTACGAAATTGGACACTTGAAGTTCAAACGCAGTTTGTTCCGAATTGGAGTGGTTGGTATATTCCGTAGTTCTAGCGATTGGATTTCACTCAAAACCCACCACATGACTCCTCCCAACATATTGCGATGATACTCAAGTTTTGGGATCGATCGGAAATCAATAGGTGTATGAAATTGGACAGTTCAAGTTCAAGGGCAGTTTGTTCCGAATTGGAGCGGTTGGTCTATTACGTAGTTCTAGCGATTGGATTTCACTCAAAACTCACTTGAAGTTCAAAGGCAGTTTGTTCTGAATTGGAGAGGTTGGTGTATTCCGCTGTTCTACCAATTGGATTTCACTCAAAACTCACCACATGACTCCACCCACCATATTATGATGATGCCCAAGTTTTGGGCTCGATTGGAAATTAATGGGTGTACGAAATTGGACACTTCAAGTTCAAAGGCAGTTTTTTCCGAATTGGAGTGGTTGGTGTATTCCGTAGTTCTAGCAGTTGGATTTCACTCAAAACTCACCAAATGACTCCTCCCACCATATTATGATGATGCCCAAGTTTTGGGCTCGATCGGAAATCAATAGGTGTACGAAATTGGACAATTCAAGTTCAAAGGCAGTTCGTCCTTATTGGAGTGGTTTGGTGTATTCCGTAGTTCTAGCGATTTGATTTCACTCAAAACTCATCAAATGACTCCTCCCACCATATTATGATGATGCCCAAGTTTTGGGCTCGATCGGAAATCAATAGGTGTACGAAATTGGACACTTCAAGTTCAAAGGCAGTTTGTTCCGAATTGGAGTGGTTGGTGTATTCCGTAGTTCTAGCGATTGGATTTCACTCAAAACTCACCACATGACTCCTCCCACCATATTATGATGATGCCCAAGTTTTGGGCTCGATCGGAAATCAATAGGTGTACGAAATTGGACACTTCAAGTTCAAAGGCAGTTTGTTCCGAATTGGAGTGGTTGGTGTATTCCGTAGTTCTAGCGATTGGATTTCACTCAAAACTCACCACATGACTCCTCCCACCATATTATGATGATGCCCAAGTTTTGGGCTCGATCGGAAATCAATAGGTGTACGAAATTGGACAATTCAAGTTCAAAGGCAGTTCGTGCCTTATTGGAGTGGTTGGTACATTCCGTAGTTCTAGCGATTGGATTTCACTCAAAACTCACCAAATGACTCCTCCCACCATATTATGATGATGCCCAAGTTTTGGGCTCGATCGGAAATCAATAGGTTGTACGAAATTGGACACTTCAAGTTCAAAGGCAGTTTGTTCCGAATTGGAGTGGTTGGTGTATTCCGTAGTTCTAGCGATTGGATTTCACTCAAAACTCACCACATGACTCCTCCCACCATATTATGATGATGCCCAAGTTTTGGGCTCGATCGGAAATCAATAGGTGTACGAAATTGGACAATTCAAGTTCAAAGGCAGTTTCGTGCCGAATTGGAGTGGTTGGTGTATTCCGTAGTTCTAGCGATTGGATTTCACTCAAAACTCACCAAATGACTCCTCCCACCATATTATGATGATGCCCAAGTTTTGGGCTCGATCGGAAATCAATAGGTGTACGAAATTGGACACTTCAAGTTCAAAGGCAGTTTGTTCCGAATTGGAGTGGTTGGTGTATTCCGTAGTTCTAGCGATTGGATTTCACTCAAAACTCACCACATGACTCCTCCCACCATATTATGATGATGCCCAAGTTTTGGGCTCGATCGGAAATCAATAGGTGTACGAAATTGGACACTTCAAGTTCAAAGGCAGTTTGTTCCGAATTGGAGTGGTTGGTGTATTCCGTAGTTCTAGCGATTGGATTTCACTCAAAACTCACCACATGACTCCTCCCACCATATTATGATGATGCCCAAGTTTTGGGCTCGATCGGAAATCAATAGGTGTACGAAATTGGACACTTCAAGTTCAAAGGCAGTTCGTGCCGTATTGGAGTGGTTGGTGTATTCCGTAGTTCTAGCGATTGGATTTCACTCAAAACTCACCAAATGACTCCTCCCACCATATTATGATGATGCCCAAGTTTTGGGCTCGATCGGAAATCAATAGGTGTACGAAATTGGACACTTCAAGTTCAAAGGCAGTTTGTTCCGAATTGGAGTGGTTGGTGTATTCCGTAGTTCTAGCGATTGGATTTCACTCAAAACTCACCAAATGACTCCTCCCACCATATTATGATGATGCCCAAGTTTTGGGCTCGATCGGAAATCAATAGGTGTACGAAATTGGACACTTCAAGTTCAAAGGCAGTTTGTTCCGAATTGGAGTGGTTGGTGTATTCCGTAGTTCTAGCGATTGGATTTCACTCAAAACTCACCACATGACTCCTCCCACCATATTATGATGATGCCCAAGTTTTGGGCTCGATCGGAAATCAATAGGTGTACGAAATTGGACACTTCAAGTTCAAAGGCAGTTTGTTCCGAATTGGAGTGGTTGGTGTATTCCGTAGTTCTAGCGATTGGATTTCACTCAAAACTCACCACATGACTCCTCCCACCATATTATGATGATGCCCAAGTTTTGGGCTCGATCGGAAATCAATAGGTGTACGAAATTGGACACTTCAAGTTCAAAGGCAGTTTGTTCCGAATTGGAGTGGTTGGTGTATTCCGTAGTTCTAGCGATTGGATTTCACTCAAAACTCACCACATGACTCCTCCCACCATATTATGATGATGCCCAAGTTTTGGGCTCGATCGGAAATCAATAGGTGTACGAAATTGGACACTTCAAGTTCAAAGGCAGTTTGTTCCGAATTGGAGTGGTTGGTGTATTCCGTAGTTCTAGCGATTGGATTTCACTCAAAACTCACCACATGACTCCTCCCACCATATTATGATGATGCCCAAGTTTTGGGCTCGATCGGAAATCAATAGGTGTACGAAATTGGACACTTCAAGTTCAAAGGCAGTTTGTTCCGAATTGGAGTGGTTGGTGTATTCCGTAGTTCTAGCGATTGGATTTCACTCAAAACTCACCACATGACTCCTCCCACCATATTATGATGATGCCCAAGTTTTGGGCTCGATTCGGAAATCAATAGGGTGTACGAAATTGGACACTTCATGTTCAAACGGCAGTTTGTTCCGAATTGGAGTGGTCGGTGTATTCCGTAGTTCTAGCGATTGGATTTCACTCAAAACTCACCACATGACTCCTCCCACCATATTATGATGATGCCCAAGTGTTGGGCTCGATCGGAAGTCAATAGGTGTATGAAATTGGACAATTCAAGTTCAATGGCAGTTCGTGCATTATGGGAGTGTTTGGTGTATTCCGTAGTTCTAGCGATTGGATTTCACTCAAAACTCACCACATGACTCCTCCCACCATATTATGATGACGTCCAAAGTTTTGGGCTCGATCGGAAATCAATAGGTGTACGAAATTGGACACTTCAATTTCAAAGGCAGTTTGTTCCGAATTGGAGTGGTTGGTGTATTCCGTAAGTTCTAGCGATTGGATTTCACTCAAAACTCACCACATGACTCCTCCCACCATATTATGATGATGCCCAAGTTTTGGGCTCGATCGGAAATCAATAGGTGTACGAAATTGGACACTTCAAGTTCAAAGGCAGTTCTGTTCCTAATTGGAGTGGTTGGTGTATTCCGTAGTTCTAGCGATTGGATTTCACTCAAAACTCACCAAATGACTCCTCCCACCATATTATGATGATGCCCAAGTTTTGGGCTCGATCGGAAATCAATAGGTGTACGAAATTGGACACTTCAAGTTCAAAGGCAGTTTGTTCCGAATTGGAGTGGTTGGTGTATTCCGTAGTTCTAGCGATTGGATTTCACTCAAAACTCACCAAATGACTCCTCCCACCATATTATGATGATGCCCAAGTTTTGGGCTCGATCGGAAATCAATAGGTGTACGAAATTGGACACTTCAAGTTCAAAGGCAGTTTGTTCCGAATTGGAGTGGTTGGTGTATTCCGTAGTTCTAGCGATTGGATTTCACTCAAAACTCACCACATGACTCCTCCCACCATATTATGATGATGCCCAAGTTTTGGGCTCGATCGGAAATCAATAGGTGTACGAAATTGGACACTTCAAGTTCAAAGGCAGTTTGTTCCGAATTGGAGTGGTTGGTGTATTCCGTAGTTCTAGCGATTGGATTTCACTCAAAACTCACCACATGACTCCTCCCACCATATTATGATGATGCCCAAGTTTTGGGCTCGATCGGAAATCAATAGGTGTACGAAATTGGACACTTCAAGTTCAAAGGCAGTTTGTTCCGAATTGGAGTGGTTGGTGTATTCCGTAGTTCTAGCGATTGGATTTCACTCAAAACTCACCACATGACTCCTCCCACCATATTATGATGATGCCCAAGTTTTGGGCTCGATCGGAAATCAATAGGTGTACGAAATTGGACACTTCAAGTTCAAAGGCAGTTTGTTCCGAATTGGAGTGGTTGGTGTATTCCGTAGTTCTAGCGATTGGATTTCACTCAAAACTCACCACATGACTCCTCCCACCATATTATGATGACTGCCCAAGTTTTGGGCTCGATCGGAAATCAATAGGTGTACGAAATTGGACACTTCAAGTTCAAAGGCAGTTTCGTTCCGAATTGGAGTGGTTGGTGTATTCCGTAGTTCTAGCGATTGGATTTCACTCAAAACTCACCAAATGACTCCTCCCACCATATTATGATGATGCCCAAGTTTTGGGCTCGATCGGAAATCAATAGGTGTACGAAATTGGACACTTCAAGTTCAAAGGCAGTTTGTTCCGAATTGGAGTGGTTGGTGTATTCCGTAGTTCTAGCGATTGGATTTCACTCAAAACTCACCACATGACTCCTCCCACCATATTATGATGATGCCCAAGTTTTGGGCTCGATCGGAAGTCAATAGGTGTACGAAATTGGACAATTCAAGTTCAAAGGCAGTTCGTGCATTATGGGAGTGGTTGGTGTATTCCGTAGTTCTAGCGATTGGATTTCACTCAAAACTCACCAAATGACTCCTCCCACCATATTATGATGATGCCCAAGTTTTGGGCTCGATCGGAAATCAATAGGTGTACGAAATTGGACACTTCAAGTTCAAAGGCAGTTTGTTCCGAATTGGAGTGGTTGGTGTATTCCGTAGTTCTAGCGATTGGATTTCACTCAAAACTCACCACATGACTCCTCCCACCATATTATGATGATGCCCAAGTTTTGGGCTCGATCGGAAATCAATAGGTGTACGAAATTGGACACTTCAAGTTCAAAGGCAGTTTGTTCCGAATTGGAGTGGTTGGTGTATTCCGTAGTTCTAGCGATTGGATTTCACTCAAAACTCACCAAATGACTCCTCCCACCATATTATGATGATGCCCAAGTTTTGGGCTCGATCGGAAATCAATAGGTGTACGAAATTGGACACTTCAAGTTCAAAGGCAGTTTGTTCCGAATTGGAGTGGTTGGTGTATTCCGTAGTTCTAGCGATTGGATTTCACTCAAAACTCACCACATGACTCCTCCCACCATATTATGATGATGCCCAAGTTTTGGGCTCGATCGGAAATCAATAGGTGTACGAAATTGGACACTTCAAGTTCAAACGGCAGTTTGTTCCGAATTGGAGTGGTTGGTGTATTCCGTAGTTCTAGCGATTGGATTTCACTCAAAACTCACCACATGACTCCTCCCACCATATTATGCTGATGCCCAAGTTTTGGGCTCGATCGGAAAGTCAATAGGTGTACGAAATTGGACAATTCAACATTCAAAGGCAGTTCGTGCATTATGGGAGTGGTTGGTGTATTCCGTAGTTCTAGCTATTGCATTTCACTCAAAACTCACCAAATGACTCCTCCCACCATATTATGATGATGCCCAAGTTTTGGGCTCGATCGGAAATCAATAGGTGTACGAAATTGGACACTTCAAGTTCAAAGGAAGTTTGTTCCGAATTGGAGTGGTTGGTGTATTCCGTAGTTCTAGCGATTGGATTTCACTCAAAACTCACCACATGACTCCTCCGACCATATTATGATGATGCCCAAGTTTTGGGCTCGATCGGAAATCAATAGGTGTACGAAATTGGACACTTCAATGTTCAAAGGCAGTTTGTTCCGAATTGGAGTGGTTGGTGTAGTCCGTAGTTCTAGCGATTGGATTTCTACTCAAAACTCACCAAATGACTCCTCCCACCATATTATGACGATGCCCAAGTTTTGGGCTCGATCGGAAATCAATAGGTGTACGAAATTGGACACTTCAAGTTCAAAGGCAGTTTGTCTCGAATTGGAGTAGGTTGGTGTATTCCGTAGTTCTAGCGATTGGATTTCACCCAAAACTCACCACATGACTCCTCCCACCATATTATGATGATGCCCAAGTTTTGGGCTCGATCGGAAATCAATAGGTGTACGAAATTGGACACTTACAGTTCAAACGCAGTTTGTTCCGAATTGGAGTGGTTGTTGTATTCCGTAGTTCTAGCGATTGGATTTCACTCAAAACTCACCACATGATCCTCCCACCATATTATGCTGATGCCCAAGCTTTGGGCTCGATCGGAAGTCAATAGGTGTACGAAATTGGACAATTCAACATCAAAGGCAGTTCGTGCATTATGGGAGTGTTTGGTGTATTCCGTAGTTCTAGCTATTGCATTTCACTCAAAACTCACCAAATGACTCCTCCCACCATATTATGATGATGCCCAAGTTTTGGGCTCGATCGTAAATCAATTGTTCTAGCGATTGGATTTCACTCAAAACTCTCCACGTGACTCCTCCCACCATATTATGGGGATGCCCAAGTTTTGGGCTCGATCGGGAATCAATAAGTGTACAAAATTGGACACTTCAAGTTCAAAGGCAGTTTGTTCCGAATTGGAGTGGTTGGTGTATTCCGTAGTTCTAGCGATTGGATTTCACTCAAAACTCACCACATGACTCTTCCCCCCATATTATGCTGATGCCCAAGTTTTTGTCTCGATCGGAGTCAATAAGTCTACGAAATTGGACAATTCAACATCAAAGGTAGTTCGTGCATTATGGGAGTGTTTGGTGTATTCCGTAGTTCTAGCTGTTGCATTTCACTCAAAACTCACCAAATGACTCCTCCCACCATATTATGATGATGCCCAAGTTTTGGGCTCGATCGGAAATCAATAGGTGTACGAAATTTGACACTTCAAGTTCAAAGGAAGTTTGTTTCGAATTGGAGTGGTTGGTGTATTCCGCAGTTCTAGCGATTGGATTTCACTCAAAACTTACCACATGACACCTCCCACCATATTATGATGATGGCCAAGTTTTGGACTCGATCGGAAATCAATAGGTGTATGAAATTGGACAATTCAAGTTCAAAGGCAGTTCAAGCCTTATTGGAGTGGTTGGTGAATTTCGTAGTTCTAGCGATTGGGTTTCAATCAAAACTCACCGAATGACTCCGCCCAACATATTATGACGATTCCCATTCCCATGTTTTGGGCTCGATCGGAAATCAATAGGTGTACGAAATTGGACACTTCAAGTTCAAAGGCAGTTTGTTCCGAATTGGAGTGGTTGGTGTATTCCGTAGTTACTAGCGATTGGATTTCACTCAAAACTCACCACATGACTCCTCCCACCATATTATGATGATGCCCAAGTTTTGGGCTCGATCGGAAATCAATAGGTGTACGAAATTGGACACTTCAAGTTCACAGGCAGTTTGTTCCGAATTGGAGTGGTTGGTGTATTCCGTAGTTCTAGCGATTGGATTTCACTCAAAACTCACCACATGACTCCTCCCACCATATTATGATGATGCCCAAGTTTTGGGCTCGATCGGAAATCAATAGGTGTACGAAATTGGACACTTCAAGTTCAAAGGCAGTTTGTTCCGAATTGGAGTGGTTGGTGTATTCCGTAGTTCTAGCGATTGGATTTCACTCAAAACTCACCACATGACTCCTTCCACCATATTATGATGATGCCCAAGTTTTGGGCTCGATCGGAAATCAATAGGTGTACGAAATTGGACACTTCAAGTTCAAAGGCAGTTTGTTCCGAATTGGAGTGGTTGGTGTATTCCGTAGTTCTAGCGATTGGATTTCACTCAAAACTCACCAAATGACTCCTCCCACCATATTATGATGATGCCCAAGTTTTGGGCTCGATCGGAAATCAATAGGTGTACGAAATTGGACACTTCAAGTTCAAAGGCAGTTTGTTCCGAATTGGAGTGGTTGGTGTATTCCGTAGTTCTAGCGATTGGATTTCACTCAAAACTCACCACATGACTCCTCCCACCATATTATGATGATGCCCAAGTTTTGGGCTCGATCGGAAATCAATAGGTGTACGAAATTGGACACTTCAAGTTCAAAGGCAGTTTGTTCCGAATTGGAGTGGTTGGTGTTGTATTCCGTAGTTCTAGCGATTGCATTTCACTCAAAACTCACCACATGACTCCTCCCACCATATTATGATGATGCCCAAGTTTTGGGCTCGATCGGAAATCAATAGGTGTACGAAATTGGACAATTCAAGTTCAAAGGCAGTTCGTGCATTATGGGAGTGTTTGGTGTATTCCGTAGTTCTAGCTATTGCATTTCACTCAAAACTCACCACATGACTACCTCCCACCATATTATGATGATGCCCAAGTTTTGGGCTCGATCGGAAATCAATAGGTGTACGAAATTGGACAATTCAAGTTCAAAGGCAGTTCGTGCCATATTGGAGTGGTTGGTGTATTTCGTAGTTCTAGCGATTGGATTTCACTCAAAACTCACCAAATGACTCCTCCCAACATATTATGATGATGCCCAAGTTTTGGGCTCGATCGGAAATCAATAGGTGTACGAAATTGGACACTTCAAGTTCAAAGGCAGTTTGTTCCGAATTGGAGTGGTTGGTGTATTCCGTAGTTCTAGCGATTGGATTTCACTCAAAACTCACCACATGACTCCTCCCACCATATTATGATGATGCCCAAGTTTTGGGCTCGATCGGAAATCAATAGGTGTACGAAATTGGACACTTCAAGTTCAAAGGCAGTTTCGTTCCGAATTGGAGTGGTTGGTGTATTCTGTAGTTCTAGCGATTGGATTTCACTCAAAACTCACCAAATGACTCCTCCCACCATATTATGATGATGCCCAAGTTTTGGGCTCGATCGGAAATCAATAGGTGTACGAAATTGGACACTTCAAGTTCAAAGGCAGTTTGTTCCGAATTGGAGTGGTTGGTGTATTCCGTAGTTCTAGCGATTGGATTTCACTCAAAACTCACCACATGACTCTTCCAACCATATTATGATGATGCCCAAGTTTTGGGCTCGATCGGAAATCAATAGGTGTACGAAATTAGACACTTCAAGTTCAAAGGCAGTTTGTTCCGAATTGGAGTGGTTAGTGTATTCTGTAGTTCTAGCGATTGGATTTCACTCAAAACTCACCACATGACTCCTCCCACCATATTATGATGATGCCCAAGTTTTGGGCTCGATCGGAAATCAATAGGTGTACGAAATTGGACACTTCAAGTTCAAAGGCAGTTTGTTCCGAATTGGAGTGGTTGGTGTATTCCGTAGTTCTAGCTATTGGATTTCACTCAAAACTCACCACATGACTCCTCCCACCATATTATGATGATGCCCAAGTTTTGGGCTCGATCGGAAATCAATAGGTGTACGAAATTGGACACTTCAAGTTCTAAGGCAGTTTCGTTCCGAATTGGAGTGGTTGGTGTATTCCGTAGTTCTAGCGATTGGATTTCACTCAAAACTCATCCACATGACTCCTCCCACCATATTATGATGATGTCCCAAGTTTTGGGCTCGATCGGAAATCAATAGGTGTACGAAATTGGACACTTCAAGTTCAAAGGCAGTTTGTTCCGAATTGGAGTGGTTGGTGTATTCCGTAGTTCTAGCGATTGGATTTCACTCAAAACTCACCAAATGACTCCTCCCACCATATTATGATGATGCCCAAGTTTTGGGCTCGATCGGAAATCAATAGGTGTACGAAATTGGACACTTCAAGTTCAAAGGCAGTTTGTTCCGAATTGGAGTGGTTGGTGTATTCCGTAGTTCTAGCGATTGGATTTCACTCAAAACTCACCACATGACTCCTCCCACCATATTATGATGATGCCCAAGTTTTGGGCTCGATCGGAAATCAATAGGTGTACGAAATTGGACAATTCAAGTTCAAAGGCAGTTCGTGCATTATTGGAGTGGTTGGTGTATTCCGTAGTTCTAGCTATTGGATTTCACTCAAAACTCACCAAATGACTCCTCCCACCATATTATGATGATGCCCAAGTTTTGGGCTCGATCGGAAATCAATAGGTGTACGAAATTGGACACTTCAAGTTCAAAGGCAGTTTGTTCCGAATTGGAGTGGTTGGTGTATTCCGTAGTTCTAGCGATTGGATTTCACTCAAAACTCACCAAATGACTCCTCCCACCATATTATGATGATGCCCAAGTTTTGGGCTCGATCGGAAATCAATAGGTGTACGAAATTGGACACTTCAAGTTCAAAGGCAGTTTGTTCCGAATTGGAGTGGTTGGTGTATTCCGTAGTTCTAGCGATTGGATTTCACTCAAAACTCACCAAATGACTCCTCCCACCATATTATGATGATGCCCAAGTTTTGGGCTCGATCGGAAATCAATAGGTGTACGAAATTGGACACTTCAAGTTCAAAGGCAGTTTGTTCCGAATTGGAGTGGTTGGTGTATTCCGTAGTTCTAGCGATTGGATTTCACTCAAAACTCACCACATGACTCCTCCCACCATATTATGATGATGCCCAAGTTTTGGGCTCGATCGGAAATCAATAGGTGTACGAAATTGGACACTTCAAGTTCAAAGGCAGTTCGTAGCCTTGATTGGAGTGGTTGGTGTATTCCGTAGTTCTAGCGATTGGATTTCACTCAAAACTCACCGAATGACTCCTGCCCAACATATTATGATGATGCCATTCCCAAGTTTTGGGCTCGATCGGAAATCAATAGGTGTACGAAATTGGACACATTCAAGTTCAAAGGCAGTTTGTTCCGAATTAGAGTGGTTGGTGTATTCCGTAGTTCTAGCGATTGGATTTCACTCAAAACTGACCACATGACTCCTCCCACCATATTATGATGATGCCCAAGTTTTGGGCTCGATCGGAAATCAATAGGTGTACGAAATTGGACACTTCAAGTTCAATGGCAGTTTGTTCCGAATTGTAGTGGTTGGTGTAGTCCGTAGTTCTAGCGATTGGATTTCGCTCAAAACTCACCACATGACTCCTCCCACCATATTATGGATGATGCCCAAGTTTTGGGCTCGATCGGAAATCAGTAGGTGTACGAAATTGGACACTTCAAGTTCAAAGGCAGTTTGTTCCGAATTGGAGTGGTTAGTGTATTCCGTAGTTCTGGCGATTGCATTCCACTCAAAACTCACCACATGACTCCTCCCACCATATTATGATGATGACCAAATTTTGGGCACGATCGGAAATCAATAGGTGAACGAAATTGGACACTTCAAGTTCAAACCCAGTTTGTTCCAAATTGGAGTGGTTGGTGTATTCCGTAGTTCTGGCGATTGCATTTCACTCAAAACTCACCACATGACTCCTCCCACCATATTATGATGATGCCCAAGTCTTGGGCTCGATCGTTAATCAATTGGTGTACGAAATTGGACACTTCAAGTTCAAAGGCAGTTTGTTCCGAATTGGAGTGGTTGGTGTGTTCCGTAGTTTGAGCGATTGGATTTCACTCAAGACTCACCATGTGACTCTTCCCACCATAATATGATGATGACCAAGTTTTGGGCTCGGTCAGAATTCAATAGGTGAACGAAATTGGACACTTCAAGTTCAAACCCAGTTTGTTCCGAATTGGAGTGGTTGGTGTATTCCGTAGTTCTGGAGATCGCATTTCACTCAAAACTAACCACATGACTCCTCCCACCATAATATGATGATGCCCAAGTTTTGGGCTCGATCGGACATCAATAGGTGTACGAAATTGGACACTTCAAGTTCAAAGGCAGTTTGTTCCGAATTGGAGTGGTTGGTGTATTCCGTAGTTCTAGCGATTGGATTTCACTCAAAACTCACCATATGACTCTTCCCACCATATTATGATGATGCCCAAGTTTTGGGCTCGATCGGAAATCAATAGGTGTACTAAATTGGACACTTCAAGTTCAAAGGCAGTTTGTTCCGAATTGGAGTGGTTAGTGTATTCCGTAGTTCTGGCGATTGCATTTCACTCAAAACTCACCACATGACTCCTCCCACCATATTATGATGATGACCAAGTTTTGGGCTCGATCGGAAATCAATAGGTGAACGAAATTGGACACTTCAAGTTCAAACCCAGTTTGTTCCGAATTGTAGTGGTTGGTGTATTCCGTAGTTCTGGCGATCGCATTTCACTCAAAACTCACCACATGACTCCTCCCACCATAATATGATGATGCCCAAGTTTTGGGCTCGATCGAAAATCAATAGGTGTACGAAATTGGACACTTCAAGCTTAAAGGCAGTTTCTTCAGAATTGGAGTGGTTGGTGTATTCCGTAGTTCTAGCGATTGTATTTCACCCAAAACTCACCAAATGACTCCTCCCACCATAATATGATGATGACCAAGTTTTGGGCTCGGTCGGAAATCAATAGGTGAATGAAATTGGACACTTCAAGTTCAAACCCAGTTTGTTCCGAATTGGAGTGGTTGGTGTATTCCGTAGTTCTGGAGATCGTATTTCACTCAAAACTCACCACATGACTCCTCCCACCATAATATGATGATGCCCAAGTTTTGGGCTCGATCGGACATCAATAGGTGTACGAAATTGGACACTTCAAGTTCAAAAGCAGTTTGTTCCGAATTGGAGTGGTTGGTGTATTCTGTAGTTCTAGGGATTGGATTTCACTCAAAACTCACCATATGACTCTTCCCACCATATTATGATGATGCCCAAGTTTTGGGCTCGATCGAAAATCAATATGTGTACGAAATTGGACACTTCAAGTTCAAAGGCAGTTTCTTCCGAATTGGAGTGGTTGGTGTATTCCGTGGTTCTAGCGATTGCATTTCACTCAAAACTCACCACATGACGCCTCCCACCATATTATGACGATGCCCAAGTTTTGGGCTCGGTCGGAAATCAATAGGTGTGCAAAATTAGACAATTCAAGTTCAAAGGCAGTTCGTGCCTTATTGGAGTGGTTGGTACATTTCGTAGTTCTAGCAATTGGATTTCACTCAAAACACACCAAATGACTCCTCCCACCATATTATGATGATGCCCAAGTTTTGGGCTCCATCGGAAATCAATAGGTGCACGAAATTGGACACTTCAAGTTCAAAGGCAGTTCGTGCCTTATTGGGGTGGTTGGTGTATTCCGTAGTTCTAGCAATTGGATTTCACTCAAAACTTTCCTAATTGTCCCTCCCACCATATTATGATGATGCCTAAGTTTTGGGCGCGATCGGAAATCAGTAGGTGTAAGAAATTGGGAAATTCAAGTTCAAAGGCAGTTCGTGCCTTATTGGAGTGGTTGGTGTATTTTACAGTTCTCTCGATTGGATTTCACTTAAAACTCACCAAATGACTCCTCCCAACATATTATGATGATGCCCAAGTTTTGGGCTCCATAAAAAATTAATAGGTGTGCGAAATTGGAGTGGTTGGTGTATTCCGTATTCAAGTTCAAAGGCAGTTCGTGACTTATTGGAGTGGTTGGTACATTTCGTAGTTACCAAATGGCTCCTCCCACCATCATATGATGATGCCCAAATTTTGGGCTCGATCGGACATCAATAGGTGTACGAAATTGGACACCTCAAGTTCAAAGGCAGTTTGTTCCGAATTGGAGTGGTTGGTGTATTCCGTAGTTCTAGCGATTGGATTTCACTCAAAACTCACCACATAGTCTCTCCCACCATATTATGATGATGCCCAAGTTTTGGGCTCGATCGGAAATAAATAGATGTACGAAATTGGACACTTCAAGTTCAAAGGCAGTTTGTTCCGAATTGGAGTGGTTGGTGTATTCCGTAGTTCTAGCGATTGGATTTCACTCAAAACTCACCACATTGTCCCTGCCACCATATTATGATGATGCCCAAGTTTTGGGCGCGATCGGAAATCAGTAGGTGTACGAAATTGGAAAATTCAAGTTCAAAGGCAGTTCGTGCCTTATTGGAGTGGTTGGTGTATTCTGTAGTTCTCTCGATTGGATTTCACTTAAAACTCACCAAATGACTCCTCCCAACATATTATGATGATGCCCAAGTTTTGGGCTAGATCGGAAATCAACAGGTGTACGAAATTGGACACTTCAAGTTCAAAGGCAGTTTGTTCCGAATTGGAGTGGTTGGTGTATTCCGTAGTTCTAGCAATTGGATTTCACTCAAAACTCACCCCATTGTCCCTCCCACCATATTATGATGATGCCTAAGTTTTGGGCTCGATCGGAAATCAATAGGTGTACGAAATTGGACACTTCAACTTCAAAGGCAGTTTGTTCCGAATTGGAGTGGTTGGTGTATTCCGTAGTTCTAGGGATTGGATTTCACTCAAAACTCACCAAATGACTCCTCCCAACATATTATGATGATGCCCAAGTTTTGGGCTCCATCGGAAATCAATAGGTGTACGAAATTGGACACTTCAAGTTCAAAGGCAGTTCGTGCCTTATTGGGGTGGTTGGTGTATTCCGTAGTTCTAGCGATTGGATTTCACTCAAAACTCCCTCCATTGTCCCTCCCACCATATTATGATGATGCCCAAGTTTTGGGCTCGATTGGAAATCAATAGGTGTATGAAATTGGACAGTTCAAGTTCAAAGGTAACTTTGTTCCGAATTGGAGTGATTGGTGTATTCCGTGGTACTAGCGATTGGATTTCACTCAAAACTCTCCACATGACTCCTCCCACCATATTATGACGATGCTCAAGTTTTGGGCTCGATTGGAAATCAATAGGTTTACGAAATTGGATACTTCAAGTTCAAAGACAATTTGTTTCGAATTGAAGTGGTTGGTGTATTCCGTACTTCTAGCAATTAGATTTCATTCAAAACTCACCACATTGTCCCTCCCACCATATTATGATGACGCCCAAGTTTTGTGCTCAATAGGAAATCAATAGGTGTACGAAATTGGAAAATTTAACTTCAAAGGCAGTTCGTGCCTTATTGGAGTGGTTTGTGTATTCCGTAGTTCTAGCTATTGGATTTCACTCAAAACAAAACAAATGACTCCTCCCACCATATTATGATGATGCCCAAGTTTTGGGCTCGATCAGAAATCAATACGTGTACGAAATTGGACTCTTCAAGTTCAAAGGCTGTTTGATCCGAATTGGAGTGGTTGGGGTATTCCGTAGTTCTAGCGATTGGATTTCACTCAAAACTCACCCAATGACTCCTCCCACCATATTATGATGATGCCAGAGTTTTGGGCTCGATCGGAAATCAATAGGTGTACGAAATTGGACACTTCAAGCTCAAAGGCAGTTTTTTCCAAATTGGAGTGGTTTTTGTACTACGTAGTTCTAGCGATTGGATTTCACTCAAAACTCCCCACATGACTCCTCCCACCATATTATGATGATGCCCAAGTTTTGGGCTCGATCGGAAATCAGTAGGGGTAACGAATCAGACAATTCAGGTTCAAAGGCAGTTCGTTCCTTATAGGTGTGGTTGGTGTATTCCGTAGTTCTAGCGATTGGATTTCAGTCAAAACTCACCAAATGACTCCTCCCAACATATTATGATGATGCCCAAGTTTTGGGCTCGATCGGAAATCAATAGGTGTAAGAAATTGGACAATTCAGGTTCAAAGCCAGTTCGTTCCTTATAGGAGTGGCTGGTGTATTCCATAGTTCTAGTGATTGGATTTCACCCAAAACTCACTAAATGAGTCCTCCCACCATATTATGTTGATGCCCAAGTTTTGGGCTCGATCGGAAGTCAATAGGGGTAAGAAATTGGACAACTCAGGTTCAAAGGCAGTTCGTTCCTTATAGGAGTGGTTGGTGTATTCCGTAGTTCTAGCGTTGGATTTCACTCAAAACTCACCAAATGACTCCGCCCACCATATTATAATGATGCCCAAGTTTTGGGCTCGTTCGGAAATCAGTAGGGGTAAGAAATTGGACAATTCGAGTTCGAAGGCAGTTCGTTCCTTATAGAAGTGGTCGGTGTATTCCGTAGTTCTAGCGATTGGATTTCACTCAAAACTCACCAATTGACTCCTCTGATCGGTTCATAATTGTATATCATTTCGTACCCTTCTAGCTTATGAATTGGTTATGTTTTTGAGTTAAACTTGTGCTAGTAATCATTTTTGTGTTTATCTTTCAGCTTTAGGTAACAATTATGGCTTTGGATAGGAAATGATGCAATCCATGCATGTTAGGGCCTGATTTGGGTGGATGGAAGAAGAGCTTAAAGACAAACCAATTTTGGCTACAGTCCCCTGCCAGCCCAGTTTCGTAGGTCAACTTCTTGGCCTTGGATCAGCATGCTATGGGGCTCGAATGAGGTGAAGATCTTCATGAAACTTGTTCCAATGGGTGTTGACTACAACATATCCAAATTTCAGCACAATTGGACATTTGTGGAGTCCTTAGCCCGTCCAACATTGCACCCTGCTCAGGAGGATTTGTAGCTGCCAGCATTTTGCCATGTGACTCCTTTTAGCCATGTGCCTCACCCCAGCTGCAACTGACTTTGTACCCAACATAATGAGTGAAGTTGGGAGGCTTTCCAGCTATGATTTCTGAAGGAGCAAGTTGGCACATGCTGGAGTTTTTGCAGAGATAGCATGTGCATGCAAGTGAAGCAAAGAGAAAGGAGAGAGAGAAGAATGAAGAAATGATGAGAGGCATTTTTGCTTCAGCCTTTGAACATGGGAATTGAATTGGCAGATCACTTTGGAGCTGGAGATCAGCTTTTGAGCTATTAAAGAGAAGCATGTGCATGCATGTAAAGCAAAAAGAAAGAAAAGAAATGAAATGAAGTCAATTCCAGTCTCTGTTCGGCAGCCAACTTTCAAGGTCCAAAACGCACACTTCTACTGCTCTGATGGGAATACTTTCTTCATAGAAGTTGTTCCAATGGGTGTCTAGTATAACATATCCAAATTCCAGCCCCATTGGATAAATGTGGAAACCTCTGGCCTTCCTACACCAAGACTGGTTCAGAAAACTCGTTTTTCAGCAACCAAAAAGCAACCACATGGGTTGACAGCAAAAGGCAACCACATGCAAAAGGCAGCCACATCTGACCACCTCTGCATGCATGTGATGAAAGCTTGTGCAGCAGCAAAAGATGAAGGATGGTGTGGGAATCCATCATGATGTTCCTCTCTCTTAGCCCTATAAATAGAGAAGCCTTCAAGCTTCAAATCACACCCCAAGGGGGGGAGCTCTCAAACACTTCTCTAGAGCTCCCTTCCCTTCTCTCCCTCAAATTCTCTTAGTTTCCTTTCAAGTTTTCAATTGTTGTAATAAAATGAGTTTACTGAATTTTTCTTCAAGTTTTCAAGTTCTTCTTTAATTTTATTTGTAATGTACATTCTTTCTTAAGTATTCAAGTTTAATTAGTTTCCAAGTTTCAATTATGGTTTTTGTTCTTATTCATTATGCTTATAAGTTAATATGCTAGTTTGAATGATTGATCACCATTTAGGTTTGCATGTTAGCTATCTTGGTTTGAATTAAGAGTAGACACCATGCTTTAATTCGAATTGAACTATGAATAGGAAGAGTATGTATGGACATTCGACAACAGGGATTAGATACATGCTTGGTTGTTTAAATTATTCTTCTATGCTTAATGGGTTCCTAATGCTTAGTTTTAGGTTAGACAACAAATGATCAAATTAGGGAATTAGGAACACAAGGTTAGAACCAGACACCATGGCCTAATCATACTTTAGCTAGAATCAATCCGTTAATCTAATTGAACTTGGGAACTTATTTGCTTGAGTTATTTCCTTTCTTTTCTTGTTTTATTTATTTTCTTTTCCATTTCTGTTTTTTGTAGGGAAATGAATTGGATCATTCAATCACCAATCCTCGTGGGATCGACCTCGCACTTACATATGCTATACTACCGAACGGCTCGTGCACTTGCGAGTATCACAAGTTGAGGATGCAGCTGAATCTATTTTGATGAAGTGAATTCGACACAACAAGTTTTTGGCGCCGTTGCCGGGGATTGGCAACATAGTTTGGTTCTATTTCTTTTCCCTACTTGTTTTATTTTTATTTTTCAGTTTCATCTTTTTCTAGACAGTTTCCTGAGTGAATGGCGTTAATGGACAAGTTGTGTTTGTAGTCCAACGGAATAGGACAATTGCCTAACAAGCAAGAGAACTGGGTTTAAGTCCCAGCTTACACAACCCATTGGTGTTTGTTACTTTGAAGCATGGAATTAGATGTTTTTGTTTAGTTTATCATTTTCATTTAAGTTATGTTTTCCTAATCCAAAAAAATCTGAAAATCAGTTTCAAGTTTCCTTGTCTTTCTTTAAGCATTTCTGAAGTAGCTCAATAAGAAAGAGGGAGTGAGAGGAGACAACCCAATCCATAGAAGCGTGGAGTATGGAGTAGCGGAGAAGTCGTCCTCCAGCAACTATGGCCAACCACGCTCCAGCTAATCACTTCAAAGGGAGCATTCCAATCATATCTCTTTCATTTGTATAATAACTGCTACTCATTTTAATTGTGTCTTCTTTTCTGTTTTGTTTTTGTTAGGGTTTTCTTTTCCTTGATGTGGGAGAAACATGATGAGCAGCTGACCTAAATACTCAAAGAAGAACATGTGCTGCCATACTATGTGCATTCCCCTCTCATTGTCTTCAAGGGGAAGTTCTAAACTCTCTTTCTTTTATTTATTTCATTTCATTCCTTTACCCTGGATTTCATGTGCATTGCATGCTTTACATGGATTCAAACATTGAGGACAATGTTTCATTTAAGTTTGGGGGTGCAGGAAGTTTTTTTTTTTTTAGTTTTTGTGTTCAGAAAACGTAGGCTTCTTCATTGCTAAAACATTCTATTTTCTGCTGCTGTTTTGAAAGTTTGGTCCGCGTTGTGTTCTTCATTTTTTCATGCTAAATCCAACGATGTAAAGAACGTTAAATTTGACCAAGTGGTTTGAAAGTTACATGTCAAAACAGAACATATGTCGAATAGGGCAAAACAGCAATTTGAAACCTCTCGTTTTTCTTTTCTGTTTCTTTTCTTTGAGTCATTTTCAGTTTTCCTTCCCACACCAATGATAAATCATGAGTCTAACTTCTAATATGGCTCTTAGGAATTTGATAAGCATTGTGTTAGGTCTGAATCTTATTCTTTTGCTAGCTAAGTCTCACATAATTATTCTTGAGCTTTCTATGCACATAAGCCATGATTATACAACTCTTGCATGTCTTACCCAATTGTATGCATTTTTGCTTGTGTGATTCACTGGAATGTTAAGTTATAACTAAGATATGATTTAGGCCATCTTTGTTAAGCCTCTTTCTTTTTCCTCCATCAACCCATACAATACATATTCCATTGTAAACCCTTTTGTGCCCAAACACTTAACCATTTCTTTCTATCACCTTATCATCCATTAAACATCCTACCATCTATGGAACTTGTAGAGCATGATTGTATTTCAGATTGTAATGTATTCAAGGCAACAAATGAGCTATTCAAAGAAATTCGAAAGGAAAAGAGAAAAGAAGTGTGGCCAATGTAGTCACGACCCTAGGGTGATATAAGGAGAAATCAAGGTGATCTAGGGTAAAGAGCCGCAAAATTGGGCCAAATATTTTTCAAAGTGTGTAAATGTCAAAATCAAATTGTGAAGTGATTCAATTGCAAAATCTGGTGTTGTGAGCTCTTTAATTTCTGTGCCTTACATCTCAAACGTCTATGATCTTGTTTATATGACATGCTCTACTTTGTTCCTTAGACTTTGTGTTTCAATATCCATTCCTTTTCTAACCATTACATTACATCCATGAGTGAAGTCCTATTGATTTTGGTTTAGCTTGGCAAACTTGTGTTCATTCTTGCAGGAATTCATATCGTTGTTTGGGAAGCATTAGTTGTATCTTCATGGCTACTTCACACACACACCTTGAGCATGATTTTTGTGAGATTGTGGTAGCACTTGAATAATGTTTAGAACTTCCTTAGTGCTTGTTTTGTTCCTTGTTGAGCCATGTCTATGAAGTTTAACATTTTTGTCCAGTTGGAAGGTTAACATTTTTGTTCTTTAGTTTTGTTTTCTTTTGTTTTTTGGACTAACAAATCTATTAAGTTTTCTAACCACTTTGTTTTGTAGAGTTAGAAAAACGTTTGTGGGTATCGTATCTGTTAAACCCTCAGGAGACACAACTCCTCCTACTAGGGATGCCTAGAGGTTTAAAGGCTTGTTGCATACGCTCAATGCAATCGAGTTACCTACGAAAGTGGTCTAGTTAACTTCTTGTTTTGTTTTTTTACTTTGTTTTGTGTTGTTTTGCTCGAGGACTAGCAAAATCTAGGTTTGGGGGTATTTGATCGGTTCATAATTGTATATCATTTCGTACCCTTCTAGCTTATGAATTGGTTATGTTTTTGAGTTAAACTTGTGCTAGTAATCATTTTTGTGTTTATCTTTCAGCTTTAGGTAACAATTATGGCTTTGGATAGGAAATGATGCAATCCATGCATGTTAGGGCCTGATTTGGGTGGATGGAAGAAGAGCTTAAAGACAAACCAATTTTGGCTACAGTCCCCTGCCAGCCCAGTTTCGTAGGTCAACTTCTTGGCCTTGGATCAGCATGCTATGGGGCTCGAATGAGGTGAAGATCTTCATGAAACTTGTTCCAATGGGTGTTGACTACAACATATCCAAATTTCAGCCCAATTGGACATTTGTGGAGTCCTTAGCCCGTCCAACATTGCACCCTGCTCAGGAGGATTTGTAGCTGCCAGCATTTTGCCATGTGACTCCTTTTAGCCATGTGCCTCACCCCAGCTGCAACTGACTTTGTACCCAACATAATGAGTGAAGTTGGGAGGCTTTCCAGCTATGATTTCTGAAGGAGCAAGTTGGCACATGCTGGAGTTTTTGCAGAGATAGCATGTGCATGCAAGTGAAGCAAAGAGAAAGGAGAGAGAGAAGAATGAAGAAATGATGAGAGGCATTTTTGCTTCAGCCTTTGAACATGGGAATTGAATTGGCAGATCACTTTGGAGCTGGAGATCAGCTTTTGAGCTATTAAAGAGAAGCATGTGCATGCATGTAAAGCAAAAAGAAAGAAAAGAAATGAAATGAAGTCAATTCCAGTCTCTGTTCGGCAGCCAACTTTCAAGGTCCAAAACGCACACTTCTACTGCTCTGATGGGAATACTTTCTTCATAGAAGTTGTTCCAATGGGTGTCTAGTATAACATATCCAAATTCCAGCCCCATTGGATAAATGTGGAAACCTCTGGCCTTCCTACACCAAGACTGGTTCAGAAAACTCGTTTTTCAGCAACCAAAAAGCAACCACATGGGTTGACAGCAAAAGGCAACCACATGCAAAAGGCAGCCACATCTGACCACCTCTGCATGCATGTGATGAAAGCTTGTGCAGCAGCAAAAGATGAAGGATGGTGTGGGAATCCATCATGATGTTCCTCTCTCTTAGCCCTATAAATAGAGAAGCCTTCAAGCTTCAAATCACACCCCAAGGGGGGGAGCTCTCAAACACTTCTCTAGAGCTCCCTTCCCTTCTCTCCCTCAAATTCTCTTAGTTTCCTTTCAAGTTTTCAATTGTTGTAATAAAATGAGTTTACTGAATTTTTCTTCAAGTTTTCAAGTTCTTCTTTAATTTTATTTGTAATGTACATTCTTTCTTAAGTATTCAAGTTTAATTAGTTTCCAAGTTTCAATTATGGTTTTTGTTCTTATTCATTATGCTTATAAGTTAATATGCTAGTTTGAATGATTGATCACCATTTAGGTTTGCATGTTAGCTATCTTGGTTTGAATTAAGAGTAGACACCATGCTTTAATTCGAATTGAACTATGAATAGGAAGAGTATGTATGGACATTCGACAACAGGGATTAGATACATGCTTGGTTGTTTAAATTATTCTTCTATGCTTAATGGGTTCCTAATGCTTAGTTTTAGGTTAGTGTTGTGTCGGATTCACTTGCACCAAAATGGATTCAGCTGCATCCTCAACTTGTGATACTCGCAAGTGCACGAGCCGTTCGGTAGTATAGCATATGTAAGTGCGAGGTCGATCCCACGAGGATTGGTGATTGAATGATCCAATTTATTTTCCCTACACAAAACAGAAATGTAAAAGAAAATAAATAAAACAAGAAAAAGGAAATAACTCAAGCAAATAAGTTCCCAAGTTCAATTAGATTAACGGATTGATTCTAGCTAAAGTATGATTAGGCCATGGTGTCTGGTTCTAACCTTGTGTTCCTAATTCCCTAATTTGATCATTTGTTGTCTAACCTAAAACTAAGCATTAGGAACCCATTAAGCATAGAAGAACAATTTAAACAACCAAGCATGTATCTAATCCCTGTTGTCGAATGTCCATACATACTCTTCCTATTCATAGTTCAATTCGAATTAAAGCATGGTGTCTACTCTTAATTCAAACCAAGATAGCTAACATGCAAGCCTAAATGGTGATCAATCATTCAAACTAGCATATTAACTTATAAGCATAATGAATAAGAACAAAAACCATAACTGAAACTTGGAAACTAATTAAACTTGAATACTTAAGAAAGAATGTACATTACAAATAAAATTAAAGAAGAACTTGAAAACTTGAAGAAAAATTCAGTAAACTCATTTTATTACAACAATTGAAAACTTGAAAGGAAACTAAGAGAATTTGAGGGAGAGAAGGGAAGGGAGCTCTAGAGAAGTGTTTGAGAGCTCCCCCCCTTGGGGTGTGATTTGAAGCTTGAAGGCTTCTCTATTTATAGGGCTAAGAGGGAGGAACATCATGATGGATTCCCACACCATCCTTCATCTTTTGCTGCTGCACAAGCTTTCATCACATGCATGCAGAGGTGGTCAGATGTGGCTGCCTTTTGCATGTGGTTGCCTTTTGCTGTCAACCCATGTGGTTGCTTTTTGGTTGCTGAAAAACGAGTTTTCTGAACCAGTCTTGGTGTAGGAAGGCCAGAGGTTTCCACAATTATCCAATGGGGTTGAAATTTGGATATGTTATACTAGACACCCATTGGAACAACTTCTATGAAGAAAGTATTCCCATCGGAGCAGTAAACGTATGCGTTTTGGCCTCTGCAAGTTGGCTTCCGAAACAGGGACTGGAATTGACTTCATTTCATTTCTTTTCTTTCTTTTGCTTCACATGCATGCACATGCTTCTCTTTAGTAGCTCAAAAGCTGATCTCCAGCTCCAAAGTGATCTGCCAATTCAATTCCCATGTTCAAAGGCTGAGCAAAAATGCCTCTCATCATTCCTTATTCTTCATCTCTCTCCTTTCTCTTTGCTTCACATGCACATGCTTTCTTTAATAGCTCCAACATGTACCAACTTGCTCCTTCTGAATTTGATAGCTGGAAAGCCTCCCAACTTCACTCATTATGTTGGGTACAAAGTCAGTTGCAGCTGGGGTGAGGCACATGGCTAAAAGGAGGCACATGGCTCCAAGCTGGCAGCTGCAAATCCTGCTGAGCAAGGTTGGGTGTTGGACGGGCTGAGCTCTCCTCAAATGTCCAATTGGGCTGAAATTTGGATATGTTGTAGTAGACACCCATTGGAACAAGTTTCATGAAGATCTTCACCTCATTCGAGCCCCATAGCATGCTGATCCAAGGCCAAGAAGTTGACCTACGAAATTGGGCTGGAAAGGGGTTGTAGCCAAAATGTGTTTGTCTTTAAGCTCATATTCCTCATATGCCAATCAGCCCTTAACATGCATGGATTGCATCAAATGTTATCTCTTGCTATCTTAACCTACAAAACACACAAACATAGGTAAGTGACTAAAAATAAAGAGAAACTAAGCAAAATCACTAAGTAAAGAAGGCATGCAAGTGCATGAAATTATGGACTTATCAAAACAGAAAATGAATTAAAAGCACAAGTTTAACTCAATAACATAACCAAATCATAAGCTAGAAGGGTACAAAATGATATACAATTATGAACCGATCAAATACCCCAAACCTAGATTTTGCTAGTCCTCGAGCAAAACAACACAAAACAAAGTTAAAAGCAAAACAAGAAGTTAACTAGACCACTTTCGTAGGTAACTCGATTGCATTGAGCGTATGCAACAAGCCTTTAAACCTCTAGGCATCCCTAGTAGGAGGAGTTGTGTCTCCTGAGGGTTTAACAGATACGATACCCACAAACGTTTTACTGACTCTACAAAACAAAGTGGTTAGAAAACTTAATAGATTTGTTAGTCCTTAAGCAAAACAAAAAAAAAAAAAAACAAAAACAAAAAAAAAAACAAAAATCGTTAACCTTCCCACCGGACAAAAATGTTAAACTTCATAGACATGGCTCAATAAGGAACAAAACAAGCACTAAGGAAGTTCTAAACATTATTCAAGTGCTACCACAATCTCACACAAATCATGCTCAAGGTGTGTGTGTGAAGTAGCCATGAAGATACAACTCATGCTTCTCAAACAACGATATGAATTCCTGCAAGAATGAACACAAGTTTGCCAAGCTAAACCAAAATCAATAGGACTTTACTCATGGATGTAATGTAATGGTTAGAAAAGGAATGGATATTGAAACACAAAGTCTAAGGAACAAAGTAGAGCATGTCATATAAGCAAGATCATGGACGTTTGAAATGTAAGGCACAAAAATTGAAAAGCTCACAACACCAGATTTTGCAATTGAATCTCTTCACAATTTGATTTTGACGTTTACACACTTTGTATAATATTTGGCCCAATTTTGCGGCTCTTTACCCTAGATCACCTTGATTTCTCCTTATACCACCCTAGGGTCGTGACTACATTGGCCACACTTCTTTTCTTTTCTTTTTTTCTTTTGATTTTTTTTTTTTAATAGCTCATTTATTGCCTTGAATACATTACAATCTGAAATACAATCATGCTCTACAAGTTCCATAGATGGTAGGATGTTTAATGGATGATAAGGTGATAGAAAGAAATGGTTAAGTGTTTGGGCACAAAAGGGTTTACAATGGAATATGTATTGTATGGGTTGATGGAGGAAAAAAGAAAAAGAAAGAGGCTTAACAAAGATGGCCTAAATCATATCTTAGTTATAAATTAACATTCCAGTGAATCACACAAGCAAAAATGCATACAATTGGGTAAGACATGCAAGAGTTGTATAATCATGGCTTATGTGCATAGAAAGCTCAAGAATAATTATGTGAGACTTAGCTAGCAAAAGAATAAGATTCATACCTAACACAATGCTTATCAAATTCCTAAGAGCCATATTAGAAGTTAGACTCATGATTTATCATTGGTGTGGGAAGGAAAACTGAAAATGACTCAAAGAAAAAGAAACAGAAAAGAAAAACGAGAGGTTTCAAATTGCTGTTCTGCTCAATTTCAACATATGTTCTGTTTTGACATGTAACTTTCAAACCACTTGGTCAAATTTAACGCTCTTTACGTCGTTGGATTCAGCATAAAAAAATGAAGAACACAACGCGGACCAAACTTTCAAAACAGAAGCAGAAAATAAACTGTGTTAGCAATAAAGAAGCCTACGTTTTCAGAACACAAAAAACTAAAAAAAAAACTTCCTGCACCCCCAAACTTAAATGAAGCATTGTCCTCAATGTTTGAATCCATGTAAAGCATGCAATGCACATGAAATCAAGGGTAAAGGAATGAAATGAAATAAATAAAAGAAAGAGAGTTTAGAACTTCCCCTTGAAGACAATGAGAGGGTAATGCACATAGTATGGCAGCACATGTTCTTCTTTGAGTATTTGGGTCAGCTGCTCATCATGTTTCTCCCACATCAAGGAAAGAAAACCCTAACAAAAACAAAACATAAAAGAAGACACAATTAAAAATGAGTAGTAGTTATTATACAAATGAAAGAGATATGATTGGAATGCTCCCTTTGAAGTGATTAGCTGGAGCGTGGTTGGCCATAGCAGCTGGAGAACGACTTCTCCGCTACTCCATACTCCATGCTTCTATGGATTGGGTTGTCTCCTCTCACTCCCTCTTTCTTATTGAGCTACTTCAGAAATGCTTAAAGAAAGACAAGGAAACTTGAAACAGATTTTTAGATTTAAAGGATGAGGAAACCATAAATTAAAAAGGAAATAAAAACTAAAATGAAAAGGAAAAATCAACACACATCCAATTCCATGCTTCAAAGCAACAAGCACCAATGGGTTGTGTAAGCTGGGACTTAAACCCAGTTCTCTTGCTTGTTGGGCAATTGTCCTTTTCTGTTGGACTACAAACACAACTTGTCCATTAACGCCATTAACTTTAAAACATGAAACTGTCTAGAAAAACATGAAAATGAAAAAATAAAACAAGTAGGGAAAAGAAATAGAACCAAACTATGTTGCCAATCCCCGGCAACGGCGCCAAAAACTTGTTGTGTCGGATTCACTTGCACCAAAATGGATTCAGCTGCATCCTCAACTTGTGATACTCGCAAGTGCACGAGCCGTTCGGTAGTATAGCATATGTAAGTGCGAGGTCGATCCCACGAGGATTGGTGATTGAATGATCCAATTTATTTTCCCTACACAAAACAGAAATGTAAAAGAAAATAAATAAAACAAGAAAAAGGAAATAACTCAAGCAAATAAGTTCCCAAGTTCAATTAGATTAACGGATTGATTCTAGCTAAAGTATGATTAGGCCATGGTGTCTGGTTCTAACCTTGTGTTCCTAATTCCCTAATTTGATCATTTGTTGTCTAACCTAAAACTAAGCATTAGGAACCCATTAAGCATAGAAGAACAATTTAAACAACCAAGCATGTATCTAATCCCTGTTGTCGAATGTCCATACATACTCTTCCTATTCATAGTTCAATTCGAATTAAAGCATGGTGTCTACTCTTAATTCAAACCAAGATAGCTAACATGCAAGCCTAAATGGTGATCAATCATTCAAACTAGCATATTAACTTATAAGCATAATGAATAAGAACAAAAACCATAACTGAAACTTGGAAACTAATTAAACTTGAATACTTAAGAAAGAATGTACATTACAAATAAAATTAAAGAAGAACTTGAAAACTTGAAGAAAAATTCAGTAAACTCATTTTATTACAACAATTGAAAACTTGAAAGGAAACTAAGAGAATTTGAGGGAGAGAAGGGAAGGGAGCTCTAGAGAAGTGTTTGAGAGCTCCCCCCCTTGGGGTGTGATTTGAAGCTTGAAGGCTTCTCTATTTATAGGGCTAAGAGGGAGGAACATCATGATGGATTCCCACACCATCCTTCATCTTTTGCTGCTGCACAAGCTTTCATCACATGCATGCAGAGGTGGTCAGATGTGGCTGCCTTTTGCATGTGGTTGCCTTTTGCTGTCAACCCATGTGGTTGCTTTTTGGTTGCTGAAAAACGAGTTTTCTGAACCAGTCTTGGTGTAGGAAGGCCAGAGGTTTCCACAATTATCCAATGGGGTTGAAATTTGGATATGTTATACTAGACACCCATTGGAACAACTTCTATGAAGAAAGTATTCCCATCGGAGCAGTAAACGTATGCGTTTTGGCCTCTGCAAGTTGGCTTCCGAAACAGGGACTGGAATTGACTTCATTTCATTTCTTTTCTTTCTTTTGCTTCACATGCATGCACATGCTTCTCTTTAGTAGCTCAAAAGCTGATCTCCAGCTCCAAAGTGATCTGCCAATTCAATTCCCATGTTCAAAGGCTGAGCAAAAATGCCTCTCATCATTCCTTATTCTTCATCTCTCTCCTTTCTCTTTGCTTCACATGCACATGCTTTCTTTAATAGCTCCAACATGTACCAACTTGCTCCTTCTGAATTTGATAGCTGGAAAGCCTCCCAACTTCACTCATTATGTTGGGTACAAAGTCAGTTGCAGCTGGGGTGAGGCACATGGCTAAAAGGAGGCACATGGCTCCAAGCTGGCAGCTGCAAATCCTGCTGAGCAAGGTTGGGTGTTGGACGGGCTGAGCTCTCCTCAAATGTCCAATTGGGCTGAAATTTGGATATGTTGTAGTAGACACCCATTGGAACAAGTTTCATGAAGATCTTCACCTCATTCGAGCCCCATAGCATGCTGATCCAAGGCCAAGAAGTTGACCTACGAAATTGGGCTGGAAAGGGGTTGTAGCCAAAATGTGTTTGTCTTTAAGCTCATATTCCTCATATGCCAATCAGCCCTTAACATGCATGGATTGCATCAAATGTTATCTCTTGCTATCTTAACCTACAAAACACACAAACATAGGTAAGTGACTAAAAATAAAGAGAAACTAAGCAAAATCACTAAGTAAAGAAGGCATGCAAGTGCATGAAATTATGGACTTATCAAAACAGAAAATGAATTAAAAGCACAAGTTTAACTCAATAACATAACCAAATCATAAGCTAGAAGGGTACAAAATGATATACAATTATGAACCGATCAGTTAGACAACAAATGATCAAATTAGGGAATTAGGAACACAAGGTTAGAACCAGACACCATGGCCTAATCATACTTTAGCTAGAATCAATCCGTTAATCTAATTGAACTTGGGAACTTATTTGCTTGAGTTATTTCCTTTCTTTTCTTGTTTTATTTATTTTCTTTTCCATTTCTGTTTTTTGTAGGGAAATGAATTGGATCATTCAATCACCAATCCTCGTGGGATCGACCTCGCACTTACATATGCTATACTACCGAACGGCTCGTGCACTTGCGAGTATCACAAGTTGAGGATGCAGCTGAATCTATTTTGATGAAGTGAATTCGACACAACATCCTCCCGCCATATTACCATGATGCACAAGTTTTGGGCTCGATCGGAAATCAATAGGGGCAAGAAATCGGAGAATTTAGGTTTAAAGGCAGTTCAAGTGGTTGATGTATTCCGTAGTTCTAGAGATTGGATTTCACTCAAAACTCAACGAATGACTCCCCCCACCATATTATGATGATGCCCAGGTTTTGGGCTCGATTGGAAATCAATAGGGGTAAGAAATTGGACAATTCAAGTTCGAAGGCAGTTCGTTCCTTGTAGAAGTGGTTGGTGTATTCCGTAGTTCTAGCGATTGGATTTCACTCAAAACTCACCAAATTACTCCTCCCACCATATTACGATGATGCCCAAGTTTTGGGCTCGATCGGAAATCAATAGGGGTAAAAAGTTGGACAATTCAGGTTCAAAAGCAGTTCATTCAGTATAGGAGTGGTTGGTGTATTCCATAGTTCTAGCGATTGGATTTCACTCAAAACTCACCAAATGACTCCTCCGACAATACTATGATGATGTCCCAGTTTTGGGCTCGATTGGAAATCCATGGGGGTGAGAAATTGGACAATTCAAGTTCGAAGCCAGTTCGTTCCTAATTGGATTGGATGGTGCATTGCATTGTTCTTGCAATTGGATTTCACTGAAAACTAACCAAATGACCCCTCCCACCATATTATGATGATGCCCAAGTTTTGGGCTCGATCGGAAATCCATAGGGTTAAGAAATTGGACAATTCAAGTTCGACGGCAGTTCGTTACGAATTGGAGTGGTTAGAGTATTGCATAGTTCTAGCCATTGGATTTCTCTCAAAACTCATCAAATGACTCCTCCCACCATATTACGATGACGCCCAAGTATTGGGCTCGATCGGAATTTAGTAGGGGTAAGAAGTTGGACAATTCAGGTTCAGAGGCAGTTCGTTCCGCATAGGAGTGGTTGGTGTATTCCGTAGTTCTAGCGATTGGATTTCACTCAAAACTCACCAAATGACTCCTCCCACTAGATTATGATGATGCCCAAGTTTTGGGCTCGTTCGGAAATCCATAGGGGTGAGAAATTGGATAATTCAAGTTCGAAGGCAGTTCGTTCTGAATTGGATTGGTTGGTGCATTGCATAGTTCTAGCGATTGGATTTCACTCAAAACTCACCAAACGACTCGTCCCATGCCCAAGTTTTGGGCTCGATCGGAAATCCATAGGGTTAAGAAATTGAACAATTCAAGTTCGAAGGCAGTTCGTTACGAATTGGATTGGTTGGTGCATTGCATAGTTCTAGCGATTGGATTTCACTCAAAACTCATCAACTGACTCCTCCCACCATATTACGATGACGCCCAAGTATTGGACAATTCAGGTTCAAAGGCAGTTCGTTCCGCTTAGGAGTGGTTGGTGTATTCCGTAGTTCTAGCGATTGGATTTCACTGAAAACTCACCAAATGACTCCTCCGACCAGATTATAATGATGCCCAAGTTTTGGGCTCGATCGGAAATCCATAGGGTAAAGAAATTGGACAATTCTGGTTCAAAGGCAATTCGTTCCTTATAGGGGTGGTTGGTGTATTCCGTACTTCTAGCGATTGGATTTCACTCTAAACTCCCCAAACGACTCATCCCACCATATTATGATGATGCCCAAGTTTTTGGGCTCGATTGGAAATCAATATTGGTAAAAAATTGGACAATTCAAGTTCGAAGGCAGTTTGTTCCTTATAGGAGTGGCTGGTGTGTTCCGTAGTTCTAGGGATTGGATTTCACTCAAAAATCACCACATGACTCCTCCCACCATATTATGATGATGCCCAAGTTTTGGGCTCGATCAGAAATCAATAGGGTTAAGAAATCGGACAATTCAGGTTCAAAGGCAGTTCGTTCCTTATAGGAGTGGTTGGTGTATTCCGTAGTTGTAGCGAT